>OW240916.1:228836129-229136878 GCA_933207985.1 Pelobates cultripes
CCACCAAGCCAACACCCCGCAACCACCACCAGACCGAGGCAATAGCCGCAGAGTTTCCCAGCAGCAGCGAGCCCGGGTCCTAGTGGCCCGGAGGAGTAACGACTCCCCAACGCTGATATCCACAGCAACAGGTCCAGGGGACGGGAGAATTACCTCATGATCCACAGCTAACCGTGAGTAAGGTACATTGGGGACACTGGCTATATTCCACATTTCCACGATCAGGGTAGGGGCGGGGGTCCATGGGACCTGGAGGGAGACCTCGGACCCCGGGACTCTGTCATTCCCACAGATAATACCAGGGCAACCTGCAACACCCGGCACTCGTTAAAGGGGTCCAAGACAATCACACTGGAACAACCCAGCTGACCTCAGCAACCTGGATATTATAGCAGAGTTTGATATCAAAGCCCACACAGAGGCAGGGATTTCTATATTGGGGGGTGCGGGGTCCGGAGAGGGTCCTCTGTCTCAAGGACTCTGATGCCCACATGAAAGCCACCCGGGAAGAGGCAGCACACGACTGCACCAACTTGAGACTAAGAGACACGTGATACCTGGCCTGCCTGAATGGTGACAGGCACAATGCCTAACCCATGACACTAACACATTAGGGACATGCAGGGGGGCCCCAATGGTGGGAGGGAGTTAACACCAGGGAACACACGCATGCTCAGAAGCCACGCAAGGGGGGGAGGGGAGAGGCACAGCCACTACGACCAGCGGTATGTGAACACACAGGAGGACTCAAGAGAGGTGAGGGAGGACTGGAAGGAAGGGCTAAAGAGGAGACCGAAACCAAAACATGGTGAACTAATGTGATTCAACATATGTTTAAGTAGGCATGACAAAAGGGGGGAATCAAGGAGGGACACATGAATAGAGGGTAACACAAGGGGCCAGCTACAACCGAGGACCCTACCAATCAGGGGAGACAACGTAGGGGAGGCAGGGAGCCCACAAACCGCTCCCTCCCCCACACTCCCTGCAAAGGGGTGGGGGGGAGGAGTACAGGGGGAGTAATGGGGGGGAAGGGGAGAGAAAACACAAACCAACAAATAAACGCACAAATTTAGGCACATGGAACCCCCTGACACCTCTACCCCTTACTGCGACAACCAATGACGGCTCGGTCCCACAAGCACTACCCGACCCCGAGGCTGCAGACCGGTACCTAGAAGAGGGGAGGGAGGAGAGATGGAGAGAAATTACGGGACATACCAACGAGGCAGCGGAACACCGCAAGGACGCATACTAGGACCCGTCAATGGAGACCCCTGACGCTCTAGGCATAACAGACAGTGGCAGCAGTTGATGTCTACACACCAGACACAGGGAGACACCTAGAAAGCACAGCAGAGGCAGGCCAGTCCAAGGCAACACATACACCTCTACAAGCCAACCCCCATCTAGTGATGTAGCCACACACACGGAATGCACCCACCGATTATGGGGACAGATTCCTCGACCACAGAACACACAACACACGGGAAGTAGATAGAGACTGGCTTCGCCGACAGCACAAGCCCCAAACAGACCACCACAAAGGGAGATGTATCCAGAACACACAAGCCAGAACAAGGCGAAACCACACCACACTTACCCACAACAGAGAGTGCTCCCCTAAGGGACCACACCACCCTACCAAACAATCGAGACACCGGTACAGATCGGATAGACGATCCATACTCTTGGTATTGATTTCAGAAATCTCACGCCCCCGGAACAGAGGCAGCATTTCCCTCCAAGGGTACACCCAGGGCCCACGGGAACAGTGGTGACCTACTACCTGGCACTTTGTCCATTTACCTGCAACTATCGCCTAACTTGAACGTCACAGACCAACCAAACACTGATCACCCCTTCCCCTCCTCCCCCGCTTATTTTCTCCCCTCTCCCTGATGGCCACCCCGGTAAGGCTGCCCCCGGGTGGACCTGGACGTCATTACGTACAACGTCCATGGCCTCAATGTCCACAAGAAGCGCTCCCGCCTCCGCGACCTAAAAAGGTATAGGGCCTCCGTAGAGTTTCTCCAGGAAACCCACTTTTAAGAAAGCAGGGCACCCTCCTTGAGAGACTGCAACTACCCGCTTGGATTCTTTAGCAATAATCCCTTACGCCGCAACATTGGAGAGGGAATACTGTTCTCCAGGCACGTTCCCTACGTAGAATTGGACACCATTCAATGCAAACACGGCAGATATATCGTCACGAAGGGCACCCTCCACGGTCAGAAATACACATTCGCAAATGTCGACGCCCCGAATTCTAAACAATACCAATTCTTCCGCACCACATTTAATAGCCTGATGAGATTTGCCGAGGGCATTTTCATAATAGGCGGCGACCTTAACGTGACACTCCATCAGCAAGACAACCGACATGCTAAAACACTCTGCCTCCTCCTCCACCACCAACTCACGGACTGCTGGAGGGTGCTGAATCCGATGGACCGCGACTACACCTTTTACTCGCAAACACATGCCTCATACTCGAGACTCTACTACTTCTTGGTCCCACACAACTATGTCACTCTACTAGTTGAGTCCAACATCTTGCCCATGACCTGGTCGGACAATAACTCCGTCCGTCTGCGACTCAAGTCACACTTGTTCTGACCCCGCCAGACATCATGACGCTAGAATGAATCTATCCTTTCAGACACTGAGGTAACCGAGAAAACTAGACAGGCCATACACGACTACTTCACCAACGAAACGGGAGACACTATGCCCCTGACCTGCTGGGAGGCCCACAAGACAGTGCTCCGTGGACACTTCTTCATGATCTGCTCCGCCCGCAAGAAAGAAACGGCTCAGGCCATCACAGACCTAAGCAACGACACTATAGAGCCAACATAAGAGAACTCAGGACGCCGCCACATTCCGGAACCACCTCCTTAAACGAACCGAACTTACCACACTACTCAACCGAGCGATCCAACGCTCCTTCCAACATTTCCGACACCTGATTCACGAACCAGGAAACAAATGCAGCAGGCTCCTTGCCAACCTCCTGAAACAACGGAGAACTCAATTGTATATATCTAAAATTAAGAACACGGCCCAACAAGTTCAACACCTCCCAGAACAAATCCCACGCTACGCCTGATCAATCCTGCAAAAAACAACCCTACTTAAGGAACGGACAGAATTCAAAACACTCTGCATGCAGGATTCTGTACCTCCAAAAGCCATCTCACTGATCTATTCCACACTGGTGACGAGCAGATACTTACTGGCACCGCCGTGCATCCGACAATGGGAAGAACTAGATATGATATTCACAGAGGCAGAATGAGACAAAATTATCGCCCATGTCCAAAAGACCCCGAGCTCGGCACGATTACAAGAAAATGCCTACAAGGTCTTCACGAGATGATACATCACCCCCACCACCCTACATGCCCAAGACCGCTCGAAATCAAACACCTGCTGGTATTGCGGTGAGGAGCAAGGAACGTTCACCCATATATGGTGGGACTGCACCTTAATTAGACCACTGTGGGAGACAATCAAATAGGTGATACAGGAGGTGACAGACGAAACTATTCCCCAGTCACCAGTCTCATTCCTCCTCCACCACACCACAATGTCGACAACTACATACAACAGATCAGTGATCCTGCGACGACAATGCGGCAAACGCTATTGTGCCCCTGTATTGGAGACTATCATGTACCCCCTTCCTCCGCAGATGGGTGGAGGAGGTGGAAGATATCAGGAAGTTTGAAGATCTGAAAGCGACCTCGGCGAAAGCAAGGGATAGATACACAACGATGGTTCTACTGGATACGCCATATCGGCTCAGATGAGTTTGCACGCCAAATGGCCGATAACTGAGCATCTAAGACGCAACCGCGGACACCCGACAGTCGGGGGCGGTGACCAAGGGCACACCACTCCCCCCCCACTTTTTTTTCTCCTCCTTCCCTGCTTTTTCTCTTCCCCTCCCTCTCTCTGACACCATACTACGAGGTGGACACCCACCCAAACCGCCAATTGGCCCAAACACAGCGACCACGACAAACACATGGTTTATACCCCGCAACATCCTCTCACCAAGGGGGACCGTTAACCCAGCTAACTAGGTCATTAAATAGAGGAAACAAGAGGACAGGCAACACAAACATGCCTCGTCATTTTCCCTGCTTCTCCCCCGCAGGCCAGAAATTTTCACTAAGCACTACGCAACACACGCCTGACACTGACCCAATGTACTCCCAACTCACTGATGACTGAAATTACAAAGTCAGATTGTATTTAGCCTCTACACAGGCCCAAGCACAATTACCGCTATTAGACATACTAAGCCTCAACGCAGGCAATAATGTACCAAACTCTCAAACCCGAGCTCTGTCAGCTACTATATTATAAGACGCAAACATAGGGAATGAACCCTGCTTTCTCTACAACGCACCCTCATCAGGGGGATATGCTCAACTGGCCAACAACGTGGCTAAACATGGGAAACGGGAAGGAAGGCAACCCAAACATGCTACGCCATTTACCCTGCTCACCTCCCACGTGCTAGACAATTCTCACTACATGTCGCGCACCGCACATAGCCGACTCTATCCTCATGTACACACTATGCACCGAAGCATGCTACTAAACTGTCATGCCATTCTTAGCCTCTGCGCAGGCTCATATAATGATTACCGTTATTAGACATACTAAGCCTCTGCATAGGCGATGATGTACCGAACTCTCAACCTTGATCTATGTCGGCTGTTATACTGTAAACGTAATACAAACCCACTTAACAAAAGTTATAACTGAAACAAAAAACGTTTTTTCCATACTGCCTGCACTGTTTAGGCTTCAACCCCTGCGTGGGAAGAACTGTTTATTGTGATTACCGTAATAAAAACGGTAATAACACAAATGCGTTGCAGGAGCATGATCACCTTTTGTTTAGTGGAGCATGTGGCTACATTGTTTGAAAGAGCAGAATCAGCTTGACCGTTGTGCAATGACCATCCTGGATTAAAATTATAATCTGCTCATTGAATGACAATTTTTATTATTGCTGCTTGCCAAATATTAGGATATGTACATACATACATAATCATATTCCAACATAAACCCATCCAGCAAAATCGCCGTGATCTTTTGCCTTGTATCTTCTATGGTTACTGGGTTACTATTCTCTGGGTTTAAAAGCTCTAACATATATATTTTTTTTATTCTTGCCCGTTTGTTGCATGGTGCCGTCTAATAATGGTGATTGTCATTTTTCTTGAGATTGCTCATTATCAAAACAGTCCTAAATAACCATTGGTAAAAAAAAAAAAAAAGATGTTTTGTATGTAAAACAACCTTGTCAGTGAAAAATGGTCAATTCAAGATTAAAGTGCTTGTATTTCTCAAATTCACAAATTCCATAATCCCCAAGTATCATCCTTGCAGCAGTCAAGCAGTCAATCTGAAAACTGTTGACGTCTCTATTGCCAGGTCCTTGTTTTTCAGGAGAGCTTCTGAAGGTAGAAGTTCCCAATGCATCAGCGACATCTGTTCCATTTATGATAACCAGCTCCTCTTCGGCTAGTATGGAATAATCGCCAGAACTCTTGCGCTGTCTGACCTGATTTTTTGTATATTCCGAAGAACAAAAGCCACTGGTGGGAAAACAGAAGCCATATTAAATTTCCAAGGTATTGACCATGCAAGTAGTGTGGATAATTTTGTCATAAAAGGGAAGCAAATACTATAACTTTCCTGTTCTTTCTTGTGGCCATATCGTTTTATGAAGATTAAAAAAACATGACTTGGTAAAGGGACCATTCTAATTGTGTCCATCAAAGTCTGCTTAAATCATCTGCAATGTGATGTTTTGCGTGCCTCTGATGTGAGTAGCAGTTAGGGATTCCAATACCTCCTGTGCCTATGAGAAGATATGAGAACAGAGCATTTGGAGAGATTCCACTTTTGTCCCTCCTTGTCTGTAGTAATGTTGTCCGACTGTAGTCTTACAGTCTTCATAGCAATCCATGGTTTGAGAGCCAACAGGGTATTTAATACTGCCTTAATTTCTCTGTAGTTTGAAAAAAAATAAAAAATGGGAAGCCTCTTTTTCAGACCAAATTCCTTGATGAAAAGGAGTATCTAGGTGAGCTCCCCATCCGGTCTGTGATAATCGTGAGTAAATGTTTTTTGTTGGAAAGTTACACTCTGTTAAAAATTGTATTGCTTTTCACCATGACAGCTGTCTTACACTGTTCGTAAGGCTGAATTCAGATTCCAGATCTTCTTCCCTTCTTGACTAAGTACCAAAGTTGTCCCATCGAAGGTGTCTTTACTGCTGGGATAGCAGATGTAAAGAGACCCAACACACTCATGGCACATATTATATATATATATATATATACATATATATATACATATATATATATACACACATACATATACATATATATATATATATATACATATATATATATATATATATATATATATATATATATACACACACACACACATTAAAAAAAAACTGCTGTATTCTCACTTTGGCAATTGCTTAAACACCAATGTCTCTAAATGCCTCTAGATGTTAATAAATGTATCAGGTGGCAAGGAACAACGTAACAGCTAGAGTAAAGGGACTTCTACCAATGGAACTGGACACACCAAGTGAGCTGCAATGGTATAGTACCAGACTAAGATGCACACATGCACAATTCAAAGTACTGGTACAAAGATAGTTATGCTTCCCTTTGGATGACGTATCACTATAACAAGTCCTTAAATATCCAGGTATTCCCAATAGAAATTACAGCAGAGTCATAGTGCCCTCCTTTACACTTTATTAAATAGTTAAAAGTGGGTATAAACCCACTCACAAGTTTACCAAGATAGTCAGGGTCATCAATTGACTTCAAACTCCCATCAGCGCTGGTCACCCCTCACCTCCTTCCTTGTAACTGACTTGGAGAGAGATCGGGGGACTATTGCTGTAATCAGCCTCTTGCTGAATTGATGAATGCGTTCCACTGCTGACCATGGTGAATTCCACCATGCTTCCTTTCCAGATTCTTGCGTCTGGATTCAGCCTCACGCATTTTGTGATATCAGAGACCAACTAGAAGTCCTATCAAAACTGCACTATTTTCATATAAAAGAACTGATTCTTTGACCAAACAGAATGCCAAAAGAACTTGATAAATGAAGGACATTATCTGATCTTGCCAAAATGCTCAGGAAATGGCAAACATTCTGAGAAATAACAGAGGGACTTCAAAATTGGCAGACACCCTACTGGTGGTGCTTCCCAGCTAAGCTTTTAATATCCAAGGATGGCAAACTGGCCTGTTACATTTACTGCTCCATCACTGGGGCTATCAGCCAGAGTCCCTAGAGCAGAATTCATGGAGAAATCCTATGTGTCAGAGTGTGAAACTTTCAAAATTTAAGAAGGCCTTCTAAAGAGATGAGTGAGATATTGAGCACAATAATGCTTGTTTATTTTTCTTTAGTTTAAATGGTATCATCACCGGTTTCATTTGCCCACTGCAATATTGATTTATGATAGATAACTTGTGAGTACTAATGTAATAAAGAAACAGATGTATAGGGCGCGCACACTTTGTCATATTGTATTCTCAGTATTTCAAAACCTTAAATAACTGGTACGACTAAGGGCCTAATTTCTGCAGGCTTTACTGGGTGTAGCTTTATTAAAACGCCCAACTCAGCATGACAGTCTTGTATTCTTGTATTTTCTGAGTATAGGCCATCCTACCATAAGGATGACTGGAGCGATAAACCAGCCAAACACACAAGTAAGCCAGCGTAACTTGAACATAAAGACTAGAATAATATAGAATAATATAAACTCTGCTAATAGATGTCAGATACAAAACGAGTTACAACTCTTTTTATAATTTAAAAAAAAGTAAAATAAAATAAGTGTTTTCAAGTGTATAGATTCTAGACCAGAAGGCAGGTCAGTCAGTTAGATTTGTCGAGGAGTTCTCTACTAGACACCTGATATGTAGAATTTTCCATCCCTAGCATTCTCACTTTTAGAGACAAATACATATAATACTAATTTCCACTTTAACCACATAGTTAACCTGAAAATGGATATGCCTTTATCCCCGTATTTAACACATTACAAAAGCAATGCAAGTCCCTAGTAAGATTAACGTTATCCTTAGGGTTGTATGATGTCTGGTGTACTTTTCACCCTACGTAAAGGGAATACACACCACTCACTAGTCCAGAATTCCTATTCAAGGATTGACTTATTTACAGTACCCATCTCCCTATAGTTTGTAAGTGCAAAATCGGATTAGCGGCATGGTGGGACCAAAATCTGGTCCTGCACACGCTCTATGACCAGTATGATTATAGTGGTAGAGGATGCTGGAGATTGAATGAAAGCCTATTATATAATCCCCTGCTTGTAAGAAGTTTAGACACAGAGCTGGCACAGTATCGTGAACTCAACAATACACCTGACCAGACGCTGGTGTGTTGTGATTGATCCACAAATCAGTAATAAGGGGCGCACTAATAAAAATAGCCCCCCTTTTGAAAAAGAAAAAAAAAAAAATACCAACCTACTGCGATGGATTACCAAACTGCACAAATTACATAGAGAAAACCAAATAACCCTTCCCAGTAGGTGATGGCCCAGATAATAGCACTGCAAAAACTTAACTGAGATTAAAATACAAAAGCAGGGTACAACCTGAAAAAGCTCAATTGCTAGCTCAAAGGCTTAGGGAGAAGCAAGCACAAACAAGAATTCAATATGTAACTATGCAATCTGAGTCCAAAAGAAATGTGCAATGAGTTTGCCACTTACAGCTCACTCTACAATCTAGAAGACCACCCAAAGGTGACCCAACCCAAACCAGAAGCAATAAAAAGATACCCATCAAAGCTATCGCCTCCAACTGTAAATGACGCAGATAGTTGACCTCTATTTGCTCATAACCGATGAAGAGGTTCTCTTTTGCATAAGCGCACTACCAAATGGAAAAGCGCCAGATGACTTTACAAGCCTGTATTATTATTGGTATTTATTATAGCACCATCTTATTCCGCAGCATTTTACACTAAAAGGGGAATTTAATGAGACAATAACGAAATGTTAAAGGAGCAATATGTAGATGAGGACCCTGCTCAAACGAGCTTACACTCTAGAGGAGGTGGGGCATAAAACACAATAGGAAGGGTATTATTCCAAATTCAAGACCACTTTAGCCCTGCATCTAGTCAGGATGTATAACAATACAGTGATGTCTGGAAATCATCCATCTGGGTTCCTTGCAGCACATGTAATCAACTTACCTAAACCAGGTAAACCCCCAAAACTATGCCAGAACTTTCGACCCATCTTAATTCAAATGCAAAATTATTAGTAAAAATATACGCTGAGAGACTGAAACCAATCCTATCGTACCTGATTGCAGGCAAACAAATGGGTTTCGTGTCAGGACGGCAGGGAGCCGACAACACAAGAAAGTTGCTAGTCATTCTTTATGAGCTGCAACGGAGGTGGAGAGAGACTGCTGGTTTCTCTCGACACTGAAAAGGAGTTCGATAGATTGAACTGGCTGTTCCTTGAAGAACCCCTCTGTAGGTTTGTATTTACATGAGAGTTCTTGGCTGTAACCAGAGCGCTTTACATTTCCACGTCAACAACGGTCCTAAAATCGGCCTTCCTGTCATACTTTTTTTTTATTGCCAACGGAACATGGCAGGGTGCCCACTGTCACTGAATATGATATTCTTCTAATTACAGCCCTTGATATCTCAAATTTACAAAAGAAATAACAGGAGTATTGTACAGTTTATTACAAGCTTAATATGCCAAAGACTTAGCCACTTGGGGTAGGCATGACGGCACACCTGCTAGATAGACATAAAATCCCTTTAAAATTTGACTGGAGGACTGACTTCCTGGTCAAAATGATCCAGTAATCCTAATGCATTATTCAAACCAAATTACCAGTAACTGTATAAAGATATCAAACACACATTTAGTAGATGAGAATTCATATACTTTTCTTGGCTGGGCAGAAGTTCGGGCAATAAAATGGTGATTCTGGTGATGGTGGTTTTTACTGTATGTATTGAGGCTGATGTGTGCTATGGTCATTGCTGCTACACAGGAGTAATGGGAGTTTGAGCGCAGTACTTATTTTTGTGTATTTGTATTACTTTTGTGTCACGCAGCCTTGTTACAATGCTGCCACCCATCCCAAGTGTTCCCTACTAAGTGTTAATAATTATGTAGGGGTCTAGAAAAATCCCCCTTACTGTCTCATTGGAGATTTCCTTGCCTGAAGTTGAAAAAAGCAAAGTGAATAGTTAGTGTAGGACCCACCGATGAGGTGTGCCTTGACATGGCAGGTGGGTTTACATCTAATGGCCATTGGAGTTACTAAATAACCTCCATTTGTTTAAATATACATAGGTATTTGCACTGGTAAGTGCGCAGGTAACTTTTTTTTTCTTTGGTTTTTACTTTATGTATTGGGGCTGATGGTAGTGTGAGTTTGAGCACAGGACTTTTTTTGTGTGTAAGATAGTGATTCTACCTAAATATTATACTTGTTCATAACTTTGCAAATCTAAGTAACGTCACACTATTTTAACCCCTTAAGGACACATGACGTGTGACATGTCATAATTCCCTTTTATTCCAGAAGTTTGGTCCTTAAGGGGTTAAACAACAACAGTCTTTATTAATTTGGTTTTGCTGTAACAAGAAAAAGAAAACAGGAGTCCCATGGAAATTACTAGCACAGTCTGTGAGGGAGGGGGGCATGGGGTTCCCAAATGTTAAAGAGTACTACTACGCAGCACACTTGGCCAATGTCATTGTAGGACACTCTGCGGGTTTTGTTCCCCAGTGGTGTAAAATAGAATTGTGGCAACTAGATAGCTCAAACCTGGCTAACCTGTTATGGCTAACCAAGGTAAACAGAAGGGTCCCATCAACCATCCTCTCCTCTACTAGACTGCTGTTCTCTATTTCGGACTCAGCTAAACAAACTGTGGAGTCATAGCCACGCCAGTCTTCTTCATTCACACTATATAATAACACATTTAACCACAAACTTTGGGAGCAATGTGGGGTTACCAATCTGCACCAACTATTTAAGGGACATAACATGCTCACATTCCCAGCATTACAGAAAACTTTTCACCAACATTCAAATGCATTATTCTCCTACAGGCAACTCAAACATGATGGGAAACACACGCATGCTGGTACGAAAAAGGGAGGGAACAGGATCGACAACTTTCGAGAATATGTGCCTACAACTTCTCCCACACAGGAAACCACTGTCTCTTTGCTAAACAGAAATCGCCTCAGAAAGGCAAGAGCCAAATTGAGGATTCAAACATGTGTTGGAAAAGGATATAGGAGCAGAGCTACCCCCTAAACTTGATGAAGAGCATACACTGCTCACATAGGGCTTTCCTCGCAACGCTTCCCATTTAGAGATTACATGAAAGTTATATCACTGGTACCTTGTACCTGACAGATTAGCTTGCTTATGTACAAGTGTGAGAAATATATGCTGGTGATGCAACTCTGCAGTGGGGACAATGGTTCATGTTTGGTGGACATGTGCTCTGGTGAATATTTGTGAAAGTGTGTCAGGGTGAGAAATGACAGTGTGATGATATTACCATCAATAGGTATCCTTGTTTTAGGTCCTCCCAGAAGGCCTCCCACAGCCACAACTCAATTTACAGACCCAACCTTTACAGTAACTGCTCTATTGCTGGCCAGGTAATGGAAATTCGCTTCCATCCTATTTCTGAACTATTGAACCATATCTATACCAACATCGCATAAGCATAAAATGCAATAGTGCCAATGTACCCTACATCCACCAATTAGTGCCAAAATGGTTAATGAATTCATTTTACACTTTGCTTTTGTTCAAGCTTCCCAACCATGAGAATAAATGGCACTGACCCAAATCCAAGACAAAGCAACCAGAGAGCCTGGGTGGCTGTGGTTCAATTACATTTCCAAACAAGCAGCCAGCCCACAATATAAAACAAAAACTAAACCATATTATACAAAAGTAGTCAACAAGGTTGTCTTGAACACAGAAAATGATTTGTAGCCCTGTGGATATACACCTAAATTACTTGGAACTCATGATACACAGACTGAGGGGTAAAAGCATAACTCTAAAGAATATCTTTGTTCATTTTCTTTTCACTTGGGTTTTATGTTAGTCCTTATGTTTAACTTTTGTTATAATTTTTGGCAAATGTTCGATACACTGTATATGAATGATGCACAAATTGTTGCACTGGCAAGCCTGATCACTCATTGCAAAGTTTTTAGTTTAACAGTTAAAATTGAAGTATAAATACATGTCAAATCAATTTTAATATTGCCAGTTAATACTTAATTTATATTTTCACATTAGCAAAATGTAGAACAGCCCAACATTAGTATTCGGATTAAGAGTCACAGGTGTTGCTAGGTGGCAAAAGACCAGGGGCTTCAGCCCTCCCACATTTATTCACTTAAGCCCCTCCCACAAAACGCCAACCTTCAACTCTAACGTGTTCCTATGACACCAAATCATTGAATAAATTAGATGTATTAAGGTATTCTTTATTTATATAAAAGTATTATATAGATAGAGAGAGAGAGTATTAAAGTCTCACCTGTTGTATGAGCTCTACACTATGATGAATTAACCTTGCACCTGAGGCTTTAACTTCACACTTGCAGCACTAAACCTACACCCGCTGCATTAAAGCCCTGCTCCCACAGTAATGTACATACAGTATAATTAGATATAAATAATGTGCATTAAATTGGCTTGTCATAAGTTATTTAATTGGAGGTGTTATTACTCTCAATAACTACAAGATACTTGGGATTCACAATGAAAGGATTCCTAAAAATCAGACCCGGTGCGTTTCAGGACTCCACTCTGGCTTCAGCCCAGGTCAGGCCTCTTAGCAACATCCCTTAACAAAGTCATTTTCTTAATAATATGCAAAGTTTGACTTACCTCCAATGGACTGCTTTTGAGTGGATGCAAATAAAAGTGGTTTGGACAGGAAGCAGTAGAAGTATTGCACCTTTGCTGGTTTTCCTTACGTAGCCCCTAATGAACATTTAGGACCAAACAATTTCTTTTCAAACTGAACACATTTTAAAAATAAACACATACTAAACATCTCTCTACAAATAAATAAACAGACGGGTGATGAACATTTTTTTATTTACAAATATACTAAAATATCTCCGACAGTGATTCACACCTGCTCCACCCCCCTCACCAAGGACCTGAAACGCATTTTCTTTTTTTGGGTTTGATTTGATTTTTTACTGTTTTTTTTTGTTTGTTTGTTTGTTTTAAAGTGCATGCAAAAAAGAATTAAAAGCCTTTGTTTTTTTCATTGATTTTTTTTTAAACGTTTTCTTTTTATTGTAAGAAAATACACAGCTTGAAAACGTGGATAATGTAATATTTAAAAGACCAAAAAGACAGGGAGGGGACAGGGTAGAGGAAAAAAATATAATAAAAAAGACTGGGCTGATTGTGTTAAGATTTTTTGTTTGTATTGAAATACTGAATTGGAAAACCCTCCTCCCAAAAATAAACCATAACAAAAAAAAATTAAAAATAATAAAATATAAAAAATAAATAAATTAAAAACAAACCCCACAAAATAAAAATATAAATAGCCAAAAAAATGGAAGAAAAAAAAAATAGGGAGAGAGATAAAGGTTACTTTTCAGATTTGAGAAACAGCTGTTAAAATACAATAAGAAAATATGTAAAATCTCTCCTTTAATTCATTCTATACAGAAAATACATGATTTCGGCCACAGTCCCTATGTGGTTTTGTGCTAGTGGGACAGTAGGCGCTGGGATGTTGTGTGCACACACCCTCTGCTTAACATTAGTTACAGCAACTAGACCAGGGGAGCAGAGCATTGCTTTGAATGGGCTGTGCTTATTTAGAGTCCACTCTCTGTCTAATTAATTTCACATTGTTTTTCTAATGTTGAAATGACTGCACATGTAGTATCCTACAGAAGAAGCATACAAATCCATGTGTTTTTATTTCCAGATTTGTCAGGCAGCAAACTGTATTGGAAATAAGCACCATCACAACCCTGAACATTACTTTCAGCACTGCTCTGGGAGGCATGTAATGAGAGAATATTTACAGAAGTATAATGCATTAGCAGTCGGGTACAGTCATTTATTCTCCCCTTGCCCCACGGTCCTTTCAAAAAGAAACCAATGATTGTTCCTTCTGTATAGAACAGCAGTACAAATTCTCCTAAAATTCAGTCAGTGCTGGAATTGACCAGATTCGTGCAGAAAAAGATAAAAAGACTCCTCCATTTATTAAGATGAGTAATATGAGGAGCTGGGACTTATGGCAGTGATGCAGTCCCTTGGGAGCACATCTCTTCCAACATTCATACAATATAAAATAATGCATAGTACTGAGATCATTTAAATAGCACACAGAGGCAAAAAACAAATTACTAAAGGAAGAGTAGCCCAAAACAAATATGTTGCTCCCATCTTAAAAGGGATAATTTCAAAAGGTTTCTAGCATAAACAAAACTAATCTGGCTTAAAATTAGCAAGTTAGGAGCAAGTATGTTGAACTTTACTTTGTAATAGTAAGAATTTAAATAAACAAACCCAGGCACTATAGCCACAACAGCATGCTCTGTTGGTGATAGTCCAGAGGTGCCCTGGGGCTCCACCATAGTAAGTGACAAACTGTTTAAACCAGTTTGACTTCTTATTTGGGGTTCCTGGGCACCACTCCACACTTGCCTCCATTCAGAAATTAGTGCTGGTAGCTACATCTAGATTTCTATTCGCTCTCCTAAGCCAAGCTCTGCACTGCAAGACTAGCTCATCGGATGGAAGTGTCTGTTGATCGCCATCAACCAATAAGCACAACCCTGCACCACAAGGCAAAAGCTCCTGGTCTATCACTGAGCTGTAGTGGAGGTGGGGTGTAATGTCCAGCAAACCCCCGGTAAGTCTAAAAGTGTTTGACGACTTACTTTAGGTGGTTCCAGGGCACTGCTGGCACCATAACTTCTACATTGCTCTGTAATGGCTAAGGTGTTATAAGTGTTCCTTTAAGTAAGTTTCTGAGGAAATAAAGAATAATATGCATGTACAGAAATGAAGATACTCCTACCGAATGGGCATTAAGTTCAATACATAGATATATTCTCTTTAATTTCAATTTACCTCCACTCCAGTCTGTTGGATATTCGAGGATGCATGCTTATCCACATAAGTAATTCACGTGAGTATTCTATAATAGTTTTGCTTATGCTAGTAATAGGGAGGGCTTCCAACAAAATGCAAAGTAGCCATTTTAAGTAAAAAATAAATTTAAAAAATCTACACAAAAAAATATTTAGACCTAGGATATTACAGATTGTGGTTTCATGGTACATGGTACATTTTGGTTCCCTGTTCCTTTAATGAAGTGCTTTAATACAAGATGGCAACACACTTTAGGTATCTAATTTTATAAGTAACAAAATATACGTGCTTTTTAAAGTGCTTTGTCCAGACGCAATGGCAGAGATGAGCAAGGTTCATCACTCAAGTTTTAAATATATAGTTGTGCATAGAAGGAGAAAAAAAAAAAATCAAGTGGCTTCTACTGGCCCATCAGTGTTCAACTTATAAACGTTTGATTGAACTAGATTTAAATTTTATAAAAAATCATGAGTGCATTAACTAATAAATTATAATGAAACATGGTTTAGTTTACATGACAAACTATATGACATAAATGATAACTGTTGGAGTAATACAATTATTTACAGAATAAGTACCAGTAATTCTTACTTGTTATACTCACTAAATGTTTACTTATCCCAAAAATACAAGCACTTAAATAGCCAATTTGAGAACTGGATTAGTCTTCAGCATTCAAAGTGATTAACTCAATTCGGCCAAGATTATCACCAAGAACAGACTTGCCCCGTTTGCATTCCACCTTTTTCTGCTGGCTTAAGAATTCATGAAGACAGACAGGAGTCTGAAACATTTGTATTTGACATGGCATTGGCCCTTTTAATTAGAATAAGCCACTGTCAAAAATTTTACATACACCTACAATTTCATCTTGTTGGAAGCCAATGGTGTACATATGCACAGTATTGCCAAATAAATTTATAGGACAAGCTAAATGTGCTCTAGAAACATCACCTCTGCCATAGCTCTGTAACAATGCAAAAAGCTGCATTGGAAGCTTATGTAAATGATCCATGTAAGATGTCTGATCTGCCAAAGCAATCTGTCTCATGATTCCATATAGTCCTTAGACCAACACAGTTTAAGGGGACGCTGATCAATTAATTTAGCTTGCTTTCCCATGCAAGTTTAGGTTTTCAATAGGTCGCTGGTTTTTCTTAGAAAGTTTAGAAGTTAAAGGAGGTTTGCATAACATATTCTGCAACTGCTCCATCCTTTGATCACGTGACTGAGATTCATCTCAAGCTCATATGAAAAATTACGTACAAGCACAATGCAAGTCCTGATAATATCACAAAAGGAGGTGTTTGATATAAAAGGAACACATGATGGTTCATAAGAAAACAAGTTACATTTTAGCATTACAGTTCCTTAAAGTGAGCTAAGGGTAAAAGGTTGTGGAATGCACCAGTTATCAATATGTTGCCTGGATTTGACCTTAAAAAATAACTAAAATGAAAGAAAATAAAAAGTACCCTAATAATTTTAGCACCTTAACTGTAGCACAGGTTTATACAGCATTCGTTGTTTTACAGTTGCTTTGCTGTATAGGAATGAAGCACTGCTGTTTATCTAGTTGTGTGTACTAAATAGCAGTGGAGTTACAGTACCATGATTCAATTAAAGCAAATAATGAGCCTGAGGTGCTTGGGCAATGGACAAGGAAACACCAGCAGCCATATTTCAGCCTACATTTTTGTTTTTTTAAGAGAGAGTGGTACTCAAATGAGCACAGTGTGAATACAGTTGCAGCTGGATCACAATTGCAAAAAGTAATGCACTGAATGTGTTCTTAACTCCATGACATTGATCAATATTCCCAGTCCTGGTTTTACATATTCCTCTTCTTTGATCCTCAAAGTTTAGTAAATACCGCACCAACCACATGGGTTATGTCTTAACTTGAAATCATGCAAAAATACAAACAACTGCTCATATTGTTAAAGGGGATTTGTTATCCTTATGTAAATATTTTCGATAACACCAGTGACACATGCATCAATATCAACTTTGCAAAATATTCATTTTTGTATAATAATGGTTAATTTACCTTAATGAGAAATCATTAAATAAAAAATTACAAAAATTTAGCTTCTATTAAGTAGCTTATCATTAGTGTGACAATTAGGGAACAGACAGACTTTTTCCTAAAAGACACTACTCAGTAAAACAGGCAACTTTAGTTTTTGATAGGCATGGAGAAACTAAAATTTCTATAAAATTTTCATAAAATTACTGTACTGATAGGTTAACTAAGTCTGCCGTATGGACTAGCTGTTCGTGAAATGATTGTACACACCTCACACATTCTGACCATATGTCTCAGACTAATTAGGAACATTCCAAAACATTTCATACCAAGAGTTATAGATATGACTACAGAGTGCCTGATTCAAATACAGAAGTCAAAATGTACTAGAATTATTAAAATATATCAGATTTTCCATTTAGGATTTTTAGATTTCAAAAACACCAACAGTGATGCCAGTTTTGCTACTCCCAAGATATATTGCAAGATTGCTTTCATACAGAGCATCTCTTCTGATTTCAACAATAAATTGAGAAAAATTTTTAAATAAATAAAAATAAAATCACAAATAAACCATAATGTGCAGACAATATTACTTTCGCCAACAATATGCTGGTGAACATACTGGAGTTCAATTGCTATTTTATTGACTAAAAAAAAAAAAGACCCCAAAAATCCAACGCACAAGACAATACCCTCTTAAAATAGCACTTACAATGCTACTTAATGCCCATTTAAGACTGGACGTGAAACTGTTTGAAAGCAAACTAATGCTACATAGTGGGATTAGAGAAATATACTGGACTTCATCACGAATTTGCCATGTTAAAGTGCCAATAATAGAGAACATCCAGGTATGACTTACTGCAGAAGCAAACAAAATAGAACACAGGTTGTAAAATGAAGAATAGGAAACTGAACAGTTGTAAAATGGGAGTCTAAATATTCACACGGTAAATTAACCATTACAATATTTTTTGCTTGTTTCGTTAAAATAAACCTTTGCATTTCACTAATAAAATAAGATTTTAAAATTTTTTTAGACCACAAAAACAATTGGTATAACATATTCTCAAGATTTAATTAAACCAGTAAAAATAGTAAGTTAATTTATAGTAAACAAAACAAAATGAAAAAAAAAAAAAAAAAAATCACTGAAAATTAGAAACTCAAATATCTAGGAGAACGTAAAAGTTTTGGCACAATCAATTGCCAAGCCTTTGAGAAAATTGTAGCTTTTGGTCTTGAGTTTTAACAGGTGCCTGATGTCAGAAAAGTTCACATTATGTTGCAGCATGTACACAAGAAAACCAGGACTGGAGTAGAAAGCAAGGCTGATTAAGGTTGTCAAAGGTGCAATGAAAATTCAAAGACAATTTCTGCTCCTGCCAGCATATTTCTTAAAAAAAAAAAAAGAAAAGAAAAAAAACAAACAAAAAAAACCAAAAAAGGGAAATAAAAAAAATCAAACAAAATAAAAATATATATTGTCACAAGACATTCTACCCACCCCATCTGCCCAACATCCCTCCCAATTCTGCTTCTCCCCCCTCCCCAAACAATATGTCTATATATATATACAACATGATTGGTTTCTGTAAAATGTATCAAACCTCAATAGTTTAATAAAATCTCTTCTTTTTTTTTTTTTTAAATTCCTGACGAACAAATACCAAAAAAACAACAATGTTTAACGCAGCAGCAGTAACCTTAAGGCTGCAGTTTTATGCCTCTCTCTCTCTTAAGTATTAAATAGTATATATATATATAATTTTTTTTTGCTTGTACTTGAACAGAATAAAATATGTAATTACCAACACCATTTCACATTTTTGTTGGTTTTTTGTTTTCTACTATATCTCCTCATTTCTCTCTAGTCTCTCATGAAGTGTTATTGAATATCGATAAATTAATCACTTCATCCCTGAGTTCTCATCCAATTTTAAAGCTTCAGGCACTTTAGAAGCTTGACAACTTCACTAGATCTAAATCCAGTAATGCCAGTGTGATTATATCATGGTAATTGAACTTCTTAAAAGTTCCATTGATGGCCCCATACTTCGACAAAAGTAGAGGTCATCATTTTATCACATAACACTGCCCAAATGGTTAGCTCAGGGTTGAAGAGGTTAATCAGAGATTTCGCCGACTGTTGTGCATTATGGGATATGAGACAGACTAAAACTGTGGACAACCATATTCCATGAAGAAATAAAGGACTGATATTTCTCACCATACTGCATGAACACATATCATTTAGCCTCAGTAGAGGAATTATGAACACATAATCTTTCATCCCTTAGAGTAATTCAGATACATCAGGTACACACATCTCTTAAATGCTCCCCCTTGAATGACATAGAACCCTTGCAGAACATTCTCTCAGAGGCCTAGAATTTCCATTCCTCTTAATCCTCATACTGAGATAAAGGACACATACCTCTCACCATCTTCCCCAAGGAACTCATGGACAAAACTTTGAATAATCAAGTTATCTCTTTCCACAAAAGGGGTTATGAGTAAAGGAAGAGTTTCAACACAAAACACAACTGTTACTTCAAGACTCCTTTCCGTTGTTTGAATCTTCGGTTTGTATAACAAGCACCAATGTTTTCTGATGGTTTGAAAATTTGATTGACAATCAGGGACACTTGAGAGGTATGCCAGGGAGCTTTCTCCGTGCTCAGATTTGCCCAGAGGCACCCTGGTGAGTAAAAAGAATTACAGGCACTAGTGTCCGACGGACGTCAGAGATAGAAAGAGACAGAGAGGGAGGGAGAGAGAGAAGAGAGAGAGAGCACGCCCGTTAAAATGGGGAATGTACGTTTTGCAGGTTCTCCTTGCTGTCATTGTTAATATTATTATTGTAATTTTATTTGAATGGCAAAAAACTGGCCTCTCTCATCTATAGTCCTCCTTGGGATATTCTAACGTCACCAGATTTCCAAAGCCCATCCGTAAACTTTCCATGTCGAAGGTTTCAATTTCCCTTTCCTGGCGTTCAAACAAATGCTTAATTCTCTCACTGCGCTCCTTTTGAAGAGCAGCTAACTCCTCTTCGATCTAAAACAAAGAAATAAAACATTTTTAGGCAATTATGTTAAAAATAAGTATACAGCTAAAAGTTTATATTCAGGTACAATTACTTACAAAAAATATATAGGGAATAAGCCCTTAACAAAAGGCAATGAATGAGTACATCAATGGAGGATATAGCGATTTTCGCATAGACCACTGCACTTAACTTTTGTGTATACAGAGTACGGTATTGATGCAGTTCTTGGCATATAAAGCACGAGCTGATGGAGCCAACAAGGATGAGCTTCAGGTATATATAACTCCTTTTAGCTTCCCTTACGAGCTACCCCACTACAAATATGAATGTCAGCTTCAGAGGTCTTTGTAAAATATGCAAAGACCCCTGAAAGTGGCAAAACTACAATAAGCCAATATATCTGGGAGGGTCTATAAAATTTATCTTTAGATTAAAGTCTTCCTAGCTCCTCTCTAGTGATATAACTAAAGGTACAGGGGCTGAATTAAAGAAACACTGCCAATAGGAAAGGCTACCCAAGAGCCTAATTTCTAACAACCTTGTGCAGACTGGACATATATGTGCCTGTGCTGCCCTAAGAGCAAAAAAAAACCCTAGCCCTACTTAAAAAAACCCAACTAAAACAATAAAAATAAACGTGTAATATAAAAGATGCATAAAACAACATGGGAACATAATGCCATCCAATTTACATGGTCTCTTGCATCTTGTACACACACATTTGTTTATTCTGTTGCTAGGAATTCTCTCTTATACAATTTTGGAAATGCTTGTTTTTTGTTTTCTATTTGCTTGGATATCGGCATGAAAAAAACATGTAGCCTCTGTGCTGACACGTTTTCCATTTCCATGATCTTAAGATTCTGAATACACCAGCAATTCCAATGATGCCAGTATTGTTACTCACAATATATATTGCAAAGTTGCTTTCTCTTTCTCCCAGAGTTTCTCTTCTGATTTCAATAATAAATTGAGGGGGGTAAGGGGTGGGAGTCAAATCGTAAATATTATTATTATTGCCATTTATATAGCGCCAACAGATTGCATAGCGCTTTACAATATGTAACTATAAGTAGGACAATTACAAGAAAACTCACAGGAACGATAGGTTGAAGAGGGCCCTGCTCAAGCGAGCTTACAGTCTTACAGCAATCAAATAAGGCGGGAGTGAAGAAGAGCTGGAGGAGAGAGTAGAGTGCTGCCCTTTAGGAAAGAGCAAGCGACAGGTATGTAAGGTAGTTACTCTGGGAGGCCATAAGCTTTCCTAAAGAGATGGGTTTTAAGGCACTTCTTAAATGATTGAAGACTAATGGGGGTAGGCAGGCTAATACATAGGAAGGGAGCCGTCTGCGAGAAGTCCTGCAAGTGTGAGTTGGCCGTACGGGTGCGAGCAGCGGTCAGGTGGTGGTCACGGGCAGAGCGGAGAATGAGGAGGGGCATACCTTTGGATATGTGAAGAGATAAGAGGGGCTAGAATTGTTCAGTGCGTTAAATGTATGGGTTAGCACTTTGAATTGACTCCTATAGGATACAGGAAGCCAATGTAAGGACTGACAGAGGGGTGAGGTTGAGAGGACCAACTAGAGAGGAAAATCAGTCTGGCGGTGGCATTCATTACAGCCTGTAGCGGGGTGATATGGCTTTTGGGAGGACTAATCAGGAGAGGGTTACAATAATCCATGCGGGAAATTACTAGAACATGGACAAGCTCCTTGGAAGCATCTTTTGTAAGAAAGGGGCGGATGCGGGCTATGTTTTTAAGATGGAATCTACAGTATTTAGCAACATACTGGATGAGACGCTCAAAGGTGAGGCCAGAGTCAAGTATGACGACAAGACAGCGTGCTTGCAAGGATGGACTTATGTGGATTCCACTGACTTGAAGGGAGAGCAAGAGAGGAGGATCAGTATTAGGAGGAGGAAAGACAAGGAGTTCAGTTTTAGAGAGATTGAGTTTAAGAAATAAACTATAATGTGCAAAAACTATTACTTTCACCAACAATATGCTGGTGAACATACAGGAGTTCAATCACTATTTTATTGACTAGAGGAAAGAGAAGAAGAAAATAAAATCCAAAAGCAAAAAACACTCAAATGTAACACACAAAACAATATACTCTGAAAAATATCACTGACACTGTGATTAGTTTAAACTGAATGTACTAGCAAATAGATTAGAAATTAATTTCTACAGTTCAGTTCATGAATGCAAAAAGGGAATTTTTAATACCTTCTGTTCCAGGTGCGCTCTACGAAGAGATACCCTCTGCTCCAGCTTCTGCAGCTCACGCTCATGCTGTGCCTCCGTCTGCATCTTTATCTTGCTCTGGTAAGCATTCAGCAGCTCCATCTCCTGCTGAAGTTGCTGCCTAAGAGCTTGGCATTCTGCTTCTTGAGCCTCATCCAGCCGCAGCTGTTGCCCCAATATTTGGTAGAAGAGTAGCATGCAAAGACAAGATTAACATCTTATGTTCAAGTTTGTAAACTTTACAGAGAAGCACACATGGGCTGGAATCAGAGTGAATGTTTGATAAACAGAAAACATACATTCACATTAAACTAGAGTGAAGTGCTAAAGTATGTCCCAGGAGAATGTATATATGATTAAAGCTTAAACGTAGGTACTGCATACTGTGTAGAACTGGACTAGGGAGTGCCACTAGTGGCCACCTGAATGACAGCCACTAGAGGTGTTACTAGGAAGCAAGTTTAAAACTGTATTTCCAAGGAAAAGGCAGTGTTTACATTGAAAAGCCTTAAGAGACAAGATACAGACACCAGAACCACTACATTAAACAGCAGTGGGTCTGGTGACTATAGTGTCCCTTAAAGAATAGTATTTTTGAAGCTGAAAATGAAACTTTGTTAGTTAAAAAAAAAAATCTGGCTCCTAACATTTTTAGCTGGATTCTAAATTCCAAACAAGTTTGTCAAGCCCTGACCTATGCACCAAAACAGCTTCATTAAGTTAAAGGTGAATGGCGCCTATAGTGTCCCTTTAATATTAGAATCCACATAGAAATATTGTAGACAACATAAAGACAGTGGCTATGCATGGTTTTTAGAATCTGGTGGTTTATGTATTAATAAACACTGCTGCATCTATGTGCTGTCCTTGCAACAGGACAACTCAAATCATTTGCATTTTATGCAATAAATCTTATTACATGATAATATTACAATGCGATAGGAGGTGCTTCTTACCGCCTGTGAGGCCATCATTTCATTGATGCTTTGCTCATACTGTTCAGCCAGGATGGCCAATTTGCGTGTCTGCTCGTCCTTTAGGGACTTGAGTATTGTCTTGTGCTCACACTTTGGGGATACCTCCAGCTGGTGATTCTTTAGGGCCTTATACTGCTTAGTCTGCACTTTGCATGTGTCCTGAAACTGCTTTTTGATCTGCATTTCCATCACCTGCCATTGAGGTTTGACGGGCATATAAGAATTTCAGTTTGCAAAAACAAATAAAAGCACACACGAAAATATAGCTTATAGAAACATAGAATGTGACGGCAGATAAGAACCATTTGGCCCATCTAGTCTGCCCAATTTTCTAAATACTTTCATTAGTCCCTGGCCTTATCTTATAGTTAGGATAGCCTTATGCATATCCCACGCATGCTTAAACTCCTTTACTGTGTTAACCTCTACCACTTCAGCTGGAAGGCTATTCCATGCATCCACTACCCTCTCAGTAAAGTAATACTTCCTGATATTATTTTTAAACCTTTGTCCCTCTAATTTAGGCTTGGCACAAGTATCTTTAGAAATGAGTAAAACATTATAAGCATATGTTTTGGGATGTAATAAAAACCTTTTTGCAGACAAAACAAAGGAGGTTAGTAGCCAAGCCCTCCTTTGATCAATCACACTGGGATCCAAACAGAAAGATTGTAGCCAACGTGAAGACAATTGAAAAGGTTTGTTCATTTTTAAAACATCTAAACTTGCTGTTCATGTTTCATAGTATTTATCTAGTTTTGGAATGGCATGCAATTGCAGTCAGAAAATATATCACTTCAGGTAAATCAGGTGAAAGAAATACCTGCATTCTAAATACATTATTTATTTTACCTACACTCAATCAAAACCCTGCATTGTTATTTTGACCTAACAATATTTTGAGTGTATTACTTCATGTTAATTTTTTAAACATTTTTCTAAAATGTAGTGATACTGAAAACACTAATTTCAGTGGGTGAAGTATATGAGACTGTTACATACTTAGTGTAAGAAATATTACATTGCAATTTTTTTTTTACAAGATGGATGTCTACTTGGCTAATAGGTCCTGTAGTGAAATCTTTTTAAATGTAGTTTTCACCAAAAATTTTTGTTTTTGAGTATTTGTTAGTGTATACAGTCGTCATATTTATATTCATCTAAAAAAATATGGTAATTACTAGAAAATATGCAGAAAACATATGAAGCAATGTATTTAATTATCTAAATTTAGCAAAAACTACACACAACAAACCATGCCAATACCATAGGATGGATGCAAGGACTGACCACGAGCATGGATGAATTAAACATATACTCGTGATATTCAAAATTCAGTTGACCAAATGTTTTACATTGTTACAGCTGTAACTACAAATTTTGGTCTAAAATAGCTAAGCTTTAACTGTAGCCAAATTAGATAATCTTTTCAAATAAGATATTTTGGATACATTTCGGAATTCATTTTTTCGTTCACTACAAAGAGTAGTTTATTGGGTGAACTGCAATTTAAGAAAATATATTTGTGATAATATCTGGTGTGACACTTGTTTAAAGGAACACTGTAGGCACCATAACCACAACACTTGACAGAATTGGTTACCACTGAACCATTTAATGGCCATTTATTAGAGATGCTTCATCCCTAGCCCACTGCCAGTTTTTTTACATGATAAAAATGTGTAAGCGGAGCTATGCTTTACCAATTCATACTAGGTATAAGGCAGTGCTCCCAGCTGCCACTCAGCCCATCACTGCCTGTTATGTCTGGTATGGCATGAGGTGGAGCTCTGTTTCCAATTTATGAGTGGAGGCCGGGCTGCAGTAAATCATTTAGCAGCGATTTGGGTCCAGGCATCCAGGGACTGCAGGCATCATAACCACTTTTATCAGTTGAAGCATCTATGGTGAGGGTGCCCGAAAGGTAGATTCAAAGATGATGTAGAACTACAACTCCCATGATGCTTTGCATGCCTTTAAAATGAAAAAGCAACATGGAAGCTGTAGTTTTAAAAGATCTGGAGATCTACCCTTTCTGTACCCCTGATCTAAAGTGTCTACAGTGTTCCTTTAAGGAAGACTTATTTGCTTGAGCTTTTGCGGCATGTTCTAATTTTCAATAAGTTTGTTGGAAAAAAGTTTTGATTTAAAAAAAATAAACAAAACATGAAACAAAGACCTTTAGATTCTTGGGCTGCTGCCGAAGCTCCATCACATGTTTCCTGTGCAACTCTCTTTCCCTGCGCTTGTTATATTCCAACTGGTTTTCCAGTTCTGTTTGGTGCTGCAGACGTATCAAGTCCATCCGAAGCTTTTGTAGCATGTGTAGCTGTCGGTACTCAAGTTCCCTAGTGGATTCATCGTGCCGGATTAACATGGCATGCTCCATCTCTTTCTGGGTTCTCTTCTTATTGAGCTCCTGTGGTAGGACAGTGGACACAAACACTGCATTAAAACATACTCTAACAAGAATGCAAACGAATAACCCTCAACATTTAGGAGAGTAGATGCAGAGAGGAAGAATTTCCAAAGCTTTTAGTTGAATTTAAATAGCCTTTGGCTTCAAATCTTTTTATGCATGCAAAATTTAGCAAATATATTGAAACAAAACAAACCAATGAAAAAGTACCTCATGGAAAGCAGTATATAATCCGGTTACTAACAAGCTTCCTTGAATGCTCCTATTTGTGGCTGTAATTAGCCTGGACAATTTAACTTGCCTTACCCTTACTATTGGAACTCATACACCTATATTTTTTATCTCCTTTGGTTTTAATGAAAGTTACCCAACAGCACTGAACCAACTGGCTTATTATGGAACTATCAGCATTGCTGTTAGAGTTTACCTAGAAAATGTGTCTAATTTGTGTTTAGCATACATCTTTATTGCTCTACATTAATACACTACAAAGCTTGAAGGTTTGGGAAATTTTTCAAAATCCCTTTACTAAATAAATCTTGCCAAATCATCATTCACTCAGCACTAGCACAGAGTGAAAGCATAGTTAGGAAACGAAGATACCTCACGGATGTGCTGTTGCTCAACTTCATGCCTTTTAATCATGATCTTCCTCTTGAAGAGTCGGCAGTTTTTCTCATAGTACAGTCTCTGTTGGCTAAGGAGTTGAGCTTCTTCCTCAGCCTGAGTGTGCTGGAGGTTCTCTTTATGCTTTGATATACGTTCTTGCTTCTCTTTCTTGGGCGTGCTATGGTCCTCATTCATCTCCTGAACGTTGGAGAGAGCCAATCAGTGATGTTAAACATGTACCCTGGATGAGGATGCTTGTAGCATCTTCTTCCTAATTTATCACATGAACTAGGTTTTTAGAAGATCAGCATAGTTATAAAAACAAATAAACCACCCCTCCCCCCCCAAAAAAACCCAGAAAAAGTTTAATTCAATGAAATTGCATTGAAAGCACACACCTCTTCTGATAATTATTGGTGATACAACTTGCTCAATATTTTTCATAACTCACATGACTGCATTTTAAACGGACGATTAAACAGATTAGGCAAGACCTTTACATTAAACTGTTCTCTTTTGAATCTGTGGATAATGATCAGACACTGTGCACTCATCATATATAAAACTGGACACACGTGCCATTGAGAGCTATTTAAAAAAAAAAAAAAAAAAAATCATATGAGGGAAGTCAGGTATGGTTTTAATGCACATCAAGAAAATCGTTTTCTTTTAAAATGCCAGTGTTTCCAAAACACCCCCAAAAAAAAACCCCATCATTTTCTTTTCTCTCTCCAAATGTATGTACACTTAAACTTTAAATAACCTGTGTTATGCCGGGTGTACAAAAACCTCAATATCCTTTGTTAAATATATATTGGCCCATGATGGATGTACAAAGTAAAGATGTGTTTAAACAATAAAATTACTGTGAGGAGTAAAACAAAAGACAAGAGTATAAGACCAGAGTATCTTGAAGGTGACAGAAAAAATAAGATCAGAATCCTGCCAAATTCCTTTTGATTACCAAACTGCTTTGTGGTACACTGTGTAAGGCTTTTTTTTATTTCAGAAATTTGAATGAGCAGTAGTCAATACCAGAAATAAACATTTGACTGCATGTATGTTAAACTAAATCACATGTGTTGCCAACACCAACTCCAGTACCAGGTATATATTCATGGAGCTCAGGAAAAAAAGTATTTTTACATTTCTTGAGCTAGGGCAGCCATACTAGATCCCTCCAATGGATGGCAAGTGATTTAAAAGTGATATTCAAGCAAAACTGTAATATGCAAGGCCCACAAGAAAAGACTTTAAGGGTGAACTGTGGTAAATTCACTGAATATAGCTGAGGACTGAATTTACTGAGGAAACAGCATTTTTAAAAACAAATTTGCAATCCTGAAAATAAAAGTAGGTTATCATATCGGATCGGTGGATACAGGAATCAGGAAGAAAGTAGCAGAAACTGTTAGCCAGGTTGTTGTGATTTTTGCTGTATTGCCCATTCCCCATTAAGACCATCGCAGTCAATGCAGCACACATGCCTCTTTAATCTTTTCTTTGCAAATCTTATACTGTTTCTTCTGACTTTCTAAGAAGGATGTTAAGTCTTTCTTTTGTTGGGCTATGATCTGTTGCTGAAATCTCCTTTCATCCGCTGCAGCCACCTTTGCCTACAAGGAAAAACAAAATTTGATATTACAATTATGTTCCATCATGAAGAAAATCCAAACATTAATTGGGACTTGTTCTCTTGACCAAGGTTAGAAAGAATGATAAATGCAGGTCAGACTAATTTGCGAAAAAACATTTGTTTTTCAAAATGTGCCTCAAACATGCACTGCATGTAGGCTCTGAACACAGAGGATATGTTAATTGGTATAGTGGTAATTTGCCACCCATGCGCAATAGCCCCCCCAATGTATATCTATTTAGGACAGTTATCTTTTTCCCAGGTAATAGATAAAAAAAATAAAAATAAAACACAACATACCCAAATCCATACGCCAGCAAGAGAGTCAAATAACCTATGCACAAGTGTAGCACTAGAAATGCTAGGCTGGCACAAAATTATGTGAGTTAATCCCGCCTCATCAAAAACTGTAGTATTGCACTTGTCTATCAGCAACTAATTAACGTCCACATACAATCCTTTATAAAAAAATAAAATAAAAAAACAATGGTCCACCATTCAAAACTGACTGACAGACTAGCTAAGCATTTTGATCCTAATTGTGCAAGTTGCTGGGTCTTAGTCACAGACATGAAAAATTACACACAGATTTCTGGAGTATAACAATTCCTGAAAGTTACAATGTTAAATTAACTATTTGGGCTGCTGATTAAAATACATACACAGCAATATACTTCTACTTCACTATGCATACTCGTAATGTATGTCTCAAAAAATAAACAAAAAAGATGTCCAGCACTCCTTATTGTGAAAGGATAATATCCCTTTATTGGCAAAACAGCAACTGTCTGTCTTTATCAAGCAATTGCTTGATGAGGACACACAGTCGAAATGTTTCTGTTTTGCCAATAAAGGGATATTATCCTTTCACAATAAGGAGTGCTGGACATCTTTTTTGTTTACTCTTTGATACTTATCCGGAAAGGAAGAGCCGAAGTTATTGCACTCTTACGAAAAAGGGTAAGTCCTCTCTCATACCATTGTTATTTGTAATGTAGGTCTAGTCAAAAGAAAAGCAAAATATTTTTTTTTTTTTAAATTAATTTCAAAAACACAAGGTGACATTAAAAATCCATATTTAAATCCAGCTAAGAGATGCGAAGAGCAGATGCATGCTGTAAAGGTGGATATCCCTTTCACATGGCTATTCCTTCAGTTCCTATATTTGTGTTGCCAAAACCCTTGTAACTAGCCCTTGATATAATTGCTCCACGGTAGTAATAGCAATACAAATCGGTGTGTTGCCTTGAGTTTTCCTTAGGATGACTAATGTAATGTCCTGAAAGAAAAAAAAAGAAAGAAAAACAAAAACAAGGCCCTAGAATCTAACAAAAACAAGCAAAGATCACATTTTCAAAAAGAGATTCAAAAAGGGTATTGAATGCATAGCACAAAAAAATATTTAATTTTTTTGTGAGCGAGGGGGATTTTAATTTTATCTTTGAAAATTAAAAAATAAAAACATTTTTAAAATCAGCTCCCCTATAAATAGTAGATGGATGGTACAATCTAAGAGCTGTTTTGACAACTGAAGAGGGAGACATGTTCAGTGTATCCATGACAACAAAGTGAGCCTGATTGCTCCATTTCTGAACATCGCATTCATAAGACACCTATGGTTGTTAGGAAAATAGGGTGTGAGATTTTGCTGAAGGGAATATTCATTTTACAACTACATATCTGCATTCAAGGAATAGTGGCATTTTCTCGGTTAGTTTTCACTGAATACAGCACAACTGCACAACACTCCAGAAACAGCAGGCAATAAAGGTATTGAATTCTCTGTAGAAGAAAAGTGATTTTCTGCTTTAAAAAAAATTATGTAAGATACAAAAAAAAAAAAAAAAAAGGAAACACTTGTACCATCTACATATAAACACATAGTAAAGCACATATTTTCGAGTGAATGGCAACACAAACGTAATATTACACGTAACAATTATTACATTTCTTTCCTACATAAGGGAGCTGAAATGGGTCAGCCATCCTGTATACAAGATAATCTCCTACCATGTCACTCAAGCCATCTACTGCTAGCAAGCAATAATTATGGTTTAAGAGATGGCAATGGGTATTTCTCTTCTTCCTAAACTATATTTCTTTTTTATTAATGGTTATATTCATTAAACTGTTGATTGATGGATTTTTTTTTAAATATTAATTTCTATACTTTAGAGCATATTTTATGGCATTTCTGTGAAATATCTTTAGAGTCACAAGCTCTCATCTTTCTACAGATACTGGTACACTTAAAGGACTACTATAGGCACCCAGACCACTTCAGCTCAATGCAGTGGTCTGGGTGCCAGGTCCATCTGAAAATCACAGTGAGAAGACGCTGGACGTCCATAGGAAAGCATTGAGAAATGCTTTCCTACGGACTGTTTGAATGCGCGCGGCTTTTGCTGCACATGCAGTGATGACGTTAGGAGGAGGAGGACAGTTTAACCCCTTCCTCCCCCTTCAGCCCGGCAAGAGTGGGACCATGAGGGTGGGGGGAGGGGGAACCTAAAGACCCTATAGTACCAGGAAAACAAGTTTGTTTTCCTGGCACTATAGTGGTCCTTTAAAACTAGCCATGGAAGTCTGTTTAATACCTTTATGGAGACTGTATGGCAAGTGTTTCTATGCAATACTGTGCATAGCGTCAAGAACAAACATGGATGGACTGCATCCAAAGTCTTCTTCGACCATAGACACTATAGTAGGCTGTAGTGTTTATTTAAAAGGGACACTAGTCACCAGAACAACTACAGCTTAACATAGTTGTTACGGTGAGTATAGTATGTCACTGACGGCTTTTTAAAGAAAAGACAGTGTTTACATTACAGCCTTTGGAACACCTCTAATCGCCACTCCTCAGACTGACACTAGAGGTGCTTACTGGAGGAGTGCTGAGCAGTGTGCAACACTGACGTTCAGTATTTTCACACTCTGCATGGAGACGCAAAATTTTCCTCATTGATTCAAAGCATCTCTATGAGGAGATGCTGATTAACCAGGGCAGTGTTGGCTCTGTCCCCGCCTCCTTGGCTGAGATTATCAGAATTGACGATCTCAGCCAATCCAATGCTTTCCTACAGGAAAGCATTGTGATTGGCTGAGACCATCAATTCTGATGTCAGCCAAAGAGGTGGATTGGGGGCATGGCCAGAGAAGAGGAGCCACTGGCGGCACTGTAAAAAGGTGACTAAATCAACAAGAAGTAAGGGAGGCCGACCACCTAGAAGGTGATTTTAGAACTATAGTGTCAGGTATAAACGTTTGTGTTCATGACACTATAGTGCCAATTTAGGTTTTATAATCAACTGTCTAGTAATGCAGAAAAAAAATATTGAAGTGTTACTCAAAGCATCATGATATCAACAGTATTCTGGCAACATTCTCCAGTAATGGGGCACACCATTTAGCAACAGATTGCCCTCTTACCTGGTCCCTTCCAAAGCGCTGAAGCACCTTTCAGCTTTGGTGACACTACCAGCATTTGGAGAAGCTGATTCAGTCGCCATTTATTGGCGGAATGTTAGTTGACTGCTCTCAGCCGATGAATGGCACAGCATCATTGTAAATTGGCACACAACGGACATTAACCAGCCTGGAACTCTACATATTTTTTTTATCCTGTCCCTGCAGGCATTTTAATGTACACACCAGAAAAACTACAAGTTCTTGTGACTATAGTGTAACTTTAAGAAATGCCTGCACATATGTATCAAGATAGACTCAAGCAGAAAACTATCTGTGAACTGCTTAAAGGACCACTCTAGGCACCCAGACCACTTCAGCTTAATGAAGTGGTCTGGGTGCCAGGTCCAGATACGATTAACCCTTTTTTTTTTTTTATAAACATAGCAGTTTCAGAGAAACTGCTATGTTTATAAATGGGTTAATCCTTCCTCCAATTCCTCTAGCGGCTGTCTCATTGACAGCCGCTAGAGGCGCTTGCGTGATTCTCACTGTGAAAATCACAGTGAGAGCATGCAAGCGTCCATAGGAAAGCATTGTAAATGCTTTCCTATGCCACCGGCTGAATGCGCGTGCAGCTCTTGCCACGCGTGCCCATTCAGCCGAATGGGAGGAACGGAGGATGATCGGAGGAGGAGAGCACCCCGCCCGGTGCTGGAGAAAGGTACGTTTTTACCCCTTTCCTCTCCCCAGAGCTGGGCGGGAGGGGGTCCCTGAGGGTGGGGGCACCCTCAGGGCACTATAGTGCCTGGAAAACGAGTATGTTTTCCTGGCACTATAGTGGGCCTTTAACAATATAGTTCTTTGGAGGGGCAAACCTTAAGAACTTTCATAGAAGTTATATAATATTGTACATTCCACCTGTGACGTTAGATATCTAAACAAATGAAAGTCATGTCTTAAAAAGAGATAAAGCTACAGCTGCTAAGAAAATGAGCTTTACCCAAATCAGGAAGGAGCATTTAATTCAACATCATCCAATTGGATGCTGTTAAAGGCACAGTAGAAGAACCAAAACAACTTTTAATATGGGTCAATAAAAACCCTTCAAGATTCAGTTGTGCACATCTGACAACACCAATTCCAAAACTGTCAGTGGAGCGGGCACCAAACTGATAGAAGTCATGGTGCAGTTTTTATTTTATAAGATCAATGTAAGTGCTCCCAAAATGCTTAACCACTTTACCCATAAACACCAGTTACAGAATTAATTAAAATAGATTTACAAAAATGCTGATTATAACGGTCAATTTTTTTTAATAGAACGTAGTTCTAACCGTTATTACAATGTGGTAATAACATTTTCGGAGAAGCAATAATATGGTATTGCATAAACAATGGCATGTTACGAAAGAGAAGCAGAGTCAACACATAATTAGTGTGATGCTACATAACAGTTGAACTCTGTTCAAGCTTCGCCCAAAATTGGGCACAAATCAAACACCTGTAGGCTGTCCTCCCACTCCTTTCTGACTTATAAAAATGTCAGATGGTGGCCATCATAGGTGACCAATGCAGACCTTGTGGATCTCTGTGGCCACTGGGGGGGTGTTCAGGGGGGCCCTACATCATGCAGTTCCCCGCTTGTGCCCCCCCTCCACCCTTTTCTCACGTGCGGCCATAGGGGGCACTGTGCTGGGAGGACTTCCTCCTGGGTCGTGGAGAGCAGTGCATGGGAGAGACAGGGAGAGGAAGCTCAGCACAGAGGCATCCAGGCAGCTGCTGGTAAGTGTGTCAGTGTGTGTGGTTCAGTCCATGTAAGTGTGAGTGGAGGGGGGGGGGGAAGGTCAGTTTGTGTACAGGTCAGTTTGTGTGTGTGTGGATCAGTCTGGAGGTGGGGGGTCAGTTTGTGTGTGTGTGGATCAGTCTGGAGGTGGGGGGGGGTCAGTGTGTGTGTGTGTGTGTGTCTGTGTGTGTCAATTTTCCTGCAGTTTCTCTCTGCAGTGATACCGGGACCAGGGAGACGTCATGTCACTAAACACGCAAGAGAGCAGAGAGGAACTGCAGGAAGGTTACTACTCCCTCACGCGGCAGCCGGCTTTAATGTTTCCTGCGCGGCTTAGCAAAGGGCGGACAAATGCCAGGCGCCAGGGCAAAATGTCTAGTCACCATGGCGACCTGGAATATGTCGAGCCGTGTGTGTGTGTGTGTATATATATATATATATATATATATATATATATATATATATATAGTCTCTGCAGAGAGGACTGGGATAGCCTACCTACACTGGTGCAAAACGGGAGAGGGTAGGAAGCAATCCAACAGACCCCTTCTAGGCAGGTTTAGCACTCACAGCAGGCAGGAAATTGGCTGCTTCTCCCACCAGGCCGCAATGTAGCCCAGGTATGTTAAGGGTTCAGTGCAGGTAAGTGCACAACAGCAGAGTTGACATCCCCTCAAGTAAAATCTGCCGGTTCGACAGGGATAACTGTACTAAATTCGCTATTGAGTGTAGAGCTATTTCTGCATGCGTCCACTCAGCATGGCTGCCAGACCCCGCCCTCGAAAGGGGCAAGTTTTAAATGTGATATAGGGTGTAAAGAAACCTCTCTGAAAAGACAGTATTTACTGCAAAAAGGCAATGATTATACTCACCAGAACAAATACAATAAGCTGCAGTTATTCTGGTGACTATAGTGTCCCTTTAATGCAATGTTTTTCTCCCTGTTCAAATCAATTTGGTTTTGCAACTTTCAGCAGCGTACCCTTTGCCACTCCTCTCCTTTTCACAAAATAAAAAGTTGCTCTCATTGGCAGGTAAACAGTATAGCTCAGATGAGTGTGAGTTGGGCTGCATGACCCGAGAACAAATCCCTGTTCTTTTAGACCTCTTATTTTGCCCTCAGCATGGCTTCAAAATATCATACAGATAATAAGAGGTCACTGATTGGCTTTGGGGCAGAGTAATATTAGCAACTTACCTCACTCACTGACCCACATACTGCATGAATATGACACCAAAACCTCAAATGCACTTAAATTGTTATGGTGTCCAGAGCATAAATGGCATATCTTTTTATGCTCTCCATGCTTGTGTGGGTTATTTTTTGTGTGCCTATTCTACTTTACTCAATACTGGAATAAGTGCTAGTACAGAGCAGGGCATCAATCATTTTTTTTTTTTTTTAAATCCTACCATAACAATTCTTTTTTTAAAAAAACAAAACAAAAATAAATGAGGGAATTGCATGTATAATAACTACTCTACAACTCGAATTACAAGTATATTAAAGCTGCTCTTTAGGGTTTATCAAACCACAATATTTCTTCGACTTTGCACGTGCTTTCAAATTTTGCATGGCAGCTGGCATTTTTAGCAAAACCAGACATTTTCCTTATGAATGGATTAAACAGCGATTCACCAGTAGTTATACTACACACTTAAATAAAATAAGATCACAAATTAGATGAATCATCCGCATTGTGTGTACAAGGCTGGCATTAACGTTCAGTTCTTTACAAGTCATTCCCTTTCTATAACAATGAAAGTTTACATTTTAGGATCAAGACAATTTTATGTTGCATGGAGGTACATTAATCTTTTTACACATCTGATTACACTGTAATATTACTGAGAAATTATATTCTGCTAGGCATTGAGCCTAATACTTTTAACGTTTTAGACATATGGCATAGGTGTATCACTAAAAAAGAATGTGTAAGGAATAAGTTGGGGCAATAGGGAATCGGCTAAATACTGATAAAATAATATTATGAGGATGCAGCAACCTACAAGGAGTTCTGATATAAATAACCTCCAAGAAATCAAGAATAAAAATCCAAAAGGTGCAGGTGCGCAAAGTTGTTTTAAAAAAAAAAAAATAGCAAACCAGAGAAATATACTTGAACAGATAATATGTGAGGTATACCAATATATACACACAAGTATATGCAGAAATAAAAACAAAATCAGTGGGCATCTGAAGTATGCATAAAACACCAAGTGGTCAAGCAAAATATATAAAATATAATGTAATCAGCAAATTTATACTTGCACTTGTATACAGGAACAGCTTAATCTAGAATACATAAAAGCAAGAACCTAGTGCAATATTGTAAAAAAGTATTTTGTAAAGTATATGTAGAAGTATTAAACTCACAATTGTGGAGTGTTTGAAGTACCACTCCAAACTATCAGGCTCTGGGAGGATCAGCCCATGGAGAACATAGGATCCAAGTAGTGTTCTTGATGAACTCACTGTCAGCCGAAGAGTTGAAGTATACAAAAATATTCCTTTAATTGTCAAATAAACAAATATATCAATGATAAAAATAGTAAAAAGTGGTGTAGGATATATATGGTCCTGGATGTCAGTGAATAAACCATACAAGTTCTATCACACTGTGTATTCCATCTGATCACAGACTCTCCATCCACGTGTAGGGACTTCCAGGTTCGGCGTGCAACATGTTTCGCCCCGCCTCTTGGGGCTTTCTCATGCACACTGCATGCTTCAGCTGACCACTGATTTTGTTTTTATTACTGCATATACTTGTGTGTATATATTGGTATACCTCACATATTATCTGTTCAAGTATATTGCTCTGGTTGCTATTTTTTTTTTTTTTTAAAACAACTTTGCGCACCTGCACCTTTTGGATTTTTATAGGTGTATCACTGTATAAAAGATATATGACGAAGGCTGAAATTGATGGACACATCTTTTTTCAGCCTATGTCACTTCCTCCCAGCTTAATGCAGGGAGACCACACAGGAGGGAGAGGAGGCAGCCGTAGCATGAGGGGAGAGGACCACGAAGAGCTTCTCCAGGCCCCTCACTCAAACCAGCAGCAGGACCAAGACTTCAGGCCATCCTCCTGGACACACAAGGTAGGCCAACAGGAGGGTGGCTGGAGAAATAAAAAAAATATAACTTGTATGTGTATTTTAGATTGTGTAAGTGTGTGTCGGTGTGTGTGTGTGTGTGTGTATATATATATATATATATATATATATGTGAGTGTACATCTGTGTGTGTTTATATAGGTCAGGGTGTTTGTGTGTATCTGTGTATGTGCATCTGTGTGTCAGGGTATGCATCAGTGTGTCAGGGTGCGTGTTTTCATGTCATGGCGTGAGCATGTGTCAGAGTGTGCGTTTGTGTGTGTATATGTCTGTGTATGTATGTGTATGTCGTGACTACATAAATGTGTGTGTACGTGTTGGTGTATTTATATGTATCTGTGTGTTAATGTGCATCTGTGTGTGTATGTATGTATGTATGTATGTGGTAGTTAACCTACTACATCCAAACAGAACAAAATACAAACACACCCCTGCATTCAAACTCCAAAATTATATAGAAACACAACCCTTCACACAAATGTACATCTACATTTAAAAGTGAACATTGCATTCAAGCATACCTCTTGTTTTGACTTGGGGAGCCATGGAAAAATATTAAAATGTTAAGGGCACCTTGAACCTAAAACGTTTGGGACCCACTGCTCTAGGTTACTAATTGACTAAAAATTGGGCATTTTAAGAATGGTTTCCTGTATTTATATATAAGACAGATATAGAGGACTGTACTACTGTTATGTATTTAGATCAGTTAGGTCTGCAAAAAGAATGTCACTACCAGCATACCATCGTAAATATGCAGTTCGTTATAGTCAAGCTCTAGTCTTAACTGTAATAAAATCACATCTTCCATAAGAGAAAATCAATCAGATGGTTCAAAAGGATATGAACCCATGACTCCACTTTTGGTCACCTGATGCTGGATGCCCTCACGCCTAGGGTTACCTGAAAGACCATAGGAAAGCATTTTATAATGTTTTTCTATGGGGCTGTTTTAATGCGAGCACAGCCATTGCTGAGGCGCAAATGCGGATCACTGCCTATTGCAGATTGTGGCCTAAAATGCCAACAACTTGATCCATGACTTGTGCCTTTATCCAGACAGGGGAAAAACAATATTTTACCATAGGTATCTACTTATAATGAGAGTGCACCATTAGCTCATGCCATTGCCACAGCAGTAGATGGACAGTAGTTGTCAGTTTAAATTTACTATGATATAGTTTTGATGCAAACTTCCAGCATATTTTGTCCTTTCACGGCGGACTCCTACAACCCTCCGCTCAAATCATTTTCTAAAGCTGCAAACACCCACCTCTTCTATTTTTACCCAGCAGGGATGTGATACCTTTAGCAACACAACCACACTCTGAACATCAATGCAGCTGCCTGGGCCCTGCAACTCTTGTCGCAGGGACCAGAGGGCACAATTAGGTTTTTTCACTAAACACATTTTAGAGAACTTAATCCAAATTGCAAAATATACACTAAAATAATCAAGCTGTGATGATAGCAGAGTTGGCAAAATTGATACCATGGTAGTCGATTTAACTAAAAATATCCATTTGGTTTTAGTTTATTAAAATTCTGAGTTATGTGAATAACCCTATAAGACTCCAGAAACTAACACTCCCACTGTTGCTGCTGCCTTCACTCATGGAGACAGAACAAGTAAACATGTAGCAGCAAACACAGATTGAACACTTTTTTGTCTTCCCAATATATCACTGTCAGGGTACCTGTTGGTGATGTATCCAGGGAGGACATCCTCTCTGCTTAGGGGCTCCCTTCCCCTAGCATTTCGGCATATTCCGGCCGTTTTCGCGCCGGCCGCGCTAGCTCCTCCCCCTTTTATGACGCGACGGCTAGCGTCGACGTCATGACGTCGGCATTTGCATAAAGTGCCGGGAACCGCTATTCCGGACCTTTTGGGGGCGTGGTCTCTATTTAGGTACAGGGTATTTAAAGGAAACCTTTACTACTGCTCATTGCCCTGTCGTGGTTCTAGCTTGCTAGTCACTCAGCGCGTTCTTTATCTTGTGTTTCCGGTTTTGACCCTTGCTTGTCTTTTGTCCTGTTGTCCTCTCCTCTCCTTTGACTCGGCTTGTATCTCGCTTACCTGTCCTCCGGCTCCCTTGACCTCGGCTTACCTTTTGACTATTCTTGCTTGTCCTTACGTTAGTCCGGCCATTCTAAGGTCCGGTATACGTACCTCCTTCTGTGCGCACTCTGCGTATTGGATCCCTGTCAGTTTCCTGACAATCACAAGCTAAACAGTCATACACTACTACTGCCATTTATATCAAGGTATTATGCGTTGCTCTTTGTAAATCGACTATGGAGGTACTGCCTATGCTTTTTCTAACTGTTGAAGACCTAAAGAGGACTATTTCTATGTTTGTATTACCTGCTCACAATGCTAATTCTTCACAGAGTGCGAATGGAATGATCGGATTCCATCAACATTTACTTTATTTGTGGCCTGACTTACTTGGGTGTATTATACTATACAGTCTTTCAGATGTGTCATCACTATGTTCTAAGGACTTCTAAAGCACCGGAAAAGGGTGGTTCATTATACATAATGGATAACAATGGACGGATTAACAGGCCTTTTGATTGAGGTTTGTCACTGCTACACGGTCGATGAAATTGTAAACTAACAGATTGTTACATTGAAATAGTTTGCTGTTTGACAATAATATTTTTGTATGTATTGCATTACATCTGTTTCAATTATCCAACAAAGCTGCTAATTGAAATTGTGCAGGCTTGTGTATTGCCTCTACCTCATCCTATGCATAGTGTTTCAATTATCCCAAAGTGGAACCTCTCTATAACTGGCCAAGTACTGGGCACCCAGATTATTTAGCGAACTCTCGGTTTAACTTTCAAATATGCAACCGATGGCCCAGTTTCTCTCTTGTTCATTGCTTTTGCTTCTTTTATTGTACCTGACTCTACCATGATATCACATTGCCTCGCTGAATCTTGGCTTAATCCACAAATTCAGAGAATAAGCTCCTATACATAATACAATTCATGTGCTAGTTATCTTGTAACAGAGTAACAACAAGCACAATTACAACTATAACATGGAATTTACCAGGGGATCTAGCTTAGTAAGACAAACAAACACACACAACAGTGAGTGAGTGAGAGTTAAAGGACGTTAAAGAGTTAAAGGGACACTATAGGGTCAGGAGCACTATATTTTGCCTAAAACAGGAAAGTATCAGCGCTATTTGAGTATGGTATCTTAAGATTTCTATATAATCCAAGCAGCTGCTAACCACCGTGAGTGACGCAAAACAAGTGAGTATAATAGCGGTTTTGGCGCTGGGCATAATTGCTGAAAGGGTTTTATTCAGTCTATATGGGATATGGTGATGGGTATATAGTGTAGTATGTTGATAGTTATGAGTACTTAAAAAATAGTAGTTTGTTACCAGTAGTCAATTATAAGTTCGAGTTATATCGTTAGTTATACAGGTTTGTCAAAATGGAGCAAAAACTTAAAGTTTTTACTCCATTTGATAAAGCCTGTAAAGGGTCTTCTTCTTTCTGATCTCTCTCTATGCACACTGAAGTGAGCCTATAGACTGGCTCTGGGTTTGTGAGTACCAAATTTACTATTTTTAAATTCTCATAATAATATCAACTATACTACACTATATACCCCATCCTGTATCCATATAGGACTGGATCAAAGAAAGGAGAAGAAGGGAGAGGGTCGCCTATACGGATCCTAAAGCACCTAAATCTGAGCTAGATTTATAGCTCAGAAAATTGTGAGTTGCCACTTGGCCCTTACTTTAAAATTATTTCCACCAATTTACATACAATCTGCACTATGTTATGTATTTTTTCCATTTTTACCTTAAGGTTAACAAAGAATAACTGATTAACATAGAAGAAAAATTGGGTAAACTTCTTTATTCAATTCTGCACATAAGCACTATATTTTGCCTACCTAAATATAGTAAACAACTTGTGACCTGCCTGCTGTCTACTGAAGTGGTGGTCTGAACCAATCACAGTGCTTCCCTATAGGATTGGCTGAGACTGCCAAAGAGGCAGATCAGAGGCAGAGCCAGCACAAGTCAAACACAGCCCTTGCCAATCAGCATCTCCTCATAGAGATGAATTGAATCAATCTATGTCTGAGAGGAAAGTTCTGTGTCTGCATGCAGAGGGTGGAGACACAGAATGGCAGTGCTGCTTAACTGCAGCACTGCCCCAGGAAGCACCTCTAGTAGACATCCGAGGAGTGGCCAGTAGAGTTACCAGTAGGCTGTTATGTAAACACTGCATTTTCTCTGAAAAGACCGTGTTTACAGCAAAAAGCCTGAAGGGAATGATTCTCCTCACAAGAACAAATGCAATAAGCTGTAGTTGGTCTGGTGACTATAGTGTCCCTTTAACCCCTTAAGGACACATGACATGTGTGACATGTCATGATTCCCTTTTATTCCATTTGGTCCTTAAGGGGTTATTAAGTGTGTCAATGCCGCTCACCTGGTGTTAAAACTTACTCAAAATACACAATAAATTAGATTATATACCAAAACCAGAAAGAATAGGGGGTGCAACAACACCTTAATAAAAATTAGTGCTTTAAAGTAATACTGTAATAATAAAAAAGGGAAATTGGATATTCTTGTCTATCTAGGGCAGTGGTAATCAACCTTGTCTATATCACCCACTAGTCAACGATTCAAACTTTCATGGTGGGCTTTATCTGCGACACTTGGACGGAGGCGTGATGATTTAACACGCCGGAAGAGGAGGGGAGCTGATGCACTCGATGTGAAAGGGACAGGAAGAAGCATGGTGTTTAGAGTGGCTGATATTTAAACTTTGGCAAGCTAAGCTCTGTTATTTTTGGTTTACTTCACATAAAATAAAAATAAGTAAGGGAAGGAGAAGGAGAGAATAAAGAGAAATGTAAAAAGAGAACCCTTACATATCGATATTCCTTTTTTCTGTTTTAATTTTTTTTGTTCGCTAATAATAAAGTGTGCTACCCAGTTCAGCCTTTCTGCTGATGATTGCCATAAGGAATGGGAAGAACAGAAAAGGAGGAAAAAAAAAAAAAAAAAGATTTGGTGCTCCTCTCCCTCCCATGTTGCTGAAGAGGTTAAAACCCCTTCAGTGACTTACCTGAATCCAGCGTCGATGTCCCACGGTGCTGGGTCAGGCTCTGCCCATGCTCCTCCCCCAAAAATGAGTCATTGGTTACATGTGAGTTTAGAGAGGAAAAGGTTCTATTTCAACTGTCAAAAGTAAAGACAAATAAGTCGATGGGGCCTAATAGAATACACCCAAAGTTATTAAAAGAGCCTAATGGTGTACTAGCAAAACCGTTAACTGATTTATTTAATCAATCATTGTTGACGGGAGTAGTCCCAGAAGATTGGAAACTAGTGAATGTTGTGGCAATTCACAAGAAAAGTAGTAGGGAGGAGATCAGCAGGGATGCGCAAATCGTATAGAAAGTTAGTTAAAGAAAGTTAATATAAACAAAGCTCCAGGGCCTGACGGTATCCATCCACGTGTACTTAAGGAACTAAGTGCAGAAATAAGTGAACCTCTGTTTTTAATCTTTCAAGATTCTTTTCTTTCAGGAAGTGTTCCGGAGGATTGGAGGAAGGCAGATGTGGTTCCTATATTCAAAAAGGGTTCAAAATCCTTGCCTGGAAATTATAGACCTGTGAGCTTAACTTCTGTGCCTGGTAAAATATTTGAAAGTTTATTAAGGGATAATATTCAAGAATTCCTTGAGAAGAACATGGTTATCAGCAAAAATCAGCATGGTTTTATGAAGCACAGGTCATGTCAACTAACTTGATTGCGTTCTACGAAGAAGTAAGTAGAAGTATAGATCAGGGTGTTGCCGTGGATGTGATCTTTTGGATTTTGCCAAGGCATTTGATACAGTTCCACACAATAGATTAGTGTTCAAACTCAAGGAAATCGGTCTAGATGAAAATGCTTGTTCTTGGGTAGAACATTGGCTTAAAAACAGAGTACAAAGAGTTGTCATTAATGGTAAATTTTCAAGCTGGACAGAGGTGGCAAGTGGTGTCCCTCAGGGGTCTGTTCTGGGACCCCTTCTATTTAACATTTTTATAAATGATCTTGAAGACCGCATTGAAAGTCATGTTTCAGTGTTTGCAGATGACACAAAACTTTGTAAAACAATACAATGTGAGCAAGATATTACTTTGCTGCAGAGGGATTTAGATAGACTGGGGGACTGGGCACTCAAATGGCAGATGAAATTTAATGTTGAAAAATGCAAAGTTATGCACTTCGGCGTAAAGAATACACAAGCAACGTATACCCTTAATGGAAGCGAATTAGGGATAACAACACATGAAAAGGACTTGGGAATTGTTATAGACAACAAACTATGCAACAATGTGCAATGTCAATCAGCAGTGGCCAAGGCCAGTAAGGTATTGTCATGCATGAAAAAGGGCATTCATTCTCGGGACAAGAATATAATTTTGCCTCTTTATAAATCACTGGTAAGACCCCATATTGAATATGCTGTGCAATTTTGGGCACCTGTTCTAAAGAAGGATATTATGGCACTAGAAAAAGTGCAGAGGCGGGCTACAAAATTAATAAAAGGAATGGAACATATCGGCTATGAAGAAAGGTTAACAAATTTAAACCTATTTAGTTTAGAAAAACGTCGCCTGAGAGGGGATATGATAACATTATACAAATATATTCGGGCCAATACAAACCATTGTGTGGAAATCTATTCACAAACCGGACTTTACATAGGACACGAGGCCATGCGTTTAGACTGGAAGAAAGAAGATTTCGCCTAAGGCAAAGGAAAGGTTTTTTACTGTAAGAACAATCAGGATGTGGAATTCTCTGCCTGAGGAAGTGGTTTTATCAGAGTCCATACAGATGTTCAAACGGCTACTAGATGCATACTTGCAAGAACAGAATATTCAAGGATATAATCTTTCAATGTAGGGTAATAACTGCTTGATCCAAGGATAAATCTGACTGCCATTCTGGGGTCAAGAAGGAATTTTTTTCCTAGCTTGTTGCAAAATTGTGCTTCAAACTGGGTTTTTTTTGCCTTCTTTTGGATCAACAGCAAAAAACAAATGTGAGGAAGGCTGAACTTGATGGACGCAAGTCTCTTTTCAGCTATGTAACTATGTAACTATGTATAGGCTGATGCCTGGGACATGCAGTTCCGGGCGCTGGGCAGGTTGTTGTTTTTTAGTCCTGCTTTGGGCTAGCAGCAGAGTTAAAGGATTTTTTTTCCCCCTAGGATCCAGGTCTTCTACATAGCTGCAGGGGTCTTGCATCCTCCTTTGAGGCATCGGTGTATGTCTGCACAATGCGCAGGGCCGGCGTTTGGGGTGTGCGAGCTGTGCGTATGCACTGGGCGCCATGCCCACAAGGGCGCCCAACAGCCGGCACAGCATGCAACAACCAGGGTTTGCTCTATATCAGAGTACCCTGAAGGGGAGAGTTTGCACCCAATGGCGTAGGAACCCCCAAAAATCTGGGGGGGGGATAGCATTTTTACTCGCCGGGTATATTCTTATTCCGTAAACTAGGAGTTGTTTATCCCATTGTACAGCGCTACGGAATTTGCTGGCGCTATATAAATGATAAAATAATAACAGTTAAGGGTCACTACAGGGAAGGGATTTTACTTACCCGGATACAGCGCCAGGGAACCTCCTGATGCTGCGCCCCCTATTTCGTCAAAATGACGAAATAGGAGGGTGCGAGCAGGGAGCAATAAAAAGCTGCTATTCAGAAGTGTCATTGCTCCCTGGTGCGCATGCGCAGCTCTGCCGCACGTACATCATAGGGCGGTATTGATGTCTCAACTAGGAAGCACCTCTAGTGGCCATCTGAGTGTCCACTAGAGGTATTCCTCAGCAGTAATGTAAATACTGCCTTTTTACGAAATGGCAGTGCTTACATTAAAAAGCCTGCAAAGACATGCTATAGACACCAGAACTACTACGTTTAGCTGTTGTGGTTCTGGTGACTATAGTGTCCCTTGAATATAGAGGGGAAAAAAGAATCATCACAAATGTAAGAAATAAAATGTCTGTATCATTATTCTAAAAATTATTTTAACAAATAAAAAAATATGCACATTCCTAGCTTAATTTTTAGCACAACATATGACACAAACATTTTGTACTTTGCAGGTTAGTTTTTATATTTTGTTTTATACATACACAGATTGTGTAATACTGCCCTGACTTAGGGGGCCTAACTGCCATTCAGTGACACTTTCAGAAGTGCATTCCATACATTTTACTACCCGTATCTACCCCTTCCATTTATATTAGAACCCCACCTACCCCTTCCATGAATATTGGAACCACCCCTACCCCTTCCATGAATATTAGAACCACCCCTACCCCTTCCATGCACATAAGAACCCCACCTACCCCTTCAATGCATATTAGAACCCACCCTGCCCCTTCCATTCATAATAGTACTCTCCTAACCCCTTCCAATTATTGTTCTACCTCCCCCCTCCTCCCATCCATATTAGTAGCCCCCCTAAACCCTTCCAATTATTTTTCTACCTACCCCTCTACCCCTATCCATATTAGTAGCCCCCCTAACCCCTTCCAATAATTTTTTTACCTCCCCCTCCTCCCATCCATATTAGTAGCCCCCCTAACCTCTTCCAATTATTTTTCTAACTCCCCCCAACACCTTCCAATTATTTTTCTACCTACCCCTCTCCCCATCCATATTAGTAGCCACCCTAAACCATTCCAATTATTTTTCTACCTCCCCCTTCCCCCTTCTTTAAGCCCTTCTAATTACATTCACTCAGGCAGCTGTTTTTCTTTTCTCCACCCCTACAAACTGTTGTTCCCTCTTTTTACCTGACATAGCAGGGGACCTCTGGCGTCCGCAGGCACAGTGTCAGACTGAGCGCGGGTAATCACGTGACACCAGCTCCCCTTCCCAGTCTGCAGTGCGTGCGGTTCCCTGATGGAGCCGACGCCTGCGCACCAGCGGCCGGCAGAGCTGGGGGATTTCTCTATAACCTGTCCCCCCCATCCCCCGCGGTTCCTATACCCATGTTTGCACCCCAACTTGCTGGCCCACCCTTAACGTTTAATTGGCCAGTGAGGAGATTGCGGATTTTCCTCATCCGTCCCCATGTATGTCTGACAGGGATACTCAAGAGAGTGCTTCAGTTCTGCACCTTTGCCAGGTGCAGATAGTGAACACTTTTCTTGTGAGTTTCCACAGCAGCGCTCTGATACCGTTAGTGCGGAACTCTAGAGGAAGGCTCCTCTCTGCACCAGGAGAAGGTGCAGAACTGAAGCACTGCCAGAGACCACCAGGAGATCAGCATTCCCCCCCTCCCTGGACAAAGGTATGCAAGAGGGAGGGGGATTTAACTTCATTAAATAATTAATAAATTAAAAGAAAAAAAAGAAAAAAAAAAAAAACATGACCTTTCTCTCCTACCTATGCTACATACCTATCCCACCCAACACTATGTGCTCTACCCAAACTACATCCATATCCAACCCCATTATGTTCCCTACACATACTACATCCATAACCTGCCCTACACACACACTACATCCCTACCCCACACTATGTACCCAAACCAACACTACATCCATATCCTGCCTTACACAAACTACATCCCTACCCCACACTATGTACCCAAACCAACACTACATCCATATCCTGCCTTACACAGACTACATCCCTACTCCACACTATGTGCCCCCCACGGTACTATGTACCGTACCCACATCACATCCCACCCCACACATACTACATAAAACATGACCTTTCTCTCCTACCTATGCTACATACCTATCCCACCCAACACTATGTGCTCTACCCACACTACATCCATATCCCACCCCACACCATGTACCCTACACATACTACATTCCTAAACTGCCCTACACACATTACATGCCTATCCCACCCCACACTATGTGCCCCACACACAGTACATCCCTATCCCACCCCACATTGTGTGCCATACCCACACCACATCCATATTCCACCCCACACTATGTGCCCTACACATACTACATCTCTATCCCACCCCACAGCATGTGCCCTACCCAAACCACATCCCTATCTCACCCCACATCATGTGCCCTATACACACTATATCCTTATACTGCCCTATACACACTACAGCCTTATCCTGCCCTACATACACTACACCCCTATCCCAGCCCACACTATGTGCCCTAAATACACTACATATCTATCCCAGCCCACACTATGTGCCCTACAAACACACCTATCTCACCCCACACTATGTGCCCTACACACACTACTTCTCTATCGTGCACTAAACCAGTTTCCCTATATACACACACACACTACATCCCTTCCCACACCTCACTATGTTCCCTACACACACACACACTACATCCCTTCCCACACCTCACTATGTTCCCTACACACACACACACACACATTCTACATCCCTTCCCACACCTCACTATGTTCCCTACACACACGACACAACACAACCTACACAAATACACACTATATCTTTATCTCACCTCACACTATGTTCCGTACACAAACTGCATAACCTACACACTACATAGCTATCCCACCCCACACTATATTCCCAAAGTTTAATGTAGTGGTTCTGGAGCAAAGGGATTTACCCTGTAGGCTCAGCAGTGTAAGCCCTGCTTATTCTATAACCTAGCAGGTCAATGGATATAAATCGCCTCATGAGGTTGCCTTAGTTAATTATAATTATTTTTTTAAATAAAGTAAGCTACAATTCTCATTTGGAAATGATTCTGTTTAAGTTCACTACCTACTTGCATTTGTTGATTGTTTTGATTAATATATTAATATAATTTTTTTGTATCAGGACAAGTAGATTGTCATGGCAGAAAAGTAGACTGGGCAAACGCTTTAGTCCCTGGACAAGTTTATTTATTTATTTTTTAAACAGAGCTGAACTATTGAATCACTCTGTATGGGACTGTCAGCTTGTTTGATTTTCCTGGATTTCTGACCTGGTATTGTCCTGATTACTTTGTTAGCTGACTATTCAGACTACTCTGAATTCTGGATGCCCCTGACCTTGGCCTGTCCCTGTGCACGCAAAGCCCAGTCAATTTAGAATAATTGTAAAAAAGGTATGCCATCATAGGGGCAATTATCTTGCTTAGGATGCCATGTTCGCGCAGACGCAGATAATTACTTTTTAAAATTTTATTTAAAAGGGCATCTAATCTATTTGACCATGTAACTTACCAAAAAAACAAAACAGAAAAACCGTTTTGCGCAGATAATCTTATATTCATGAGACAATGTGTACTAAAAAATTAGTTTATTGCACTAACTCATATCAGGCTTATGACATTTCCTGTAAAAATGGAATATGTGTGTGTAAAAACACACAAAAGTAAATATGATCACTAAATGGGGTCTGCATTTTTAATAAATTGGCTAGACCATACAACTCAAATTATGCCATTGGGAATACCCTGGGATGCCTATTTTCAGTGATATAATATGCCATCATGGGGGTAATTTTATTCCTGGTCTGCCATACACAGTATCACTTTCCCAGAAAATCACTTTGTCAAATTTTCAACTTTGAAAAGGGCATCTAACCTATTTGTTCCTGTGACTTTTCAATCAAATCATGGAAAACTGGTACATGGTGGTACTGTTATATTTGTGAGAATGTTAAATCAATATATTCAGTCTTTATTGCACTAACTTATATCAGGGATATGAAATGTACTATAAAAATGAAGCTTGTGTGTGAACAAAGGGACACTATAGTCACTGGAACAACTACAGCTTTTTACATTTGTTCTGGTGAGTAGAATCATTCCCTTCAGGCTTTTTTCTGTATAGACTGTCTTTTCAGAGAAAATGTTTACATTTCAGCCTAGTGATAACTCCACTGGCCACTCATTACATGGCTGCTATAGGTGCTTCCTTAGGCAGTGCACTGCCATTCAGTATCTCCACCCTCTGCATGCAGACACTGAACCTTTCTCATAGAGATGCATTGATTCAATTTATCTCTTTGAGGAGATGCCGATTGGCCAGAGCTGTTTTGTCTTGTGCTGGCTCTGCCCCTGATCTGCCTCCTTGACAGTCTCAGCCAATCCTATAGGGAAGCAGTGTGATTGCCGATATCAGAATTGGTGGTCTGAGCCAGACAGAAGCAGTTCAGGGACAGAGGCCGTAGCTTCAGACTTGAATACAAGTATGATTTACTATATTTAGGGAGTCAAGGAGGCTAGATGGTGGTTTTAACACAATAGGGCCAAAAATGCATGTTTGTCTTCCTGACCCTTTTGTGGTCCTTTAAAGGGACACTATAGTCACCAGAACAGCTACAGCTTATTGAATTTGTTCTGGTGAGTAGAATCATTAACTTCAGGCTTTTGCTGTAAACACGGTCTTTTCAGAGAAAATGCAGTGTTTACATTACAGCCTAGTAATAACTTCACTGGCCACTCCTCGGATAGCTGTTAGAGATCCTTCCTGGATCATGGCTGCCTAAAATGCATCCAAACATTCAGTGTCTCCACCCTCTGCATGCAGACACTGAACTTTCCTCATAGAGATTCATTGATTCAATTCATCTCTATGAGGAGATGCTGATTGGCCAGGGCTGTGTTTGAATTTTGCTGGGTCTGCCCCTGATCTGCCTCTTTGTCAGTCACAGCCAATCCTATGGGGAAGCATTGTGATTGGATCAGACCACCACTTCTGCTGATGTCAGCAGGCAGGTCTAAAGGAAACAGAGACCAAATAAGCAGCTGCAGACTTGAGTACAAGTAAGATTTTGCTATATTTATGGAGGCATGAGGGGACCAGTGGGGCTAGATGGTAGTTCTAACCCTATAGGGTCAGGAATACAGGTTTGTGTTCCTGACCCTATAGTGCTCCTATAATATGAATGAGGTAAATTATGGTTGAACAGACATATAGCTAAAATTCTAGTTTTTTTGGGGGGGTACAGAACGTGGACAAATACCTCTGTTCTTAAGGGGTTAAGTTTCGGTTAAAAATACAGCTTTGACGGAAAATACCGAGAAGTCTATGGTCAATTACAGAAAGAATCATTAGATTAATCGTTAAAACAACTAGATAAGTCTATTTGTCTGTCCATTCAGTGATCAATCAATATATTTACAATTGCATAAACAGGGCAAGACTAATAAAAATATAGTATATTAGGTAAACAAATAGCTTGCAATCACAGTCTTTAAATTAAAATTCCATGCTTTATTGAAGAAATTTTAAAAGTTGGAGATCTTGTAGATCTCCAAGGATTCTATTTTAAATTCTGGTTCAATTAATCAGGCCATACAAAAAAAAAAAAAAAAAGCAGTGTTTAACAGAGAAGAGTATAAGAGTATAAAAGGTGATAAACCAAGCTTGGTGAGGAATTTCCATTAATGTCCTACTCTACTAGCCAGGCTTTAAAAGGTACTTGCCACTGCAAGTTTGGATGGTTCATGGCACACTAACCAGGGGTAAATTTCTACTCTTCAAGGCTAAAATGTTCACTTGGCAATGTACAGCAAAATTATATTAGATGTAGACATCCTAGAGTGAAGTTTCATGGAAGAGTGTGTATTGTTGATTTGGTTGTCCTGTTATTGACCCTGAAGAAAGTCCCGAGCATGGACTGAAAAGTTGGTTGTTTTTAAAAAACTATCAAATAAATATTTTCTATTTGAAAGACCGGTGAGCAGCCATTCTGTATCGGATGGTGTGTAATTAATATATATATATATATATATATATATATATATATATATATATATATATATATATATATATATATATATATATATATATGCTGTTTGGCCTGTATTTGTGGGAGGGGCTTAAATTAATTCACTCCCCTATATAAGAGACACCCTTTACCTGACTCCATATCACTTGAGGTCAGCATCAGAATGATTTCCACTTCCGGGAAATCCAGACGCCATTTTACCTGATTACTCCATAAGGTTTTCTAAGCTGAGCTGTGTCAGGAATCCAGCCACAGGCTTTTCCGGCCTACCAGCTTCTTTCTTCAATCCATCACCGTGGATGGCGTCCAAGTGACTCACAAACCGTAGTTGACCTACCCGTTACGCCAGACATCAGTCCCACGGCACCATGCACGGGTCAGGTCCTCACTTTACGGCTGCATTTTGTCTAAGTCTGTTCTAAAACCATTGCTTGTTCGTGCATATCATTCGTTTAAACTCACTTGTTTATATCTGTCTCTGGCTCATTTCGAGCATTAGCATACTCCCGAACGGGAACACATTTTATTTCAATTGCCTAAACATGCTAGGCATTTCTGTGCGTGCATTTCGAATCTCACTGCTCGTTTCATTTTGTTTCCCTGACATACCAGGCTCACGGTTCATGCAATTTTCTACCGAACGGGAACTAGTTCATGCAGTTACTATTGTACTACACACACGTTTCGTGCGTTTACAACCCACAAACAGAACACTGGTTTGTTACAATGACTGTTATTAAGCTATTATGTTCACATATTGTATATTGTCGAACGGGCACTGTTCGTTTCCCTGTCATACAACTATAATGCTGGGGCATAACTCATGAACAATGTTTCACATAAACCACACTGACCCCTACAGGTCACTTTCAAAATCTCACGTTAACCTTGCATTTGGATTAAAGGGTATTTTTACCATATCAGCAATCAGCATTTCTGACCCCTACTGGTCAACAGCAAAACAGTATTCACATGTCATACAATTTACCAGCCAATAAAAATTACACATAAGATTGTTTTAAACATAACCATAAACCATAAATTAAACTCCACAACAGGCTCAACTTCAGGTTTAAGTCCCAATAATTTACATTTCACATCAAGACCAACAGTGGTTCTACCAACACTGCCACCTTACAAACACCAAAACACTGACCCCTATAGGTCAACAGACAAACAACATTTCACATACCAATCAGTATCCAACTACACTGCCACCTATAGGGCACTCGGCAGATCTCCAGTGCACTTGCACACCATGTTCAATGACCCCTACCATTCAATAAGACATACAGCAATTCACATAGCAAGTAGTATATCAACACCTGGTATAAATACACATATTATTACACAGCAGCAGACGTATCTGTATATATACGTAACTGGTAATATAGTTCACATACATTTTTCACAGCACGCTGCTCACACAACAGACTTTCCCCTAGCAAGGGGACATACAACATACAAGGTGGGGACAGACCACTTTTTAACTTGTACATACAGCACTTAATGGGTTAAGATTGATACATATTTAACCAGTATGGCTATGATTTTTAATATTTACACATCACAGCACTTTACTTTTCACATATACTGTACGTATTAAGATAAGCTTGCTCTATGCCATATTTCCTTATGCCATACGGTTTTGTCCATTCAGGTTACAGTTACTACTAAAAAACCTATACGGATTGTCAGGTTCAATACCATACTACCAGGTACATACACCTGCTTACATAGTTATCCATCTCTTACCTTCCCTGGAATAGTAATAGCGTACTGGCAATTAGGGTTCTAGGGCCCAATAGGTATTACCCCCTTTTTTCTCTGCATTACGCTTCGGTTAGTTGTCCCGCGAAGCCAACACGTCGCCTCACACTCTGAGGCATTCACTCCTCGGGCCACTCGTGAGCTAGCCGCCTCGCATTATATCAGAGAGGGCCTCACCTGTCACTCCCCTTCCTATTTTCTGGTTACTGTCACCGAGAGGCCAACATCCTGCCACAACGTTCGGTGGGCACAAAAAATCCCCTCGCGCCAACGCATAGATAGAGCTTCTCAAGCCACTTGGCAACTAGCAGGGCCTCACCAGTAACCAAAAAACACCAAGTCTAATCGTTTCGCCTTACGGCTTAGCAAGCAAGCCAGTACAAGACCCCTGGGTACAAATAATAATTGCAATCTTTATTGTTATTTAAGTATTTCTCAAAAAGATGGCGAAGAATCACCTCTTCCTAGCACCCCGGCTAGAATTGATACACCTTCAAGCAGAAGAGATGTTGCTAGTCCAGCAGCAATCAGATCCTGGACGATCCCACATATTACCACCGACCTAAGGAGGCGAAAAATCCCCTACCCTGCCTCAGCAAGGAAAGCAGAGTTATTCAAACTCCTCCACACAGCAACGGACAAAACGGAGGCAGGGGAAGGCCCAGCAACACCAACTCAAGTGACACCCAGGCCATGCTAGCCTCACTCAAACTCATGAAAGAAAAAACATTTTTTTTTTTACTACAGACAATCTCAAGTCGGTCACCACAGCCCTCACAAGGCTGGGCCTCACGCTACTGTACAACCAGCACCAACCGAAACTCGGTTACCTGGTACAATCAATTCTCATGACACACAAGACATTAACCCTGAACACATGATCCCAGCACATTGGAGAAACAAGGTATATATATGTATGACGATGTATCTGTGATGTTTGAATATGAAAATAATGCAGGTACTCCAATGAATTCCAAACAAGGCACTTTTATTGGAACCACAGAACAAAAAGCAACGTTTCAACCCCTTAGGTTTTTTGTCAACCTAAGGGGTTGAAACGTTGCTTTTTGTTCTGTGGTTCCAATAAAATTGCCTTGTTTGGAATTCATTGGAGTGCCTGGATTATTTTCATATTCAAATTCCACATTTGGTCCTCTTTGGTACTAGGTCCAGCATAGCACCCAGGATTCCAAGACGAAGGGATGAGTGCACTTCCATCACATATATGGCTATGTATCTGTGATGGTCAGACCCAGGGATTGCAGGTAAATCGGGAACTGACCATCCCTTGGTTGTGTTGGCATTTGGAATATGTAGAGATGTTCATTTATGCAGGTACCCATACGGAAGGGATTTTGTCCTAAACAAACAGACAAGCACTCTAAAGCTCCAGGTACCAGCACCTCTGAACTACCAGAGACAATTGGTATGAGTAGTTGCATATAGACTGTTGCATACATGTTCAAATGGTTCAGGGCACATGACAAACCATGTGTCCCAATACAACTTACAAAAAACGTACTCACCATCTGTACACACCAATGCATTTTCAACACTACTGACTCATCACCCTTCCAGACTTGTAGTAGATTTACTAAAGCTCTGGAGCTTCAAAGGGCTCCCGTACATGTATCATAAATACACCTTCAAGGAATATAGCATGCCCTCACTTACAGTCAGCACAACAGAATCATCGGCTGTAAACACACTCATAACCAAGATTTGCAGAGGGGTTTTACTTGGGTTTTCCAATCTCCACCATTTACAGCATGGCGCCAAACACAAACACATTGGTATTGTCATAAGGAAATCTTCCCTTAAACAAAGACTAACCATAGACTTATTGGCACCACACACCTCCACTACTCCAAGTCTCAACTCCCTCATACCCTCCGAGGAGTTTTCTTACTATACAACACCATTGATCTACCTTTACAGCTATCACTCAAGCATGGGTTGAAGCTTGGTTAAGTAAGACCAATATCATCAACGCAGTAAACGGCTACCTTCTACCCGTCACACTGGCACTTACATGGCATTAAATGGGCAATCCTTTCCCCGCTCAAATTTCGGGCTACAGATTAGCCTACTATCGATATTCGCAGATACTCTGTGCTGGTTAAAATAACATATCCAGAGGCCTTACAGTCATACACTATGTAGAAGACTCCTTGTTGAAGATAACATTTTTCACTAGAAGCCTCATGGCAGCTTAGTCTGGTTGACCACGTAGGCGTCCCAGTACCCCATAAGAAACAGAAAGCCCAGACACACTCATCACATTACTGGGCATACGACTTGAGTCGGCATCCATACACGTAAGTTACCACAAGACAAATAGGGAACATTCTCAGCTACATCAATCACTACCTCCTGCTTAGTACTTACAACCGCAAGGAACTACAATCCCAATATACATACCACAAAACCACGCTTTCACATCCAGAGTACTTTCCCCTTTCCATACTTCCAACATGTAGATCAGAGGATGTCCCTAGACACCCCAACCACAGCAGACCTGCACATGGGGCTGAATTTCTTAACCACTTGGCATTGTAAAAGCATGTTCCTTCCAGGATTGTTTGACACTTCTCCAACCAGATGGTCAGACGCGGCGTCTACCACGGGTTTGGCAGCGATCTACCAGGAACGATGGCTTTGGAGCTGTTGGCCATGGCACCAGGTTTGGAATTTTTCCACCACCTCAGCCCCTTTGTGGGATCTACCCCATTGTAGCAGCTGCTGTGGCATGGGGTAAATCATGGTCAGGGTCATCAATCCGTTGTTACTCCGACAACTAAGCACATGTCATATCATCACCAAACGCCACTCATACGCCACTCATCCATACGATCATGATATTTCTGGGGAACACATTTGGTTGGCCTCTTATCACATTTCTTTTACTTTCATGTACCAGGCGGGGGCATACATCCCTGCCGACAATTGTCTCATTTATATTCCAGGCATGTTCATCATACGCTTCCTACAGCTGCCCATACAGTTACGGCCACTCTCTCGTTCCAGAGACAAAATCATGGATAAGACATACTCATGCAGCATCGCATGCACTATCCCACTCATCACTTTCGTCCCATACTTGTAGAACGCATAACACAGCTTTTCACCTGGCTTAAAGAATCTCATTGGAACACGACATAGCTCAACCTGTGTCATAACATTTCTCCTAGGTTTTGCTTCTTTTTGCCATCTTAAACAAACTCACACACCATTAATTATATATTTTACAGGCATTCAACACACAGGATAACCTATGGCCAAAACTACCATAACTTCATGCTATCATACCAGACAAGAATATACTCAGAAGTTTTCAGGAATCCATTCCCCCACGTTCCTCTCAGAGATTACCAATAGCCATCCAACTTTTCCATCCTTATCAGACCTATTAGATCTACAACCAATTATACTACCAAGTAGGCCATTACCAGCCATGCACACTGCCTTCTATGCCTTTCACAGGCCAGAGAATCCACTACCATCACCACAACTCAGACAGATCATTGTCTAAAACGATCCCACGTCCGTAAACACATATATCATTACCTATTGGCTCTACCACATTCCGAAACGAGTCAACACGCACCAACAGTAAAGATAACATACTATCCTACCCACAACAAATGGTGTCCAGTTGCGGTCCTAGATTCCTACTTCAAAATCCTTCCAGCAATTAAATACCATAATGCATTTAAGAAAATGTCTGGTTAATTTGTATATATTTGTTGACTGTATTAAATCTTTGATTATTCATTTTTGCACTCTTTTTTTACAGGCCTACCTTATCGTCGGTCTCGGCACACCACAACCGATTTGCTCCCTTTATACGATCATACGCTTATGCTGGAACCTTAATCCATATACGGCTATTTGCCCCTAACACAAGTATTAAGGCCGTTTGGCCTGTATTTGTGGGAGGGGCTTAAATTAATTCACTCCCCTATATAAGGGACAGCATCAGAATTACCCTCCCACCCACTCCTCATTTCAACACTTTCTCTTTTCTTTCCATTTACTTTACTTTCTTACTCCTTGGTGGGCCCTCTTTATTTACAGGCCTACCGTATCGTCGGTCTCGGCACACTACAACCGACTTGCTCCCTTTATACTATCATACACTTATGCTGGAACTTTACTCCATATACGGCTATTTGCCCCGTACACAAATATATATATATATATATACACATACATACACACATACACATACACACACATACACACACATACATACATACATAAATACACACACACACATATAATTCAATAAACTAATGGTCCTTTTTCAAGACAACCTTGAGAAAGGACCATAAGGGATTTGAAAAGTTGTCAGCTTTGCAGTGATCATTGAATAAGACTTAAAGGGACACTATAGTCACCTGAACAACTTTAGCTTAATGAAGCAGCTTTGGTGTATAGAACATGCCCCTGCCCCTCACTGCTCAATCCTCTGCTATTTAGGAGTTAAATCCCTTTGTTTATGAACCCTAGTCACACCTCCCTGCATGTGACTTGCACAGCCTTCCATAAACACTTCCTGTAAAGAGAGCCCTATTTAGGCTTTCTTTATTGCAAGTTCTGTTTAATTAAGATTTTCTTATCCCCTGCTATGTTAATAGCTTGCTAGACCATGCAAGAGCCTCCTGTATGTGATTAAGGTTCAATTTATATTGAGATACAATTGTTTAAGGTAAATTACATCTGTTTGAAAGTGAAACCAGTTTTTCTTTTTCCATGCAGGCTCTGTCAATCATAGCCAGGGGAGGTGTGGCTAGGGCTGCATAAACAGAAACAAAGTGATTTAACTCTTAAATGACAGTGAATTGAGCAGTGAAATTGCAGGGGAATGATCTATAAACTAAAACTGCTTTATTTGGCTAAAGTAATTTAGGCGACTATAGTGGTTTTTTTTGCCCACATTTCTTGAGTTATGTTGAATTTTATATTGCTATTCAGTAGTTGCACTCAGGCAGAAACTGAAAGTTACATTAAGCCTGCTACAGAGTGAGTGACGGCACATCTGTGTGATGGTCATTTAGATTAGAGAGAAAGAGTGTAAAAATGTTGCCCCTAATTTGTATAGAATTAAGGGCAAACCTAAACCATTCTATTTACCATATTTAAAAAATACAGTTTCCCTATAGAGCACTTGAGTAAAAGTTAAACACATTCTGGTAAATATAAGCATTTTAAAAAGCACCTAATATAGAAAATTATTCTTGATCTATATATTCTAGCACCAAACAGAATAAAATGCATAGAATATTAATTTATCATAATCATTTTCTTATTTTTACCTCTACATTGTTGAAATATTTGGAAATATGGACATAAATAATAATTAGCTCAAATACAACTCCCTCCTGTTAAATGTGATTTGGGTAGACAGCTTGAAAGTGTAACCTACCTCTTTATCCATGCCCACGATTTGCCTCTTGGAAAGCTTTTCCAGCTCGATGGACGAGTTATTGGCATGAGTCTCCACCTCCTTCTGCAGCTTAAGGCGGTGCTCGTCCATCTCAGCCTTCAGCTTATTCTCCAGGGCGATCAGCTGCTTCTGGTGCTGGCGCCGCATCCGCTTATATCCTGACATCTGTTCCCGCAACTCGTTCTCCTGCTCATGCTCATGGATCTGCCTTGTAACCTATGGCCAAAAATAAAATCAATCAATAAACCACCAATTAACATTGGTGCGTATGAAATGCTGCTCATTTGATTAGGTGTTTTAGATGACAGAAAGAAGAAATATCGTTTCCCAAAGGAAAATGACAATAGAATGTAAATGGTTTTTAGATTTATTAAGGGTTTCATTGTTAAAAGAAGCAATGTTTTGGAGAATCTTTATATTTTACCAACATGCAATAGACAAAGCTATATATAATAATAATAATAGTTAAAAAAAAAAAAAAAAATTTCTAAAATGTGTTTAAGACTTCCAATGGTTATATATTATTGGTAATAAAATAAAAACACAAATTAAATACATTTCAGGCAATCCAGATGCATTCCCAAGAGTTTGAGGAGTTATTTTACCATCAACAATCTAGGCTACCTAGATATTGGGCAATCACGGACTTTTAATTGAAAAGATAATGCAGGAAACTGTGATCTAGGGAAGATGTGGAGTATTCTAAATCAGTGGTGCCAATCAGTTTGATGTGGCACAGTGGTGTGCCACATACCACCACAAAGTGTACAATAAACACACTGAATTCAGGGCTTTAATAGGCTGAATGCAATCCTTTAAAATGTGCATGTGTGTGTATCATTAAAACAGAGATTAATACATAGTGGAATTGTCAATTAGTGTTGTGGAGTTGCAGTCAGAATCAATAATTGATTTACTGAGGTAAGTAAACAAATGTAATAACTCAGACTCAATGTACCATATTTGTTGGCATATAAATAAACCACAAATAACCCCTAAAATCATGTGCAATTTATACACCAGCATATACGGTAAATCGTAATAGAGTAATTTTACTATATTTATACAGTATATAATAGAATATTGGGAGACGGAGGCGTCATAAATATAGGAGTTGGAGTCAAAGGTTTTGTGTGCTGACTCCACAGCCTTGGTTGCAATGGCAAAACAAGAAACCAGAACAAAATGTGACAAAACCCAACGCATTTTTATTAAAGTATATCATGCAATGTTTCGTCTCATACTGATCATTTCTCAAGCTGTGTCAGCCGAAACAGTATATTTCAATTCATCTGTCTTGGATTATGTCCAAGTTTCTACCCAGTCCTGTTTTCATTATTTGTGATTGAAGAGTAGGCACCACAGGGCTGGTGGCACTTGCACTTTTGCTGATGTGTTGTAAGACTATTTTTTTTTTACAATGGCAAAAAAACAAAACAAAATAAAAAAACAACAGAGAATTCAGTAAACCCTTAGGAAAGGGGAAGGAAATTAGTGTAATGTGTAAACTACAAAAGAAGCCCTGTCTTTTAGTTCTTATTGCTGCACCAGTATAGAGTTGAGATAGTTAAAGGTAAGTGTAAACATAAAGGGAAGTCTCCAAAACCCATTATTTCATGTAGTTTAAAATAATGCATTTACAAACACCTCTCGTGAGCCTGGTTAGAACCCTACAAAGGACAAGATGCAATTTACTTAGACTAAGGGAAAATACGTTTCACCTAAAAATGGGTAAAGTGCTTTGTGTTTCTTCCACAAGCAATCACAATACCCAATTCTCTATCGATAGAGGTTAACACATTTAAAAGATTTCTTTAAAATCTGATTACTTCGGAGTCAAGGAAGACTGTTTTCTCCCTGTTTTTCAAAATAATTGGAAAACATTTTTGGTGTTTTATCTTATTTTGTATCAATAGTAAATACAGCTATGTGTGAAAGTTTAAAGGGATACAGCCCTTTTGAAGTGGCTTTGGAGCTTAGAATGTCAGGATTCCCTGGCATGTCCAGACGGTAAAATATCAACAAATGTTTCATATTTATCCATCTCTGTTGGGCACCTGTCCGGTCTGGTAAAGTACAGCAGAAATTCATACTTCTGTGTGATTTTGTGAAGTTGAGACCTTACTCATTGGTTGAGAGCGGTCAGCTGACTTCTCGGCCAATGATGCATCAATTTTGCATGAGTTGGTATAATAATGTGGAAGGATTTACTACTTTATCATTCCAGCTCAGTTTGGAAGTAGTGCAGGCAACTGACAGATACAGGTACAGTGAGGGGGAAAAGTATTTGATCCCCTGCTGATTTTGAACGTTTGCCCACTGACAAAGAAATGATCAGTCTATTTTTTTATGGTAGGTGTATTTTAACAGTGAGTGACAGATTAACAAAAAAATAAATAAAAGAAAAATCCAGAAAAAAACGTCAAATAAAGTTATAAATTGATTTGCATGTCAATGGGTGAAATAAGTATTTGAACCCCTTCGACTTAGTACTTGGTGGCAAAACCTTTGTTGGCAATCACAGAGGTCAGACGTTTCTTGTAAGTGGCCACCAGGTTTGCACACATCTCAGGAGGGATTTTGTCCCACTCCTCCTTACAGATCACGTTCCAAGTCATTAAGGTTTCAAGGCTGATGTTTGTCAACTAGAACCTTCAGCTTCCTCCACAGATTTTCTATGGGATTAAGGTCTGGAAACTGGCTTGGCAACTCCAGGACCTGAATGTGCTTCTTCTTGAGCCACTCCTTTGTTGCCTTGGCTTTGTGTTTTGGGCCAATGTCATGCTGGAATACCCATCCATGGCCCATTTCCAATGCCCTGGCTTAGGGAAGGAGATTCTCACCCAAGATCTGACGGTACATAACCCCATCCGTTGTCCGATTGATGTGGTGCAGTTGCCCTGTCCCTTTAGCAGAACCCCCAAACCATAAGGTCTCCCCCTCCATGTTTGACGGTGGGGATAGTGTTCTTGGGGTCATAGGCAGCATTCCTCCTCCTCCAAACACGGAGAGTTGAGTTAATGACAAAGAGCTCGATATTGGTCTCATCTGACCACAACACTTTCACCCAGTTCTCCTCTGAATCATTCAGATGTTCATTGGCAAACTTCAGACAGGCCTGTACATGTGCTTTCTTGAGTGGGTGTTCCACGATTTCAGTCCTTCATGGTGTAGTGTGTTACCAATTGTTTTCTTGGTGACTATGGTCCTGGCTGCCTTGAGATCATTAACAAGATCCTCCCGTGTAGTTCTGGGCTGATTCCTCACTGTTCTCATGATCATTGAAACCCCATGAGGTGAGATCTTGCATGGAGCACCAGACCAAGGGAGACTGACCGTTATTTTGTGTTTCTTCCATTTGCGAATAATCGCGCCAACTGTTGTCACCTCCTTACCAAGCTTTTTGGTGATTGTTGTGTAGGTTTACAATCTTGCCCCTGACATTCTTGGACATCTCTTTGGTCTTGGCCATGGTGGAGAGTCTGGAATCTGATTGATTGCTTTCATGGACAGGTGTATTTTATACAGGTAACAAGCTGGGATTAGGAGCACTCTCTTTGAGAGACAGAATAACAAAAAAAAAAAATACAAATCCAGAAAAATGCAAAAATCGAGAATAAAAACAAAAATCTTTAAGAACATGCTCCTAGTCTTAGCTCGTTATCTGTATAAAAGAAACCTGGGAGCCTGAAATCTTGCTGATATACAGGGGATCAAATACTTATTTCACTCATTGACATGCAAATCAATTTATAACTTTTTTGACATGCATTTTTCTGGATTTTTTGTTGTTGTTATTCTGTCTCTCACTATTAAAACACACCTACTATTAAAATTATAGACTGATCATTTCTTTGTCAGTGGGCAAACGTTCAAAAATCAGCAGGGGATCAAATACTTTTCTCCCTCAAAGTATATATCAAACCGTTCATAAATGGTTTGATAGATTACACTTTGGGTACCCAGAGGATTCCTGGCACCATAACAACCACTGTGGTTATGTTGTGTAGATGCTTAATGTACCTCTTTAATTATTTTCATTTCCCTTCCAAATTTTATATTATAAGCAAATTGATTCCTAGCTCTGCACAGAATAGTAAGATAAATTTATGTTTATTTTCTTGCAAGAGCAGAGGAAACTTTGTGCCCTCTTCATATCATCCAAGTGTTTTTAGTTTATTTTTCACCGATTACCAACATTGTATTTGGCATTTTAATCAAAGGCAACCTTTCATTTAAGAAAGTGATTCTTTAATTTAAGAACAGCTTACATAAAGAGATACTTAAATACATTTGCCAATAAATATGAACTTGTAAGGTAGGGTACCTATATTTACTTTTAAGTTGTCTAAAGAAGGAGAGTTTTTATTGCAGCCTGTTGGTTGCAATTAGTTTATAACTGTGTATTTTCTGGTCAATGACTGTGATATATGATTTCAGACTATCAAATTACAAAGGACTTCACTCAGAAGAACCAACAGAAGTTCCTGCTGCTGAGCTCTCTGGGATGGTACTGAAGGCGGGCAGCAGTGCCCAACATATCCCAGACAAAAAAAATCAAACTGTTCAAAAATGGTTATTACAGTGCATGTTGCGTTAAAATAACCATAGCTGCAGCATGCCTCTTCATTTCAGGCCATCTAGGACATTCATGTCCTAGCAAGACTCTGATAGTAGGGAGAAAATCAAGATGCACAGTCGCAGTCACACCTTGATAATGTCAGCATCTGAACGAAGTGAAGTGGTGTCGCTCTATTCCTATGCTCCCTGGCCTGTGCTTCTGAGTTTCTATAGCAACCACAGTGCATGCAATGTGGTTGCTAAGCTTATGATAGCAGAAGAACCGCCTGTGTGAGGTCTTTTCTGCTCCTCCTTATCAGTCAATGCCTCAGCACATTGTGGCATTGACTAACAGCTAGGAGAAAAGCCTATTTTTCAAATAGGTTTTTCTCTTAATCGATAGATTTGCAAGCAAAACTGCTAATACAATGTATTGATATAATTTTATGCTCAATCTAATGTTTGGGGCATGACAAATGCCCTGTAGAGGAGAACTGTTACTTTGCTGGAATTTACACCATTAAAGAAAACTTTGAAAATCACTTACTACTTGTTAAACTTTTTTCATATGATTAGCGGTTTTCTTTTAAATTTATATCAAGATTTAGCAAATTCCATCATAATCCAGAGCAAACTCAGCAAATGAAGAATAGAAACACTGTTTACTTTATCCTATTATCTTTATGCTTTCACTATGCTGACTGCCAAGTGCAAAGACTACAGCTTACAAAAATGATTGACAGGGAGCCAAGTTAGAGGCGCCCAGTTAAAAGATGCAGTGTGGATTTCTACTTATTTTACACTTCACAAATACATATTTAAATATAGGATTAAGCAAACTTAATATTAAAGAACCTTGAAGTGACAGTTCCCCTTTAAGGATCATGCTATGATGAGAATCTTCTCAAATTTATTATTTCTCAAACTTACAGTTCCATTTTAAGGAGGATGGAAAAAAAATTTACATTTAAAATAAAATGAAAACAAATATATGCATTAAAGGACCACTATAGGCACCCAGACCACTTCAGTTTAATGAAGTGGTCTGGGTGCCAGATGCAGCTAGGTTTAACCCTTTTTGCTGTAAACATAGCAATTTCAGAGAAACATACAGGTATGTGTGTACATGCAAACTTGGCAGTACAAACTTGCAACCCTCAATGGAAAGGATAGCTAATCAAGGGCACCTAGGTAGACTGAGACAGACGTATTACATGTATCAATGTAATTTGTATTTTATGTAAATTTACAATTTGTACTTTGTAATTAGAATATAAGCACCCTTACTCCAAGCTCTCTTTGATTGGAAAAATGGCTTATAATAATTAAAGACTGTGCAAGTACTCAAAAGTTACTGTAAATTACTATAGCATGCTTGAAATCGGTGGTGTATGTTAAGTGCAACCTATTTCACATGCTTTCATTTTAACAATTGAAATATTAAACATTTTATCTTTATGCACTGTATGTTTTAGATTCTATGAAATCACTAGTTTGTTCTGTTCAGTTGACTTACAGTTCTGCTAAGTTCCCTTTACATTTCTGTAGAATTCAGTTTATGATTTAAAAGGACATAGATGATTTAAAGGCCATAACCACCAGAATCACTACAGCTTAATGTCCCTGCAGGCTTTTTAATGTAAATGCTGTCTTTTCAGAGAAAATGCAGTTTTTACATTGCTGCCTAGTAGCACCTATAGGTGCAATAAGTCAGACGGCTATTAGAGGTGCTTCCTTTTTCAGTGCTGCATGGAGACTGCATAGAGATGCATTGGTGAGAAACGGATTTGTGCAGCGTACATGCGCAAAAGCCACCCGATGCTTTCCTATAGCGGAGATCATCAAGACTGATTATCTCAGCCATGGAAGTGGGGTCAGCTGCGGCAAGACTAGCACGGCGATGTATAGAAAGTTAAGTAAAGCTCACCTTTTCATGCACTTGGAGGGGGGCCGGCACCTAGACACTGAACTGGCACCTATAGTGTTAGGAATACAAAATGTATTCCTATTTCTTTGATGAAATGTGTGAGACTGTTGGTGAAGTGGTTCAACATTTTAATCCGTTGTAACATTATTAATTTTAATGTTGGATCAATTAATACTATTAAGTTTTAGCCTTTAGGAATAAAACACAACAAAGGTCAAATAACCTATTCTGTATGTAAATTTACATATTGCCAATAAATTCGACAGCGATTTAAAAGATTAGTGCCAAGGTCTGGTTCCATTTCTGGACTGTAACTCTAGTCGCTTGCAAAATAAATAAATGCAGTCCTCTTCTCAACCTAACAATATCAGGATTATTCAATAAAGTAAGAATTAAATTATTTTGATGAAATGTGTGAGACTACCAAATAATTATTTTTGTATTTGGGCAGTGGAAGGATCCTTTAATATAGAGTATTAGAAAAAGGGTCCAGGAACCTTTTTTGAAAACATGTGGAACACTACAATGTTTAGACGCCCAATGAAGTCTTTGTCAAGCTTGTATTAAAACAAAATTGTTTAATTTTCATTCAGATGTTAACTTGCTTTAGAATTGTTTTTCTATCCTGCTCTCTAAATTGAACTTTAATCATATACAGGAAAGGTTCCTGCAGGGTCTATCAAGCTATTAACAGTGCAGGAGATATGCAATTATATATCAAACAGACTGTGCAATACAGGAACCTAAAAATATCTAGGTTAATTTTCAGGAAGTGTTTAGAAAGGCTGTACAAATCACATGCAGGGAGGTGTGACTAGGGTTGTATAAACAAAGTGATTTAAATCCTAAATAGTAAGGCTGCAGGGGCATGATCTATAGACCAAACTGCTTCATTAAGCTAAAGTTGTTTTGGTGCCTTTAAAGTATTACTCTGAGCATCATAACAATTACATCTCACTGTAGAGAATGAGATGCCTAGAGCCTTTCCCCAACAAGACATAAAACTGTTTTGCAATAGTTTGCCTCTTATTTGGCTTCTACAGAGCTGCATAAGCTGGATGGCAATCCTTTTAGTCATATACTGGATGAGAGGTGTTTGCTGGGTGCTCTTAGCCAATGAATGACACTGTGTGCTCTTTCACACTACATGCACAGCAGTTTTAGATAATTTGCACGTTTGTGAGAACTGAAAAATGTGTATGTATGTATATATGTGTGTGTGCGCGTGTGTGTGTTTTAAGTATGTTGGATTTAGTTATTGTGCACTTTTTTAATGTATATTTGATTTTATGGTTCAGTAGTGTTTTTTGCAAATGTTCAATTGTTGAAAATGTTCAAATTTTATTCACATTATATAAATAAAGGTTTACAGTGCAAATACTGCTGTTGCATATAAAGTGTGGGTAAACTTAAACTGTATGACTATGCTGTGGTTCCTGTAGGCTTTGCGTGCGTGTGGGGGGGCCCTCCATGTCCATTTTGCTTGTGGCCCCCAAATTCCTTCAAACGGCCCTGGTGCTCAGCAAACCCCCAGGTAAATTGTCATACTAGATACAAATTTAGAAGGGATCCCAAAAGGGATTCCTAGCTGGTACTTAAAGAAGGAATACAGTAATGAATAGCTAACTAATGTAACTTCAATACTTAGTAGGACAAAGATACAATTCAACCAGAAAAGATTCACTTGTAACGTATCCAATAAATGATAGACTTTATTCAATATGTACATTCAAAGGTTTTATTGGATAAAAAGTATAATTGCATCTGGGAAAGAAATAGCCTCTAAAAGTAAAGATTTATTACGCTATTCCTAGTCACATGCAGGAATAAACCTCAGATCAATCGAGATATTTGTGGAACCAGAATCAACCAGTGAATAAAAGTAATTAGGCTGTCTGTATCTATAGACATCAAGGGGTTGAAAAAACAAAGGGGGCGGGGCCTGGCCGCCGACGGGATCAGACGTGCTTTGTCTGAGCTCCCGCTCCGAGGCCCGAAAACGGTGCAAATTGCAGGATAACCTAGCCGGGCAAACTACACAGACCCCCGCCCACTGCGGTGAGTGGAGATACCGCCCAAGACCCGGTTCGGTGCCGGCAGTAACCCGACAGTGGGGCTTGAGCTGGGAAGAGACTGCCACTCTCCCTGGTCTCCAGCCGGCGGCGTGCTTCCCCCCCGCCCCCCTCTGGATCGGAGGTGGGGGGTCATCACGGTCTGCAGGAGCATAAACCAGCGCACCAACCCGAGCCTAAACAACCGCCCTGGCAAGGACAATCCGCCGGGCGACAACTCGCAAGATGGCCAACGCAAGCCAGTCATGTGCACGAGCCACCAGTGGGATCGACCTGACGCTTACCCGAAAGCGATGAAATTAAAAGAGCACATGGGAAAAGTGCCCTCTATCAATCCGCCAGCTTCCTACAGCGAAGCAGGGTTTATGGAGGCGACAAATTAAATCCTGTTGCACCCTCATGGAAATGCCCGCAGTAGCACATACCACAACGACGCAGACCCTACCCCGACAGCGGGGACCACCCAAGAAGCCAAGATGGAGAGCAGCTGGGAAGAATACTGATCCATGGTCTGGAAATCTTGGAACTCACTTGCTAATCTCCCTGCTGTAGCCCACCTGTGGAATTGGGCGACAGCCAGACTAAGAAACTCTTGCTAACACAGGGCAAGACCATCTCCAGTAACGTAATGACATCAGTCTTAGTCCCTGCATCACCTTTCAGGACTCAGGGGTATTGATAGCCTATCTGCTCTAATAACACTTAACAAGCGACTACCCTAACTAAGCAATCTAATCTCTTGGTGGCCTGACATGTCTCCTAGCACTGTTTTTATTTTCTTATTCAAGCATTTAACCCATTGTGCCTACTCAGTTCCCAGTGTAACATATTAAGCTAGCGAGTTGAAGTATGTATATCCTAGCCTATAATTAGACTTTCTCCTGAATACCACTAGGGATATATACCAAACGTAGACACCTCAGGTCTTACACTCAGGGCACCCACTGGTTTAAACATGCCTGCGTAACCTGTTTATTGATGTTGAACTCCTGCATTATTTGTGACATTACCAACCTAGACTCGTACTATTTAAGCCTGTTAAGACATGTATTTTTGCGCAACGACCCGTATATATGTTTAAAGGCTAGCATTGTACTAAGGGATCCTGCAAGCGACACAATCTGTCCTGCCTTGCACACACAGCGATGAAACCTGTTATATAAAAGCCACACGTCTATAATCCAAAGCGTACCTAGATATGCTTAAGTGTCCTAGCATGTTATATTATATAAGCGTTGCCCACTATCCTGTTATTTTTCACAATTATACAAAAATGTGCTGATCAACATGCCACACTGTAAAATGTCTTGAAAATGCTAGTGGATGCTGTTGTGGCTCCACACGCCTGTTGTCATTGCAAGCACAAGAAAAATAAAGAAAAAACTAAGGGGGAGATGCACTAAACAGTGAGCTATTTTTGCATCTACAATTGTAATAAAGGACTATAATAAAATTAGAGATAGAGGGGAGATTAAATATTAGATCTGCCAAACTGACAGTTCCCACTATGTAGTGGGAACACAATACAGAGGCAGACTACTAAGAGGGATACACTTGGAGATATAACTTTGAGATGAACTAGGAGCTAGGCTGTAAGGAGAGGACAAACCCCAATAGATTGCCTACTACATCCAATTAAGGGTGGTGTCAATTTCCTTTAGTTCCAAAAAGAGTGACTCCACTCAAACTTCTAGCAATAAGATCCTATTGAGACAGACCTCGCTGTCTCTGGATTTTACAGCTCTTTGTTCCCTTCACCTGTTTGGTGAAATACATCCACTACATATTTCAACTTTGCCACGTTCGAATACCTAATAATCTACCATAGACCGACGACCCATGTGCGGAGTGTGCCACTTGTTGACCCCATTAACAACTCTGTAACCACAGGCACCACAACATTCTAAGTGGTCGGCTGGCTGGTCAATGTTCGCATGTGCGAACACGTAGCGGCGGCCATCTTGGAACATGAACACAGACAGAGGTGCGAACACGGCTAAGACTTCCATAAGCAAATATGTTTGGCACTATTTATACGAACGATGCAGCATTTGGTTAAAACATTATTCGAACTACAGATACTCTGGAAATGTATTCACAAACTCATATTTGTATATAGGACTGCGTGTTTGATATTCCCGAAATAGACCGACCGCACAGCCTGATTTTGTGGAAGTATTCTGGGCAGGCGCCCAGGTGTGCGGTCGGTCTAAACTATGCCCCGGTGGCGTTTCGGCTATATTCATGGGATGAGCAATTTCGACATAAGTTGGGCGCTCATACCTAGGCTATCTGGGGATATAGTACAGGACCTGAGAGGTAATGTAATTATGTGTGTGCTTATGTTGCTGTCCCCCCTCAGGTTCTGTGGGGATTGACCCTGGAATGTGTCACCAGAAAAAGGCTAGCTAAGGCTCCCATTAAAGCAGTTCCAGTTTTACCCGCACACACAGCCTCGTCTTGTGTTTGTAGGGAACAGCGATAATAGCGATTTCACAACCTTTTCAGGATCATTGCAGCTCTACTCAGATTGGGGGGAAAAATTATCTCTAGCGGCGAAACCCCACTTCTCATCTGGATGTCCGGGACATCTGGTGGCAGAAGTGGGATGGTTCTTTTCCCCAGAGGAGAGGCTACAATCGGATCTAAAGACTGGGATATCATTGTTAAAACTATTTTTTGAGGTATTTTTATTATGCTTGTCCTGGACCTGAGAGGTAATGTAATTATGTATGTGCTTATGTTGCTGTTCCCTCTTAGGTCCAGTGGGGAATGCCCCTGGAATGTGTCACCAGAAACCCCATGCATGGGGACTTGCATAAAAGGCCAGCTGTGGCCCCCAATAAAACAGTTCCAGTTTTACCCTCACACAGAGCCTCGTCTTGTGTTTGTAGGAAACAGCGATAATAGCGATTTCACTGCGTTTTCAGAATTATCGCTTCTAGGATCATTGCAGCTCTACTCAGATTGGGGGAAAAGAACATCTCTGGTGTCCGCCACACCTATACCACTACTAAATCTCATAGAAAACACCTTTATGGGTGTTCTAATCTATATAACTAACACCAACTAATGAGGCTCTCCTCCATCCTACCAAGATTAGACAAATTTTTTTTATTTATTTTTATAAATAAACAGTGATTTAGTGCATAGTGCTAAACAACGTGAGACTAAAGAAACCCGACGTGTTTCGGTGCTGATAACAGCACCTTCGTCAGAGGATAACCAAACTACTACTTACACTGGAAGGCACTATGGAACCACCGACACCATAACCACTGAAGCATGCTCAGTTTATTTAATGGATTTTCCTGAGTGATTTTCAACAAGGAAATCTCAAAAATACAGCTGGCCAAGTTAGTAAACCTGTTTTTACTCAAACTGCCAAAATCGCTAATATTTCCACTACAAATGCTCCTGTTCTGCTTACAAGGAAGCAATATGTCATCTGGAATCATTGTACTCTTACATGAACCAATTAAATACCAGCATTCCCTATAAAAAAACTAAACAAAAAACCCAAGGAACGCTCTTCAGAGGTTTTAGAATTAGGAGTAACAGCAGAAAATTATGTGACTTTCGATCATGTAATAATGGTGCACTCAAATGATTAATTGTTAAAGGGAAAAAAAAAGTTACAAAATCATGATCTTTTTTAAATTTGGTTTTTAATTAATATTTCTTTCAAGCGTTCAACTGAATAAAGAGATGTATGTGTATACACACACACACAAAAGATTTGTGTGTGTGTGTATGTAGATAGCATGTACTGCCACTAACCGTATTACACAAGAACAAAAAAACATACCACTGATATAGTACATTTATTACAGCAGAACCAAAAATGACAAATCAGGACGCAACATGAATGTACCATACCAAATTAACCTCAGATGAACTGCCTATACTCAAGCAGAAAAACAAGCCCCAAATGGCCTACACATAAGAGTGGTAGAGCAAGAAATGGCCTATTAAAATTTGTTTTGATTGTATTTCTATGATTCTGTTTACTGCTATTAGGGATGTAATTTTTTCACTAGAATCAGAGACTGCAAGGAGAAGTCCATTAAACATGAATATGAATTCTCACACACTGTGTACATTTTGACTGCGGTTACACTGCAGACGGTCTCAAAACCATGTAAATGTATGAACAACATTCTAATGAATGAGAACTAATGGTACCCATGTCCGCTCTCATTTACACTGTATGCCTATACAGGGTTACCTATTTTGGTGTCTTTGCACCCCAGTGACCGATTAAAAGGTGTATTTTATTTATCTTAACTCACCTTTACCTCGCCTACACTGTCTTCCTGGCTGAGATCAATATTAATGATCTCAGTCAATTCAATCCTTTCCCCTATAGGGAAGCATTGGGAGACTAGTAAGCATGCGCAGGAGAGCGATGTTCAGTGTCAATTAACCCCTTAAGGACACATGACATATGCGACAGGTCATGATTCCCTTTTATTCCAGAAGTTTGGTCCTTAAGGGGTTAAAAAGCTCTGTATTGAGAACAGAGTCTAGCTCACTTCTCACAAGGGAAACGTCTCTAGTGGATGTCACGACCATGCTTACCTGGGTGTCCCCCGCCGCGTCTCCATACACTCCTGCGACGGTTCCTTCTCGCTGCATGCCCAGGACTCTGACGGGTCCGACTGCAAGGACAGGTGGCCGGCATCCCACTAACTTGTAGACGCGGCGTTGCGACTTTCCACGCCACATGGGAAGCTAAAACCAGACCCACGTGTAAACTGCACTAACTCTAGGTGCGCGCGAGTGCAACAAACGGCCTCTTAAATGGACAGAACACCTGAAACAACTTAAAGGGCTAATCACTGTTTAACCAATGATATGTGAGAGGTGTATACCCGTCCCCTATATAAACCCAGCTAACCTCTACCTAGGTGCTCAGTTATACTGTGCTCTTTGTTATATACACTTCCGTGAATCCAGTCTTAACCATTCCTTAACCTATTTTCCTGTTATACTGTTACTGAACCTGTGCTGCCTGCCCTTGACCATGGCTTACCCAGACTACGAGACTGTCTTTTCCTCAATTGGTACCTCGCTTTTGGCTCACTACTGCCTCCTGGGCCCCACCTGTCAAGTAACTGAGCCTAACATGGAGACCGCAGAGTTAGCCGAAATGCTAAACGCCCTGGCCAAACAAGTATCCACGCTAACGCAAGCTGTACAAGATTTACAGACACGTTTCTTCATCGCTTACTGGATCTCTGCAAGCTCTGCCGTGGCACCAGAACCACAAATGTCTTTGCCAGAACGCTTCTAAGGTGACAGATCTAAATATCCTTCCTTCATCATGGCGTGTGAACTATTATTTGATTTAAAACCTAGGACTTATTATTGTGATGCTGCCAAAGTGCGCACCATTATCACTCTTCTCTCAGGTCCGCCCCAAGAATGGGCCCATGACCTCCTGCGCATTAATGACCCCAACATGGAATGCTTTTGCTATTGACATGACTGCTATGTATGATGATCCTAATAGACAGAATACTGCTCAGACTGCCAATAGAGCATTACGTCAAGGCCGCAGACCTGTTGAGGACTACATAACAGAATTCAAGCGATATGCCACAGACACGCATTGGAACGAGATCGGGATAATTAATAATTTCGCCTAGGTTTGTCTGAATCATTTGCTCATTTTGGTATACCAGACACTTTGGAAGCCTTTATGCAACAGGCTATTCGGCTAGACCGACGTCTCAGAAAGTATAGACAAGAAAAGGCAGCAACTTATGCTCCAGCTTCAAAAATCATCTCTTCAAACTACTCCCCTACTTCTTCAGCAATGCTTCCCACACCCTCCACAGAAGAACCTATGCAAGAAGGTCTTGTACAAGGAAAGTTACCCCCAGGCGAACTACAAAGAAAGAGAAAACCTGTGTTTCTATTGTGGGCGTCCTCATCACACAGCGAGAACCTTTCCTAAAAAATCCACTGGTAAGCGAATCAACCTGACTACTATAACTTCCGCTTTAGTTACCGCTACTTCACCCTTATCGATTTCCCTTTACTTAAAGTGGAATGAAAACAGCTACGCATATCAAGCTCTGATTGACTCCGGGGCAAGGGGATGTTTCTTGGACATTGACCTTGCATATTCACTTTTAATTCCTGTACACAATAAAAGCACTCCACTACGAATACAACTTGTGGATGGGTCCTTCTTGCAATCTAGTCCACTTACCAAACAAACTAAACAAATACTGTGTCAATAGGGAAACATTCTGAGACTGACTTTTGATTTGGTTCCTTCCCCATTGTTCCCTGTTATTTTGGGTACCCCTTGGCTATGGCAATGTGATCCTACTGTTTTCTGGTCTACTGGTACCATATCATTCTCTTTACCCCATTGCTCTCAGTCTACACTACCAAAAAGGTTTTTTATTCACTCTATTTTGGAGAGCTACATGAAAAAGAAGCAAGAGGTACTCCCGACCGGAGGTTTATAAAGAGTATCAAGTACTGTTTGACAAAAAGGGAGTAGAAACATTACCACCCAGTCAGATATATGATTGCCCTATCGACTTGCTACCAGGAGCACCTATTCCTTTTGGAAAAATATACCCCTTATTAGAAAAGGAACTCCATGTCCTAAAGGAATACATAAAAGAAAATCTAAAGAAAGGATTTTTACGTCCTACTTCTCCTGCAGGTGCTGGAATATTCTTTGTGGGGGGAAAAAAGATGGCCGTTTAAGACCATGTGTGGATTACAGATAACTCAACCATATCACTAAAAAAAAACTAAACAAATATCCACTACCCCTTATTCCTGAACTTATGGAACACCTCTGCTCGTATATATTCTAAACGTGATCTAAGAGGTGCCTATAACCTGCTCAGCGTCCGAGCGAGTGATGAATGGAAAACGGCATTTCATACACGGCATGGTCATTTTGAATATCTGGTTATGTCCTACGAACTCTGTAATGCCTCTTTCCAGCATTTTCTCAAGGATGTGTTCCATGACCTTCTCAATCAAGAAGTAGTCGGCTACTTAGATAACATAATGGTCTTCTCCCCAGATCTCCAAACCCATCATCTACATATGACTGAGGTAATGAAATGTTTAAGGAAATTTAATTTGTATGCAAAAATGGAAAAATGCATCTTCGAAAACAACTGTGTGGAATTTCTGGGTTTTATCATTAAACCAGGTAAAGTGGAAATGGATACCAGAAAAGTAAATGCTATCCTGAAATGGGAATAAGGAACAAATACAACAATTTATAGGATTAGCCAACTTTTATCGAAAATTAATCTGTAACTTTTCAAAAAAGTTATTCAACCACTCAAACACTTTACCAAGAAATAAGTAAAATGGAGTTGGTTTCCTCTGGCTCAAAAGGGGTTTGATAATCTGAAACATTTACCAAGGCACCCATCCTTCACCTACCAGACCCTGAGTAACCCTTCTTTTTTGAAGTTGATGCATCCGACTCACAGTAGCAGTACTATCACGGAGAAATATTAAAACCCTGTAGCCTTCTATTTCCACAAGTTAATAGATGCAGAATCCAATTATGATGTTGGAGACAAGGAGATACTAGCCATTAAAAAAGCATTTGAAGAATGGTGACACCTACTAGAAGGGGCTAAATACCCTATCACCGTATATACTGATCATCAGAATCTCGAATATCTATGAACAGCCAAACGTCTTAACGCTCTACAAGGAAGATGGGCACTGTTTTTCACTCAAAAAATATATGGTATAAAATATACGCCAACTAGTGGAGCGCTATATAAATGTAAAATAGTAGAGTCCACTTAACACATCAATTTAGTGTAATAACACACTTGGGAATATACACTTGGAGACACTTATAAAGAGAAAAAAAAAACAAAGAAATATATAGTGCAGATGGTCTTTAGCAGTGATGGGTGATAAGAGTGAATAACTAGAACCACTCACATGGTCTGGAGCCTATATGGTATTGGATCCGTAAAATAAACCTTTTTGCTCTTTGGGCAGCAACACACCACTTCCTCAATAATGTTCGTTATTGAGAGCCTTAAGTTCCTGGCTCTAAGGATAATCAGTGTGCCAATTTCTTGGGATGGCACTCCCTAATAAAATTCCTGGAGGCTCAAAGTACTTAAATCAAATAACTGATAAATTTATTGGTTCCAAATAAAATACAATATTCTAGGTATATACAATAAAAGCTAGAAATGCAGTTAAAAAGTCCAAAATCAGCCAAAATGCATTTCACTTGTCTGTGAGCTTCCTCAGTCAGCTGTGATGTAGCCTCAGGAATCTTTTGCTTTTTAAATGTTCAGTCAGTTTCATGAGTCCTCCCCTTTAGAGTCACGTGGTGTATAGTTAACGAATCATAGGTTCAGGTTTTTGGAAATTTCTTGTATGGCCTAGAAGCACCTGTGAGTGGGGAGTCCCTGTTGGATAATTGGATCCACCACTCCTAATTGTTTATTCACTCTTATCACCCATCACTGCTAAAGACCATCTGCACTGTATATATATTTGTATTTTTCTCTTTATATGTGTCTCCAAGTGTATATTCCCAAGTATATTCCCACATTGATGGGGTAAGTGGACCCCTCTATTATTTTACATTTATATAGCACTCCACTAGTTGGTGTATATTTTTTACCATATATTTTTTAAGTATTGTAGATTGATTGTGGAAATAAGGGTATTCCACTTCATGTTTTGAGCTGCTTTTTGTTTAGGCACTACATAGTATCATTACTATCTCTGAAAAAAGATGTTTTTCTGTTTTTTTTTTTATCTGTTTTTCTTTTCAGGTGATATATCGACCAGGGTCAAAGAATCAAAAGGCAGATGCACTCTCAAGGATGTATTCTTCTGAAACATATAAAACCAAATAGAAACAACAATATTACAGGAACATCACTTTGTTGGCCTCATGTCTCACATCTTACAAGAGATAAAGGAAACTACTACCGCCAATAATCTTCCCACATTACCTGAAGGTTACCCTTTGACTCATGACAAGATTTTTGTACCTAAAAAGACCCATCTTAAAATGCTCCACCATTATCATGATACCCCATTAGCCGGTCATGGAGGACAGAGGAAGACATTACAACGTATAAAACGGCAATTCAGGTGGCCTTCTCTTAAAGGACCACTATAGTGCCAGGAAAACATACTCTTTTTCTTTTTTCCCACCCTCAGGGACCCCCTCCCGCCCGGCTCTGGAGGGGGGAAAGGGTTAAAAACGTACCTTTTTCCAGCGCTGGGCGGGGAGCTCTCCTCCTCCTCTCCTCCCCGTCGGCTAAATGCGCGCGCATTCAGCCGGTCGCATAGTAAAGCATTATCAATGGTTTCCTATGGACGCTTGCGTGCTCTCACTGATTTTCACAGTGAGAATCACGCAAGCGCCTCTAGCGGCTGACAATGAGACAGCCACTAGAGGATTTGGGGGAAGGCTTAACCCACTCATAAACATAGCAGTTTCTCTGAAATTGCTATGTTTATAAAAGAATGGGTTAACCCTAGAAGGACCTGGCACCCAGACCACTTCATTAAGCTGAAGTGGTCTGGGTGTCTAGAGTGGTCCTTTAAACAAGATGTCAAGGACTATGTCAGCTCCTGTATCACTTGTACCTGTGCTAAAACCAACACCTCCAAAACTGCTGGATTATTACAACCATTATGTATCCTATCCAGACCATGGAGTCATCTTACCATTGACTTCATCGTAGACCTCCCTATTTTACATGGATATGATACCATTATGGTGGTTGTAGATCGTCTAACAAAAATGGCACATTAAAAAGTGAGAGGTGCTTTAACCCATCTGGTTAAGTGGATCAAATAGATCTTATAGAAAATTATCTTATAGAAAGCTTGGGAAAGTAGATTTCTATTTCTCAAATGACACTTTCACTACCAAGACAATGTGCTTAAAAATAAAGTATAATTTATTTAGTGTTCCACCAGACTTGTGAAATTGTAAGCCAGGATAATCAACAGATTGCATCTGCAAGCTAAAAATATTTGCCAACTATAGAGTCAGAAGGGGGAATTTTTAAAGGGTAAACTTGTACATTTACAACACATCCATCCCGTGTTTGTTTTATGCCCTGCCATGACATGTCCAAATTGTTAAAATACACCTTTTTACATTCCTTCTCCCTTTTGCGCATGAAAGCTGCTGGCATAGTAGAAAAAGCACCCATTTAGAAAGAATACTCATAACTTCTTTAGTCTTCAAGTAAGTCCTTGGAAGTAGTGATAGCAGCTAGAGTTACATATTAAAAGCATGTATAAAATAATTAGACATTAGTGTCTGCATTAATGGTTTAATTGTACAAGATAGACCTCTTGGCATCGGCAAAGAGTTGAGAGACTACATATTTTCTGGAAGATGCTTCCATAACCCAAAGCAGTTTGCGCCCTTTCTTTTTTTGTAACTGGAAGTAGGGTGTATAGTAAATGCTGGAACTGGACCAAAGCAAAAAGCTAGGCAGGAGCTGGAGTATGCATTCTGTTTTGCTAACGTGGGAGCTTTCCAAGGTTCTGAACCAGGCAAATGCAATGCAATGAAGGGATAAAGGGATTTCATAATTTACCCAGATTTAGTGCCACAACAGACCTGCAATATAATTTGCATTGCAGAACAGAGCAATGTAACACATTAATACACATAAGATTTATGTGTGAATCCATTACACTTTGCTTTAGAATATGGTTATGAACTCATGCATCAATGATTGATGTCTAATGTAAAAGGATTGCTCAACAAGCAGATATAATACCAATACATTTAGAGTTATGGTAAATTCAGCTTTTTGTAGCAAATCTAGTGACATAGTAAGCTCTCTAGAAGTAGTATGTTGCAACATGAATGTGCAGAGGGATACCTTTCAACCTGCTTCATATACATTCCTGTACCTAGAGCAGTGGTTCCTAACCCAGTCCTCAAGTACCCCCTACCAGGCCAGGATTTAGGGATTACCCAGTTGTTTCCAAGGTGTTTTTAAAAAAAAAAAAAAAAAAAAAAAACATTTTAGACACAACAGAGTAATCCCTAAACCCTGGACTGTTACGTGGTACTTGAGGACTGGGTTGGGAACCACTGACCTAGAGTGAGGAGCAAAGCAAACAGAGGGGCAGGGAGTCTAGTTTTCCAGAGTATTTATTTCTTGGAACAAGCCAGATATAGTTAAAGTTTTTTTTGGTGTTCTCCACCCCCTTCCCCCCTCACACACACCTACCCAGGGCCGGCGAGTCCATAAGGTGGCTCAGGCAGCCGCCTTAGGGCGCAAAAATCATAATTCACTGCCTTTGGCTGGGGACTTTTTTAACTCACCTTGCTCTACCTGCAGACAGCACGGAGCAGTAGCTGGGCAGTGAATTCAGCTGGCCTCCTCTGATGATGTCAGAGGAGGGGACGTGACTTGCACTGCTCCCAGAATCCACAGCCTCCAGCTCCTGTATGGCCCGTCCCATTTGACCACCAGGGGTAAGAGTCCCCCCACCCACCCTCCTCCCTGGCCCAAGGTAAGCCTCAGGGTGAGGGGGATAACTTTTAGATTGTGTTTTTTAATCAAAAGGTTTTTTGTTTTTTTTAAAGCAGCCTTTGCCTAAATTACACTGCCCTGGCCCCACCATGCTGCCCCATTGCCCCCCTCTACAGCCCCTGTCCCCACCATGCTGCCCCATTCACCACCTGTCCCCACCATACTGCCCCATTCCCCCCCCCTCTATAGCCCCTGCCCCCACCCTGCTGCACCATTCCCCCATGCTACCCCATCCCTTGCCCCCCATAATATTGCCCCTGTCCCCCCTCCATTATACTACCCCTGTCCTCCCCCTCTACAGCCCCTATCCCCACCATGCTGCCCATGTCCCCAATCGACAGCCCGGCCTTCATTATACTGCCCTGTTCCCCCCCTCTACACCCCTGCCTCCATTATACTGCCCTGTTCCCCCCCCTCTACACCCCTGCCTCCATTATACTGCCCTGTTCCCCCACCTCTATTATACTGCCCTGTTCCCCCACCTCTACAGCCCCTGCCTCCATTATATTGCCCTGTTCCCCCCCTTCTACAGCCCCTGCCTCCATTATACTGCCCTGTTCCCCTCTACAGCCCCTGCCTCCATAATACTGCCCTGTCCCCCCCTCTACAGCCCCTGCCTCCATTATACTCCCCCCCCCACCCTACAGCCCATGTCCCCCCTTCTAAAGCACCTGTGCAACCCTTTAAGGGCTTTAACTCCCCTACTACACATCCTTTCCACTACAGCCTCTATTCCCCCACACGCAGCCCCTTACTACCATTTTCAACAAACTACTACAGCCCATATTCCCCAATTAAAACCTATAAAATTCAACTACAGCCCCTGATCTCCTCTACTACAGCCCTTGCTATTCTCTATTATTATTATCGCCATTTATATAGCGCCAACAGATTCCGTAGCGCTTTACAATATTATGAGAGGGGATTTAACTTTAAATACGACAATTACAAATAAACTTACAGGAACAATAGGTTGAAGAGGACCCTGCTCAATCGAGCTTACATTCTATAGGAGGTGGGGTGTAAAACACAGTAGGACAGGAATTTACTACAGTCCCTATCCCCCTACTACAACCCACTACCAGTCCCCTGCCTGAGATGAGGTTGAACTATATGTCTGTGTATGACTGTGTATGTATGCCTGTTGCTTATAGGTATGAGCAGCAGGCAGTGCACTTAGGTCATGGGCATTGTGTGCAAAAATGAATGTGCGGACAGTTAAAGGTACACTATAGTCACCAGAACAACTGCAGCTTATTGAATTTGTTCTGGTGAGTAGAATCACTACCTTCAGGCTTTTTGCTGTAAACACTGTCTTTTCAGAGAAAATGCAGTGTTTACATTACAGCCTAGTGATAACTTCACTGGGAACTCAGATCGTTGTTAGAGATCCTTTCTGGGTCATGGCTGCCTAAAATGCATCCATACATTCAGTATCTCCTCCCTCTGCATGCAGACACTGAACTTTCCTCATAGAGATTCATTGACTCAATTCATCTCTATGAGGAGATGCTGATTGGCCAGGGCTGTGTTTGAATTTTGCTGGCTCTGCCCCTGATCTGCCTCTTTGTCAGTCTCAGCTAATCCTATGGGTAAGCATTGTGATTGGATCAGGCTACCACTTCTGATGATGTTAGCACACTGCTTGTTTTTCTGAGTCTAACAGCATGCAGAGTTACAGCCTCAAGCTTTAATACAGTAAGATTTTTACTATATTTATGGAGTAAATACAGGGTCAGGAATACATGTTTGTGTTCCTGACCCTATAGTGATCCTTTAACTACACAACCGTCTCAATCATTCATATTAGAAACACTTATATTAACATGCATTCAGGTATCTTCGCAATCTCTTTCAATCCATTACTTCTCATGAGTGGCCAAATGCTACGTTCCACCAATCAAATGCTGCTATTATTATTACAGTCTGAGGGAGAAACCACCTCTTGTGATTGGATTTAACGGTTTTAACATTGTCGTGTTAAAACAGCTCTTACGGGTAAATCTTTAAATCAGCACTTCATATGTGCCTTAAATATTGATTGAAGGAGGGTTGGGAAAATGAAAAAAAACACAACAACAAAAGAATGGCACATTTTATACATCAAGCTGTAGGTAAGATGATTAGTGTGCCCCTTTTATGGTAACTATGACATCAGAGACCCACAGCAATGCGTACTATGTAGAACTGTGTCACTGAACCCCTGGGCTAAGGAGTTGGAACATAAATTCTTAAATTCAGACTCCTTAATTTATTGTATTACCGAGTACTACTCTAGTAACCCAAGATTGCTTTTGTCTTGGACTCCATGACTACAGCAGTAGCAGGGCTATGGTGCTGGTACACAAAACCTTCGGCTGACTCCTTAATTTATGGTAACAATGACTACAACTGAGTTCAGTAACACAAAAGTGCTTCTAATTCAGACTCCTAAGCACAGCTGAGCCCAACAGCAATGTGAAGTGTGTATGAAGGTCTAATAACAAACGCCAAACAGCAATGTCTGTGTGCACTACAGAACCCTAGTGCAATGTGCAGTGTGTAGAAGTGACTTATAAGGCCCCACAGCATTGTGCAGTAGCTTCTATTAAGTAGCAAATGTAGCATGTAAGAGTATCAACAAGCAAGATACAAGAGAAATGCACATATATGAACATGAGTCATGAAAAGAGACAAGGGGCAAAGGAAAGGTACTAATGGCAAAGTTGATCTCACATATAAAATAGGCTTTACTATAGTCCCATGTAGACAGGGAAATGAGGGAAAAGTGTTTACATTAATATATGTATGCAAAAAATAAGCACAGGGATACTGTAGACACTATAGCTGCTTCATTTAACCCCTTCAGGACGGAGTCAATAGTACATGTTCTGATCAAAACAAAACGTAAACAAAAACTGGAATTTGCGCTATATGTTTGTTCAACCGTAATTCACCTCTTTCATATTATATGCACCCACACTTATTATATATAATTTTGTTCAGGAGAAACAGGGCTTTCATTTCATATCAAATATTTATATATGAAATTATTTATTATGAATAAAATTTAAAAAACTGAGAAATTTGAAAAAAAAATTAAAATTTTTTAGTTCCGCCTCACATTTTAGCTGTAAATGTCATAATACTGTTATGTTTTACTGCAAAAAAAATGCACATATTTGTAATCAGCGATGTCTCACAAGTACAACAGTAACCCCCATTAACAGGTTTTATGGTGTTTTGGAAAGTTACAGGGCCAATAATAGAACGTTCCATTTTCAAATTGAAATTTGCCAGATTAGTAATGTTAATGAGACGGTGTGGTAGCCCAGGAGTGAGAATTACCCCCATAATGGCATACCATTTGAAAAAGTAGACAAGCCATGGTATTGCAAATGGGGTATGTTTAGTCTTTTTTAGTAGCCACTTGGTCACAGACACTGGCCAAAGTTAGCGTTCATATTTATTTTTGTGTGAAAAAAGCAAAAAAAACTTATATTTGGCCAGTGTTTGTGACTAAGTGGCTACTAAGAAAGACTGGACATACCCTACTTGCAATACCTCGGGTTGTCTACTTTTGCAAATGGTATGCCATCATAGGGGTAATTCTCATTCCTGGACTACCATACGCTCTCAAAGGCGTATAACCAATCTGGCAAATTTCAATGTCAAAAAAATTAAATGCAAGCCTTATATGTGACTCTCTAACTTTCCAAAACACCATAAAACCTGTACATGAGGGGTACTGTTATTCTCGGGAGACTTCACTAAACACAAATATTAGTGTTTTAAAACAGTAAAACATATTACAACAATAATATAGTCCATAAAAGTGCCGTTGGTTTGTAAGAAATGCAAAAAACGTCACTTTTACTTAAAATATCATCGTTGTAATACAATTTACCAGTTTGAGTTCAGTGAAGTCTCCCGAATAAAACAGTACCCCCTATGTACAGGTTTTATGGTGTCTTGGAGAGTTACAGGGTCAAATATAGTGCTTGCGAATTAAATTCTCTGCACTTTCTCCCTGTGTTGTCAGGCATGTCAATCAAATTTTAATTAATCAAATCACATAATTATGTTAAAAGATTACTTAAATATACACGTAGAATTTTAATATATATGCATTTATAGGTATTTAAATTCTACATGTATACTAATGTACTCTTTTATGTATATATATATATATTTGCGGTTATTTGTATTTTATATATAGATAGAATGACATTCGATATATATCTAAGTGTATTTTGTTACATACATATATAAATATATATATATATATATATATATATATATATATATTAATAACAAAATACAGTTAGAATGAAATTACATATGAATATATAATATATTAAATTTTGTTTCAATATATTTTATTATTTTATTTATTTATTATTGTAATTATACGTATATATATATATAATATATTTGTATATATTATATATAACATTCTAAGTGTATTTTAATATACATATATTAATATTAAAATAAACTTTGTATGACGTTACATATATATATATATATATATATACATACACACACATATATATATATACACACACACACACACACATACACATATATATATATATATATATATATATATACATACATACACACACACACACACACACACACACACACATACATACATACTTTTAATTTAATTTTAAACATGTTTAATTTTTTCTTTTTACACTACCTACCAGCGGTGGGAATGTCTGATATTTCTAACAGTCCCCCTACAGGCAGATCCACAGTCAGCAAGAGGGGGCCATGTGATCGCTCTTTAAGAGCGATCACATGGCCCCCGGGGGCCTCATTTGCCGGGGGAGGGCTGTCTGGGCTTTCAGGCAGCCCTTCAGAAGAGGATCGCGGCGGAGGTATGTAGATCAAACCTCCTGGGGGCTTAAGCCGTTACGGCGTTCTATGCCGCCGCAACGGCTTTAAAGCCCTTTAAAGCCACGAAGGCATTGAACGCCGTAACGGCGTTAAGGAGTTAAATAAACTGGTTATAATATCTGGAGTGCACTAGTGCCATCATTTCATTAAACTATTGAACAATTTTTTATGTTTTTATATTTTAATGTTAAATTAGAATCCCCAGAATCCCACCCTCCCTCTGTTCTGCTTGTGCTAATGAGGAAGCATTAGCCTGAGAGGCACTGGGAAACTGTCATAGGCTAAACACAGTCAGCTGACACTTTCAGCCAATCAGAGTACCAACTGATGGTAAGAAGGGTATGAAATGTGTAATATCTGCCTAAGCCACACCTCCATAAGTGGCCAAACTGTGGAACAGACAGTACAGGGTCTTCAGGAACTATAATCAATTTAATATATGTGTTATGCATACCATGTACAAAGATCTACATATTTATTGAGCACTAGTTTTCAAAGGAATTTAGAGCCAATATTTTCCCAAGATTTGTTCCTGGAAAGATAGAATATAAATAAGGGATTTATTCACCAAGAGTGATGGGAAACACAGGTGATAACTAATTGTGCATTGTGTGTATGAATGTTTCAAATCGCAAACAAAATCTAGGATAGCGGTATGCTTGTCTCTAGAATACGCACAGCATTTGAGTGGACAGGCCAGGGTTTACATAATACTAGCTGAAACTGTCAGTTTGGTGCTTGTAGGGTTAATGGTCATCAAAGTGCTATGAACCTCCACAACCGTGTTCTGTAGCAGTGTGTGTCCCAGTCATCAAAGTTGCATGCAGTGTTGATGAGTGGACTGGGACACATGCTGCTGCAGTTCCCTGTTGGAGGTTTTTAGTGAAGTCTCATGAATCAACCTCAGTCAGTTTCAGTTACAATATGTTAACTCTTGCCTTATCACTCATATGCTGCTCACACTCTACAGGTCAACCTACCATAACAGCTTGCAAAAAATACATCTTAACCAAAAAGGAAGAGAGGGCGAGAGCGTGTGTGTGTAGAAAGTAGATGCGATTTTTGTGCAAACTGAATAATGAAAGATGTGGGGTTGATAGTGAAAATAATGGTGGAGCTACACTACACCAACACATAACTGATTTATTAGTTAGAGAAGAATACAAATTTAAACTCAAGATTGGAATTGACCATCCCTTTTTTTCCCTTAACGCATGATACAGATAATTAAAACCAATGCATTCAAAGACCTCTAATTCTGGTCTATGAAGGCTGAACTATTGGACATGAATAACAAGGGTTAAAGTACACATTGGGCACAAGCTGCTCAAATAAGCACTTGACTGCCCACAAGAAAAAATAAATAAATCACTGTTTACTAGATATACCCCCAATGAATTTTTCATGCATGTATATTCATTGGGGATTTATTTTAAGAGAGCTTAAAAAGGCTGCAGATCTTTTTGTAGCAAATCTAGTGATATAGTAAGTCCTCTATAAGTAGTAACTTGCAACATGAATGTGCAGAGGGTTACCTCCCAACCTGCTTCATGTGCATTCCTTTACCTAGAGCAGTGGTTCCCAACCCTGTCCTCAAGGCTTTAAAAACCCTCCCCTAATTCCCCAGAAGAGACTTTCAGTGCATGCTCATGTACAGTAATGTGTGTGCACCAGGCCCGGCTCGTGTACACGCACACACAATTACATGGAGCATGCACCGCACGTGTGGTCTCAGGTCTGTGAGGGAGAGGCAGGCATGCCTTCCATGAAGGAGGCAGCAAACCTCCCTGGCTGTTAGATTGACAGCCAGGGGGATGTTCCCTAGCAAATTTATAAAAGTGCAGATTTCTCATTGAAATCAGCACTTTTATAACCTGGGGTTAAACCAGGCTACTCCTTACCCATAAAGCATTTCAACAACCTGAAGTGCTTCTGGGATATGGAGTGGTCCTTTAACTCTCTCCAGAGAGATTAGGAATTAGCCTAGACAAAGCATTTGCTTATGTATTTGTTTTTATTTGTAAATATAAATTCCAACCTGCTTGTGTATCTGCACCCTGATTTCGAAGTTGAGCATTGGTTTCTTGTACTAATCCAGTTACATGGAACAACAAACATTATTTGAGAAATACTGAAAGTGAAGTGCAAGAGACAGAAAGGCTGTGGCATTGTTGAGCTGTTGCACTGCATACCCATGTATAGTAACTAACAAGAAGAAAGTATTTCAGGTGAGTCAGGGGAACAGTGTGAAGACCGTGAATGTTACAAAATCTAAACTTGGGTATGAATGAAAAAATACATTGGATAAGCACTCCAAAAGATGCATCTTTAGTTATGTTGTACCTAAAATGTCCATTTAATGGTGCTATGAATCTGAAAAATGTCACATTTGCCTGGCTCCAAATTTTGAACCCGTCTGCTATATTCTAGTGAAATGAGTCAATGCCTGACCCAGATCATGCATTTATGACACTGTGCAGCACATTCATTTGTTATAAATCATTAAAATAAGGTGTGTTCTCAATTTTAAGTCTGGGACAGTTTAGAACAGTACTTGTTCCTCCCCCTCTTCTCTTTCCTATGTTCTCACTTGACATGGTTATAAACTAACAAAAACGACCAAGATAAGATTCACAACATGAACACACATAGGGCATTAGAGATCAGCGCAATAGCACAGCTACATAGTATATAGGAGGTATTGACAGAGCGATTTCACGGGCCCATTAAAGGGCGTCTTGCACAACTTGCAATATAAAACGTAATCCTCAAAGCAATCCATGTGTGTGTCAATAAACATTGAATGATAGATTTGGCTCTACAATTGTACCAGACATGTTGCTTAGATAACTGGGAGAAATGGTACAACAATAAAAACTACTACTGTATACTATGTATAACTATTCCGTTACATTTTCGCTTCATGTACAGTGCCTTGCAAAAGTATTCACCCCCCCTTGACTTTTTACCTATTTTGTTACATTAGCGCCTTGTTCAATGTTTCATTAATCTGAATTTTATAAGATGGATCAGAGCACAATAGTCTAACTTGGTGAAGTTAAATGAGAAAAATATATACATAAAACTATTTTTTAGAAATAGAACACAGAAAATTCCCCAAAATGTATGGAGGAAAGTGCTCTGGTCTGATGAGACTAAAATTGAACTTTTCGGACATCAAAGAAAACGCTGTCTGGCGCAAATCCAACACATATCACCCAAAGAACACCATCTTCACAGTGAAACATGGTGATGGTAGCATCATGCTGTGGAGATGTTTTTCAGCAGCCAGGACTGGGAAACTGGTCAGAGTTGAGGGAAAGATGGATGGTGCTAAATACAGGGATATTCTTGAGCAAAACCTGTACCACTCTGTGCGTGATTTGAGGCTAGGACGGAGGCTCACCTTCCAGCAGGACAATGACCCCAAACACACTGCTAAAGCAACACTTGAGTGGTTTAAGGGGAAACACGTAAATGTGTTGGAATGGCCTAGTCAAAGCCCAGACCTCAATCCAATAGAAAATCTGTGGTCAGACTTAAAGATTGCTGTTCACATGCGCAAACCATCCAACTTGAAGGAGCTGGAGTAGTTTTGCAAGGAGGAATGGGTAAAAATCCCAGTGGTAAGATGTGGCAAGCTCATAGAGACTTATCCAAAGCGACTTGGAGCTGTGATTGCTGCAAAAGGTGGCTCTACAAAGTATTGACTTTAGGGGGGTGAACATTTATGCACATTGACCTTTTCTGTTATTTTGTCCTATTTGTTGTTTGCTTCACAATAAAAAAATAAAAAATAAACATCTTCAAAGTTGTAGGCATGTTCTGTAAATTAAATGATGCAAATCCTCAAACAATCCATGTTAATTCCACGTTGTGAGGCAACAAAACACGAAAAATGCCAAGGGGGTGAATACTTTTGCAAGGCACTGTATACTCATGTATAACCTTGTACACCCATGTCACCCATGTCTACTTTTTGTCTTTCTATGCAAATTACAAAAACCAATAAAATACAAATTGGAAAATAAAAATAAGGTGTGTTATGACAAACAAAACTAAGGATTTTGATAGTGGGTAAACAAATGAAATGTCTCTAGTTTGCAGGTTTTACAAGGGTTCTGATCAACATACTACCTTTAAAAGGAACTAAGCAAAACATATTTCCAATACTATAGTGTCCTATTACCTAGTTAGACTATTGTGTCCCCCACTAAATGAAGTAAAACAATTTACCTTAACTCCATTGCTATGTTTATCTCTTTCCTACCGCTCTGCCTCCCAGACTGAGAACATCCATCTTGATGAGGTCAGCCAATCCAACATGCTTCCCATAGGGAAGAACTTGGAAGCTAGTGCGCAGGAACTTTTGCCTGGCTTTCCTGCACTATAGCAATGTTTGCCAAATTTTTGGGACCGAAGGACCGAAGCATTCCTCAATGACAAAAAAAAAAAAGTCCAAGCCAAACCTATCCCGCCCCCTCCAACCATCAGCGGGTTACATATGTCACATTGACTTGAAGTCGCATTAACCAGAGAGATATGCATACTTTCGGCTAAACTGATCTATTAGACTTATTTACCAGGTGTATATTCCAATTTTAATATGACACCTTTGTGTATAGATAATTTCCAGTTAATATATATATATTTTAATATTACACCTTTGCGCATATAAAGTGAGATTTCTGTGGGAAAAGCAAGTCTAATGACTTGACTGGTGTGTATTTGTGTTTAGCAATGTATTAACTATCCACTTACTTCAGGTGGAAGGGGTTTTCATACACACTTTTTTCCCCACCACAACTTTGTTGGTATGTACTTTATAAGTAACACCAAGCCTCCATAGCAAGCCAGTAACCAACCTAATGCTGCAAAGTTGCATTAACAATGAAACAGCTGTCCATGAGTGGTTCACTGGCTTTGCTCCTCTTCCTGAGTTGTGTTTCATTGCGGTTGTATACAGCAGACACATACTCCAAGGAATCCATGTATAAAGTGTAATTGAGACAAAAATGTGGTTCTTTGTTGAGCTTATCCAGAATCCCTTGCAGTAGCGAGAGCACTGTTAAAGTGAGATTTCTATGGGAAACGCAAGTCTTATGGCTTGACTGGTGTGTGTATTTGTGTTTAGCAATGTATTAACTATTATATATGTGCAAATGTGTAATATTAAAGTATATATATAAATGTAAAGGTGTAATATTAAAATTGGAATTTACACCTGATCAGTCAGTTTGGCCAAAAGTATGCATATCTCTCTAGTTAGACGCACACGTTCATATGTATGTGTGTGTATATGTATATATATGTGTATATATATACATACACACACACACACATATATATTTGTAGTCGGGGATAATAAGCCGTACATAACACAGTTGGCTACGCAGAGTCGGTTGTGGTGTGTCTACACCGACGATCGGGTAGGCCTGAAATAAATGAGGGCCCACCAAGGAAGTGTTTGTTAAGGGGTGTGGTGGGTGGGTAGTCTGGATCGGTGTCGGCCCTGAGTGGAGGTAAGTCTGGGTATAAATAGGCCAGTAAAACCCCTCCCACAACTACAGACTCCGTCTTAACATTTGTGGTCGGGGATAATAAGCCGAACATAACACCGTTGGCTATGTATGAGAGTCGGTTGTGGTGTGCCTAAACTGATGATCGGGTAGGCCTGAAATAAATGAGGGCAAAAAGATTTAATCCTAACGCTATAATGCTGATATCGATTGCCTGACACATTCTGTAAAGGCTTCCCGAGTTCGTTCTTAGGTTATGGAATTTACTTTTGTAAGCAGCGGATTCCCATCTACGTAGTTCCTTGATTAAGGAGTGCCGGTACTTACCTGATGGAAGCAACAGATGCGGCACCGATCTTAGGGGGGTTGACCTATGACGGTCAACGGGACCTAGCCTATAGTGGTAGCCGGGTCGTTATGTAGTCCATGAATATGCCGTAACGAGTGATTTGTTGTATATATTGTGATTAGGTGTGTTTGGCTTTGTCTCTGTGAGAAAGAGGCAAAGAATTTTCAATAAATGCATCCACCATACTGCTGGACTCTACTTTCATGGTTCGGATAGAACTGGACCTCTGATTGGGTGTATATTGTTTATATGTCCGCCACGAGGCGTTGCTAAAAGTTTAAATAAGATAGAGCGTTGGCCGCGATATTACCCTGTCTGGGTACATGTGTGTTTACCATACGGAATTATGTGACACCGCCAACTAGGTGATTCCCCTAATGAGTTTAATGAGTGCCTGTGATGGAGAACGCCCTCAATTTATATTTACGCGAGCGACTTGTTAGTGGAGATCATGTGATGGTGTGCCTTCCCGTCAGGAACCCCAGGCGTGATCTGCTGCAACTTATGGGTTAAATGTCAGAATAGTGTGATAAGTGATGCAGGCGGCTAGAAGTGTCAGGGAGTCGGTGGGCCATAGGTCACGGAACCACCAATCTTGGCGTAAGGCCGTGAATACTGAATGGCCTGCTGCATCGATACGCGTAACCAGTGTTACTACGTCCGGTGGGGGGATGAACGTAGAAATCCCTTCGATACATAAGAATCCAACACCATCTCAATGGTCCGTTTGTGTGAGAGCCAATAGAGGCAGTGTCATTCGTGTGGAGCCTCTGGTAGGAGGTGAGGTAGTCGCAGTACAAATTGAGCGGTCCAGTGGCATTGCGCGAAATGCAAATGTGAGAGCCAAGTAGGGATTGCAGGTCCTTGCGGGAGCGGTTACTCATATGTGAGAACCCTATCACTCGTCGATGCGTTATACTTTATCGTCAGTTAACCTTGCCAGCCTGGTGGTTGAGTCCAGGAGGATACGTAAAGGTTAGCTGGGTGGAAGGCCCTATTATTTCTCGACCAGGTAGGGAAGACTCCTGATGAGGCGTATACTGCCACGGTGTCGATGTTTTGAAGGGAACTGTTGGGAACCTCGACCTGGAGGAAATCATTGGGGTAGCGTATTGCTACAGGGCTGTGATTCACGTATTTGGAAGTGCTCGCGTAGTGTTTCCGTGGACTTGTCTAATGTTCAGGGCTAATCTTGTCCCCAAATGTCCGACGCCTGACGAGACGGTACATACCTTCCTTTTGGAGCTCAGTGACTGCCACAGAGATTATGTATAGGCAGCAACGTTCCGGCTTCGAGAATTCTCCCATGCTTTAGTCCGTGGTGGCATATTGGAATAGGAACTGATGGCCCAGTGAGGTCATGTGAAGAGGCATTTCCGAAGGACCCGAACCTGTGTTACGCGAATCCTCTATTCTGATGAGAAAGCATCTAAGATACAAAAGTGCCTGCGATTAGACCCAACGATGCGGAGAGAGGGTCGCATGTGGAATTGACTCACTGAGGCCATGGTCGTATGTGATAGCCCAAGTGGGGGGTCGGAATCGTGTCTGGGGTGAATCGCCCCCGGAGGACTGTATGTAACATGGGTAGTGGTGGCCCGTGCGCCGCGTATAGAGGTATGTCTGAAGGACCTGAGTGTATTTTGTTGAACAACGTCTCTGGACTCTTAGGTGCGAACAGAGAGAGGCACATGGGTGACAGAGAGCCAAAGAAAGCGACAGTAGTATGTAATGGCCCGAGAGAGGGTCCGGAACGGATTCGACGTGGATTTCCCTCGGAGGGCCGTATGTAACGTAGGAAGTGCCAACCAAGTGAGGATCGCATACAAGGCTTTCTGGAGGACCTGACGCCTGTTTTTAACAACGACTCTACGTGAACTACAGAAATTCCTTAAACCTGGGACTGAACTTAGAAACGCCGAGAGAGAGGGATGTGCAAAGAATTTAGTGGGTCCAAGGGGGCCCTGGATGTATATGATAGCCCGGATGAGGGGCCATTCTATTGTCATAGAGAAAAGCCCACCGCGGGCCGTATGTTACGTAGGCAGTGATTAACTATTGAGGGCTGCATATAGAGGTATTCCCGAAGGAGCTGAAGCCAGTATTCGACCCATGTCTTAACTTTAATGTCGGGAAGCAAGATAAGATATGCAAGAATTGCCTGTGACTGTACCCATAATTGTAGTGTGGAGAGGGTCGTACGAGGACTTGAGTGGGTCTAATGATGCCGCTGTCGTATGTTATTGCCCAAGTGAGGGGCCGTAATAGCCTCACAACGATAGTCCGCGGAGGGCCGTATGTAACGTATGTAGTGATGGCCTGACGAAGCTGCGCATGGTGGTATTACTGAAAGCTAAGTACCAAAAAGTAGAGATTATGCCATGCGTGATTGGCCCTACGCGGATTTGTAAAGTGGGTGTGTTGGATAGCATGCGGAGATTGTTTAAAACATATGATGGGAGGTCGTGAGTAATGGTTGCCGCATACAGTAGAGTGGTATGTGATACTCATGGCTGAAACTGGCGTAGGACTTGACCGGCTGTGTGACGTGCCGTAACAGATTTATATTTTTGTGAGTGGCTACGTTCAGTTGAGCATCCGAGATTGTGGGAGCCGTAAAAAAAGGCCTGGGAACAGCAGGTGGACAGTATAAGATCCCTGGTATATGTGCCTGACTCTCAGGGGCGGAGTAGACAAAATGGAATTGTATGCTGTAATGACGGCTGCCTGTGAGCTGAGGGCAGGCCACTTCGTAAATTGAAACGACTCACGACAAATTGGTACGTGGAATGATAGGTGACCTGGTTGCCCATGACATAACAATGCTTAATGGGGGGGTGGAGGGGAGATGGACAGACACACGAAAACAGGATTTGGTTCCTCTGTAATGCCCCTGGCGTAGTCCACAGGGTAGGAGCGGCCATGTGACTGGTTGGTGTATCCTGAACATGGTATGCTAGAGCCGTGTATAATGCCTGGGAAGCCGTATGGCTTCCATATGCCATGCCTTATTGGTGGAGAAGAGAGTAGGATGTGGCGGTAAGCGCCCTGATGGCCATAAGAAGAGTAAGTCGTGAAGGCCTTGGGAGGGCAAGCCCTTAGTAATGCTTGGGAGGTAAGGTGGCCGACTATTGGTAGTACCAGTCTTATTGGATGTTTATTAAAATAGAGAGAGTGCATTCAGTGTTGACTGTATGGATGTGTGGCTCCAGCCGCATACGCCCATCCAAGTAAGCAGAATAGTATATGAACATGATGCACCAAGGAGGGGCTGAAGTATGTGTTAGTAGGCTACCATCTGGGTATCGTGTGGATAGTGTAAGCGTGAATACGGGACGATCGAATATTAGGTGAGATATTAAGGGGGTGGAGAGATTGCAGAGTAACCAGTTGAGTTGCTCCATAAATCACTTGTTAATGTAGGACTGTATATCGTACGCACCCACGTTCAACCAGAATTACAAAGTCGAGGCTCCAAAGCCAGACCTGCAAATAGTGGTCGAACGTGAGTGTGAACCCAACGGCCCCACTGTGCGTATTCGGAAAGCACTAACGTTGCAATTACCAAGCGATACGCATTTGTGGGAGGATAGTTAGTGCGATGTGTAGGAAAAAGGGGATTAACATATACCTATGTGAGGCCACAGAATATGCTAATGAGGTAACAAGGTGAATTAAGGAACTTGCTGTGTGGATACAAGGTCACGGTAGGTTTGACTGAACCCGACCAATTAAATCGCAACAAAACAGCAAACCAAGAGACAGGATTGTGTGATGTACGACAAACGACAAGGCTGTCATACCCGGCTGACCTGTATTACCAAATGACAAAATACAGGCGTCAGCGTACCACTGATCCAGCCCGTGAAACTTTATTTTCATACTACCCGAATTGCTAACAGTTTGTTAAGATGTATGTAAAAAATAGCAAAGGAATACAGATATGTGGATAGAGTGACTGTAACAGAGGTGTGTGTCTATTATCTGCCCCTACCAGAGTATCACCCGCTCAATGAGGCCTGGGATGGCTGAGAGTGGTGAGCCTGGTGGTGCCTGCTTGCTCCTGCCCCTCTGCCATTGCAAAGAGGCAGGCGGAGCTGGAGCTGTAAACCATGCAAAGCCGGCAGCATGGACCGGCGTCTATGGAGGGGGTGTGCTCCGTGAACCTCCTCCCCTGTGAGTCATTGGTGTGTTGGCTGAAGCTTGCCAGTGAGGGGGGAGGGGAGGGCAGGGATTACCATGGGAAAACTTGTTGGGTTTTGTGGGTTTACTTACTGGCACAGATGGAGTACCGAGCAACCATTTGTATACCCGGTATGTGTGGCTGGCGGTGATGAGGAGCCGTAGCAGCCACTCTAGCAGGGGATATCATGGACCTCCATGGTGAGTTTGTGGGAGGTCTGAATTACGTGCGGCAATTGTGTAACCCGCCGCTTGGGACCACGGTAGTCGGGTGGTCGGGTTAAATCGCCGGTATGCTACAGACGGTGTACCATTGCACACCGTCTGTGGACTCACTGTTTAAGCGGGCAACCGCCGTTTCTTGGCCGGTGTCTAGGCTGCTGGGCTGTCGGACTGACTTGCTGTGAAGATGCTGCACGCTGGAACCCGGAAGTACTTCCAGGAGCACATCTGGAACTAATTAGTCTGGATCGGTGTCGGCCCTGAGTGGAGGTAAGTCTGGGTATAAATAGGCCGGTAAAACCCCTCCCACAACTACAGGCTCCGCCTTAACATATATATACATATATATATATATATATATATATATATATATATACATATATATATATATATACACACACACATATACACACACACACATATACACACACACATACACACACACATACACTTTTTTTTTTTTTATAAAGGACTCACTAGAAAATTGGTAAATTGGTAGTAGAAACAATGGGCTTTTTCTGGTTTGCACAGGATTGAAAGACTGTAGTCTCGTCATCCAGACCATGTGAATTTTTGGGCTGTAACCATAGCATCAAAACAGCATAGTAAAATATGCCATGGCCTTTCAATTAATTTATAACGTATGTCTCCCCAGTGACCTACAACACACCACAAGCATAGCTTCTTCATGTTACACAAGGTCAACAAGAATCCTGAATGCAACTCATCTGTACAGTGGTTTCCAATCATATGTATTATTTATCAAATGAACCTATTAAAACCAAACAAGAGTTAATGACACAGAAGATATATATATATATATATATATATATATATATATATATATATATATATATATAAACAATAATAGGTGAATAAAGTAACACTGAGCAGCACAGAAAATGAATACAATGTTTTAATCTCAGTAGCACTTTGTAAAATAAGCGTGACTATCCTAGCTAGCCTGGAGCATGCATAATGGAAGAAGCTCTATCTAACACATTAAAATAGTAGTTATTGTAATCCCTTCACCATGAAACATATTTTCCAAACACCTGTTTTTCTTTAATTAAGAAGACATGTAACATTTGGCTCATTAGCCAATGGAATCCTTCCAAACCTAAGTTGGAAAGGGTGTTGCCAATATATTTACAATCAGATGTGCCTCCCACAGTATTTGTCAAACATTCTTGGAAAGGACTATTGTAGTCATAATTACAATGAGATGGTAAATCTTGTGGCCAATTTAATGATCACTTTTTGGGGTTCTATAAATCGTTGATTTTTAAAGCAATCTATATGTACAGCCATTTTAGTGACCACCTATTCACAGAAAAGGTAGCTATGCCAACTAGATACACTAAAATGTTGAAATAAAGTAACCCATACAAACAATCTTTTACGGCGTACAAAAGACAGCATTCATTTTTAACTTATAGAATAGAAGATTAGTTTGTGAATTGAACTGGTCAGGCAACTATTGTTGCTAACATTCCTTTAAGAAGGAATATTTTGTTGTAGAGTTCAATATAATGGTACTATTCATTTAAGTGTATTACATTTAAATCAATGTATTAAATATACGAACAGTGTCATATATTACTATTTCTGATCTTCTTAAAAAGCACACCCCAGTCTGGTTCGCAAATGTTCTAAATGCATTAAATGTATACTAAACTAAAAAATGAACAAGAAAAAACAAACAAAGATGGTCACAAATATTTGATTTGCAGTAAATGACTGCTTACTAAATCAGAAACTGATTCAATCATGCTGCTCATTTAATGTTCTATAGTACCTCATACACAGATACACAACGGTGTAAAAGTTAGAGGTATAAAGAATGCTTTATAAACTAGAAACGTTAATGGTGTGTTCTTATTAGTTAATGAAATGCAAAGTGAATGAACTTTGGTGACCACCCATTGCCTTAAAATATAATCAATTCTTCAAGATTCACTTGCACAAAGTCAGGGATTTTGCAGTTATATTGTCATGTTCATGCTTAAAAGGGACACGACAGTCACCAAAACAATGTTGGAATAATTAAGTAATTTTGGTGTATAGATCATGCCTGCACTCTCACTGCTCAATTATCTACCACTTAGGAGCTTTTGTTTTGTTTTTGCAGCCCTAGCCACACCTCCCTGCATATGACTTGCACAGTCTTCCTAAACACTTCCTGTAAAGAGACATTAATGTTTACACTTTCTTTATTGCAAATTCTGTTTCATTTAGAATGTATCTTCATCTCTGTTAACAGCATGCTAGACCCTGCAGGACCTTTCTATATGTAAGTAAAGGCTAAAGAGCATGAAAATAAAATAAAAAAATAAATAAAATAAATATTGAAAGTAAGTTACATCTGATTGAAAATTAAGCCTTTTTTTCATGCACAACACAGCCAAAAACTGTCACGTTGATTGACATCTCTGAGAGGCAGGCTTAGAAATGCAATGATTTCTACAAATCAATGTAGTTCTTAGACACTCTCAAAGATAAGAGCAGCTGTGAGTTGCTCTGCTTAAATTGATCTTTAAAGATAAATAAATACACCCCTAAAAAAACAAAACAAAAAAAAAAAACACAACCATAGCCAACATAACCTACACGTTTCACCAAATGTATGAGTGCCTGGTAGGTCCCTTCAATTTCTGTTTGGCTTTTGCATTATGAAAATGCAAAAAATAAAATAAAGGCACACACACGAAAAATGTACACCATCTGAATACTATGGTTTTACATATCAGGACATAATCATCTGTTCCTTAGCAGGTCTTAAAATTGGGTAAATACAGCCTTAGATGAACAACACATGAATATCAGACCGTGTCATGATTTAACAAAAATAAATCCAAAATGGAGAAGCCATGTGTGAAAAACTGAGTACACCTTTACTGCTTCCATAATTAAGAGGCTAAGTAGCAGGCAGGTGCAGATGATCAAATGCCCTTGATTAATTGATCATCAGCAAGTTTGACCACCTTTATCAAAACCAACGTTTTAGCAGCTTTCTTGTCTGGAGCATTAAAGTGTGTGTTGTTAACAAAATGCCAAGGTGGAGAGAGATCAGCAATGATCTTAGAAAGCAATCATTGCTGCCCATCAAACTGGAAAGGGTTATAACGCCATTTCCAAACAATGTAAAGTCCCTCATTCTACAGTGAGAAAGATTATTCACAAGTGGAAAAGTTACATCATAGAAACTAAAGGCCTTAGTAATCATGTTAAAGGGATTCTCCAGTGCCAGGAAAGGAAACCCCTTTTTCTGGCACTAGAGAATCCTGGAGTGCCCGCCCCCCCCCTCCCTCCCACCCCTGATCCCATGTTGCTGAAGCGGTTAAAACCCCTTCAGCTACTCACCTGAATCCATTGGACACACAAAGACCAAAGAAGTGATGTTTGACCATAATGCACAGTGCCACGATTGGCAAAAACCAAACATAGCATATCAGCACAAACACCTCATACCTCAAGCATGGACCTGTGAATCTTGCTGTAATTGAGTCAACCATGAACTCCTCTGTATACCAAAGTATTATAGAGTCAAGTGTGAGGCCATCTGTCCTACAGCTCAAGCTTAGCCAAAATTGTTCATGCAGCATGATAATGATCCCAAGAACACCAGAAAATCTACAAATCGAATGCCAGAAAAATTAAAGAACCAAGATTCTGCAATGGCCCAGTCAAAGTCCAGACCTCAACCCGATTGAAATCCTGTGACAGGACCTTAAGAGAGCTGTGCATAAACAAATGCCATCAAACCTCAATAAACTGAAGCAACATTTTAAATATGAGTGGGCCAAAATTTCTCCACAAAGATGTGAGACACTGATAAAGTCATACAAAAAAAAGTGTTCTCTGTTTTTCCACACATGGTTTCTCAATGTTGGCTTTATTTTTGTTAAATGAATCATGACACAGTGTAATATATAATGTGTTGTTGTTCATCTGATGTATTTACCCAATTTTAGGATCTGCTAAGGACCAGATGATTGTCCTATCCAGATATATAAAATCATAGAAATCAAAGAGGGTGTACTTTCTTTTTCTGAAAACCTTTAGTGCAATAACCCGTAGCGAATATGAAAGTTAGTGTGTGGACTTACTTGTGAATGCTTAATAAAGACATTGTTTTATGTATTCTGATTCAAAGGGCAGGGTTTGACTATTTTCCTAAAATTCAGGATTAAGAACCAAAAGATAATACGTTAATAAATTAATCATAAAATGCCAAAATGTTTTACTGAGAAACCGTGCACATTTAGCCATCAACTAAGCTCACAAAAGTATCTAAACAGCCACTCCCACATGCCACTACCATTTAAATTAACATACACCAAATTAGCAGCACACTTATAAATGCATACTAAACTAGCTTAACCCATACATTTAATTAGCAACATGTACCTATAGATGTATGCAAATGAGAGCAACTGACAGCCAGTGCACAAACTCCCTAAACCTCAGTGACCGTCCACTCCTTTGCATTGGGACTGGTCAGCGGCATCTTTTGACAAATATTTTTTACAATGCTCAGGCAGTCATTCCATAGGTAAGCAAGGCACGACTGAATGCATTTCTGTGATCACATCAAAATGATACTGCTAGTTGATATAATCTGTTAAATGGATACAAAGGAACACACATAACATGCATGCATGGGTTCTTTCCTTTGTAAGAAGGTGCAGGATGAATGTGTTCTTTTTTCTCTTTAAAGGACCACTCTAGGCACCCAGACCACTTCAGCTTAATGAAGTGGTCTGGGTGCCAGGTCCTTCTAGGGTTAACCCATTTTTTCATAATTATAGCAGTTTCAGAGAAACTGCTATAATTATGAATGGGTTAAGCCTTCCCCCATTCCCTCTAGTGGCTGTCTCATTGACAGCCACTAGAGGCGCTTGCGTGCTTCTCACTGTGAAAATGACAGTGAGAGCACGCCAGCGTCCATAGAAAAGCCTTGTAAATGCTTTCCTATGAGACCGGCTGAATGCGCGCGCAGCTCTTGCCGCGCGTGCGCATTCAGCCGGCGGGGCGTAACGGAGGTGGAGAGGAGGAGGAGAGCTCCCCGCCCAGCGCTGGAAAAAGGTAAGTTTTTACCCCTTTCCCCCTTCCAGAGCCGGGCGGGAGGGGGTCCCTGAGGGTGGGGGCACCCTCAGGGCACTATAGTGCCAGGAAAACGAGTATGTTTTCCTGGCACTATAGTGGTCCTTTAAAATTAAACCTTACTCCCAGTCCTTGAACACCAGCTCTTACATATATCATTTAACATACACAGAAGTATACAGTATTTAGAAAAGACTCCCAGCATATTTTAGTTACACATTTTTAGTTACAATTTTTTTTTTTTAACCTAGCTTACACAACACAGATTATCTATTAACAAACAGTTTAAATAACTTGTTGTGTTGTGGTTTAGCAGAAGATTGACAGTTGTAGGAATGGCTGGTTAAAACTAAATACAAAATAGATGTTCATTTCTTTTCGTTCTCTTATTGAAATAGTTTCAGACAAGATTTGTAAACTTGTAGTTGAATCAAACCAATATGCTATATGTTATATAAATGAAATCTTGCACCATTATAGTTATCCTGTCCCTTCCTGCTTTATGCAATCTGTGTACACTAGGACTATATTTCAATTTCGACCAGCCACCCTTTTTTTAATTTTATTTTTTTAACACATTTTAAACTAACTTCCATTTCTTCTACAAGCAGATAATCAAGATTGACAATGACGTACAGCAATAATCTGAGGACATACAATTACGACGCATGCTGCTGTTAGGTCCTCCTGTAACTCACGTTACAATTATAAGACACTTATATGGTGGGAAATTTCTAAACATGAAGAAACTGAGTGCTTTGAGCTTATCATTACCACCTAAAGATGGTTGGGACTATTGCAGAAGATTGTTTCTGCCTTAGCAGTGCTGCAACAGAGGGACCCTGATTTAGACGCCTGAAGAGGTGTTACCTAAAGCACCTTTGCAGTGAGCTGTATGTGCTCATCAAGCTTACAGTGCCTCATTGATGGGGGTGTGCAAAGCTGCATATAATAAAAGATCAGATATTTGGATAGGCTGGGAAGCTTATTTATGAGCAAAGTTAACTGAAGGACTGGTGGGATTATCACATTTAAATAAACCATTTTAAATGTTACTTTATGTTATCACTGACAAGTTGATTAACAAAATAGAGGACCTAGAGTTATTGGTATTACAAAAAATGCTTATATTAAATTCAAGACTGGACAGTTGATGTAGTTATTTAATTTGGAAGAAAATAGAAAATAAGAAAAGTGAAATATATATATATATATTGTGTTAAACCTGAAAAAAAAACAAACAAAAAAAAAACAACAACTGTGTAAAGCATCTCTGTCACTTTTGAACATTTCAAAGAAGCCAAGGTTCTGGCTGTGTTGAATTTCATTGCAATTCCACCACAGCCAATAGATATACAGTAATGGGAAAAAGAAAATACAACCTCTTTGAATTCTATGGTTTTACATATCAGGACGTAACAATCACCATCTTAAAATTAGGTAAATACAACCTCAGATGAAAAACAATACATGACATATTACACGGGGTCATTATTTATACATGGCTCTTTTAAGGTCCTAACACAGCATTTCAATTGAGTTGAGGTCTGGACTGTAATGCTTTTCTTTTTCAGCTATTCTGTTGTAGATTTGCTGGTGTGCTTGGGATCATTGTCCTGTTGCATGACCCAATTTAGGCCATGATTTAGTTGTCTCACATTTGACTCTAGAATACTTTGGTATACTGGGGGAGTTCATGGTTGACTCAATGACTGCAAGGTTACCAGGTCCTATGGAATTAAAACAAGCCCAAACCATCATTCCCCCAGCACCGTGCTTCACAGTTGGTACGAAGTGTTTTTCACCAAACATCCCGCTGTGCACTATTGCCAACCATCTCCACTTTTGACTTGATTGTTCAAGATGTCTTGTGGTTTGTTTATATGTAACTTTACAAACCTAAGCCATGCTACCATGTTCTTTTTAGAGAAAAGAGGCAAAGGCTCAATGGAACAAACATGTTGTGCCATGCATTTTAGGTGCCTTGGTAACCTTATTGCACATGCCCAGAATTATCTATTGAAGACTGTGCAATCTCACAGGATCCTCCATAGACTTTATTTTTTACTCCTGCACGGATACTGTAATACCATTTACTCTAAATCCTCTATATTGTTAATGTGCTCAGATTAGCTAAAATACTTAAAATAAGTATGATTTTCAATCCTCAGATGACACAAACCAGTAGTTATGTTATTTCCATCCTCATTGAAAATCAGGTTTGTTGTCAAAATGTACAGACTTTCAGCTGTCTGCAATGAACAAATTAAATAAAAACTATTGAAATAACACAATGTATGCTTCAAATGGTTTCCCCAAATTCAACTAAAAATGCAACTTATGATGCCTTTTCCAGTCTCAAAATTATTCAAACCCTTCATGGCAAGCATGTTTAGTAGAGCACCCATTTTCTGTTATGACCTTCTGCAAACGAGATGCATAGGAATACACCAGCTTCTGGCAATCTTTGCCCATTGCTCATGAGCAATGGCCTCCAGCTCAGTAATTTTATGGGTTTGCATGCTGCAACCACCTTCTTCAAATTTCACCAGAGATTTTCTATGGGGTTGACTAAAATTGGCACTGTATAAATTTCCAGGACTACTTTTGCAACTGTCTTGGTGGAATTTGAGGTATGCTTGGGATCGTCTTGTTGGAAGGTCCAATGACGCCCAAGCTTCAGCTTCCTCACAGTTGGCATGATGTTTTCTCCTAGGATTTCCTGATACTTTTTTGAATCCATCTTACCTTCCAAACGCTGCAGGACTCCAGTGCTGGAGGATGCAAAGCAGCCCCAGAGCATCACCAAGCCATCACCATGCTTAACTGTAGGCAGAGTGTTCTTTTCAGCGTATGCTTCATGCTCCTTCCTCCAGACATACTGTTGATGCATTGGGCAGAAGTGTTTCATTTTTGTTTCATCATTGCACAGAACAGAATCCCCAAACTTTTGTGGCTTATTTATATGATTTTGAGCATATTGGAGTCTACTTATATGGTGCTTTTGTGTTAGTAGTTGTGTACATCTTGGCGTTCAGGCACAGAAAACCTTCTGCATTTAGTAAGCACGTTACTGTGCTCACTGAAACCTCAGTGCCTGTTGCCACCAAGTCTTGATGCAGGTCTTTGCAGTCACTCGAGAGGATTTTCATAACCTGCCTTCTCAGAAATCTTGTTGCAGCCACTGATCCTTTTTCTGACCCATCCAGGTAGTGTAACAACTATTTCTTCAACTTAAAACTTGTGAACTATGCTTACAATGGTGTCTCTGGGAACATTCAGTGCCTTTGCTATCTTTCTGCATACGGTTTCTTGTCCACGAAAGGCGATAATCTCATCTCTTAACTGTGTGGTCAATTTTTTTGACTTTACCGTATTTCTAACATGCAGTCAAATGTGACACTCAACAAACACCTACCCAGTTCAGGTATTTCAGGTGTTCCAGCTCAAGCACACCTGGTACAACTCATGAAACCCTTGATTAGTTGCATCAGATGTGCTTGAGACAACACCTGTTTTGCATATTTGTACTGTTTTGAGGAATTCTATTCAGGAGGTTGAATACTTTTGAGACCAGACAAGTCATAAGTTGCATTTTCAGTTGAATTTTGTGAAACCAGTTAAATGCATTTTGTATTAAGCGATTTTAATTTTGTTTATTGCAAACCGCTTTATGTCTGTATATTTTGACAAAAAATAAATAAATAGATTTTCATAAAATAAATTTGATTACAACTGTATATGAGATATAGATATATATATATAATATATATATATATATATATATATATATATATATATATATATATATATATATATATATATATATATATATATATTATATATATATGAGAATCCTTGCACACAGGCTATAGTGTTTTATACTTGCCGGGTGCTCAGCGTGGGACTTTAGTTATCCAAATAGCAGTAGGGATGGCGGCACTCACGGTCTTCAGTAAAAAAATCTTTATTTGCAAGGTTAAAACATGAGATCAAGGGATCAATGTTTCAGTCCTTATACAGGACTTTCATCAGGATCTTTATTCTTAATTTTCATTTAGATCCACTTCTTAACTAATGTGTTATACTGGATTTTTACATTTAAAATGTGGTAGCAACATTATTGGGTATTGGTTCACAATTGGCACACAATATTGTCAAGGCATACCAGAGTGTGCTTCCTCCATAAGCTTCCCAAACTAAAAACATGGCACTTGAACAAGTAACGTATTTAGAATTTAATTTTTGGAACTAATTATTGACCAACTTGATGCACCTGGTCTATCACTGGCTGCCAGAACCTTCAAGGAGTGAACACTGGCCGCTAGGGAGGAAGAGAAGAGTTAGAGTTGTCAAGCACTTAGGGACCAACTTCGGTGATCTCATATGGACTATTTTCAAAAGCTCAAGCATTAGTAGACACTGCCTTAACTGTGTTCTTCTTTATGTGAAATATGTCTATAATGCCAACAAGGTTTCTAAACCATTCAGAGGGCTCTCTCTAAAATCCAAATGGCTCTTCCAAAGGGCAAAACTATCTGTAAAGGGTTATTCAGGGTCATGAAATATTCCAATGGCAAGTCTTGTGAGAGTGAGGCTTGTCTGTCAACCAATTAGAGTGCTTTCAGATTTCAGAATGTGGGAAAGCATTTATAGTTAAACCTCATTCTGCGCTGAACCATAGAGTGGCTCACATTGCTTATTTTTTTGTTGTGAAGTCTTTTTTTTGAGAAGGGATGGAACCACACACAACTTAAGAATTATTTGGGAAGTTGAATTATAAATTTGACCCCCGACTCGCTATTCATGTGAGAGGACACTATGTCCCACCTCTCATTTATTATAATTACTAGCCCCAAGATAATGCCTATGTGGAAGAACACATCCTCGCAATATTTTGCATGTCCCATTTCCATTAAATGGAGCCTTTCTAGTGAATGACTGCACAGTCGCCAATTTATATTTACAGTGAGCAGCCACCATTTGCTCACTTTTTAGTAGCTAGTTCACCACCCACAGCATGACAGGGGAGGGCATGAGGGAGCTAGTTAAGGTTATTGTTCGCAAAAAAGCTAGTGAACGATAATTTCACAAAAGGCATCCTGCCAGCAGCATTTTCTTTAGATATTGGAAAAATTAATGCTTTGTACAATGTATAGGACTCTGTTGGGAAACGTACTGGAGTTCAACCAGAAACTGAATGCATCTAGATGACTGGTGCAAATTTGGTGGGGCTGAATTCAGACCATAATTAGCTTTAGTAAATATGAAAAGTGCATTTCCGGTCAAGATTCATTCTTTTTTTTTCTCCAGAGTTTGTCCACCTGTACATAAATCAGTGTTTAATGAATTACCCTGTTAATGTTCTAAGTGGAGTCCCCAAGGTTCCATTTGCATCTTTCCAAATTATCTCATTACTTGCAGTTGCCAAAAAAAAAAAAAAAAAAAAAAAAAAAGGTTCCTAAAACATGACCATAATGGTGTTGGAACAAAGGATAAACTATTCAATATCAAGCCAAATATCAATATATTAACCAATTAAAGAACCACTAAAGCCACACAGACCACTTAATCTTAGTCAGAAGGGTACCTATAGTTAACAAAAAATAAAAAAAAAACAATTGTTCTTTCCAGGAATATGTGTTCCCGTTAAAACTTTAGTGACCAGAAGGTTTTTAAATTTTCTTACCGTTAAGGACCAGGGCTCTTTTTACATTTCTGCGGTGTTTGTGTTTAGCTGTAATTTTCCTCTTACTCGTTTACTGTACCCACACATATTATATACCATTTTTCTCACCATTAAATTGTCCTTTTAAAAATAAAATTATTTTCATCATATAATTTTTTTTTATAAAATATGATGACATTTAAAAAAAAAAAAAAAAAACACTTTCGAACTTTGACCACCAAAATCTGTTACTCATCTACAACTGCCCAAAACCACCTATGCTAAATAGTTTCTAATTTTGGTCCTGAGTTTAGAAATGCCCAATGTTAACATGTTCTTAGCTTTTTTTTGTAAAGTTATAGGGCTATAAGTACAAGTAGCTCTTTGCTATTTCCAAACTAATTTTTTTCAAAATTAAGTTACATTGTAACACTGATATCTGTCAGGAATCCCTGAATAACCCTTTCACGTATTTTGACTCTTTTCATGCAACCATTTTACCACCAATCTATGCCAAATTAAAAATATAATAAATAGTGATTTTTTTAAAAAACACATAGCAATTTAATAAATACATGTACGGAGAACTTTAAGGGTTACTGCCAAAGAACACACTAATAAGTGTTCAGCAATATCTCCTGAGTACAGTGATACCCCCCCATGTATAGGTTTGTTGGATTTTCTGGGGGCTAAAGGAATTTTCTCAGCTGATCATCATGTACCCATTTCCTGTCTGGGAAATGTTTTAAGCCGGCCAATGTAGTTTACCTGCATCAAACCATATATTTTTTGAAAAATAGACACCCTAGAGTATTTCAAATGGTGGTATTTTAACACTTTCCATGTACTAATTTTACCACCAGTCTTTGTCAAATGTTTGGGTAGTCATTTTTTGTGTTATTTTTCACACACATTCTATTTAAGCATGGATTCTCAGCTCCTATTAGGTGTTACTGCCAAAGAACACCCCAATATGTGTTCCGCAACATCTCTATGCATAGGTTTGATGTTTTTTTTGAGGGGTGCAATGCCAAACGTCTGACATGTGTTTTTCAAATTTGACATATCTTCTTTGCCTATCTTCTTTTTGGGGGCTTTTTTTAGATATCCCAATTTATTTTCTTGCCATGAGCGTGCATATATTTGAAAAGTTGACACCTCACAGTATTGTATATAGAGTGTTTTGATGCTGTTGATGCAATAGTTTTAGTCAAAAAAATTGGAGAAAATGTGTGGTGGTAATTTTTTAATTTTCCTGTTGTTGGTTATTGCAAGAAAACACTCCAGGTTGTTTTCTGCAAGGCCTCCTGAGTACATCCATGCCCCCCATACATAGGGTAAACGTAACAAAATAAATAAATACATAAAAATACCAGAATGGTAAATGTTAAATAATAAAAAAATACAAATAAAAAAATGGACCAGTGTGTTATATCGTTTGAAGCAGTCCCCAATGCAGAGTCCAGGCTGTCCAGGGCAATCAGGACAATGATATACAGTATCTTTTCTCTGCCCCATCTTAAAACAGACTCTGCATTTTTTTGGGGGGGTTCTGCTTTGCCACAGTAAGGGATTTTAAAAGTAAAATGTGTAGCCCCAACTCTGCTCTCGGGGAACAGGTTCATCACAGTATAAAAATCCCGAAAGGATCTGGAGCTGAAACTGTAAAAAGGTCAGTTGCATTCCGGGGTTTGCTTTTTTTGAACAAAATAGTGTTGTTGGTTGCAATCTGCATTAAGTAAATTGCATATAATTAGGAAGGGCTGCAGCAACTGGTCTGCCAGATCAACCCCACTCATTTGCCGGTTATAGGCCTTGATGCACACTGGCTTCCTTGTGCTCTCAGCTCTGCCACGTACAGAGACCTCCACAGTCCTCTCAGTGTGGATGGTGGTAAGAAGGTACACATCCTTCTTGTCTCTGTACTTAACTGTCAACAGCTCCTCTTGTTGGGTGCGTGCAAGTTGTCCTGGGAAACCTGCGCGGTTCTTTATTGTACCGCAAGCTACTGTATCAAAACAATACAGTAGCTTGAACAAAGAGACTCTTGTATAAAAATTGTCTGTATACAAGTAGTACCCTTTGTTCATCAGGGGGAATATCAGGTCCCAGACAATCTTGCCACTGGTTCCCATATGTTCTGGGCAACCTGGAGGGTCAAGGTGACTATCCTTTCCTTCGTACACCTGGAAAGCCTGAGTATACCCAGTCTCGCGATCACAGAGCTTATACACCTTTACACCATACCTGGAGCGCTTGGAAGGTATATACTGCTTGAATCTCAGCCTTCCCTTATACTTCACATGGGATTCATCCACGTATATATTCCTTCCAGGTGTAAAAGCCTCTGCAAACCTGGCAGCGAAGTGGGTAATCAGGGGGTGATTTCTACAGCCTGTCAAACTAGGGGTGCTCCATAGGGGGGCACAGGCTGTGGTCGGTGAAGTGCATGAAATGTAGAATCATTTCATATCTCTTCCTTGACATACACAGAGTAAATGGGGGTAGAACATATGGGGCTACTGCTCCAGTAGGACAGGATGGAGGGCTTCTTTATGATGCCCATCAGCATAATCAATGCCCAGAATTTTTTTTAATTCTGGCACATCGATGGGAGCCCATTGCTGCTTTGCCAAAAAAAAAAATAAATAAAAAAAAAAGAGTGGGGCTTTGCAGCACGAAACTGATGGGCATATAAATTAGTTTGGGCGACAATGTTCCCTAATACATCATCGCCCAGAAACACCTCCAGAAACTGCTGAGGGCTAAATCCTGTGACATCCACACCGATGCCAGGATTTGCAGTGAAGGGTGTGATATCTGGCCTCTGGCGATAAGGCACTACCCACTCCTCAGCAGTATTGCCAGCTGGAGCAGCACGTCTCCTTCTGGCAGGGGGACTATCAGCCACAGATACAGCATAACTAGATACATCACTAGCAGCAGACACTGTATCTAGTGATGTATCTGAGCACCTAGCAGGGTCAAAATCAGACAGACGCGTCAGACTAACGCAAGGATGGCATACGCCTCCTCAGCGCTATACGACCTCTGTGACATGATCACAAGCACTTTATTTAGTGATCTGTCACAAAAAAAAAATTAACCCCCCCCCCCCCCCAAAAATGCACAGACCGCAAAATAAGTGTTGCTGTGCAAGAGCCAGTGATCTATGCAGTGATCACTGGCAGGATAGGGGTTAATAGTTATGAAGAGCTTTTGGGTTTCACACTTTTACAAGTGCTAATTTTAGTGATCACTGGCAAGATTGAGGTTATTGGCTCTGAAAAGAGCCTTTGGGTCTCACAATTTTACAAATCCCTACCTACAACTACCTAAATCTCTCTACCTAAAACACAGATCTCTCTCCCTCTCTCACTAAAACACAAGTGAAGAGAGGGAGGGAGAGCCACACTTATCAGAGTCAATATTTACTAATATTGACCTGATCAGACAAATGGGGGACACAGTTAGAATAAATATTATTATTGGGGCAAGCTCTATGATGAGGCAGGCTAGGGATACCCCCAGAAACTCCATGATGTACTGCCTTTAGAAAGGCAACGTCATCTTGGAATCCACATGGCTGGGGGTTGGGCTGTGGAGGTTTTTTTTTTCTAGAATTCTTTACAGGAAGCATAGGAAGCCTGCCACGTGGAGCTATCACCCAGCAGTTAGGAGAGGTATTGCACGATGGTCTGCAATACTATTAGAGCGGCTGGAAGAGGCGTATCAGGTACGTCCGCGGTCCTTAAGGACCGTTTTCTGTCGGATGTACCTTATGCGTCCGTGGTCGGGAAGTGGTTAAATGAACACTACAGCATCAGGAAAACAAACACTTATTCCTAAAGCTATTATGTCCTGCGACCTATTTAGGCCCCCTCCCTGTGTGAGTTTAAAAGGGGAGACTTAATTTTCAGCCTAAACCTTGCAGTCTCTATGCTGACGCTCCATGCATTGGCGGAGATCACCAATGTAATTTATCTCAGCCAATCCAATGTTTCTATTTACAGAAACATTGGGGGTCTATTGGCATGAGTGGCAAAACACCTCTCTCTACCAATCAAATGGTCTTCACGTGACAATCTTATTGAAATAGAGAGTTTCATTCAGCTATTGCTGCGGCTGAGTGTCTAATCCATTCTGGTAAACTCAACACTAATTTTAAAGACCTGCAATGTGCTTACACTACTCATCATTTCGATATATTTTAAAAGCACTAAAATGGCCAATACTGAAAAACAAGTACAAGTGTACCCCTCACCAATTCTGATGGTTCATAAGCACTTCTCAGTTGAACCTCTGTACTAAGTTGCATATTCAAAAATGCTTTACACAATCCCTAATAATTTGAAATCCACGTCCAGCTCTTTCCTTTTCATTTTCAGCTACAACAAGGAAACAAGCAGCACAGCATTCTCATACACAGCTTTGCAACTGTTGAATAACCTGACAAAACCATACTCTTTGACATGCCTGCAATCTATAAAATAAAACAGCTTATCTAATCAAAACCAACCAGTATAATAAACTGCTAAAGGTTATCTAGGTTATTTTTTTAGTATGTTTAAGTTATAAATATATTTGATCCATTATTATTCTAGTATTTTGTGAGAATGTGTGAATAGAGGGAGATCAGCTGATTATTTTGTGAGCTCTTTGAAGTACATGTAGTAATGGGATCAGCTACCTGTTCAGCATGCTTGATTTTGCATAAAAGAACAATGATTCACATATTTTAGTATGCAGACCATCTAGGGCTTTGACAAAATTTCAAAGAATACAAGAGTCAGAAGAAAAATTTGGGAGCTCGATTTCTTTTGATTTTGAAATTTTCCACAAAATACATAAATGTAGATACTATGTCTATATAGATGTAAAAGTTTACGTGTATGGGCAGTTGTATGGTTTTAGTGCAAAATGAATGTGTAGAAGGGATCGACCGATGTCGATAATCTGAACTTTCACGACGATAGCCGATAACTTTTGAAAAAAAAAACAATTTCTACACAAATCTACTGTTAACTGAACATGTTTATTATTTATTTATTTTTTTGCAAAATGTTTTTATTAAGCTAAAAGCACAAAATATACATGCCAGTCAGAAGTTTTTATGTTTTCAAGAATATGTGAGTGTGTGTAGTGGATGTAACGAGAGTACTTGACTAGTAAATGCAGTGTGTGTGTGTTTGTGTAGTGGATGCAGTGTGTATGTGTTTGTGTAGTGTGTGAATAGTGAATGCAGTGTGTATATAATGAATGCAGTGTGTGTAGTATGTATATAATGAATGCAGAGTGTGTGTGTTTGTGTAGTGTGTGTATAATGAATGCAGAGTGTGTGTGTTTGTGTAGTGTGTGTATAATGAATGCAGAGTGTGCATAGTGAATGCAGTGTGTGTGTTTGTGTAGTGTGTATAGTGAATGCAGTATGTGTGTGTAGTGTGTGCATATTGAATGCAGTGTGTGTAGTGTGTGTATAGTGAATGCAGTGTGTGTGTGTGTGTGTAGTGTGTGTATAGTGAATGCAGTGTGTGTAGTGTGTATAGTGAATGCAGTGAGTGTAGTGTGTGTATAGTGAATGCAGTGAGTGTAGTGTGTACATAATGAATGCAGTTTGTGTAGTGTGTACATAATGAATGAAGAGTGTCTTTGTGTAGTGTGGGTTTAGTGAATGCAGTGTTTGTGTAGTGTGCATAAAGTGAATGCTGTGTGTGTGTGTGTGTGTGTGTATATAAAGTGAATGCAGTGTGTGTGTGTATAAAGTGAATGCAGTGTGTGTGTATAGTGAATGCAATGTGCTTGAGTAGTGTGTGTACATAATGAATGCAGAGTGTGTGTTTGTATAGTGTGTATAATAAATGCTGCGAGTGTTTGTGTAGTGTATGTGTACAGTGAATGCAGTGTGTGAGTAGTGTGTGTATATAATGAATGCAGAGTGTGTGTGGTGTGTGTAAAGTAAAGTGAGTGTTTGTGTAGGTATGTAATGTGTGTAAAATAGGGTGGGGTGGCATTTTTATTTTTGTAAACATTTTTTTACAAATATTTAAAAAAATTTACATTTTGTTTTAGTCCCCCCTCCCTGCTACTTACCTGGCCAGGGAGGGGGGAGATGGCATGCCCTGCTGGTCCAGTGGCATGGACTCTGCAGAAGGGGCCCAGCAACACTTTAACTTCCATTCGCAGCAGCTCCCCTGTCTAATTCTCGCGGCCTGTATGCCGCACGGAGCCGTGGCAACGCTCTTAGGGCCCGTGAGTCGCAAGATTTAGACGGTGAGCTGAAGGGAAGGTAAGTAAGAGTGTGCTGCAGGCCCCCTAGCCCATGACAACCGTCTCTGTTGTCATGCCCTGGTCTGCATTATCGGCAAGATCGGTATCTTTATAGGCAGATACCGATATTGCTGAAAATTCAGAATATCGGCCAAACCAATAATCAGCTGATCTCTAGTGTGTAGTCTACGAATGTGTATGTGAGGATGAAGATGAATGTGTATTGGCTTTTACATATTTACATTTTTATTTTTCATGTTACAAATACTACTCTCCAATACTATGGGGGCTCTAGCAGCTGTTCCTGTACACCGTATATTAAAATGTCCTTGCAATAAAGACAAATCTGGGTGTAAGTTAACATTTATAAGTTGCCATAGTGACCTGGCGCTAAGTTCTATGGCAATACACTGCACATAAATAGAGTAAACTATAAGAATGATACAATGCATCACAATGTGACTACCAACGATAACACAGGTGAGTAACAAAGTCCCCTTCAGGTACACATTTTTCAGTCTATATATTTGCTGGCATTTCTGTAAGTACAAAGCATATATATTCTATCTTCCTTCTGCAAAATGGCTGCCAGAAATGGAGTATAGATGTACAGGTGATACTCGAAAAATTAGAATATCGTGCAAAAGTTCATTTATTTCAGTAATGCAACATAAAAGGGGAACCTAATATATGAGATAGATGCATTACATGCAAAGCAAGATAGTTCAAGCCGTGATTTGTCATAAGTGCAATGATTATGGCTTACAGCTCATGAAAACCCCAAATCCACAATCTCAGTAAATTAGAATATTGTGAAAATGTGCAATATTCTAGGCTCACAGTGTCCCACTCTAATCAGCTAAGTAAACCATAACACCTGCAAAGGGTTTCTGAGCCTTTAAATGGTCTCTCAGTCTGGTTCAGTAGGAATCAATATCATGGGGAAGACTGCTGACCTGACAGTTGTGTAGAAAACCATCAGTGACACCCTCCATAAGGAGGGAAAGCCTCAAAAGGTAATTGCGAAGGAAGTTGAAATGTTCCCAAAGTGTTGTATCAAAGCACATTAATAGAAAGTTATGTGGATGGGAAAAGTGTGGAAGAAAAAGATGCACAAGCAGCAGGGATGACTGCAGCCTGGAGAGGATTGTCAGGAAAAGGCCATTCAAATGTGTTGGGGACTGGACTGAGGCTGGAGTCAGTGCATCAAGAGCCACCACACACAGACGGATCCTGGACATGGGCTTCAGATATCGTATTCCTCTTGTCAAGCCGCTCCTGAACAACAAACACCAGAAGCGTCTTACCTGGGCTAAAGAAAAACAGACCTGGTCTGTTGCTCAGTGGTCCAAAGTCCTCTTTTCTGATGAGAGCAACTTTTGCATCTCATTTGGAAACCAAGGACCCAGAGTCTGGAGGAAGAATGGAGAGGCGCACACTGCTTGAAGTCCAGTGTGAAGTTTCCACAGTCTGTGTTGATTTGGGGAGCCATGTCATCTGCTGGTGTTGGTCCACTATGCTTCAGTAAGTCCAGGGTCAACACAGCCATCTACCAGGAGATTTGGAGCACTTTATGCTTCCTTCCGCAGACTAGCTTTATGGGGATGCTGACTTCATTTTCCAGCAGGACTTGGCACCTGTCCACACTTCCAAAAGAACCAAAGCCTGGTTCAATGACAGTGGGATTACTGTGCTTGGCTTGTCCAGCAAACTCGCTTGACCTGAACCCCATAGAGAATCTGATGAGAGACATGAGACATGAGACCGAACAATGCAGAAGAGCTGAAGGCCGCTATTGAAGCATCCTAGTCTTCCATAACACCTCGGCAGTGCCACAAGCTGATAGCTTCCACGCCACGCCGCATTGAGGCAGTAATTGCTGCAAAAAGGGGCCCAAACCAAGTACTGAGTCCATATGAATGCTTATACTTTTCAGAGGTCCGATATTGTTCTATGTACACTCCTTGTTTTATTGATTGCATGTAATATTCTAATTTACTGAGATTGTGGATTTGGGGTTTTCATGAGCTGTAAGCCATAATCATCGCACTTATGACAAATCACGGCTTGAACTATCTTGCTTTGCATGTAATGCATCTATCTCATATATTAGTTTCCCCTTTTACGTCGCATAACTGAAATAAATGAACTTTTACCTGAGTATTACCTGTGTATAGCAAACTACATATGTAGCTGCTCCACAGACGTCATCATTTGGTTTTTCACAACAGTTCTAGGCGTCAATGGCAGACCCCCAAAAGGTTACCGACCCACTGTATTAATTTCCTACCTCTTAATGTTGTCAGATATTCTATTATAATATTGATAAAAGCAGATTTGAAGCACATGCTAGATAAATGCAGAGAATATTTTCTTTATAAAGATTAACATAAAAAAACGGTCTTTAGGTTAAAAAATAAATAAATAGAAAAATAAAATAAGAAATGGAAACATTACCAAGAAATACAAAAACAGAAAAAAAGATAGTAGCCAAAAATGATTTTTTTTAATTTTATTTACAGGTACAATGTTTCAAGAAAGGATTGTCTGAATGTATGGAAAAGAAAATCAAGTTTAAACACAAACCCTACATGACTTGTTCAAATTCAAGAGGAAGCAAAAGCACATTTCCCATTTCTTTCTTTAAAAAATAAATAGGCAGAGAGTATCAATTAATTATAATTGGTCTGCAAGAGAACATACATGAGATCCCATGACAATTTTTATTGAAAATGGATGGTGATAAACTGATAATTCAATTCTGTCAAGCAAGTCTTCAAATGAGAGATAAATATTAAAATATCATAGATGCCCAATCAACTATAATCCCTACATTTTCTCTCCAGTTTGAGTGACCAATCAGTAAATAGTAGTAGGGAGGAGACGGGCAACTACAGGCCAGTAAGCCTTACTTCAATAGTGGAGAAAGTGATGGAAACCATGTTGAAGGATAGGATTGTTGAACATCTAAAATCACATGGATTTCAAGATCAGAGACAACATGGGTTTACTTCAGGGAGATCATGCCAAACTAATCGTATTGATTTTTTTGATTGGGTAACTAAAATAATAGATCATGGTGGTGCAGTAGACATTGCTTACCTAGATTTCAGTAAGGCTTTTGACACTGTTCCACATAGAAGGCTTATCGATAAACTGCAATCTTTAAGTTTGGATTCCAATAATATTGAATGGGTTAGGTACTGGCTGAGCGACAGGCAACAGAGGGTTGTAGGGAGTATATTCGAAGCAAGGTCTAGTTATCAGGTGTACTTCAGGGATCTATACTTTGGTCTATTCTTTTTAATATTTTTATTAGCGATATTGCAGAAGGTCTTGGTGGAAAGACATTTTTGCTAATGATACCAAGATTTGCAACAGGGTTGATGTTCCAGGAGGGATAAGCCAAATGGCAAATGATTTAGGTAAACTAGAAAAATGGTCAGAGCTGTGGTAAGTGACATTTAATGTGGATAAGTGCAAGATAATGCATCTTGGCCGTAAAAACCCAAAGGCAATGTATAGAATATTTGATAGCCTCAACATCTGAGGAAAGGGATTTAGGGGTAATTATTTCAGATGACTTAAAGGTAGGCAGACAATGTAATAAAGCAGCAGGAAATGCTAGCAGAATGCTTGGTTGTATAGGGAGAGGTATTAGCAGTAGAAAGAGAGAAGTGCTCATGCCATTGTACAGAACACTGGTGAGACCTCACTTGGAATATTGTACGGAGTACTGGAGACCGTATCTCCAGAAGGATATTGATACAAGTTTAGAGAGAATTCAGAGAAGAGCTACTAAACTGGTTCATGGATTGCATGATAAAACTTACAAGGAAAGGTTAAAGGATGTTAACATGTATAGCTTGGAGGAAAGATGAGATGGGGGGATATGATAGAAACATTTAAATACATAAAGGGAATCAACACAGTAAAGGAGGAGACTATATTTTAAAGAAGAAAAACTACCACAACAAGAGGACATAGCTTTAAATTAGAGGGGCAAAGGTTTAAAAAGAATATCAGGAAGTATTACTTTTTAGACCGGGTAGTGGACACATGGAACAGCCTTCTTGCTGATGTGGTAGAGAGTAATACAGTGAGAGTTTAAGCATGTGTGGGATAGGCATTAGGCCAGGCATAGGCAACCTTCAGCACTGCAGATGTCTTGGACTACACCTCCCATGATGCTTTGCCAGCATTATGTGTGTAAGAGCATTATGGGGGGATGTAATCCACAACATCTGGAGTGCCGAAGGTTGCCTATTCCTGCATTAGGCTATCCTAGACTTAAGATAAGGCCAGGGAATAATGAATTTAGAAAATTGGGCAGACTAGATAGGCCAATCAGTTCTTATGTGCCATCACATTCTATGTTTCTATACTGCACTCAAAGCATGACAACACAGGTAAACAAATTCAGTCATACCTGTAGGAGACATTAGCCATTCTCCTTTTTTTCCCCACACACAAAAATAGGTTAAAACCTTTTGGAGCTTTGCTTGAGCACACAATATAGATAAAAGTAGTCCACTGATCCACTACTAGTCTGTGTTAACGTTCGGTTTACAAGAAATCCAAATCGCCAAAAATCATAAAAAGCCTAATGTGTATGCCAGTTCAATCATGTGTAACAAAAGCTATGAACTTATCAGACTAGCGTACACCACTGGTTTGGATCACAAGGTTCAAACTTCTGAGGGTAAGTCTCATAAATGCAGTAAAACATTATCAATTAGGAACTCTGCATATTATGCAATTTCTTAACCCTGCACTCAGGCTGGAACAAAAGTACCTGTGGATTCTTGCATGATAAATACTTTATTAAAGGAACACTATACAATAAGGAACACTATACCATTAGAAACACACAGCTGTATTCATAATGTTCTAGTATGCCTCCATCCCCTTCCCGCTAGCACAAAATACTAGCACGAGGTCCATCAGCACTAGCTCTGTCTCCTCTTTGAAGTCACGATAATGGAGGGCCTAATAAACAGTGAGTGTCACACGCACATTAGGGATTCACCATAAGAAAGCGATGTGTTCCTATAGGAATTTTGAAGACAGTGGAAGTCCTCATGCACAGCATAAGGAAAAGTTGTCAAGAGTCCTTATAGTGTTCTTTTAAGTAAATAAAATAACTGAATAGATTGCTAAAGGCAAAAATAATTAAAATTTCAGAAAATAAATAAAATCAAATACACACTGGCAAGCCTAAGGAGGAGAAGAATGGAACTGGTAGTATAATCTGGACGTATTTCACACCTATAGACACTTTTTCAAAAACTACCTGGTAATCAATTTACTTGCAAACTGAATTTAAATAGTGCATAGGAAATATAAGGAACATCCCCAATCACTTTAGTCATCTGTGTATTTAAATGTATAGGAAGGCAACCGTTAGCCATCCAGATGTTGTGGACTATGTGTATCACAATGCTCTTACAGCCATAATGCTGGCAAAGCACCGGGGGAGATGTAGTTTGCAACATCTGAAGTGCTGAAGGTTGCCTTCATCTGGTATAGCTTAACACCTAGTGGTCATAATACTGCAGGTAAATGAGCAATTAGGCTTAATATTTTCTTACACATGTAAGTCATTTTTAAGAGATACTTCCATTAAACTTTACAAAAATGATCATAAGATTATCAGCTTGAAAACAATGACTGCATTACAAATGACCTCAAATATCAACTGATTCTTAAAGAGAACTATAGTCACCAGAACAACTACAGCTTAATGTAGTGGTTCTCGTGATTATAGTCTGTCCCTTCAGGCTTTTCAATATAAATGCTGCCTTTTCATAAAAAAGGAAGTGTTTACATTAGTATCTAGTAACACCTCCAGTGGCAGTCACTCAGACATCCACTAGAGGTGCTTCCTGTGTCAGTGCTGCACTGTGAAACCCGCATGGTGTGGGGAAAAAAAGGTGATTTAAAACACCTTCCAAACACGATTGGATGGGGGCTGGTAACCTAACCAGCCACACAGACACTACAGAGTCAGGAATACATCTTTGTATTTCTGGCACTATAGTGTTCCTTTAAGCTTGCTGCAACAATACTCATACTATGCAATCCCTCAATCTAAAACTCTACATAATGCAAAGTGACTAATATACCAAGTTGCCCTCTAGGAATATATATATATATATATATATATATATATATATATATAAAATTGTGCAGCAACTCCTATGATTCAAGTTTAATGGGCTGGTTTTCAAACAGTGTCCAATTCTTAAGCTGCAGCTACTATGCCAATGACCCTTTAGTTAATCTCAACGGCAAAGAATACGCACCAATGTGAAGTCCAAAACAGCACAACTGTACTACAAGCATACAGCCCAATACGCATGCCATGATAACCACATCTAAGAAAGCTTGGTTGTGCTTTACACCTTTGAACATTACAAAAAGAAGAAGTCTGATACCTATGAGTTTATCAAAGTTTGAGGCATACCTCTGGTTTGGATCATATGGTTCAAACATCCAAGGGTAAAGCTCATAAACAGCAACAACAGGTTGCAAAATCTTGTATTAAAAAAGGGAACACAAAGCACCAAAACTTCTACATCTTAAAGTAGTTTATGTGGCATAGAAGCTGAACATTTTTCTCTGGCATTGTACAACATTAACATTTCAGAGAAACAGAAAGTGTTTACATTTGCAGAGAACATGGTTCTAGTGTATGTCACACAGCCATCCACTAGAGGCCAACTTCTATAAAACCTTTAATTTTTCGAAGGTTTTTAGATTTGGCAGCATCACTCACAGCACGATGATGTAGAACGTGTACAACTGCCATGCATGTGCCCTGTTTTTTTTTTTTTTGTTTTTTTTTTTAGAATTTACTATAGGAAGCACTCGATTATAAATATAATACATGATGATCTCAGGAGAAGCAGATCAGAAACTTTCCCAGAGCTGGATTACATTTACATTTTTTTTTTTTTGTTAAAGCAGTTATTCTCTTTATATTTTTCACACACGGTCATTGCAAGAAACCTGGAGGCAATTGGTGGATGCTCCAGAAGGCCTGTTGGATCATTTGTCACATATGGTAATATTATACTAAACTTGATCAAAAATAAAATGTCAGACCATTTTTCCAATTATTTTTATTAATCTTATAAATCAACTATTAAATATCACTTAGTATCTTCTAATTACCATTATAATATTACTTAATATCAACTAATTACCATTACTCCTAATAAATATGATATACCTGGGTCACAGAGTGCATGCTGCCTGTTGACAGTTCTTACCCAACAAAGATCACTTGCTATAAAGTAGTAGAGGTCAGAAGAATAAAATCATGTTGTGCTTCAAAAGTAATTATTTGCTACAAATAGAAATTTGAAACTGTTGTAATGTGTCTTGAAAGGGCTGAGGAAATAAAATAAACCAGTGCTTAAATATAAATTGGATAATGTGAAAGGGTAACATAATTTTAAGATTTACTTCAGTCAAATCTATACTTCAAGGTGTTGATAAAAGACTACAACTCTAAACTTACACTGTCACCTTAACAGCAGTGGACTGGCTTTTGGGTTAAGATAAATGAACTCCAGCAAAACTTGGGTGACTATATTTAAATAGTCCTGTATTAATGCATATTTTAAAACTAAGAGAGACCAAAATAAAGAACATTTTGCAACTAGTTTAAGGGTCACTAAGTACCAAAACTACTTTTTAACATAGGTTATTGTGAGGACAGAATCCTGCTCCAAGGCAAGAGATGTTAATAGCTGGAGCAACTTCCAAAAATTGCTGCAGTTATGACTGCAGGAAGGATCAGGGATGCCAAAGGAGCACCTCTGACTCTCAAAGATAGATGGGGTTTTATGGAGAAAAACAACACAGAACTGAAAAGGAGGTTCCTTATTGGCAAGGACTCTTAAAGGAACACTATAGTGTTGGAGTTTTTAGCACCTCTCCCTTCTCCCCTCCTTCCCCAAACAGAATATAGTTATGGGAGGTTAGGCTAGGGCTTCACAAACAAAAATAGGATTTAACTCATAAGTAACATGACAATTGAGCAGTGAGACTGCAGGAACTATACACTGAAACGGCTTTATCAAGCTAAAGTTGTTTTGAGGTCTATAGTGTCCCTTTAAGCGAGCCATATTAAACGTTTAGCTACTAAGAGAGCAGCACCCAAGATACATATCTCCTAAGTAAAGGCATAATACAGTTATTTCAAAAATTTAGCCAATAAAAACAAAAACTATTTGTCTTGTGGACTAAAACATTAGCTCACAAAGAAAACTGAAAAACTAGGAGAATATTTTCCAACAAAATATATACAAAATAAATGAATCAAATAACCTCAGGTACCACAAAAACTATGCACCTTCTTATCACCACAAATGTATCCATGGCTACTACTAACAGACTGAGAGCCTTTACAGATTGATAATTAGTTGAGCATGTTGTAGACCAGAATTCCACAGCCAACAGGTTACATCATGGTATGAAGTAATTAAAGTGTGCAAAGTGGACAGGTGGCAATCAGAGTAAAATATTGAATGTATGAAAATATATGCCTATCATTTCCATTAAACAAAATGTAGAATATTGCTCCAGTTGTTATGGTATACGGAAAGAGTCTTAAACATACGTGAGCAACCAGTGAATATACAAAAATATCTACAAAGGTTTATAATCAAGGGAAATGCTATTGTTGTACAATATTCCTGAAAGCATAACGAATAAGAGGAGGACACAACATGTACTATTATCCTACGAACAAATGAAAACAAATGGCATTCTAATGTAACAAAAACAAGTATAGAAAGTATCTACACTTACAAAAGAGACGAAAACGAAACACTGCATGTATTGTACCAGGAAATGTGTGCAGAACAAGTTACCCTTTGAGTAAGTAAGCAGCAAAACAAAATGGCAGATGCTTTTCTAGATATTCAACTTACATTTAATCAAACAAGCATATTTAAAGTAATACACTGGATTCTCACTAAATGAGGGCCAGTAAGTACGGTGTGGTGTTCAAATTAATCAAATGTATCTAACAGATAAAAATATTATATATATATATATATATATATATATATATATATACACACACATACATATGAAACACTTTTAATTCCAGGGCAGGAAATATACACTTACCAATCATAGGGAAATAAAAATGATTTAAATATAAAAACATTCCAGTAAAAGAAAAAATAATATTGTGAATAACAAATGATGACTTTTATTCTACCATATCTGTTTGACCATTAACTTCCTATTAACTGTTGGGCATTAGATAGATAGATAGATAGAGTCTGATATTAACATAATCTGTGAGTGGTTTTTGGTTTTTTTACATGAGTAAGCATTTTATTTGTAATCACAACCCAACAATGTTGACACTTTTATTCCATGCCAATTGAAATGTTTGTGAAATGTCAAGGGAAATCCTGCCTCATCCAATAAACTTTGTGGATCTGAAAAATCATTTATAGCAAAAATTAAATAGCATTGTCTTTAAAGCCTATGATGTGGTTGTAAAATGCCACCATAATTGTAATTCGTCAACCACTGTGGGAATATATGCAAGATGAATATGTTTTACCAGGGAGAGTCGGATTGTGTGCCATGGCATATTTTAATCTCTGGAATGACTTGAATCAATACTGAAATACTGGGATTTAAATATATGCTTGTGCTCCCATTCTCACTATGTCTACAGAACCTGGTTATGTTCATGGCATAATGGAGGCACTGATCAGCTCAACCATAAAACAAATTTAACAAACTAGCTATTGACAAAATACATGGCTAAGTGGCAGGTGTTAGAAGAAGAAGAAAAAAAAAATAGGGAGGGAAAAAAAGGCTGGTGAAGGGGTGTGACACATGCCCCTTTTTCTTTGCAAGGACACCTAGCTAGCTTGGAGGGAAAATCTGGTGGATTTTGCAAACGATCCTTTATGAATATGCACGTTTTAGTATTGCAAATACCGCTGGCCTCTCAAACAAGAAATGGCACATCGCCTTATAGCAGCAAGGAGAAAGCTATTATCCTATGTCATCACAACACATATGTATGGCTTCAAATACCTTCTCAACCTACTAGACATACACCACCCCTAACCAGTCAGGGAGGGTCAACCAATGCAAAACTCAATGTCCATCACTAAAGATCAAAGATACACACACACACACAGTGAAAAGGTAGAAAGGAGGGCATTGAAACACACAGGTGACATAAAAAACACACAAAGAGATCCATCTTTCCTGAGACATCTCCCTGCCCAGCTTGCACTTAATATTGCAGTATGATGATCACAAATCAACCATTCCCAGAATACCTCTCTATATGTCAGATTGCAACATGGGCATGGGCATGCATTAAAAAAAAAAAAAAAAAAAAATACAATATCAGGGGATTTTTGTATTCCATGCACAGTTCTAGAATTCCTCCTTTGCAAGCCCTGGTTGCTATGCCAACAAACATTAAAACATGAACGACAGATAGGGGACGGGGGAGGGTAACCAAGAGATGCAAATCTCTCCCTTTATTTATTTATTTATTTTATTGTGGAGGGAGGGGTGATGGGGTTGAGGGTGCCAGGATGAGGTGAGGGGAAGGTGCAGCAAAAAAAAAAAAAAAAAAAAAGAGGAGGTGGTGGTGGTGGTAAGAGAAGGATGGGAGGGGGGAGAGAAGGAGGGGGGCGAGGAGGGGGATGGGTGGAAAAAAAAAATGATATACATTTCTATATACCCGGATTGAGAGATGTTTTGCTTACCAAAGATGCTGATTTGATTGTAGCGAATCGCTCGCGGGTCCGGTAATGAAGTGCCTGACTTTGCACTGACTGGGTAGGCCGCAGCTCAGGCCTGGGATCCCTGTGGTCCGCCTCATCCCTTATGAATGCATGATCCTGCAGGAAGGGGTGAAAAGCAGGAGAAAGAAGTGGCGTGTAGCCCCGGCTGCCTCTCTCTCAGCCCTCCATCCGCGCCAGTACGGCTGTATGAGATGCATAGTTTAACGTGATTTCCCCCCCACCTCCCTCCCTCCCTCCCTCCCCCCCACCACTTGTCTCTCTCTCCCTCTCCCGCTGTCTCACTCCCGTCTTCTTCTCCGTTTCTCCTCCTTTTGCTTGGCTTTCTTTTCAATGCAAAAAAAAAATAAATGTTTTTTTTTTTCTTTAAAAAATAAATAAATATATATATATATAATAATTGAAAGATGCAAATAATAAATGTGTAAAAATTAATATTTATATATATATATATATAGAGAGAGAGAATTCCCTTTTTTTCCTCCTCCTTCTCGCCCCGTTTAGTGTATGTGAGTGTGTGTCGGGTCCACCCGGATTCAGTCCCTGCTGCAGCTCCCGCCGGGCAGCATCCTCGGGTAGGAGCAGCAGAGGCAGCGGCAGCCCATTGCAGCTGGAACTCGTCGGGGGTCAGCTGATCCTTTAAAGAGATGCTTGTGTAGGTCCAGGCAGCAGCAGCAGCAGCAGCAGCTTCCCCCTACCTCCAGCATCCCATCCAGCCGGGGGAGGAGGAGGAAGAGGAGGAGGAGGGGATGGGATCTATGGAGATATATTTATTTATATCCCACACGTACACACACACACACACACACACTAAATAACCCAATTGCTACACAGTAATCAGGCCGGCTGCAGCTCTCTCTCTCTCTCTCTCTCCTTCTACACACAGCAGCAGTCTGGCAGCCAGCTCCTGCATATCAGCTGCTGTGCAAATATTGCATCCATGGCTGCTGGCAGGATGCTCGCTCCCATCTTCTTCCTAGGTGGTGGTGGTGCTGATGATGGTGAGGAGGGGGGTGGTTACATTATATATTATATATCTATATAAATATACATATATATACCCCCTTGGGCTGGTGCACTTGAATGCTTCCCTCCTTTTTTTTTTTCCTCCTTCCTTTTTGCAGAGCCTGCTGGCTCTGAGCACCCCCACCACCTCCCCTCTCTTCCTTTTGTCTCTTTTTGATGCTATATTTTTTGGGGTTTGGTTTTTGCAGTCTCCACCCCCTCTCTGCGCGGTGTGAGAATATATATTTATTTATTATTATTTTTAGGGTGTCTGTAGGGGTGATGCCCAGGGTCGGCCCATGTGCGTGCAGACGGGGCTGCAGGTGGAGAGGATGCTCGGGCTCCAGCAGCTGTTGAGTGATCGCTACTCCAGACCCTGCTCAGTTCTAGCACTTTCCAGCCTCGCAAAGGAGGGCTCTGGGATTTTTTATTTTTTTTTAAAGAGACAGTGCAATCGAAAATTATTATATATGTTCTATGTATACATACCATATATATGTTTACCGTAGAAGACATTAGGCAATAATTAATTCTACTGTTTTACAGATCTCTGAAAGTGGTACCTAATCTCCCTTTTAAATGTATTGGATTTTTGCATTCTTCTTGAAAATGCACTATTCTTTGACATTGCTACTTATTAAAGGAGAATGTTTAGGGGTGTACAATGGGTGGGCCTAGGCACTGCCAAATAAATGTATAAAGCATCCTTATCTAGGCACCTACTTGAACTTTTGCATACCTTTCAAATTTGGATTTACATGCATTTTGGATGGCAATTTAAGCATAACTTAATCTCCATGAAGTTTTACTATGATTAAATGAAATATATTTTTGCACTTGAGTACGTAATACATTTTCAGATTTTACAAAACTATAAACTTTGCTGGATGCTGTTTGTTGCACGCCTATGTGAAGGCTGCGTGCTAAAACAATATTTATGGGATTCATATGCAACATGCTATATGGCCTCTTACCTAAATACTAAATTCTACAACATTAAACAGTATCTTAAAAATAAGTTGACACAATTAGGGTTATTTACGTATATATGGCATTTTTTACCACCCCATTTCAAGAACAAATCTATACGTAAAGCAAACATTGAAAGATAAAGTACACACAAGAAATAACATGGGCATTATTTACTTAGTCTTCAGCTAGTTGTTTGTTTATAATTAAGGGGAGGGGGAAGAAGGGGGAGTGATTTTATTTTGCTTTTAGCACTGTAGAGAACTAGTTACAATTTTGTCACTCATGGTCTTATGTCACCTAAGAATGATATTTCCACGATTACTATTGCACTAAAATTCCCTACTAAACTACCCTGTTCTGTCTAAAAATGTAATATTGGAATTAAAAAAAAAAATCAGGCATCTGTATATCATCTAGAACATGGCATGACAAATATAAGAATTGAGGAACTTGCTTAACTGACATATGCACACATTCATGCCCTCAAAATACACTAATTTATCCCTTCAGATTTTAACAGATGGATGTACTTTAATTTAGGTTCTATGCAAATTAAAACTAATACATACTGCACTGGAAAGTAACATTAAAACATTTACAAAATACCAACAATATAATCAATGAGCTAAAAATATACTTTTCCAATTAATATGGTACTACTGCCACAAGAGAGGTATATACTTGGTTTCTTAATAAAGTGTTCAAAGATAAATAAATAAATAAGACAAAGTTCTAAAAGTAGGCCAGTCTGTTAAAAGTTTCCATTGTTTTCATTTGTGATAGCTCCATTTGTAGATTACAAATATTACTATAGGATAGTTCTTTCTAGAAAAACATTTTTTTTATGCAACAGCACATAACCTGTCCTGCACCTATGAACCCATGATATTTCCCCCCCTCCAAAATATTTTATAATTTCATCATATAAATTAATTTAATTATTCAATTAAGAAAAGTTAGATTTACAAGAAGGGTAAAGTTATGATTTAGTAATGCAAACCTGCACTGCTCCTGTGCACAGAAGTCAATCTTAGCCCACCTTATTTTTGTGTATACGTTTCCTATAATATCAAGCACATTTACTAACATATTCTAGTCTATTATATATTAGGAAGGGAAAATGCTTTGCTGAGGAAGAGTGCCTTGAGTGAGTATGCATACATAAAACATATATGTTTGTTGATAGATAGTTTCTGATATAGCATAGCCCTGTAGAATTTAATTGTACACGAACACTAAATTTCGTATGGAAACACTTGTACACGTTTGCCTGTGCCAATACCAAGTGAATAAATATTGACCAGGTATTTTTTGTGTGTGTTTTGTTTTGAGTGTTTATTTATTATTTGCATCTTCACCAAACTTCCTTTCTCCACAATTTTTAACAAAAACCAATGTCTGCACTTACCTTTTTGGGAACAAGGGAAGAAGTTGAATCGTAGCTGTATCCCTGCATCATTATCAGGTCAGGACTCCCATCATCCATTACTTCCTGCATGCTGTTCACACTGCTACTCTGGCTTCCCGTACTGACAGACATGCTTGGGATGGAATGATTGCTGCCAAGACTGTCCATTTTTCCAGTCGAGCTTGATCCATGCTCCATATCCTATAGGCCATACAGTTGTTTCCAAATATTACCATGTGCACATTTATTTTTTTCCCTCTCATTTGTTGCACTAACAAAATGACCAGGTAGGTTAACCAACAGAAATATTTGATCAAGGTGGTTTACCAACACAGTACCAATTTTGGCTAAAACAAGGACGTTACCTTTCTAAGAAACGGAAATGTAAACAATTTGAGGTGGTTCATGTCAATAGTATTTTAAGCACAAGTTAAGTTATATAATTCAACACGCCAAGACAAGTGTAAAATTAATTGGCACATGGTATGAAAATTAAATATATATAGTGAACTGTCAAAATATATGTTGCAGTTATTTAACAATCTTAAAAGGTTGTTTTGACCATATTAGGGATTTCTTCAGTGTATGTAGAACTACTGAATCTATAAAGGGACACATTACGCACCAAAACCACTTCAACTGATCAAAGTGGTTATGGTGCCAGGAGTCCACAGTGTCACTCATCTTTTAGTAGAGATTCTTGGTCCCCAGCAGCCTAAAGTGACTGTTTCTGCATCAGTCTATATCAATTCACACCAGGGACTGACAGAGTTTAGCTGACACTCCCAGATCTAATTTGTCATGAAGCAAAGCATAGCTCCGCGTCTGCCGTATTGTCAATGGAGGTCAGCTTCAGGCTGCTGGGGACAGAGATTCTCTACTAAACAATGAGTAAACTATTTAGTAGTGATGTTGGACTACTGCTTATAATGCCTACAATGTTCCTTCAAAATAGTAAACAGACATTAAAATAGCTTAATATTTATATATTACCAATATAAACGTGGAAAACTTATATGCCATTGGCATAAGCTCATCCTCCATGACATCAAGCTTAGCTCACCCTTGACTGCTACAATAATTTGCACAGAATATACGTGCCATTAAAAAGTTATTTGTAGCGGCCTGAAAGCTTGCACACCAGACACATATGCATACCATTGATTTAGTGCATATGTATTCCAAAAAGACCTTCATTCATGAGAAAACATCAATAAATGTACTTGGCAAGCTGATAAAACTTCACCTGACAGCTGCTATTATTTGAAAGGTATATTAATTGTTTTTTCATGAATACATATATCATATAAACTATATATAGATATAGAAATACAGATATATATATATATATATATTTACTTTTATTTTTTGCATTTTATAAAAGCAATAAAACTGAGAGCAAATGCTACCTAGAGTTTGCATTTTCGAAATCTAAAGGTCTAAATATTTAAATTTACAAATTAGATGAAGTACTTTGTAATATGTATTAGAATGGTTTGGTTGGACTCCAAAGTATTAATATAAAAGGTTACCAACTTACTTAAAGATTTACACAAATGGTTTTGTTTATGGGTGCTATACTAGCTTTTTCCACAACTCAAGTATACAATCTCAAGCTTAAAGTAATTCTATATATCCTGCAACTGGATCCACCAATGATAATGGGGTTTCAGTGGTGAGACGGAAATGTAAAGCATGTACATTTCTTAAAGAGTTTTTACTCGAGCCACACATTTAAAATACAATTTAAAAAAAAATTTGTGGCCTGAAATGGAAAAAACTGCGTGCACACCTGCTCCACCAAGTAATTTAAAATTTTGTATTTCTTTTTTTTAGCATGTTCAGGTCACTCAATTTCTCTACCATTAGCAATTCTGTGGCTTACCTCATCATCTTCTTGGGACTCATTTAAAGGTCCATTTCTAGATTCCTGGAAAAGTATTTTTTTCATTTTTCTGTACTGTAAGTTATCCAACTCTCTCACGGCATCCTTTGTTCGTTGGATTAAGTCTAAGAGCACACGTTGCGGCCTCTCTCTCCTCACAAATTCATGCTGGCATACAAAAAAAACATAATAATGTGTTAGGTAGAAAAGCGATTTTATTTACAATTTGTCATCACATTAAGGCCTAGCACTTCCAAGCAAAATATATTGTGAGCAATAGTTGTTCCAGTAGACAGTCTAATACATTAGCTTAAAAAATATTTTTCATTTGCCAACCAAATATGACATAGAAATGGTTCTGCACTTATATCCTCCACTGGGCACGAAGAATTGATCTCACCTGCTTCTTAGTCAGTTAATTGCTCACATGCATTCAGGCCATTCTGATCTCTAGGTTAAAGTCACCCAAGGATGGTTTAAATACGCCTTCAAATTAGTCTGTAATGTAGAGGACTATTGTGCTGAACTGACACTCATGACATTTTTTTATTGTTAAAGTTGTCGAGGGCAACAAGTTCATGACCTTTGTCCTACAACTTTTCCCTCCACACTTTAAAGGCCGCTTTCATGTTTTCTTTCCTCAGGTAATGGGACAGAGTTTACCTTTTACATTATATAAACACAAGAAGGACGTCCATCAAGGCCCCCCCGGCCAAGCTTTAAGTGACATGCCACTGTAAGCATGCAGACTCAAATCTAGTCTATTTCTATTTGCCAAGGCTACACTTTTCACTTACCATTGGCTTGCAGCGAGTGATACTGACATTTTCCGCATGCTGTACAATAGGTGCTCTTCAAAGGGAAGTGGTGTTTATTTTAACCCACACCAATTAAAAGTCTCATTTAGGTTTTTGCACTCATCATTTAAACATCAAAATAATAGAATGTTTGGTGCAATTTTCCATAGTGTACAAGGCACAGCAGTACAATAGTAATAGTCGTATAAATGTTTAAAAAATACACATTATGTTTTCACATTTAGCATGAGTAAGATCCCCATCCCCTTTTTTTTTAAATCCATAGTTATGTTTTTCATGGGAAAATAAAAGCCAAAAACAAGATACATTTTATTATTTGCTTTCTTACCTTGTATGTTATCTGTCATACTGTACACATAAACTATGGAATTAAATGTCAAATATATTTACATATATTTTAAATATACTTTTAAACACATTTTATAAAAAGATTTATATAAATGTAAAAAAAAAATATTAGTGGGTAGTATAACAAATTATTAAATAGCCTACCTAATTCATTTACAATAGTAGAATAATACCAATACAATAATTGCTCACTAATCATACCATACAGACACAAGAACAAGTGACCACCATAATAATTGCAGTTACCTACCTAGTCCCCTGTAAAAGGGATGTGGAACCCCAAACTGGAAAGCAGAGTATACCCATATTTTCAAAATGAGGTTATGCAATTCTGTGTTTTATAGGAGCACATATAGATTTTAAATTAGCACCTCACCACCTTAAAAACAAAAAAAAAACTCTCTCAGACTGTGGATTAAAAGTGTTAAGTGATCTCTCATTCAGAAGAAGTAAGTCACTTCTTTCAAATAAGGAGTCTCCTGCCCTTCTAAAATATTCTGAGTGGGAGATGAAAACTCTTCGAGAGCACTCCCTTCCCCCCCACAATAAAATATTGTTATTTAAGACAATAATATTGATGTATAATAAGCATTTACACTTTAATAGATTTAGCTGTAGTTGTTCTGGTGACTATAGTGTCCCTTTAAAGATTTAGCAAAATTACATCACAATCCAGTTCAGACCAGGAACAGCCAGGGCAAACCTTGCAAATGTGGATGATAAACCACATTTAAATTGAATAATTTATCCTCTTCTCTATACTATACAGTCTCTTTGCAGACTGCTAGGTCTAAAGGGAGAGAACTTTTAAAAATAATTTTTGTGTACGGTATTTTATAAATTGGCCAACAGCAGCACCCCATTTATGCATGTTCAGGTGAGAGCAGCCTCCTGGTTTCAACAATGGCGGGCATAAAACTAAGGAGGTGGAGCTCAGTTGCAGGATAAAGAAGTGTGGATTTCTACATTTAATTTTATTTTTCACACTTAACCTTACGAGATCTGTTAAATCTAGATCGGGTTATGTAAACAGAGTGAGGGGACAGTTCCACTTAAACTATTTAAAGTGTACGTGTCATCATACACACTGCCATAAAAAATAAATAATAGCACATTAAAAATCAATCATATATCGTGTTATCAAAATTGCAAGAAAATGGATTGTCTTTAAAATGGATTTTAAAATGTGTCCAAACATTAGGATCAAACTCTCAATGTACAAACTCTGCTCTTATAAAGTAATTGAAATTGGCATTACACCAAATTAATCTACAGCCCGGGAAAGACTAACACATTACAAAACTGCACTATTTGTTTCTAAACAAAACAAACTGATTACATTACTAGATTTACAGTGGGAATACAACTTGTCTACACAATAAACCTTCCTATAAGTATAACTACAAGGATTGAATAGCCATGCAAGACCTAACTCAGTTTTGCAAAAGGAACAGGAAATACTCCAAATGTCACATGAAACCCCTGTCCACCCCACAAAAAAAAAAAAAAAAAAACAACAACTATATTATCATCACATTATAGTGTTCTTTTGCACTTTCAAAAACAAACCACACAGTGACATACACAAAACTCAAGTTACTTTAACCTCAAACTATATGGTTAAAAATTATAAATGCACCTTACAAAATAACCTCCTGTTATAATTTTACAGAGGCTCATCTGAAATAGGCAAATTTTACAATATGATCTTGTCTATAAGTTGAAGGTGTGGGACTAAAACACACTTAACATCTGTAGTGAATGCCCAAAATGTGTGGTCACATATCAAGATGCACCCAATTTTATTTACGTATTCCTTGCCTACACCAACATTACATTGTAAAACTTTTTATTGGCTAACCACAGGTTGGTAGCTCTGCGCTGGACCTACGAATAGCCCATCACTGTAAGAGATTGCTCATATGGGGTATAAACAGTACACTGTTGATATTCTTGAATGTTTTTCTTTTTACTCATTCCCCTTTTTCTTTTCGGTATCCCATTATGGTTATTTTTTCTTTTTTTGCATATAAATATCTTCAAAAAAATAGTCCCCTCCTCCAAATGTCAACCAATCCATAACATATTGCTTTGCTGGTGGTATACAGGTCTAAGCAAGGACTGAATGACAGGCTTAGACCTTTATGCATGAGAACCTTTCAAAAGGCTGTTTTGCTCTCCTCCAGACAAAACAGCCTTTTTGTGGTCCCAATATGCGGGCAAAGAAGCCTACATGTCAGCATCTTGGAGGAGTATGCAGGCCAGTTGCATCTGAGAAGGGTGGATGTTACAACAGTTTAGCACCCACAGGCCAATGACAATTATGGTGCTGAGGCATGTTGTATACGGTTAGAAATAATATAACAGCTTCCAAAAATAATTTTAAGAATTTATAATGAAGAATATGTTTACAGCCTTAAGAACTAGTTTGTGTTAAGGTAAACTTGATGTGACAGGCCAACTTTAAGTTAGAACAAGGTTATTTGCATAGTACAGTCTCAAATAAACCTATATTAAAAGGAAGGTGCGTGATGTTGAGTTGAAACAAATTAAAAGGAAATTTGAACTGCATACAAAATGCTGGAATTAAAACAAGAAAATGGCAAGTAGGATAGATATGAAACATGCAATTGCAATGCTGAATAACCAAAATTATCAGGCATGTAAATTTAAGGAAGAAATGCTGCAATTCAAAAAACGATTTGTAGGATGTGATACATAACTATAGTCTCGGTGAAAGCCCAGTGAAATGAAAAACAAAAACAATTATATAAACCTGCCAGTAGAATTTAATCAACTAATACACATATGAAATTAACACAAACTCGAACATATTTTAGACACAGCACTAAATATTTTGTGAACTTGTAATTCAAATAATAAACTGTGTCTGCTAAGGAAACTGGATACATTGAGACTAAAAAGACCAGGAAAAGAATGTCAAATGTATGGTACGAGCTGACGAAACCCACATGCAATATGGACAAAAATCATCATTGCAGTGCAGTCCTAAAGTGCCCAGAAAAGTGCTGTAGAAGCTCTAAAATAGCCAATAAAAACCCCACTAGAATGTTCGAAGGGAAAATGAATTGAAGAATACAAGAGAATTAAGAAATTATATGTTTTAAATGAAATGTCAGAGACAGAACGCATTAAAGTCCATGAGGCCACAAAACCAACAAGGGAGTGTTTTCACTACAAAAGAACTATTCCATTTCCAATGAAAACAATTCAAGATAAGACTTAGTAGCAGATGAAAAAACAGCACAAGAGAACAAAATAAAAATGGATCCCACCCCCATTCGAGCCATGTGATCGTGGTGTCATAGGGATCACATGACTGATTGGGGGATTCAGCCTTAATAAGGGCTCAATCATTAGAGGATGCCATGTCGACCTTATGGCCTTTTTAAGGAAAGCATAGCATGCTTAAAGGGTTAAAAACATCTCTACATCTATTATCAGCACTGACAGAATTCCTATGGGGCAACTCATTTAATTGAGATGACCCAGGCATATATACCAATTCATATATAAAATATATTTTGCAAACATTCAAGCGAAAAAAAACTCAACAAAGCATGGGTTATACTCAAAAATAAAATTTTAAAACTAGGGAAACATTACAGCTTATTGGTTGGCAGAAACTCTTGATTGAAAAATCCCCCACTGAGGATAAATGGAATATTTTAAAATAAATATTAGAAATGTACGCTACTTTGTATGTACCATTAGGTAATAAATATAAAAGAAACAAACTGAAACCAATGTGGTTTAGTGGAAAGGTAAACCAAGAAATTAAAAATAAGAAATGGGCATTTAAAAAGGATGTATTCTATATAACAGGGCTTGAAAAAATTACTTTGAATCTAGGTGCCAGTTTTTAGTTTTTTAAACTAACAAAGCTTTAGTTTCAACAACAAAAATCCTAAAGGGACAGTATAGTCATTAAAACCACTTTAGCTTAATGTACTGGTTCTGGTGTCTAACCTGACCCTGTAGGCGTTTCAATGTAAAACACTGTCTTTTCAGCTCAGGCGGCAACTAGAGGTGTTTCATATGTCCAGAGACCACATTCTGCATTGAGGCGCTGAACATTCCCCACCGAGATGCATTGATTCAATGCATCTCCATGAGTAGATGCTGATTGACGCAATGTGACTATGGGAAACCATTAGATTGGCTGAGATCGAGATTGGTGATCTCAGGTATAGAGATGGGGTCAGCCGCTGTAAGAAAAGCAAAGTGTGGGACATCAGGTGAGTAAAAACCACTTTACCTATGCGAATGGAGGGGGGACAGTAACCTAAACAGACACACCCAAACACTGACTGACACACATACACTAACAAATTCAAAAAAACTTTTTTGGAAGAGCTGGAGTGGATCACTTTCCTGGGATCCAGTGTGCAGCTGTACTGACATCTTCATGCTCATCCAGCAGGGAAGCCAATAAGGCATGAAAAAAGGTGATGGGCTAGATGGGCTAAACTAGAAAATGAGGAAGTGATATCCAAAGAGAGCAAAACCAGCAACAAAAATGTTTTAAAGTGCATAAATATTTTTTTTTTTTTTAAAAAGCTGAAAGTGTAGGTACACTGAAAACAGAGATGGGGGTTTGTTAATGAAGACCAGGAAATGTATACATTAATATTTTCCTCCCTAGTAGATTAAGGAGGAACCTATGGCAACATATATGCAAATCATTGCAGTAAAACACCTGTAGAAAATGTGATTGGATGACTCCAGCCTTGGTGCTTCAGCAACTAAAGAAAGTTAAAGGACCACTATAGTCATCCAGACCACTTCAGCTCAATGAAGTGGTCTGGGTGCAGGTCCCCCAAGGTTTAAAACCTTCAGATATAAACCTAGGTTTACATTGCAGGGTTAAAACAGCATCTAATGGCTGTCTTCTTGACAGCCGCTAGAGGCGCTTCTGCAAGGCTGAATGCGAAAAAAATCACATTCAGAGTGCAGAACGTCCATAGGAAAGCATTGAGAAATGCTTTCCTATGGGCGTTTTTAACGCATGCGCAGCTCTGGGTTTTAACCCCTTCAGCCCAGCGGGAGGGGGACCTTAGGGTTATATAGTGTCAAGAAAACTAGTTTGTTTTCCTGACACTATAGTGAGCCGTTAATGTAAATAAAGCACCAGGGCATAATCTTTCACTAACAAGTACTTATGGAGCTAAGTGTGGAAATAAGTAAACCTCTTATTTAAATCTTTCAGGATTTTTTTTTTTTTTGGACCTTTACCAGACAATTGGAGGAAGGCAGATGTGATTCCTATATTTAAAAAAGGCTGAAGCATGAGCTTAACTACAGTTGCTGGGAAAGTATTTGAATGATTATTGATGGATAATTTACTGGAATTCATTGGGAAGAACTTTGTTATTAGCAATAATCAGCACGGTTTTATGAAACATAGGTTATGACAAACTAACTTAATTGCGTTCTACGAAGAAGTAAGTAGAAGTATAGATCAGGGTGTTGCAGTGGGTGCGATCTACTTGAATAACTCTAAAGATGGAGTACAGCAAGTTGTCATTAATTGTAAATTTTCAAGTTGTAAAAAAGTAGTAAGTGGCGTCCCTCAGGACTCTGTTTTGGTATCGCTTATATTCAAAATATTCATAAATAATCTTGAAATAGGCATTAAAAGTAGTATTTCAGTGTTTGCAGATGACACAAAACGCTGTAAAGTAATAAAATGTGAACAGAATACTGCTTTGCTGCAGCCGGATTTATTATATACTGGAGGACACTCAAATCACAGATGAAATTTAATGTAGTTAAATGCAAAGTTATGCACTTCGAAGTAAAGAATGCACAAGCAACGTACACCTTAAAATGGTTGTGAATTAGGGACAACACAACACAATAAGGATTTGGGAATTGTTATAGACATCAAACTAGGCAACAATATGCAATGTCAACAAGTAAGGTAATGTTATGTATAAAAAGGGCATACATATAATTTTGCCTCTTTATAAATAGAGATCTGACTGCCATTCTGTGGTCAAGAAGGAATATTTTCCCTAGTTTGTTACAAAACTGAAAAGTGCCTCAAACTGGGGTTTTGCCTTACCTTAGATCAACAGCAAAAACAAAAGTGAGAAAGGCTGAACTTAATGGACGCGTTTCTTTTCTGCCTATGTAACTATGTAAATCAAGCATGTCAAACATATTTGCGGCCTGCCTGTCCTGGGGCCGCTTTCAGCTGTGGCTGCGACCAGCAAGACAGGAAAAATATTTCCTGATTCTTGCTCTCCCGAGCACAAGAGGGCAGAGTGGTTGTGTGTCTGCTAAGCACACTAGAGCAGCCACTCCCCTTCCCTCCTGCTCACAGCGCCAGAGGAGCAGAAAGGCTGTAGCTGGAACTGAAGGAGGGACAGCAAATTGTAAGGTAGGAGAAGAGGGGCATGCAGTGTATTAATTTGAGGGAGGGGGCACTGTATTAATTTGAATGAGGGGGCACTGTATTAATTTGAATGAGGGAGGGAGGGGCACTGTATTAATTTGAATGAGGGAGGGAGGGAGAGAGGGGGCACTGTATTAATTTGAAGGAGGGGGCCAGTGTATTAATTTGAGGGATGGAGTCACTGTATTAATGTGGGGTAGGGAGGAGGCACTGTATTAATTTGGGGAAGGGAGGGGGCACTGTATTCATTTGAGGGAAGGAGGGGCAGTGTATTAACCTGGGGAGGAAGGGGGCACTGTATTCATTTGAGGGAAGGAGGGGCAGTGTATTAACCTGGGGGAGGAAGGGGGCCAGTGTATTAAATTGGGGAGTGGTGGCAGTATATTAATGGGAAGGAGGGTGCAGTGTATTCATTTGGGGAAGTCAGGGGACATTGTATTAAATTGGGGAAGGGGGGACAGTATTTATTTGAGGGAGGGAGGGGGCCAGTGTATTAGAGTGCTGGGGCGCAGAGAGGGCAGAGTATTAGATTGGGTGAAGGGGCAGTGTATGGTGGAGTAGATGAGTAGAGGGGCAGTGTGTTGGATATGGGGGCAATGTATTAGAGTAGGAGGAGAAGCAGTGTGTTAGATAGGGTCTTCATGGAGGCCCTGAATGCTCCCCATGGAGATGCTGTTTGGCCGTGCAGATTTTTGCCACACATGCACAATAGCCTCCCAATGCATTCCTATGGGAGAGCATTGTATTGGCTGAGATCATCAAGTTTGATGATCTCAGCCAAAGTGAAGAACACACTCATAGAACGTAAAAAAAACAGCAAGATAGCGTAATTTTTCTTTTACAGCTGTGCAACAGCATACATTCACCATTTCAGTCCCATTACCAAACATTTCTTAATATGTCACGGTAGTTGGACTAAAACATTGTTCATATGCAAATGCATTTCTTAAAATAAATTTGCTCTTTTGTTTATTTTGAAGCCCTACAAGTGCGAGGACGTCCCGTGTCAGTTAGGCAACTTTTTTATACTGTACTTTTCTAAATAAACCTACATTTCCATGGAAACTGTAGTTTGTTTGTTTTTCCGGCCCAAATAAACGTAAACCTTGTTTATTTGGCCCGTGTTAGCCTTTGAGTTGGACATGCTTGATGCAAATAATCTATTATGGTAGTTTGTCCACTTAGCAATTTAGCTTACATGATGTTCTCAATCGCATCTTTTGTTGACTTATTGAAATTTGTACTTAACCGACACTCAGTAAAACTTTTTTGATACCTACAAACATGTCAACCCTATAAAGACACGGTAAAATATAGGTTCATTTAGTGTTATTGTTTATTAAGAACTACAATGAACCTTTACATTTACTAGAGAGCAAAAGGATTGACACATGAATCAGCTACTCAGAAAGAAATATTTAAACCCCTGAGCCTGTTAAAGGATTATCTGTGGGTGCAGCATGGGTAACTAAAGAACAGAGCTGACGTGACACATTCTAGTACTGCACATACACAAAGGGAACGGTGCCAGAATTTCTTCATTTGCTTGCGTCAGTCTTATAGGTTTTAAAATAGTAAAACTAGTAAAAATTTGTTTTATTAATGTATTTTATCCTGTGCGCTTGTTTATACACAAATGCCAGAAAGTTTATTTTTAAATCTCCACTATCACATACCTGGAAAATTATGGGGAAGTGTTTATTAAAATACAAAAATGTTGGGGGCATGTCCTGGTGGCGGTGCTGAGCGGACGCATGCACTGAGCGCTCCGTTCCAACGAGGCCCGAAGGAGCAATTTGGCAAGTACAGCCGACAAAAAAACACAAAATAAAGGTACCCCAAACCGGCATGGCACAATCCAAGGGGAAGAGGCAGACAGACAGGGCGGAAAAAACAGCATTTTTCGCCCTGCGGACGCAGGCTCTGGTGGAGGAAATCCAAGATGGCGCCGAGGAACCGGCAGTACAATACAGCCAGCCTCAAAACAGCGAGAGCCCCTCACACAAGAGATGTTAAGGACCATTCTGGAGGAGATGTCTGCTAGGCTGGAAAACAGTTTTAAAACTACCATGGGGGCCATGCACAAAGACATCCAAGAGCTGGAGGTGAGAACTACTGGGACGGAAAACAAAATGGCGGAGCTGGAGGAAGCCCACAGAGGACTAGAGGGAGAGGTGTCAGAGCTGCAAAACCAAGTGAAAACATACGCTTTAAAACTAGCTGACATGGAAGACAGAGCCCGTCGAAATAACTTAAGGATACACGGGATAAAAGAGGAAGTGGGGCAAGCAGAATTGGCGGCATACCTGCACGACATGCTGAAAAAGCTGGCACCTGATATACCACAAGACCAGCTACTTATGGACAGGTACCACAGAACGGCCAAACCCAGCTTCCTTCCCCAAGATACCCCGAGAGATGTCCTCATAAAAATGCACTACTATCACGTAAACGAAGTAGAAACTCCCAGAACCTTAGGGGGGATTGATGGTGTTTGCGGACATATCAACATATACCCACAAAAGAAGGAGAGAATTTAAAAGTGTAACAGAAAAGTTCAGAGTCAACAAACTACCATACAGATGGGGATACCCGGTGGAAGTACTAGTATCCAGAGGAGGGAAAGTGTCCACCATAACCACACCCGAGGAAGGAACACGGATGCTGCAAAGGTGGGGCATACCAGAACCAAGCCAGCGACGCAGCCCACAGACTGGAGAAAAGCTAAAGAGAAGGCTTGAAGGACGCCGATATTACACACATAGATGTCAAGCAGTTCCGAGAGACTATTGAGAGACTATTGAGAGACTGGTCCTGATAAACTGACCTTGGTGGAACATGAGGGTATCGTATACTGTTCACTGACACATTGTGGGTAGGCCACAATCAGGCATTGTTGTAATATATCACAGAAAACGTATATAAAAAAATAAAAAAAAATAAAATATAGAAAAGAAAACCCTACCTGGAGGAACATCCAATAGTAGTAGCCTGGGCTCAGACTACCAAAACGCCAGGAACACTGTAACAGATAATGTAAGGACAGAGTCGGGGAAGCACCCCACAAAGAAGAAGTTAACACTTCCACCCCCAGAGGTACCACATAGTACCTAAGCCGCATATGGCAAATAAGATACACATGTTATGTTTACTAACCCAGTTATGGCTACCCTCCCCACTTCCCCCCATTCTAACCGGGATTTCCCCCGATAGGCGAGAAAGGTGTGTCCCAATACTACCCTCAAACAGGGGACAGTCGCTCGACTTGATGCTGCTGGGGCGAGCGAACCCCCCAAACTGGCACTTGCCCCTAGGCACGACCCTCAATAAACAAACGGGGTACAAACCCCCATGAAAATCTACTCCCTAAATGTGAGAGGGTTAAACCTACCGGTCAAGAGACACCAACTGTATAGAGAACTTAAACACGCAGATGCAGATGTAATCTGTCTCCAGGAGACACACTATAGAACAGATAACTATATTCCCCCATCAGCGGTCGACTACCCTCACCAATACCATGCGACATCCCCCTCAAAGTCCAAGGGGACCTCCATACTGGTTTCTAAACTAGTAGCATTCACCTTGATCTCCATAGAATTAGATGCAAATGTGAGATAAGCTATACTAAAATGCACTATAAACAATCACGAATCTCTATTCACCTAAGGTAAACCAGAGCAGATTCCTACAACATCTGCTACAAAAACTAGCCACAATACAGGAGGGAATATCCATTATATGTGGGGACTTCAATCACTTATGGGATCCCAAATTAGACTAACATCTCGCAACACAGTCCTAGATATAAAATACTCCACAGACACTGCAAAAAGATACAGAACCTCCTTTCCCTACACCATTACTTTGATTCATGGAGAATATCCCACACACCGGAGCGAGTATATACCCACTTCTCCCATGTCCATAACACATACTCGAGGATAGACGGGATTTTAGTACATGGGAAGGGACTCAACCAAATAGCCGACAGCGACATTGGCCAAATCACTTGGTCGGACCATGCACCAGTATCGTTATCGGTCAAAGACCAATACGATTACAAACACCGAAGCCCATGGAGACTGAATGCATCCCTGTTGCAGGACAACACATTCAAAAAAGAAATAGAGACCACCCTACACGACTATTTTGCAGAGAATACCACGCCGGGAATGCCCCGGGGCACAGTATGGGCAGCTCACAAGGCGGTAATTAGAGGGGTCTTTATTAAAAGAGCGGCGTACCTACACAAACAATCCTCAACACAACTTACCCAATGGAGACGCGACCTATACCAACTGAACACCCGAAACCAGGTCTCACCATCCAACGACCTTAAAACACAAATATCTAACATTATGGCCAAAATACACCAGAGAGCACTAGAGCAGACAGGGTATATGCTCCAAAGATTAAAAATGCGGCAATACACACAGGGGAATAAAGCTAGCAGATTCCTAGCCAGGAGACTACAGGAACGAAGGGCAAATCAAAAAATAGCCTTCCTTGTGTCTCCAACGGGGGAAAAGAAAATGATCCCCACTGATATCTGCAACGAATTTGCAAACTATTATGCCTCCCTATACAACATACATAAAAACACCAAGACTTATCAGCCCACACAGGAACACATTAATGCATATCTGTCCACAATAAACCTTCCAGCAATCACGCCCCAACAAGCAACAGAGCTTACAAAACAAATATCAGAGGAAGAAATCAATTCTGTAATAAGGAACCTACCAAACGGCAAGGCCCCAGGTCCGGATGGACTAGACAATAGTTATTACAAAACTTTTACACATCTACTAGCACCCCAATTAGTACACATGTTCACGGAGGCGACCACTACACAAGCTCTCCCCACGGACTCATTACTGGCCCATATTATAACACTACAAAAACCTGGAAAACCGCCTATGGCCCCCCAAAACTTCAGACCCATCTCTTTACTGAATACAGACGTGAAAATATTCGCCAAACTGTACGCAATGAGACTGAGCACCATCCTCCCAGAGCTAGTCCACTCGGACCAGGTTGGATTTGTATTGGGAAGGCAGGGAGCGGACAACACGCGCAAAGTCTTAAACATACTGCATAGTCTACCTAGAATACACAAAGGGGGTGGACTTGTGATATCCCTAGACGCGGAGAAGGCCTTCGACTGCCTGCACTGCCTGTTCCTGGAAGCGGTTATGGCAAAGTTCGGGATCCCAAGTGACTTTAGATCAGCAGTAAAGGCGCTATACAGCGCACCAAAAGCCCAGCTACTGAATGCGGGATTCCTGTCTGGACCCCTCGACATCTCGAACGGAACGAGACAGGGGTGCCCGCTGTCCCCTCTGCTTTACGTTCTAGCTCTAGAGCCATTACCTGCAAAAATTAGATAACACAACTCCATACATGGAGTGCACATAGGTGGGAAGGAATATAAAACCAATCACTTCGCAGATGATGTGCTCCTGACCCAACCGCTAATATCAATGCCACATTTACTACAGGTGATAAAAGAATATGGAGACAGTTTGTACTACAAACTAAACGTAACAAAGACCCAGACGCTGGGGATAGGGATACCTAGTGACATAATGCAGGTACTTCGGGGAAAATTCGAACTGGACTGGAGGACGAACAATGTCACCTTTCTGGGAATTAAACTAACCAAGACATTAGGAGGCCTGTTCAAGGCCAACTATGAGCCCCTGCAAAAGGAGCTAGAAGCCAGTTTGGCCTCATGGACAGACAAATACCTATCTTGGCCGGGTAGGATGGAGGCCTTCAAGATGTCTTTGCTCCCCAAGCTACAATACTTATTTAGAACGTTACAAATAGACCTGCCATCCACATATCTAAATAAAATACAAACGATGCTCACCAAATTTGTATGGGCACAGAAAAGAGTGAGAGTAGCAACGAAATTCTTAAACAGACCCATTCTTCATGGGGGCCTCGCGCTACCCAACATTAAATCCTATTACCAGGCGACACTGCTGGCCCCTCTGGTGGGAATACACACAGGTAGCAACACCCCCCAATGGTTAGAAATCGAAGATCACTGGTTACAGGGGGGAGACCTGCGGAAACTAGTGTGGGTACCCAAAAAGATGCGCCCACACCAGTCCCACATATTACCCACCACCACAACGATACTGAAAGCCTGGGACAAAACACAGGAGGCAGTAGTGTCGATGATACCATGGTCATCGGCGACCCCTCTAACCAGCCTACACGCAGTCAACAACACGTTTGACCACAAGGAATGGACGAAAAGAGGGTGCACACATGTGAGAGATCTATTGACAACACACAACCTGATACCGTTCCCCAACCTACAAGAAACATTTAACCTACCCCCCAGACTGATATTCTCGTACTTACAAATCAAATCAATGCTCAGTGCCCAAACACCCACTGAGAAAGGAGGGAACACACTTCCACTGACAGAGTTAGAAAGTGTCTGACCAAATCACGAGCCAAAGGAACAATATCCATGTGCTATTTTTCTCCTAAACGTGATTACCCCAGTACATCGGGATAGATTTAGTCAGGCCTGGCAGGGGGACTTAGGAAAACAATTTGATAAAACCCGATGGGCAAAAGCAGTAACAGCACATAAGGGGAAATCAATGTATACAACGCACCTAGAACTCATGAGAAAAGTGTATTATAGGTGGTACATGGTGCCAACCAGACTGGCAAAAATATACCCAGGAACGTCCGCACAGTGCTGGAAATGCAGGGGGGCAGAGGGCACAATGTACCATGTGTGGTGGACATGCGAGGTGATTAGGCCCTACTGGGAGTTGGTAGGGAACATTATTAAAGAGGCTGTAGACAACAGTATCACAATCACCCCAGAACTGTGCCTACTATTTATGGAACTAGACCGGTACAGAGTAAGGGGGGCAATCCTGATCTTCCACATATTAATAGGGGCCCTGACGCTCATAGCTAGGGAATGGAAAACTATAACGGCACCGATGAAACGAGCTCTGATGAAGCAGGTCTCTACCAACCTACAATATGAAACAGTGGCGAGGAAAGCCTATGGCAATAGTAAGAGATTCGAGGAGGCTAAACTTAGATGGGAAACCATACATGCCCACACGAGTCAAGAGGATGACGAGTAGTCCCCAAACTAAAAGAGTGACCATCCAAGGAGATTTAGATATACAGCGAAAATACCCCCCTGGGGGTACAAGAAGGAGGCCAAGGGACATGAATCGGAGGGGACCTAAAAAGACAGACAGGGGAATAAATAAATACAGGATAAGGGAATAGAATGAAATATACAGTAACAAAAGAGTGGTCAGTGGTCTCTTCTGTATCCCACTTTTATACGATTTCATTTGAAAATAAAAATTGTCAAATTGAAAAAAATACAAAAATGTTAACTAGGTAAATGTTACATCTGGTTAGTGATGGTTAGAGATACGTGCTCACTTAAAACTTAAAGACATTTAAAAAGGATGTTTGATTTAAATGGAAACAAAAAATTTGATGCATGAGCAAAAACAGGCCACTACTATAGTGGCATGTTCAATGTTATGTCAAGGGGTACTGTTCAACACCTTCTGAATTTACTTGAAAACCAGTGAGTGGCAGTCTATAGCCTTTATGACAAGGATTGAGGCATTATAATGTTACTCCCAGGACCCTCAGTACACAGGGATATCCCCTTTACAGAGATCATCAGGAAACAAGGTCCAATTTGAATGGAGAAATGTAAGCACCTCAGAAGATATCAATAAACTGCAAGGGGAAGCAAATACAGCAAAGAAGGGGACATTGTAACCAGAAATGGTGTGGGTGTACAAGTAGGGTGAGAAATTTCACAAGAAAGGGTGAATTACAGCAAGGGAATATTTGGTTTGCATTAGTATATTATTGTTACTTGAGTTCCATCTTCTAGATTGTAAGCTCTGTCTCCGATAACACTTTATATGTCAACTACTTGTTGTCAGATATCCCCAATCTATGATCACAGAGCGCTGCATAAATTGCTTTCGCTCTATAAAGAAGAATAATGTGGACGAGTTATTTGACATTTCGGTGCACATTTAATTTTTAAAGATTTGGGCTGACCCTTACAACTAGACTACATTCTTTTAAGTCATGTATGCAGCATTATTGTGATGATGCATAGGGCTTTGTGGCAAAGCAATGAATCTGCTGTGAGTCTTACTTTTTTTAGCACTGTCTTTTTTGCATCAAACATATATTTATTATTTTGATGTATAATAAATAAGGGTGCGCTATACCTTTAAAAATGTATAGATTGTAAATAAATAATATGTACCTTTATTTGTTATATGTTTTAAGAGTGTACTTTTATAGGCTATCACACTTTATAGGTGCAGCTTCTCTCTTAAATACTTGTTTTTGCATTTTATTACTTGCTTAATAATTTTTGCATTATTTGCACAAAAATATGTTTTGTAAAAGGGGGACATTTTACCCACTATTATATTAGCGCATTTCTACTTGTTATGTTATTATTTTGCGGTGTTCGACTCTCAGTTAACCTTTTCCTGGCTTTGTGTGCATGTCAGTATGCTTTTACTTGTCTTCTTTGTGGCTTTCTTTAGACAAAAGAATCTTCTATATTCTTCCTCAGTAGAAAAGGGTATAATGCTCACTGTAATTCTAGTGAGTTTATTTAGTTACATAATGTGGATTAAAACCTTGCAGAATAGAAAAAAATCTTGTGTCATACTGCAAAATAAAGATTATGTATTTCAAACCAGTTACTGAACAAAACATGATGATATAACCGATACAGAAACACAGTGTACCACAACCAACACAGTTAGCAATAGTCCCAAGCATTGCGATTGGTGGTTATGAGATTGAGCAAATCCTATGTGTAAATATATACTATACAGCATGGGTCCTCAAACTCTGGCCCCCCAGATGTTGCTGAACTACAACTTCCATGATTCTCTGGCTATCTATGTAATTTAAAGAATCATGGGAGTTGTAGTTCAGCAACATCGGGGGGCCAAAGTTTGAGGACCCATGCTATACAGCCTATATACTGGCTGGCATACCCAGTACAGGTATTACTCTCAGAGGCTATAGAAATAGCTTGGAGTTAAAGGGACACTGTAGGCAACCACATCAATTCATCTAATTAAAGTGGTCTGGGTGCAGTGCCCCTGTTCCATTGAGAACTGTCATGTAAAACATTGCAGTTAAGGAGTTTTTTTTGGTTTTGTTTGTTTACTGAGCAGGATACACATGGCATTGGATGTAAAAGAATTGCATCAATTTTTTAATTCTCCTAGTAAAATACCCCAGAGTGTGTATTAAAAATAACATGCTTTAACTATTTTAATATACAAAACACAGACCTGAAAAAACTCTACTTGTGCAAGGGACTAAAGCAGTAGCCTAATCCAATTTTGCATCTTGACAATCTACATTGTCCTGAAACAAAATTATTTCAAATTCGGGCATTTGCCTAGACCCCTAAACATTCACTGGATTATTCACTCAAAACACAAAATTTTTAAAAATTAAATCTGGATTGAAAAACTAAGGCAAAAAAAATAAATATATATATATATATATATATATATATATATATATATATATATATATATATATATATATATATATATATATATATATATATATGATTTTATATTCTCCAAGTCAGTTACAGTCAGTCACATATGTCAGTGCAATCTTTTTCATTTATAATCATTTTGCGAACATTTGGAGTTTAGGGAAAATTCACGAGTGTCTCATAGTGTGTGTGATGTGTTTGTGTACTCTGTGTTGCCTACCTTCTACTTTTCTTTTTTGGAAGGAGTACTATGATCCCTGCACCTTTGGTCTCCAGTTATACCTTTTTTATTGGAATAACATAATATTAAAAGACAAGCTTTTCAGAGATTTCATATCTTCAGGTCTGCAGAAGAGAAGAAACCTCTTGGAAGCTTGTCTTTTAATTATTATGATAGCCCAATAAAAAAAGGTATCATTGCATAATGCAATACTCTCAATTAGCCGTATTAGTCCAGTAGAAAAGATGTAAAAATATCTATATATCACTGTCGAGTGTGTGTGTGTGTGTATATATATATTTACAAATAACAAGAGACCTCACTGGATTTAGTGAAAAAAATGAAAAGCTTGTATTTAAATTCACATAAATCAAATCCACATTTCGATAAAGATTTGATAAAGACTGTTTGTCGGTCGAAACGTTGATTTGATTTATACGAATTTAAATACAATAAGTTTTTTTTATTTTTTTCACTAAATCCAGTGAGTGCTCTCATTATTTGGATTATTATACATTGCGCTGAGATGGTGCATGTTCTACTTAAACGGTTACACTCCAAGCATCAGAACTACTACAGCCTGCTGACTGGCACTCTGTTCAACGAAAGTTAGACAGAATGGATACTTGCCAGCTTAGAACTCTAGCTGCCAGAGTTGGAGTAATACATCCAGCAGCTAAAATGTTAATCTCTACATATCTTTGCATATCTCTAAAGTGATAGTGGAGCTTGTAAAGTTTTTAACACATACTTCTAAGAATTCAAGTTCATAAAATGATATGTAAAAAGTTTCTTAAACTTGTCACTTAAAAAGAATATATTATAATCACCCGCAGTAATTCTGTTGATGTGGGCCGTTCCGGAGGTATTTTTTGTAAGCAATAGTCCACAAAGCCCCTGAATGGATCTGTCCTGAAATTTAAAAATAAAAACAAAATATTAAACCAATTATTATAATGTGTCACAGATTTATAATGATTGTGTAATCAGTAAAGATTATATTTGTCAAGGGCAAAAATAAAAATCTTCAAGGAAAAATCTGGCTGCTTAAAAACTCAAAATAAGCAAATATTCAGCAATTTACAGTAGGTTTTCATCATGTTATTTGGTAGTAGAGAATTGCTGCCCTGGACTGTAATATACTACTGGAATTCACAAATAATGGTTAAAATTTGACAGATTAACAAGAAAAAAAAACCAACAAAATAAGTTTATATTGCCTTATCAGGATTTTTTTTTTTTACTTTTTCATTTAAATACACATAACATGCAGAATATAGATATTTAGTAGCATAAAATGATTGGAGTTAAAATCATAAAATAAATAAACTACTCAGTATCAATGCAGTTTAGCAAGAATGTGTTAATCTGTTCTTTTAAGCCCTTTTAAGGAGAGATATAAGGAGACACTATACGCAACCAGACTTCTTGAGCTCAATGAACTGGTGTTGTGTCCCTATTGCCGAGGGACAACAGCACTGGATTAAGGTACGTTACAGTAGGTTTTTTTAACCCCTTCTGCACCACAGGGGGAGATGGTGTTGCGATGGAGGGAGATACTAGGGTGCTATAGTGCTAGGAAAACAACTTCTTTTCCTAGCAATATAGTTCCCCTTTAAGAAAAAGAAAAGAATAAGAAGGATACAAAGAATATTAAAGGGACACCGTAGGCACTGTATCTGCTTCATCTCATTAAACTGGTTATAGTGTATGGAGTCCCCTGGTACCATCTTTTCTATCAGCATTAAACAGTTTTTAAAGTTGTAATGTTTTAATGCTAAACCAGAGACCACGGCAGTCCATCCGCTCTGTGCTGCTTTGGCTAATAAGGAAGTATTAGCCTGAGCAGCAATGTGCAGGTGTGATTGGCTGAGAGTGTCAGCTGACTGCTTTTAACCGGTCAGAGCTCCAACTGACGGTATGAATGGGTATGACAAAAAGGAAGTATGTAATCTCTGCCTTAGCTACACATACAGAAGGGGCCGGACTGTGGGTGGCCAGGGACTCTTATTTTGTGGCATACTGCACAAACATGTGCAACACTGAATAGAGGGACAGTGCCAGGGCACCCCAGGCACTATAACCAATTCAAAGAGACAAAGTGGTTATAGTGACTACAGTGTCCCTTTAATGCATTAAGATTACCTCCTTGTTGGTTAAATATGTGACAAGATCATCACATCAATTAAAAAAAAAAAGGAAGCACCTGAAAAAAATCTATATCACGTTAAAAACTCAGGCATATGTGACTTAGAATTCAGGTCTTTAGCTTCGAATTAGCCTTCAACTTCTTGTTTCATCTACTTTTTATAACCTTTACATTTCAAGCTCATTAACCATACTGCCAAACACTTTGTATTAAGAGCTGTACATGCTACATTTTAATTTCATGCGCAGCATTCTCTGCTCCTTTTGTCCTGCTATATCAAAATTATACTGTTTGTTTCCTCTATTTGTACAGCACAGCTTAATATATTGTAGCTTTGTAAATAGTATTAATAATTCCTTTAGTTTAAGGCATCAGATTTTTTTGAAACAAATTATATATATATATATATATATATATATATATATATATATATATATATATATATATATATATATATATATAAAAAAGAGAATCTTTTTTTTAAGTCCTACTTGTCAATGGGACCTGATGGAATACACCCAAAGCTATTAAAAGAGCTTAGTGGTGTACTAGCAAAACCATTAACAGATTTATTTAACCAATCATTGTTAACAGGAGTAGTCCCAGAAGATTGGAAGTTAGCGAATGTTGTGCCCATTTACAAGAAAGGTAATAGGGAGGAGTCGGGCAACTATAGGCCAGTAAGCCTTACTTCAGTAGTGGGGAAAGTGATGGAAACCATGTTAAAGGATAGGATTGTTGAACATCTAAAAACACATGGATTTCAAGATCAGAGACAACATGGGTTTACTTCAGGGAGATCATGCCAAACTAATCTTATTGATTTTTTTGATTGGGTAACTAAAATTATAGATCAGGGTGGTGCAGTAGACATTGCTTACCTAGATTTCAGTAAGGCTTTTGACACTGTTGCACATAGAAGGCTTATCAATAAACTGCAATCTTTAAGTTTGGATTCAAATATTGTTGAATGGGTAAGGCAGTGGCTGAGTGACAGGCAACAGAGGGTTGTAGTTAATGGAATATATTCGAAGCTTGGACTTGTCACCAGTGGGGTACCTCAGGGATCTGTACTTGGACCCATTCTCTTTAATATTTTTATTAGTGATATTGCAGAAGGTCTTGATGGTAAGGTATGTCTTTTTGCTGATGATACTAAGATATGTAACAGGGTTGATGTTCCAGGAGGGATAAGCCAAATGACAAATGATTTAGGTAAACTAGAAAAATGGTCAGAATTGTGGCAACTGACATTTAATGTGGATAAGTGCAAGATAATGCATCTTGGACGTAAAAACCCAAGGGCAGAGTACAGAATATTTGATAGAGTTCTAACCTCAACATATGAGGAAAGGGATTTAGGGGTGATTATTTCTGATGACTTAAAGGTAGGCAGACAATGTAATAGAGCAGCAGGAAATGCTAGCAGAATGCTTGGTTGTATAGGGAGAGGTATTAGCAGTAGAAAGAGGGAAGTGTTCATGCCATTGTACAGAATACTGGTGAGACCTCACTTGGAGTATTGTACACAGTACTGGAGACCGTATCTTCAGAAGGATATTGATACCTTAGAGAGGGTTCAGAGAAGGGCTACTAAACTGGTTCATGGATTGCGGGATAAAACTTACCAGGAAAGGTTAAAGGATCTTAATATGTATAGCTTGGAGGAAAGACGAGACAGGGGGGATATGATAGAAACATTTAAATATATAAAGGGAATCAACACAGTAAAGGAGGAGACTATATTTAAAAGAAGAAAAACTACCACAACAAGAGGACATAGTCTTAAATTAGAGGGACAAAGGTTTAAAAATAATATCAGGAAGTATTACTTTACTGAGAGGGTAGTGGATGCATGGAATAGCCTTCCAGCTGAAGTGGTAGAGGTTAACACAGTAAAGGAGTTTAAGCATGCGTGGGATAGGCATAAGGCTATCCTAACTATAAGATAAGGCTAGGGACTAATGAAAGTATTTAGAAAATTGGGCAGACTAGATGGGCCGAATGGTTCTTATCTGCAGTCACATTCTATGTTTCTATGTTTCTATACAAACTATCATAAAAAACAAAACAAAACAAAAACAAAAACCTGTCACTGATGTTCATCCTTAACAGACTCTTTAATTTATCATGAAATTAAAAGAGGATAATTATGTAACAAGTATTTATATAGTGCCAACATAGTCCACAGCGCTGTATAACAGGTAAACAAGACAAACCTTTAACCCCTTAAGGACACAGCTTCAGAAATAAAATGGAATCATGACGGAATATTTCTGTCATGTGTCCTTAAGGGGTTAAAAGATCACTATAGGGTCACAAACATGTATTCCTAACCCTATAGTGTTAACACCACCATCTACCCCCCCTGGGCCCCTCATGCTTCCATAAATATAGTAAAAAAATCTTACTGTATTCAAGCCTGAAGCTGTAAATCTGCATGCTGTTAGACTCAGAAAAACAAGCAGTCTGCTGACATATGGTAGCCTGATCCAATCACAATGCTTCCCCATAGGATTGGCTGAGACTGACAAAGAGGCAGATCAGGGGCAGAGCCAGCACAATTCAAACACAGCCCTGGCCAATCAGCATCTCCTCATAGAGATTAATTGAATCAATGAATCTCTATGAGGAAAGTTCAGTGTCTGCATGCAGAGGGAGGAGATACTGAATCACAGGATGCTGTGCAGTGCTGCCCTGTGCTCTGCTGACAGCAGATCTGAGAGGATGGAGGCATATTATGCCTCCATCAACTCTGAAGTTCCTCTGGTTCACTCTGAGTGACTGCAACTGGAGGTGTTCCTAGCTTTCAATGTAAACACTGTATTTTCTTTGAAAATACAGTGTTTACATGAGAAAGGCTGCAGGAAGATATAGTCCTCACCTGAACAACCTCATTAAGCTGCCTCACGCAATGTTTGCTCATGCCGCAGGAGCCGGAATAGGACGTCATATTCCGGCTCCTGGCATCAGTAGACAGCCCGCGAGGGAGCAGAGCAGAGAGGTTAGAGCTCCCTCGCCGCCTCGGATTAGAACTCTGCCGCCCGCTGAAGAGAAGCCCCACTGGACCCCAGGGACAGATCCACACCAGCTCTCCAGGTAGGGAGGCTGGGTGGACATTTAACATTAATAATTTGTGTGTCTGTAAGTGTATTTGTGTGAGAGAGTGTGTGTGTGTTTCTCTGTGTCTGTGAGTGTATGTGCGAGTGTTTGTCTGTGAGTGTGTGTGTCTGTAAGTGTGTGTGTGTATATGTTTGTGTGTATGTGTTTCACTGTGAGTGTGTGTCTAAGTGTGTCTGTAAGTGTATGTTTGAGTGTGTTTATGTGTTTGTCTGTGAGCAGAGTATTTGTAGAATAGGAGAAAGAAGGAGCAGAGTACTTGTAGAATAGGAGAAAGAAGGTGCAGAGTATTTGTAGAATAGGAGAAAGAAGGAGCAGAGTATTTGTAAAAAGGAGAAAGAAGGAGCAGAGTATTTGTAAAAAGGAGAAAGAAGGAGCAGAGTACTTGGAGAATAGGAGAAAGAAGGAGCAGGGTACTTGTAGAATAGGAGAAAGAAGGAGCAGAGTATTTGTAGAATAGGAGAAAGAAGGAGCAGAGTATTTGTAGAATAGGAGAAAGAAGGAGCAGAGTACTTGTAAAAAAGGAGAAAGAAGGAGCAGAGTCCTCGTAGAATAGGAGAAAGAAGGAGCAGAGTACTTGTAAAAAGGAGAAAGAATGAGCATAGTATTTGTAGAATAAGAGAAAGAAGGAGCAGAGTACTTGTAGAATAGGAGAAAGAAGGAGCAGAGTATTTGTAGAATAGGAGAAAGAAGGAGCAGAGTACTTGTAGAATAGGAAAAAGAAGGAGCAGAGTACTTGTAGAATAGGAGAAAGAAGGAGCAGAGTACTTGTAGAATAGGAGAAAGAAGGAGCAGAGTATTTGTAGAATAGGAGAAAGAAAAAGCAGAGTACTTGTAGAATAGGAGAAAGAAGGAGCAGAGTATTTGTAGAATAGGAGAAAGAAGGAGCAGAGTATTTGTAGAATAGGAGAAAGAAGGAGCAGAGTACTTGTAAAAAGGAGAAAGAAGGAGCAGATTACTTGTAGAATAGGAGAAAGAAAGAGCAGAGTATTTGTAGAATAGGAGAAAGAAGGAGCAGAGTACTTGTAGAATAGGAGAAAGAAGGAGCAGAGTACTTGTAAAAAGGGAGAAAGAAGGAAAAGGAGAGAATTGTTGTTGGCTAATAATAGTAAGTGGGCTACCTAGCTCAGCCTTCCTACTGGGCATTGCTATAAGGAAGGTTAAAAAAAAATATAAAAAAGGGGGGAAAAAAGGTGGGGAGGGGAATTGAGGAGGGAGAGGAGGGGAGCTGATGCACAGATGAGAAATCATATTATGAGCAAACAGAGAAATCGTCTGAATATCACCAAAAGAGGAGACCTTTGTTCCTTACGAAAATCGAACCAGATATCAAATATTTAGTCTCGCAGCATCAGCCTCAAGGATCTCATTAATCACTAGTAAAGATAATTTAAATTTACTTTGTTTTCTCATTAAACTTTATAATGTTAAAAACATTATAAACATGCATAAAGTAGAAATAAAAAGATAGATGTACGTACATTTAAAAAAAAACCAAAAAAAAAACACCCTCCTTTCTAAAAAATATTCTGCACTTGCGCGAAAACTGGTGGGCAGTAAGGACATTTTTCCATCAAGAAAGATGCATTAGTGGGCGGTAGGTAGAAAAAGGTTGACTACCACTACTCTAAACCTTGTCATATCACACTGACATTAAATGATATATGGTATCAAACTGTATCCAAAAATATGATTAAAGCAAACAAGCAAAGAGTTGTGTAAGTTGACTTTATTCAATGTATTTGAATAGAGACTAAAACTTGCCAGTTACGTGCTATTTTATCAGGCTATTTGCTACCAAAATCTTAGTGCCTTCTGTGACTGGTCTCCTTTCATACTGCAGACATTACCATGTCGTATGTGACAACCTTGTTCCCCCCAAAAACAGTCATCCTTTATAAGCTTACACAAACAATCATTATTACAATAGCACTAATGATTTGCAGAGGTTTCAACTTACCATTCACTGGACTGTAGGGATGGAGATTCATTCTGGGCTATGTGATATAAGGCACTCATAGCATTCATGTTAAATAAGGGGGGCTTTCTTTCAGCTGTGAGAAAGAAGACAGGAAATGTGCATTGACTAAAGAGACATTAGATATGTGTTAGGCACACGTAGATCCTGCAAGGTGTTGTTGATAAAATTAAGTCTCTTTAGTGTCATCACACTAACTAATCCAATTATTTTAATTTCTTAGGTCACTCTAGGGAAGACATTCCATGAAAGCTGGTATTATGCTATAAACAAAATTAAACTATGAATATTTTGCAATAGGGGCTTACAATACTTGTCAGAACTTAAAACGGTAGATAATCTGATACACAAGTTTAAGATATCACAACTAATAATGTTGCAGCTCTTTACAAATAAAAATCTTTCATTCCTTTCAACTCTTTGCACACAGATCTACTTGTCAGGGCCTTTAGAAATCTAGAAGTTAGGTATGGAAAATTATGTAATGAGTCAGGGGTTAAATGTGAAACATGTACGTACCAAAAGGCACATGCTCATTGATGAGGGTATGTCATTAGATGCATTTTTGCATTTATTAAGTTAAGCAGGTGCATGTTTGCAAGTAGTGGGGTGAGTGTTTATACATAAGGCACATGTTTGCATGCAAGCATGAGTGGTGCAAGCATGAGGGTTTATTTCTTAAACTCAGTTATACAATGATTGTATTATAGAAATAGATAGATGCCATGAGACTTTTACTACAAGGCTTCACTCTTTATAATCATTCTAGTAATGGATGCTGTGATACAAGCCCTGGCAACATTGCAGAATGTGCCCTGTGTGGGGAGAGTAGAACTAGTCCCGTGTACGTGGCAGGTAGGACATGGTTGGACTCGAGAAAAATAGGGTGTGTGAACTTTGCTATGGGAAAGTTCCTAGTGTTTCAGGTATGTGGATTATTAATGAGGAATCGCAATCACTGTTGCCAGGTGTCTTCGTAGAGTGTGTATTTATGTATTATAGAGTGTGAGTTCTTCTACGATCCATATGGACTCTACCTTTTGAATCCATTCTCTTATAGTCGCCGTGTGTGTGTGTGTGTGTGTGTGTGTGTGTGTGTGTGTGTGTGTGTGTGTGTGTGTGTGTGTATTTTCAGAGCAATGGAATTAGTAATTTGGCTGCTGTTAGTAGATGGTTAAGGAGTAGGAGTTTAGCTTTTGGTAGGTTGATTGAGTGTAAGAGGAATAGCATTGATTCTGGAGAGGAAGGTTTGGATCTATGATCTGGATATTTGGGCATGACCGCCAGATGTGTGTGAGTGTACCTGTAGCCCAACAGCATTTCCAGCAAGCATCTGAGGGGAAGATACCTTGAATGTGTGCCGGGGAGTAGTGCCATCGAGCTATTAGTACATAGTGGCTTTCGTGGATTTGGTGAACGACACCACTCCTCCATGGATAAGTGAATATTTAGTTCTCTGGACCATGTTGCAGCGAATTTTTAGAAGTGTGTTGTCCTTTTGGAGTATATTATAGAATGTGGATAGGTGTTTGGTCTTAAGATTTTGTGTTGCACGTTGGGATTCAAAGGTAGCGTGCACCCGCACCCCTTTAGGAGTTCCGGAGTGGACTGCAGAAAATGGGTCAGTTGTGCATGTCGGAAAGTAAGTAGGGTCGATGGGGTTTCTCCTCTTATTAGGGCAGCTAATTGTTTTATACTTGGTGTTCTAAAGTGGTGCCCAAATTCAGATAAGGTGTGTCATGTAGGGCTGCGTTTGCACTTGGTGACATTTCTGGTAGAAATAATGGGTTGAGCGTTAGTGGATATAGGGGAGAGGGGTGGCGAGATAAGTACAGTGATTTCCTGATAGACCACAATTTAAGTGTGTAAGAAATGGTTGGATGGTTAGAGTGGTTGGGCAGGTTAAATGGGTGGCTTGTGTTGTGCCATGGAATCGTATGAACTGGTACTTGAATACAGGCTTGCGCTAGCGACACCCATTGTTTATTGTTTGCCAGTGTGGTCTATTCATCGAGGTGAAGAACGATTTTGGTAAGTTTATGGGGAGTACTTGTAGGAGATAGAGAAATCTAGGATGAATATTCATTTTTAGGAGGTGTATGCGGCATAGCCAGCCAATGTGTGGCAAGTTACATGCAGCGAGGTCTTTAGAGATGGCCTGTAATAGAGGTGGAAAGGTCAGATAATATAATTGAGATAAGTCTCGTGGGAACTTAACCCCTAGATATCTGACTGCTAAGGTAGTCTATATAAACAGAACCTTTGTTTTAGGGAGACCACCGCGTCCTGACTAAGATGTCAAGGTAAAATTTCACTTTTCGTGAAATTGACTGGGAAGTTTGATATCTCATTGTATTGGGAAATTTCATCAATAAGGTGAGGCAATGAAGTCAGTGGATCTGTGAGTGTTAATAAGAGTTCATCCGCAAAGGCAGCAGTTTTATATTCGTGGTTTTTTACTTGGAAACCATGAATATGTGGGTAATCTCTGATCCCCTGGAGGAACGGTTTCATTATCAGAACGAATAATAATGGGGTCAGATGGCACCCCTGTATCGTACCATTCCTGATTTGGACAGTTGTCCATTGATTCGAATTCAAGCGCTAGTGGTCAAGTAAACTGTTAAGAGCCATTTCAACCAGTTGGGGCCAAAACCCATAAAGTCGAGGGTTGCAAAGAGGAGGGACCAGTCCACCCTGTCAAACGCCTTTTCGGCATCAATTGAAAGTAGTAAACATTGGGCCCTGGAGCGGAGTGCAGCTTTTTATGATCAGGTGACTAAGTGTAATTCATACTTAGTGGATGAAAACATAATGCTGGCTCGCTGGTTGGATCTGTGTAAGTGCTCTATGGACAACTGATGTGGACGCATGTATAATTGACTGATATGTGCAATACAAGCTAGTGAAAGCAAATGGATGTGAGAGTTTGGGATGTTTTATTCAGCAAATAATATGCAATATTAGAGCTGCAATGGAAAGGAGTTATACATACAGAGGTACACATAGTCCCTCACTTGTTTTGTGCATATTACTATACTAATGTGTCTCAAGAATAGTTTGAGGTGGTAATGAAAATTCAACATTATCATATTAAACAAAGTACAGTGTTGTATTATCTCAACAAAATAAATATCAGAACAGTGATTATGGCTGCAAACAAGCTAAAAAGATCAATAGAGGAACTGTTGGACTTTGAAGCAGCACAATATATGTATGCATGGGGTACTGTCTTGAAAGCAATATCCACACACAGTTGGGAGTTTAGGTAAGAGATGTAAACTGAATACACAGCGAAAGTGAACATGGGAGGAATTAGTCTGCTCTCTAGGAACTTTTGGATGGTTATTCAAGTTCTCAGACATATATTTGGAATATACAGCAGATAATGTGTTAAACAATTTACTCTCCCCCCTTTCTGGATTATCAACTTGTCAACAATTTAAACAGGAACACATGACCCACTGTTTCGGGGGAAAAGCATGTTTATACTCACCTAACTCAATACATGTTATACCAAGGGACCAAATATCCACTTTACCATCATATTGCCCCTCATCCATGGCTAAAATTACTTCGGGAGCCATCCTGGCAGAAACAATTAATGAGAACTTGGTTATTAAAATTATATTTATAAACACACCATAAAGCATTCCAACATTTGGCACCCTCCTTCCATAAATAAAATTCAGATAAAGTGAATTTAATGAATTTACTGACAGTTTGTTGCAGACAAAAAATATCCTTTTGTATCTGCCAACTGCATATTTTTTTACAGTATGTATATTATTATTAGCACGTATATAGCAACTTATTCTTTAGCAGTTAACAATTAGTGGAAGGGGATATTAAAGTTGAAGAAGGACCAACTTAAACAAGCTTAAAATCTGAGGACTTGAGGTAGGCAAATATATAACGTTTGGTGTTTTGACCAAGGACACTTACTAATAAGGTAGTCTGACCAGGATTCTAACCTGGGTTTCCAAGTAATAAACAAGTGACATTACCACTGCTCCAACTATTTCTGCTTGTAACATATTGTGTTTCAATCTGTGGGTCTAGTGAGAGTATGCAGTTGTGTACATACATGCATGGTTAAAAATAATGTTATAAGAGGTTACATAAGGTGTTTAGTGTTAGAGGCTTTAACAAAATGCTTGAGGGATTAAAATTGTGGTGTAAGGGGCATTTGGAATAGAATTGGGTGTTTAATGTTTAAAAGAGTTTAATCAATCACTTAAAGCAGCACTGTCACTCCCCCTCCCACCCTCCATTCAAAATATAATAGTTATGAAATACACATAATAAATTTGTTGGAATTGCACTGAAATTCAAATCTGGCCAAAAGATTTACTGAGACAAAGTAAAGACTACTTTGTTTCAGTATTTTCCCCATGCCTGACACTTTTGACACTGAAACTACCACTGTCTAAAAGTGTCAGTGCATGAGAGTATAGAAGTGATGTCGGCTCCTTGCGCAGAAGACGACGACTGGCCGGAAGAGGATAGTGGCACCCAGGAGGGATAACACAAAAACAAGTGTGAGAAATACAAGTTAGATGAAAAGGGTCAAAATGCTCTTAGTTAAATAGCCTGAGGGATGTGCATTCAACAGAGTTTTGGCCCTTAAACTATAATACACTCCTTGCAATATATGTTTTATAACTTCTAAAAAGAGAACTGAAATCACAGACATATTGGGCATTTTCACAATCAGTAATAAATAGTGAATATTTGGAGTTGTTTTTCTTTAGCTGTACTGGTGAATAAATTACAAAATATAAAATAATTTTTTTTGTTTGTAATAATTTTATTAATGTTTAGTATTGTGTATATACAAGATATCAAAAGGAAGCGATATTTATCCTTTAAACATGATATATAACATGTATAGGTGCACTTAAACAGAAAGGTGAAATTGTGGTAGAATAAATTCATGAAAAAAGTGTCAAAAAGGCCTTGGCCACAAAGAGTCACATATCAAAAGAGCCTTATTCCTTAAGCGTTTAAAGTATATATATTTTATTCTAGGTTTAGTGTGTTTGAAACGTTACATTTGGGATAACAGAAGGGGTTTTGCTCACGTTTTGGAAAAGATTACATTTAGGGTTAGTGGAAAAGGGTGTTTATTGTACAAGCATTTGGAGTTTGGGTGTTATTTGCAACATACTCACCATCTGACTGATAGTAGATCTGCAGGGGATATTATACAGTTTGCAGCATTCAAGTCTGTCCCTGTTCGTCATGCAAGGCACTTCTATGAGAAGCTGTGAGTTGATGGGAACGATCCTTCTTCACAAACACACTAGAGTAGCTGGGAAAGCACTGGCATTTACCCCCACTACAGATGTAGGCAACCTTCAGCACTCCAGATGTTTTGGACTGCATTTTCCATGAATGCTTTGCCAGCATTATGGGAGATGTAGTCCAAAACATCTAGAGTGTCAAAGGTTGTCTACTACCCCTGTAGAGGGTGTAAAAGTCCATGCTTTCCCAGCTACTCCAGAAAACATTGCTTCTGTGCTACAATCAAGCATAGGAGGCTGACTGGTCTACAAATGACAGTGGCCAAAGCAAATGATACTAAACGCTTCCAACCAGCCCAGTCCAAGAGAAAAAGGGAAACTTTGACTAATGGGAAATCTGGCTCGGGGGAAGGCCCCCTTAAATATAAAATCAGTGGGTGGACTAGCACAGTAATGCATATTTGTTGGAATGTTTTATTTATTTTTTAAAGGGACACTGTAGTCACTATAAGCATTTCATCTCTTTGAATTGGTTATAGTGCCTGGGGTGCCCTGGCACTGTCCCTCTATTCAGTGTTGCACATGTTCGTGCAGTATGCCACAAAATAAGAGTCCCTGGCTACCCACAGTCCGGCCTCTTCAGTATGTGTAGCTAAGGCAGAGATTACACACTTCCTTGTTGTCATACCCATTCATACCGTCAGTTGGAACTCTGACAGGCTAAAAGCAGTCAGCTGACACTCTCAGCCAATCACAGCTGCACATTGCTGCTCAGGTTAATACTTCCTTATTAGCCAAAGCAGCACAGAGGGGATGGATTGCCGGGGACTCTTGTTTAGCATTAAAACTTTAAAAACTGTTTAATGCTGATAGAAATGATGGGACCAGAGGACTCCAGACACTATAACCAGTTTAATGAGATGAAGCAGATACAGTGCCTACGGTGTCCCTTTAATGAACAAATTTGCTATTTATCCAACAGACCTGGCTGTTTTTCCCCCTAATTGTAATTAATATTTTATATTTATACATTAAGAATTAAAGTGGCACTGTCGCCATCTGGGGACTTAACATAATTTACAGAGACCCCTGACTGTGACATCAGTGCCTCGCAGGCACCGCCATCTTCTTCTGGCTGGTCCTCTTCCTCTCGGAGCAGACGTCACCGCTGTACTCTTGTGCATGTGCGAGTAGACTATGGGATCCTCCATAGACAGAGCCAATTCCTGCAGCCATCTCTGTTGACTAGCTTAAATAGTATATTTAAAGGGAAACTATAGTCACCAGGACAATTACAGCTTAATGTAGTGGTTCTGGGGTCTATAGAATGTGCCTAGCACTTTAGCACTGTAAACACTGCCTTTACTGTAAAAACTGCCTTTTCAGAGAAAAGGCAGTGTTTACATTGCTGACTAGTTACACCTCTTTTCAGTCGCTCAGGAAGCCTCAAGAGCTGCTTCTTAGTTCAGTGCTGCATAGTGTGCAGCACTGGCATTTAGCATCTCTACGCTCTGCATGTAGGTGCTGAATGTTCCTCATAGAGATGCACTGATTGGCGCAGCACTGCATATTGCTTTGCATGCACAACAGCCTCCCAATGCTTTCCTAAGGGAAAGCATTGGATTGACTGAGATCATCAGCCACAGAGGTGGGGCTAGTCGCGGCGAGCCTAGCTTGGTTTGTGAGAAAAGGAGAGTAAAATCACCTTTAATTTCTGGAGAGAGAGGGGCCAAGCACCAAATGCTGCATTCCAGCACATTTGTATTCCTGACTAGTGTTCATAACTAGTATTCATTTAAAGAAAACATTCCAAGTACCATAATCAATACATAATGTTGCAGTGGTTATGGTGCCAGGAGTACCTTATGCTCTGACAGGGTCAGTAAGGCTTGAAAACTTACCAGGGTACCAGTTATCAAGTTAAATAAATAAAAATCACAACAAACTAAAAATGCAGTGTACAAAGTCAGAGAAATCAATTTACCAGTATGGAGTTCCGACAAAGGAGTTGGCAGGTGATGCTATAGATGCAGATCCAAAATCTGCTAGTTTTACCTGACCTGGCTCAGTAAGCAAAATGTTTCCAGCTTTAATGTCTCTAAAGAGTGACAAATACAAAAAGAAAACCATAAATAGATCATATTTTACATTTTTGTTTTGTTCGCATATATACACATTATTAATACAGGAAGCAGCTTTTGCAATGTTTTACATACAAACCCAACACCTGCAACCAAGAAATAAGACCAACTGATAGATTTTGGGACATTATATAATCACTTGTAGCAAAGGAGTCCCAAAAGATCAATTTAAAAGAAAAAAAACTTCCACTAGAGGGGGTTGTGGTCCTATATACTGTATATATACAGTTAGACACAAACATTAATTTAGATGCACAGTATGATAATTGTATACAAACCAAATAAAGTACTACATTAGAATGCCTAGGTTGTCATTGTGAAAAGTAAAATGTATTAAAAAAAAAGCGTACTAAATACAAATTAAATAAAAATAAAAAAAACAATTAATGGTGTGTGTGTGTGTGTATATATATATATATATATATATATATATATATATATATATATATATATGAATTGTTAGACTTAGAAGCTGTTATTGGTCTCTGCACTAGCAAATATCCATGACTAACTCTCTAAAGTGAATAACTTATTAAGTGTTTGGGCTGTGCTGTGCCCTACCAAAGTTTAACCCCATTTCCCCTCAGTTATTACAATGTAAATTGCATTTTGTATCTTTTTATGGTCATTAATTTACCAGTGATTACCATCAGCCCTCCCCAGCCATCAATGCCATGACCCTTCCAGCTCATCAATAAGATGACCCTTCCTCACGCATCAGTCTAATGTCATGACCTCTCCCATGTCATAAGTGCTCTTTCATGACCCATCCCCTACTGCCAATTAAAGCTTTTCCTCCCCAACTATCAATCTCGTGTCTCAGCTAAAAACATGCATTATCAAGGAAATATACATACATATACACACATATATACATAGAGAGGGCCAAAAATGCTGTGATTAACATAATCTGTAGGCTGTTGTGTCCCTTCCTAGATTTACCTGGTACATTTCTATTGTCAAGTTACCAAACTCCCATACAGGAAAAAATAAAATAAAAACAAGAACAAATAAAACCCCTGCAAATTGGGGGCAGAGGGTGGATACACATTATTATTGACATGTATATAGTGCCAACAAATTCCATAGCACTTTACAATATAAGAGGGGGGGGGAGCTATAACAATAAATGAGACAATTACAAAAACTTACAGAAACAATAGGTTGAAGAGGGCCCTGCTCAAATGAGCTTACAGTCTATAGGAGGTGTGGTATAAAACACAATAGGACAAGAAATAACAATTAAATAAGGTGGAGTGAAGCAAAGCTGGAGCAGTGAGTAGAGTGCTCTCCTTTAGGAGAAAGCAAGGGACAGGTATGTGAGGTAGAGGTTACTCTGGGAGGCCATAAGCTTTTCTGAAGCAATGGGTTTTAAGACACTTTTAAAATGGCATTAAAGTGATAGTTTAGACACCATAACAACTTCTAACATCTAAATCAGGGCTTGGCAAATCCCAGGCACCAGGTTGCCATGGCAACTAAGAATTTTGTTCTTGGGCCTGGGATTTGTCTGCCAATTCAGCAGGGGTGGGTGGCCAGCATGGAGGTGGGCACCCAAGGGAGCAGTAATCCGGGCACGCAAATAAAACTGTATTTGTATGTGTGCGCTGTCCCGTAATCTGTATAATACAGACACTCACTGACAGACAGGCACACACATTTTTCCACACACTAATATTTTTTTTTTTCTTATTGAAGTCCACCAACCGCCAAACCTTTGGGAAAGCTTGACTGGATCCTTTCTCTGGGATCCAGTGCATCTGCTTGATCCTGAAATCTTCCTGCACTCCTTGCTTTGCTCCCTCGCGTGCATCACTACAGGGTGCTAGAATATGATGTCACTCCAGCCCTGGCATCACTAAACCGTTCGCTAGGGGGCAGAGCAAGAAGAGCAGGAAGATTTCAGGATCAAGCAGATGCACTGGATCCCAGAGAAAGGATCCAGTCAAGCTTTTCCAAAGGTATGGAGGTTTGGTGGACTTAAATAAGAAAAAAAAATAATTAGTGTGTGAAAAAAAATGTGTGCGCCTGTCTGTCAGTGAGTGTCTGTATTATACAGATTAAGGGACAGCGCACACATACAAATACAGCTTTACATTTTATAAAGGCTACATAAAAAACATCCATGGGGATTCAGTTCCACCACATGGCCATGTTCTGTTAAGCCACCACTACTTCACAGTATCCCCAATATTGATGGGTCCTACACTAATTTCAATGTGGGAAACAAATTGAATAGTGCTAAATAAGATAAAGTGTATTTTGATAATGTGTTGTAAAAGCAGTGTGCAAGCAAAACAATTAAAGTGAGAGTGCTTTAATGTACATACCCACTATGCATATCCTTTGGGCCCCTTTGGAGGTGACCACAGGAAAGTATAAATTGGAGGTGGTTTTGGATAGTAATGTGACTTTAATAATATATATTTTTTTTTTTCTCTTAACTTTTTTTGTAGTGCTTAGGAATACAAGCTTGCATAGATGAAACAATGATCGTCAATGTATATAAATTGCAGTGATAAAAGATGTCAAGTTGAAAGACTTGCACTTTTTGTGTAAATTCAACATCAAGAGTAAAACATTTATGTCTAACTGCTATATGAAGTAGAGTTATAAAGACATACGGCATAAGAGAGACTTGGGTAGGACAAGCTGCATACTAAAATAAGCGGAGTATAGCTATGTGCTTTAAAGCCATTTGTTTAAGATAAATAGTAGCTCTATCTCAATGAAATCAATTGATTAGACTGACTACCACCACTTCATGCTTAAGCTGAGACTGAATCATAGCCCCTGACACATGCTGCAGACTGTTATGTTACGTGAAAATAAAATAAAACAGAAAATATTTCATCTGCTGGTGTGGAGGCTCTAGGAGCACTAAGGAGTGCAGACTACTGTATTTGTGTGATAAAGAGGCCATCAGCCCAGAAGAGTTCTACTTGATGTTTGGACAGAGTGCTGCATGAGGTGCCTTCTGAGCTTCTGACCCACACAGTGAGGGACTGGTCTCTCTCTATTCGGTAGCTGAAACCTCCATAGTCGCCGTTGTATGGGGTGCTCTTCTGGCAACAACACGCCAGAACTGAGTGCAGATGGTTTTCCAGGCATCAAGGAAGGTCTCCCCTCAGCTCTGCACTGTGTCCTTCAGTAAGGTCTGTGGAGGTGTGCTGGTCACTGCCATGTTGAGAAACTCCGCACACTGCTCCGCTTCAGGATGTGAAAGTGCCCGTGTCAGTGGTAAGTATCAGGGGCTGTTGTGGTGGGGACTGGGATGACCACCACCGGTACAAAGGGGGGGGAAATGGGGCTTGCCTGGTCCCACACTAGGTCTCAAATCAAGTTGGTTGGAGCACCACCGTTACAAGCTGCCATATACTTCACCGGAGTGCTCAGCGACACCCGGACACCTCCAGGCATCAGCTCAGCGCAGATCAGTAAGCTGGGTATCTTGATTGTTGGTGTTTAACCCAATATTTGCGGAGCTCGTGCGGAATGTGACCGTTCAGCATGGCAGATGCCTTTTAATAATGATTTTAATTTAGTATAGAGCAGATATAGGATATGCATTGTGAGTGTATACATCAAAAAGCCACACTGAGCCAATCATCTCCTAATTAAAATGCATGGAATCAATGCATCTCTGTGGGAAATGTACAGTACCTCCAAGCAGAGATATTGTGCAGCACTGGACTAGGAATCACCTCAAGTGGCCATTCGAGTGACTGTCACTAGAGGTGTTACCAAGAGGCAATGTAAACACTGCCTTTTTCTCTGAAAAGGTAGCATTAAACTGAAAAGCATGCAGGGACAGGATATTACAGGAGGAACCCTTTAATATTGTTTGTACAAAGAAGATATCCATTACAAAAATTTAAAATAATGAAATATGATGTCTTAGCTGCAAAACACATTAAATAAATTAAACAGGTTGCATTATTTCTTTTTAAAAATGATTTACCTGTGAATCATATTGTGGGAGTGCAGGTAAGCCAGCCCCTGCAAGGCACCATGTGTAATGGCAGCTATTTCCACTTCCTGAAGTGGTTTCTTATGAACTGCAGAAAGACAAGAAAAAAAATAACATAACATAATCCAGATCATACAAGCCAATGCCATGGCAAACATTTCAAAAGAACAAGAAAATAATTGAAACAACTTTGCACATTTCTCTTCTTTACTGCATGCGTTCTATGCAGTGCTGGGTGCAAAGGACATAAATGACTGACAAGGAACCAAGATGGAGGAGCACAGTTGAAGGATAAAGAGGTTTAGATTTCCACATTTAATTATATGTTTCACACCTCACTAATATATATTTGTCAAATATAAGAATGAGTCAATATAATGTTAAAATTCCTGAGAAGTAACAGTTCCCCTGTAAGCTATTTATTATAGTTTGGATGCAATTGTAAAAGTACGACATAACATTTACAGTAATTGCCTCTGCTTTTATTTTGAAAAAAAATTTTATACACAGAACTTTTATACCACCCCGAGGTAAAGTTTGAATTTTATCGATAGAAATATTTTTTGCATTTACTAGTATATATATATATATATATGTAATTTCTTTCTTTTTTACGTTTACATTTCTTTTATATTTATTATGCAATAAGGTGCTGCAAGACGCTAATCCGCATATGAACCATGAATGTCAGTGTTGCAATATTTTTCACACATTATCTGATTTGCTGATTCATCAAGACAAAGAGAGGACACATGCAGTAAGTATATCTCTACATCTCTGTCCCTATGTTTTCCTGTCCTGTACATTTTTACTAAACATTGTTTGCACAGCTTAGTTGTGTGTGTGCTGGTGAGCTCCCAACACTATGGGGAAAGTGTGCTCTGCGAGCCATATCTGTGGGAATGTAGAAGTTTTGGGGTACTGCAACTCCTGAGGGTTTCAGAGGCTCTCTTTAAGTGTGTGTAAAGGGGCATTACTGTGTGATTGGGGGTAGCATGTTTTACTGGGCTATTAGTATTTTAAAGGACCACTCTAGGCACCCGGACCACTCTAGGCACCCAGACCACTTCAGCTTAATGAAGTGGTCTGGGTGCCAGGTCCAGCTAGGCTTAACCCATTTTTTCATAAACACAGCAGTTTCAGAGAAACTGCTATGTTTATGAATGGGTTAAGCCTTCCCCTATTTCCTCTAGTGGCTGTTTCACTGACAGCCACTAGAGGCGCTTGCGTGCTTCTCACTGTGATTTTCACAGTGAGAGCACTCCAGCGTCCATAGGAAAGCATTATGAATGCTTTCCTATGTGACCGGCTGAATGCGCGCGCAGCTCTTGCCGCGCGTGCGTATTCAGCCGACGGGGAGGAGAAGAGGAGGATCGGAGGAGGAGAGCTCTCCGCCCAGCGCTGGAAAAAGGTAAGTCTAAACCCCTTCCCCCCTTCCAGAGCCGGGCGGGAGTGGGACCCTGAGGGTGGGGGCACCCTCAGGGCACTATAGTGCCAGGAAAACGAGTATGTTTTCCTGGCACTATAGTGGTCCTTTAAATTTGCAAAATTACATTACTAATGGCAAACTGAAATGCAGGTTAGTATTAGACATCACATGTGTGCAAGGGTTCCTCTACTAAATGGCACTCATTGCTCAGTGTTGCGAGTACACCAGGCTATGAAAATTATTTTTAAGCAGAAGTACCCCTGCACAAGCAGATGGGATTTCTTGTAATAATCTGCACTTCAGTTTTCAATTGGCACAGAGAGCATTGAAAATAGAATTGCCATTATATTTTAGATGTGTTAAGATGTACAGACAGCATGAAATACATGATTCTCAGAGAATCATTATTTCATGCTGATTGACCATCAACTAGCCTCTAAACTGGAAACTGGCTGAAGTGCAGTATGTCAAATAAATAAAATTGGAACTATTTTTTTCTTCACAAATATAATAGATGAAATATTTTTTGTTTAATATTCATACATCATATGAAAAAAAGAAAAGATGTTTTTAGCCTGGAGTTTCAGTTTTCAGTCTCTTCCTTTAACAGAAAACTTGAAGAGTCAGGAAAAAGTGGTCAGGTGCATACTGAGTAATATATTCTGAACACAAGAAAGGAAATGGAAGTGAAAATGTCTTCTTCAAAATGACATTAGTTGGTTTACTAAATAGTAGAACAAAAACAACAACAAAAACACAAAAAAACTATATATATTTTTTTTTATTATTTGTTCCCTCTTCTAAACCCAATTTTTAAAAAATTTCCTCCAAAATATTTTACTAATTCTTTGTGCTAGTGTAGCATCTATTATAATGTAAATAACACGATCTTGTTGTTCTGGAGGCATCAAAAACCTGCAGTCACAGTCTGCTGCAGACATTAATTTAGTTCCTCCTTACCTTATGGATAGGACAGTAAAATTTGATATAGACATAGAAATCCCTGGCATCTCAAAACATAGAAGTGCTGTTGCACCAAGACTAATGGACACTGTGATTCTATTGTGTCACTATGTGACACTCCATTTTTATTGCACAGTACGACATAAGTTAAAGAGACACTATAGTCACCAGAACAACTCCAGTGGCCACTCCTCAGGTGGTGCTTCCTGGGTGCTTCCACACTCTGTATGTAGACACTGAACTTTCCTCATAGAGATGCATTTATTAAATGCATCTCTACGAGGATGTGCTTATTAAAAAGAGGAGCTTTTGGCGGGGCCAAAGCCTGCAGATCAGTGGAGAGCTGGAAATAAGGTACATTTTAACAGTTTCTAAGGGGGGCAAGGGGTACGGCAAGCCACCTAAAATGGTGGTTTAACACTATAGAGTCCGGAATACATATTTGTTATATGTTTATTACCAAACCACCATTATCTGCAGTTATACGCTGTACAGTATTGTTTTGCTATAATGAAGGTCTTTTATGAGCAGGGCCACAATACAGAATGATAACAACTAAGCAAAAACAAGAGAGTTTTAGTGGATGCACTGTAAAGTATAGCTTAAAAGGACCACTATAGTGCCAGAAAAACAAACTTGTTTTCCTGGCATTATAGTATTAATAGGTCGTGTCCCCAGGGCTGAAGGGGGAGGAAGGGGTTAAAATCTTACCTTTCTTCAGTGCCGGGCTCCCTCAGCGCTAGGGACTCTCATCCTCCTCTGGACGTCATCGGCTGAATTCTCAATGCTTTCCTATGGACGTCAGCGTCTTCTCACTGTGATTTTCACAGTGAGAATCGCGGAAGCGCCTCTAGCGGCTGTCAATGAGACAGCCACCAGAGGCTGGATTAACCCATATGTAAACATAGCGGTTTCTCTGTAACTGCTATGTTTACAGCAGGCAGGGTTAACCCTAGAAGGACCTGGCACCCAGACCACTTCATTGAGCTGGAGTGGTTTGGGTGCCTACAGTGGTCCTTTAACATTGGAATATCAGAATTTTGAGTGAGCGGTTATAAGGTTAGTCAAACCAAAAACTGCTGTTTTAAGAAAAAATTAACTTTAGTTACAGTAACCTATTGCAGGGCCAAGTTCTCATCCCTACCCTTAGTGTATGACAGGATTCTGCAGCCATTTACATGGACCTTGGGTCAGACACGGTTTGAATTTGACAGTTAGTTGGTCTGATGATGTCACTGCACTTTGTAGGGAGTGAAGCAGGGAAGACCATAGAGACTACCTAGAGGTGCTCCAACCATAGAGACTACCTAGAGGTGCTCCAACCATAGAGACTACCTAGAGGTGCTCCAACCATAGAGACTACCTAGAGGTTCTCCAACCATAGAGACTACAAAGAGGTTCCCAAACCTTTATATTAAAAAAAATAGTGTTAAGGTGACAGTTCCTTAAGATTTCTGTGCTGAACTGTACAAGGTGTTGGAGAGATTGCCCTGAAGTAGAAAATCTGTAACCCTCATAAAAATGGTAAAAAATAAAAATAAAAATAAAAAGTTACAGGGCACCTCTTATACCTGAAAGTCAATCAAGACAAGTTGGTTATTGCATATAAATTATTAAAACCATAGTTAAAACTCCGCTTTCAGAGAGTATGCTCCTAACCCCCAAGTACAAATGCATTTTATGTTGTTTTGGTTTTATTTATTAAAAAAAATGAAAAAATAAAACAATATAACCCAATTTTTTCCCTGGAATTTACAGTAACCAAAACAAAAATACATCTTACCCTCTAGCAAATCAGATGCAGATCCTAGGCAATACTCCATCACCAACTGCAAGAAAAATTATAGTCAGGTACTGAAAATGCATATATACACACACATCAAGGATTACAGGCATTAGCATGGACAATGATTTTAAGATGTGCCGGCTGGTTGTACTTTACTGAGAAGCACAAGAGGAGGACTACTTCATTATACATCTGCACTTTTGTTTTCTTACATCCAAACATATACATGGTCAGTAAGGTAGACAAGGATGGCAAGAAAATAAAGCTCATTACCGGTAAAACTGGAGGATATAAAGTGTATTCTGCAAACATTGCTTTTAGATGAAGTAAGAAGTTACATTTTACCAAAGATATAAACTACTAAATGTGACACACAAATTAACACATGTAAAGCAGCAGGTCATTACTGCAAATTAAGATTGGGCCCTGAACCACTGCATGAAAACCAATCACACAGATGCAAATTAAAAACAAGAACATGAATGCACAACATGTGAAGAAATTAACATTTATTCACTAAAGTAAGACTCGTTTTGAATTCAAGGTGAATTACACAATTTAGTCCACAATGGCTGAAATGGAAACATTCTTCAAGTCCGTGATCTGTTTTGTTCGGCATGTTAGCCTATATCTGAAACTCATTTTGTATTAACACTGACAGGTCACAATAACCTTAACAGTAACATGAAGAAAGCACTGGACCGATTAAAGGAGGAGGGAAAAAAATGAAACGTAACTAGTGTGCATAACAAAGGTGTGGAGCCAAAGTCTAAGAACAACAAAAAAAAAAATATACAGAAAGAGGCAGCGAGACAGGTCACCAAAACTAATTCCTATAAAACATGTTTTCAAAATACACACCAAAAAAAAAAAAAAAACATTTTATTTTGAATGGACCACTAAAATTTAAATCATGCAAAGTTTCAAAAACTAGACACGTAAGAAATTCCCTCTAAATTCAAATAGCACAGTTTACCTCTGGCACTGAAGCTGTTGTGGACTACATTCACCTGACAAAGGATTGTGGTTAATAAACTATGCAATGCAAAAGGGTAGCAATCACTACACTAGTATGTTTCGTGAATGTGGTGAATGGTGAATAGAGTGCTTACTATCATGAATAAACAATACTATTTTAGCAAATCTTTGCAAGTTGTGGTTCTCCGTGAACTGACAATAGTCTAGTCAAATGCGAAATGGTGGGTTATATTAGACTCTGAATATGTTACTGTGAGAAAAATTACACACACCAGAGAGCAGCAAATGTATCTTTAGGAATCATACATGTACACATGCTGGGATTTGTAGGTCACGTAATGTAAACATTACTCACCCAAGCTGTGTGCTCTTTCAAGTAGCATCCCTTGTATTCAATGGTGTTGGGGTGTTTCAATTGTTTTAGAAACTTCACTTCTTTGATTATATCTTGCCATTTCTGTAGGAAATTAAATGCACCGTAATCATTAAATTTATCGCAGACACAAAGGTACTTTTGAAGCACATGGCAAAAGAGAAAACTCACCTCATTCATTTGTTTCCCATTGTAAGACATTTTTTTAATAGCCACCACTTCATTGGTTCCAACATTAGTGGCCTAAAACGTTAAATGATACAGATGTAAAAAACATTGTAGTGGGACAGGAAAGAAGTCAGTTCAGATACACATTCATTATGCATGACTGCCAAAACACTGAGTTTGCATGAAGGCAGACATTACCTATTTCTAAAGCAGTACAGGTATTCAAAGAAAACAGTGCTCACTGGTTGTTAATGAACTCAATTACCTCTTTCAACTACCTATTAATTGTTTGGCAATACCTCATATGAAGTTAGCGAGACTGTGTTTCATGATTAAGAGGACACTCCAGACCCAAACACAGCTTGAGAGAATTTGAAAGGTTGCATATTCACAATGTGTGAGTTGCTGACATGACTCTACCCCATTGACAATTACTGTTTTCATAGAATTTGCCTCTTTCTCCTTAGCAAAGGTTTGAAATACTATACAGATAAGAGGACAGTGATTGGATGTGGGATCAAGTCAGCAGCTCAGCTCACACTGATCTCTTACTTGCCAGGAGTTGTGTCATAGACCATGTAACCATTGACAGCGGATTTTAATGGAATGTATTGCCATAAGAAATACAGGTTTGAAATCAGATTGTAAACTTCCAAATTTGTGTCTACTAGTGTGTAAAATTGAAACAAGGTGTACTGGTTGAAGAAAATGTTGATACTATAGGTACTTAATACAAAGGAGATGTAATGCATACTGCTTTAAAATAATCTACTGCTAACACTGATCTGTTAGATGAAGGTTTAAAACACTGTTATAGTGCTCATTACATCATGTACATGTCTAAGTAGTTCACTGTAACCAAGGTGACCACTAACGCTAATAACCAAGAGACATCAAAATACATTCACTGTTGATGGATTATGATCAAGACATATAATCCTTGATATCCTGGTTTAAAAAAAAAAAAAAAAACATGTAAAGACATAATGTCTAAATATGAATTCTGGAAAGAGGTTTGCATACAAAAAATATGAACATGCCATTTTTTATTTTTAAATTCAGAGGCGTTTCTTACAAAGTAAACGGCACCAAAACTGCCATGTCCAATTTCATGAAGATCTAGAAAAACTTTCTCTGGATCCTCACTGCAGAATAGGTCTGCGATGTCAGGATCCTTTATCAGACCCTTGCGCATTTTGGATGGTATTGTAACCTCATTCATTTTTTATTTTTTTTATCTCAGCTTTACTTCATGCCATATGGAATGTATGCCAGACTTGGAAGCCAGCACCTAAAGAAACAAAACACATTTCAGAATAATGCTACAACAAGGCATAAAAGCAGGTTTTATTAATGAAACATAAGAATTGATGCATAAAACTATAATGTAAGTCAGTGAGAAGCAATAAAGGTATATTAAAAGGCATTATACTTTTAATATGTTCCAACTATGTTACTAGCATATTGACTTTCTAGACCAGAGATGGCAGACCTTTTTCAACCCATACTGGAACTGCAAATGTCCTTTTCTCTGAAAAGGCAATGTCTACATTAAAATACCTGCAGGGACAGGCTGCAGACGCCACAACAACTTAATTAAGCTGTAGTGGTTCTGGTGACTATAGTGTCCCTTTGTCGTTGAAAATTAAATGGTTAGAAATTGTTTTCTTTAAAAATGGAAACAGCATCAGATTTTGTCAACCTTCCACTCCAACGATGCTTTGCAATCCTTCCAAGCCGCTAAAAGGAAAAAGGGACTCGCAATTATAACATCTAACTTTTGTCCAACCTTGCCTTCAGTCAAAATGGCTTAGAAAACTGGTCCCTCATAAGAACATCTGGGATGCAGCATGCAGGCATAGGTTGTAAAAGATATATCCAAAAATGCATATGCAGCAATTAAAAAAAAGAAGGTACCACATTTTATTGTCACGTAAAACAGCTACAATAAGCTGGAAGTAATAGTTTGGGTGCTTGTGTAAACCAATAAATTTCAATCTGATTCTGTGGTACTGACTATACTTTGTGGATCAACTGCAATAAATAAATTATTTAAATATCACTAGTACAAAGAAGAAAATGAAAGGATACACATTTTTTAAAAATCAATACACGTTGTGTAGATGATAAAATATAAACATACCTGTAGTTATTGCAGCACAAATCATGCTCTATTATTCAAGTATATATACATAGCTAAATTTGTCTTCCCAGACTTGAAGTATCCACAGATCTTCCCAATGCAACCTATAAAAGAATAAGAGCAGTCTTAGAAATAACATCCGATGCCACAGCTGACTACAAACTTAAAGGAACACTGCTTACACCATAATTCCTTCAACAGATTGAGCTGGCTTTTGTGTCTGAAATCCATGGGCACCAGATCCTGCATCAGTACTAAAGTGGCCAGTGGAGTTATCACGAGGCTGTAATGTCAACACTGCATTTTCTCTGAAAAGACAGTGTTTACAGCAAAAAGCCTGAAGGGAATGATTCTACTCACCAGAACAAATGCAATAAGCTGTAGTTGTTCTGGTGACTATAGTGTCCCTTTAAAATTATGAATTAAAAAAAAATTAATAATTAAATTAAAAGCCTGTCTGGAGCTCTACTTCTGCATTTAAACTAAGAGGTAGTAATTTCAGTAAATATCCAGTACATTTCCTGATACAGACGGTGTTTAGCATACTTGATGCCCCTCCAGTTTCTGTTAACTATATGTATAACCGGATATTTCAGTAGACTAGAATAACTTTATGTCAAAGAAATTTTTTACATTATGCAATAGTGATTCAAGTTTACTGAAATACAGTCTGTACTGGGAGACAGTGAGTGGCCATGCCCACTTACCAGGCAGGGATACCCATCATGGCTGCTGCCAGTGACACAAGTCACTGTTGCCATCGGGTCGCCCGTCCGTCACGATTACCTACCTCCCCATGGTGGGAAGTATGGCTGGGGAACAAGGCCAAGGTACTCCTACCATCATAAGGTATATAAGGTATATTAAGAAATAAAAAAAATAGATAAATAATGGATTCCACAAAAAGGTTTACACAAGCTAAGTCACTTTCATTGTTTTTTTCCATGATGTAATCAGCAGTAAAGTTACAGTTTCTCTTCAAATATTCAGGAGAGACAACAATGTGTTAGGGAGGAGTACACAGAATTAGTAGAAGTAAGTGCATTAAAATAAACACTACACACAGTAGTGACTATAATGTTAGGAGTGCCTCCCTCCAAAGTAGTAAAATAGTTTGACTTCTTATCTAGGGTCCGCGATGTGTTGCTCCCTGTCTTGACTATAGCCTTCAGGCAAGCTGGAAGCTCTCTGCCTGAACTAAACCCAGTGAGTGCAGGGTTTAGCTCTTTGGCTGAGAGTGTCAGTATTTCCACTCTGCACTGCAGGGTTTAGCTCAGGAAAGCTAACTGAAGTTCCAAAGCAGAAAATTATGGCTCTCCTGGAGGCTGACCGTAGCACATGGAGGACACAAGACAAGAATTCAAACAGTTTTAAAATATGACTACTTACAATGGGGGACGCCAGGGCACTCATGGCACCATAAGCACAATAGTGTACTGTAGTGGTTATGGTGCTTGCAGTGTTTCTTTAAAATTATTAACTTTTAGATATTGGCACCCAAACAGATTTTGAAGTTAACCAGAAGCTCTATTTACAAATTTTCCAACACTAAAAAATAAAATAAAAAATTAAACAAAAAGATACACCACTAACTGAATAGTATTTATTACACATTAAAGGACACTATAGTCACCATAACAACTACAGCTTAACCCCTTGCTGACCGCGGACGTACTAGGTATGTCCAACAAAAATGGTCCTTAAGGATCTCGGACCTGTCCGCGGTATTCCTGAATACTTACCTGATTGCCGCCGCTCTACCGCCGGTTTATCAGTGTTGCTCGCAGTCTGTAGGGGCACTGCCTGACAGGCTTTCACCCCTCCCCCCACCCTCAGCAAATTAGGCCCCTGCAGGCCATGTGATCGCTCTGCCTGTCTCCCTGCATGTGTAAAATAAAAATAAACAAAATGTTCGCAAATATAAAAAATAAATAAAATTGATATAATATACATATATCTTATATATAACATCATACTAATTGTATTTGTTTTATTATATATAATTAAAATGTAAAAATAAATTTAAATTTTTTACAAATTGTATATATGAAATATATTATACATAATTACATAAATAATTTCATAAATATACAAGTAGACTTCAAATATATAAATATGTTTAGTATTTTTAGTAGCCACTTAGTCACAAACACTGGCCAAAGTTATTGTTTATAATTGTTAGTTTTGTAAAAGCTAACTTTGGCCAGTGTTTGTGACTAAGTGGCTACAGAAAAAGACTGGACATACCCCATATTGAATACCCTGGGTTGTCTACTTTAAAAAATGTTGTAGATGTGAGGTGTGATTCAGAGATTTATGACAGATAACTGTGTTACAATGTCACTTGATACATTTTAATATATTTTGAAGCAGCAATGTCCTAATTGTACTTATAGCCCTATAACTTAAAAAAAAAAAAAAAAAAAAGCTAAGAACATGTTAACATTTGGTATTTCTAAACTCAGTACAAAATTTAGAAACTATTTAGCACAGGTGTGTTTTGGCGGTTGTAGACTTTGGGGGTCAAAGTTATAAAAAGTGTTTTAAACAAAAATTTCATCATATTTTATAATTGTTTTTACAGTAAATATGATATCATGAAAATAATTGTATATTTAGAAAAACAATTTAATGGCGAGAAAAACGGTATATAATGTGTGTGGGTACAATAAACGAGTAAGTGGAAAATTACAGCTAAACACAAATACTGCAGAAATGTAAAAACAACCCTGGTCCTTAAGAGTAAGAACATTTAAAAAAAACTTTGGTCACTAAGGGGTTAATGTAGTGGTTCTGGTGTCTGTAGCCAGTCCCTGCAGGCTTTTTAATATAAACACTGCAGTATCAGAGAAAAGGCAGCGTTAATATTGGTGTCTACAAATACATCTAGTGTCAGTCACTCAGACAGCCACTATAGATGCTTCTAGTTTGGTGCTGCAAAGCGAGCAGCACTGGTGTTCAGAGTTGCTGAACTTTCCCTATAGAGATGCACTGACTCACGTTCTTTCGCTGCGCATGTGCAAATGTCATCAAGAGTGGTGATCTCTGCAAATAAGACAGGACCAAGTGGGTCCTGTGAGATAAGGTGTGTAAAATCACACTTTCAGTGAGATCGGTGTGGGGCTTCTGTTCCTGACACTATAGTGTTCCTTTAGATTTCCCCATCAGGTTTCAGCTAAAAATGAAACAATCCCACTAGTTAATCAAAAGTAGGCTAGAAACCAGGGGTGATTATTGTTACATTGTGTTAAATGACTGGTGCATTTTTGTTAGATGTTCATCTGTAATTCCACTTTTTCCCCCATTTAGTGCACGAATGCAAACATAGTAGAACAGATGGTGCTTTCAATTCTTCTGCCAATACAAAATGTATCATTTAATATGTGATACATATGTGAAAAAAATCTATGTACACAATTTTTGCATCCCCCAACATATATTAGTCATATTTTGAAAGTACCATCTTACATATGGGACTGCCATTTCAAATATCCGCAAGGCACATATATACAAGAAGGTCAGACTTTCACACATTAACTTCACTGTCATGGCCCGGTTTGCAAAATTTGGTATACTGGGCATGTAAAGCCATATGATGTGCAATTATGTGAGGTACCTCACATATGATGTGCAATTATGTGAGGTACCAAACGGTCCTTAATGACCTTTGTCACATAGTAGTACCCTGAAAACAATGTATTTTAGTGACCCCACGCTAATAGATTAGAGGATGTAAGCACTCAAAGTGAGTGCTGTCAAATCCCATTATAACATGGAAGCTTGGTCACATCCTAGCGATATCCTGACCAGGCAATGAAAAAATTCCCCAAACTGCCAGTAAGATCACAGCAAATCTCTGCATTCAGGACAGAGACCTGTGGAAGGAGCCACGGAACCAAACCCATAATATTTTAAGGGCAAACATTTTTTTTAAAAATAACCATGTACATTTGCTGTATGTGTTTTTTTTTTTTTGTTAGCTACTATAGTACACACAAATAGAAGAAAATTAGAAATTGTGATGAAAATAATACCACAAGAATACCACTAAACATGGGAAATCCACTGCCACTTTGAGGTTTTAAATAACCCATACGAAATACAGTAAATTGTCTACTCTTCAAAATCTTGCATTCAGTGGAGGATTTGAATTGTGAGCTACTATAATTAGTGGCTTTATTGTTGCACCAACGTAAGTGGTCTGCAGATTCTCTAATAATAGGAGAGAGGGAATGATTTAAAGAATGACTGGCCCAAAGTGAGACAGACCAAGCAACCCTGAAATTGTTAAATAAGCACTGGCTCAAGCGCAAGTTACTACCGTGTTTCTCTGAAAATAAGACCGGGTCTTATATTAACCCCTTAAGGACTGGACTGTTTTTGCGATGTTGTACATTTGCGACCAGGCATATTTTTACACTTTTGTGGTGTTTGTGTTTGGCTGTAATTTTCCGCTTTCTCATTTACTGTTCCCATACAAATTATATATTGTTTTTTTCAGGACAAAAGGGGCTTTCTTTACATACCATTATTTATATAATCTCATGTATTTTAATTTAAAAAAAATAAAAAAATATGATGAAAAATTGAAAAAAATACATGTTTTTTGACTTTTACTTGAAAAATCTTTTACTCATCTACAAAAGCGAATGAAAAAAACTGCTAAATAGATTCAAAATTTTGTCCTGAGTTTAAAAATACCTAGTGTTTACGTGCTTTTTTGCTTTTTTTTGCATGTTGTAGGGCTATAGGTACAAGTAGGATATTGCGGTTTCAAAACATACATTTTTAAAATTTATCAATAGTGACATTGTAACACTATTATCTGTCATAAATCTCTGAATAACACCCCACATGTACATATTTTTTTTAAAGTAGACAACCCAGGGTATTCAATATGGGGTATGTCCAGTCTTTTTTAGTAGCCACTTAGTCGAAAACACTGGCCAAAGTAAGCATTCATATTTGTTTGTGTGTGAAAAAGTAAAAAAACTAAATTGAACGCTAATTTTGGCCAGTGTTTGTGACCAAGTGGTTACTAAAAAAGACTGGACATACCCCATTTGCAATACCTTGGGTTGTCTTCTTTTGCAAATGGTATGCCATCATGGGGGTAATTCTCATTCCTGGGCTACCATACGCTCTCAAAGGCAACGTAACCAACCTGGCCATTTTCAATGTAAAAATATTTGACCCATATATTTGACCTTGTAACTTTCAAAAATGCTATAAAACCTGTACATGGGGGGTACTGTTTTACTCGGGAGACATCGCTGAACACAAATATTAGTGTTTAAAAACTGGAAAACGTATCACAACAATTATATCATCAGTAAAAGTGCTGTTTGTGTGTGAAAAATGCAAAAAAAGTAACTTTCACTGACAATATCATCGCTGTGATATGTTTTACTGTTTTGAATCACTAATATTTGTGTTCAGCGAAGTCTCCCGAGTAAAACAGTACCCCCCATGTACAGGTTTTATAGCATTTTTGAAAGTTACAAGGTCAAATATATGGGTCAAATATTTTTACATTGAAAATGGCCAGGTTGGTTACGTTGCCTTTGAGAGCGTATGGTAGCCCAGGAATGGTTTTAGGGTGTCGTAGAACGTTACAGGGTAAAATACAGTGCTAGCAAATTAAGTTCTCTGGAATTTCGGCCTGGGTTGGCAGGCAGGTCCCTCAAATTGCAATCAATAAAATTACTGAATTATGTAAAAATATTACATAAATACGCACGTAGAATTTAAATATATATGCATATTTATATATTTGAAGTCTACGTGTATATATATATAATTCTTTATGTAATTTTGTATATGGACATATGTATATTTCTTATTATTTTTATTTATTTTTATATACATAGATATATATACAAATTCATTCTAAGTGTATTTTGATATAAATATATATTAATTTTAAAATACAGTTAGAATAAAATTTCATATTGCTATATAATTTTTTTTAAAAATTTTATTATTATTTTAAATTATTTTTATTTCATTTAAATTACTTATTATTTATATTTTATAATAATATATATATATATATATATATACACAATATATATTATATATATCCGTGTGTAATTTAATTATAAGTGTATTTTTATATTAATATAAGTACATATTAATATAAAAATACACTTAGTATGGCATTATATATATATGATATATAGACATATATTATATATATATAATATATGTCTATATATCATATATACACATATATAATTATTATTTTTTTTATTAACACTAACTTTATTTATTTTTTTGATTTTACACTAGCAGGGAGACTGCCTGTCAGCACAGGCAGTCTCCCTGCAGGCAGACACATGGACACCTATTGTGACCATGTGATCGCTGTGTTGAGCGATCACATGGTCACAGGGGTCCTAAATCAGTGTGGGGAGACTGTCTGGGCTGCAGGCAGTCTCCCCACAACCGGAGCCACGCTGATCGCCGCCGGGGGAACGACGGCGATCAGGTAAGTAGCTCAGACCGTTAGGACGGTTCAGGACCGTCATCGGTCGGCAAGCCAAAAATGCCGATGACGGTCCTGAACCGTCCTGGGTCGGGAAGGGGTTAATTTTAGTCACAAAAACACACTAGGGCTTATTTTCAGGGTAGGGCTTAGAGCCAGTCTGTCAGCCGGTGTCCGCGCTGTGTAACCCCCCAGAGACCCTCACCTCCCCCTCCCTGTAATATTCTCCCCTCCCTCCCTCCCTGTAATACTCTCCCCCCTCCCTCCCTGTAATATTATCCCCCCTCCCTCCCTGTAATACTTTCCCCTCCCTCCCTGTAATACTCTCCCCCCTCCCTCCCTGTAATATTATCCCTCCCTCCCTCCCTGTACTCCCTCCAAATCTTCTCACCACCTCCCCTGTAGCGTGGCCGAGCTCCTATCCGGTCCGCGACCCGGCCGGACTGACAGGAAGTGCACACCCAGTGTGCACTTCCTGTCAGTCCGGGCGGGTCGCGGACCGGAGAGGAGCTCTGCCACGCTACAGGGAAGGTGAGGTGAGGCACTCTGGCTGAGGCATTTAAAGGGCTGGCAGCCGCCGGCCCTGCTTAGGTCTTATTTTCGGGGTAGGGCTTATATTGCAGCCCACCCCGATAATCCAGCTAGGGCTTATTTTCGGGGTAGGTCTCATTTTCGGGGAAACACGGTATTATCTGCTACCAAGTTAACAGAGTTTTCTAAGGGATATAGTACTTAAAGGACCACTATAGGCACCCAGACCACTTCAGCTTAATGAAGTGGTCTGGGTGCCAGGTCCAGCTAGAGTTAACCCATTTTTTCAGAGAAACTGCTATGTTTATGAATGGGTTAAGCCTTCCCCCTAATCCTCTAGTGGCTGTCTCATTGACAGCCACTAGAGGCGCTTACGTGCTTCTCACTGTGATTTTCACAGTGAGAGCACGCAAGTGTCCATAGGAAAGCATTATGAATGCTTTCCTATGTGACCGGCTGAATGCGCGTGCAGCTTTTGACGCGCGTGCGCATTCAGCCCAGGAGGAGGAACGGAGGAGGATCGGAGGAGGAGAGCTCCCCGCCCAGCGCTGGAAAAAGGTAAGTTTAACCCCTTTTCCCCTTTCCAGAGCTGGGCGGGAGGGGGTCCCTGAGGGTGGGGGCTCCCTCAGGGCACTATAGCGGTACTTTAACAGAGTTTTCTAAGGGACATAGTACTTAAAGGACCACTATAGGCACCCAGACCACTTCAGCTTAATGAAGTGGTCTGGGTGCCAGGTCCATCTAGGGTTAACCCTGCCTGCTGTAAATATAGCAGTTTCACATGTTTACATATGGGTTAATCCAGCCTCTAGTGGCTGTCTCACTGACAGCCGCTAGAGGCGCTTCCGCGCTTCTCACTAAGAAGCCAGCGTCCATAGGAAAGTATTGAGGATGGTTTCCTATGGACTGACTGAATGCGCGCGCGGCTCTTGCCGCGCATGCACACTCAGCCAATGACGTCCGAAGGAGGAGGAGAGTCCCCAGTGCTGGAGAAAGGTAAGATTTTAACCCCTTCTTCCCGCTTCAGCCCGGCAGCGGGAGGGGGGCCATATTAACACTATAGTGCCATGAAAACGAGTTTGTTTTCCTGGCACTATAGTGGTCTTTTAATCTTTGCTTTTAACCTAATCCCCCTTATCACTCTCTATTCACTTCTACTTGAACAAGTAAGAAATTACAAAAATAAAGAAATAAATTCTACATGCTCAAACTTTGTTTGCGAAGATTTACGGTTTCATAAATTATAAATTGGCCTGTCATGATAAAAGGGTGTGGACAATATGCTCATTTACATACGAATTTTAAATTTAGCAGAAATTATTTTTTCTTCATGTTGTTAAAGGATCACTATAGTGTCAGGAAAACAAAGCGGTTTTCCTGACACTATAGTGCCCTGAGGGTGCCCCCACCCTCAGGGTCCCCCTCCCGCGGCGCTGAAGGGGTTAAAACCCCTTCCACAGGTTACCTCTCCTCCCCGTCCGACGTCATGTCAATGCTTTCCTATGGACGTTCTGCGCGATGGAGGTGAAATATGCCTCCAGCGTTGCAGATGCTCTTCTAGTGGCTGTCCAGAAGACAGCCACTAGAGGCTGGATTAAGCCCAAATGTAAACATAGTTTCTCTAAAACTGCTATGTTTGCATCTGAAGGGTTAAAACCTGAGGGACCTGGCACCCAGGCCACTTCATTGAGCTGAAGTGGTCTGGGTGACTATAGTGTCCCTTTAAACAGTTAATGTTTTCCCCTTTCACTTAGTTTTAGTACATATTCCATAGCCTTTATTAAAAATTTTCACTGCCTTACATTACAGAGTTATCCACTGAACTGTGAAGTGTTGAGAATACTAAAGTAATTTTCAAAAATTAGGCCATAGCAGAACTGAGAAAAAAAAAAAAAGTCATGTTTTCAGTTTGGCTATTTTGGCCTCAAATTATTGAAATTTACACATTAAGAAATAATGCTGTATGTGTCACAGAAACTAAAAAAATGTTTATAGTACTTAGATCTAGTCAGAATCCATTTCTGTGGAATGTCATACATTGGTGCTTAATATACACATGGAAAAAAATTATATATTTTGCAGGTTTATGCAATTTATGATCATATAATGTAACTAAACCCCCATTTTTTTTGCCTAGATTAGGTGTTTAAAAAAAAAAATTTCAAAAGACAAAAAAACTAATAAAATCTGTCAACATTGAAGTTTCTGTTTAGTGGATAGGTGAGTGTGCTGGATCTTGTGTATTGTATAAATTGGCGCTCAGCCGAACCCCATTTATGCATGTGCAGGTGAGTGCAGCACCTTGGTTTTATATATATTCCAAAATGATAAAACAAAAATAGTAATGCACGCCACCTTCCTTGTACTTGCCCGGTGCTCATCAGTAAACAGATACAGCCAAAAGTACAACATAGCACTCCAGGGACTTCCAAGTCGAATGAATAAAACTTCGCTTTTATTAGCTCAAAATAAAAATCAACGTTTCAGTCTGTACCACAGACTTTCATCCTGAGTGCTATCTTGTACTTTTGGAGAGAGAGATAGAGATTATATATATAGATAGATAGATAGATAGATAGATAGATAGATAGATAGAGATATATATATATAGGAAGGCATGGCCTGAAGTTGTGGGAGGGGCTATAGACCTACTTACCTTCGTTGGTCTAGACCAGGGGTTCTCAACCCAGTCCTCAGGACCCCCTACCAGTCCAGGATTTGGGGATTACCTGGGTGTGCCTCAGGTGTTTAGAAAAAGGGAAAAAAACATCATAAACTCTAAGGTGTTATTTTTTTCTAAACACCTTAGACACACCCAGGTAATCCCTAAACCCTGGACTGGTAGGGTGTCCTGAGGACTAACGTTGAGAACCCCTGGTCTAGACGAACAGGAGGCTGACACTCGCCGGCTTCCGTTGCTCCCGACTTCCTGGTTCGCGACGTCACTTCCGGCGAGACGCGGCGCACTCCTCTGACGTCACACGTGGACTTCCGCCGGCTCCACGGGCCTACCAGCTCTCCGGCTCTCCAAACCCGGCCCGAACTGCAGGCTTTCAACCCGGCATCATCGGCCCCAGAACTGGACACTCGCCAGCCACCAGCCCGACCGGCCTCTCCCCCCAACAGACCGTTTTTGGTGCGGTAAGCAGGGCTCCTACTGGGGATAGCAGCTGGCCCGGGTGCAGGACAGAGACTCCATTACAGCTAGGAGTCCCTGTTCCCGGCCGCCGGCGAAACCCAGTATTAAGGGGGAAAATTATGATGGTTAAAATGGGGGGGGACATACATACGGCCTGGGCGGGAACAGGCCTCAACCAGACCCCTACATCGTAAGGACCTGTTCCCACTGGCAACACACAAGGGGGGCATTTATAGGAGGCTTCAGGGTAAAAACCCCGGTCTACCTATCTTTCACAATTTTACAAAGGGGGGCCATGGTACGTTCCGTCGCTGGCTGACCCTTAGTTCAGCCAGTTTGCAACCTTACATAATTATAACATACACTCCCCTCTCAAATACCTTACGTTTCCATACCTTGCTGTTATTTATTCATATACTGCTAATTAGGACACTGGTTAAATTAGGAACGCTGGTTATACATATATGATACGCTTGGGAATAATAATACATTATATATGTTTACTTATGGCTGTTTACATATGTTATTAGATATCGGCATGTATAGTAGTAACGTTAAGTCTTATGATAATATACCACGGTTACGGTTAAAGTGCATAGCCTACCGGTGGCATTGTGTACATTATGGGGACGATACTCGCTACAATCCCCCCCAGAACTCTTACTACGTCAATTTATTCATATTTATGTAGATGTTCCACATTAGAGTACATTATCTAAAATTCTCATACCCCCAGGAACCCGAATACCCTTGGACGGGTCGCCTAAACTAAACCCCCCCCTACTCAAAAAGACACCTGAATTCTCTTACACAGAACCAGTGCTCAATTTTCTACAGGTATGTTGATTTGCACGTTTTTCTTTTTCAACACGGCCATGTTAGTTATTTCCCTGCCCCTTAATCCTAGCAGTCCGCGAGGCCAACTCCCATCCTCCACTTCGAGGTACTATACACCCCTTGGGCCAAATCATAGTTAGCCGCCTCGCAAGTTATATAGAGAGGGCAACGACCCGTCAACGGATAGGCTACCCCACCCCTCGCGCCAACTCATAGATAGAGCCTCTCTAGCCACTTGGCACTAGCAGGGCCTCACCTGTCACAAACCTAGAATAATCTTTCGCCATCTGGCACTAGCTAGCCACCCGTCAACTCCCAACCCTGATTACCATACATATCTGTTATATTTTTCAGTATGTCCCTACTACCAGATGATGGTGAGGATATGTCAATCCCTAGCACCCCTGCTAGCTCACTTACTCCGACCCGCAAGGGCGACACGGGAAGCCCCTCGTCCATCAGATCATGGACTATCCCCCGGAACTCGATCTATATATGCACAAGCTGGTGGACCTCGGTAATAAGTATGGTGGCTATACTTTTTACGATTACCACAAGTCCTTTTCATCAAAAGTGTCTGCCACATTGTCTCAGTACGGCATCCAGATGGATTGGAGCCAACTGGACAATGAGCTATTCCTCAGACATTTTGCAGGTCTTAGGACCCCAGCTTGTGCCATATATACATCTCCCGCTCACGCAGCTAATTTCTGCCCGCTCTGTCTGGACAGCGCTCCCTGCCCATCCATGCATCATCCCACTAAGTCTGAGAAACAGACCAGAGACAAACTGGGTCGTCCAGTGGTGTATCTAGGCAAATCTCAGATTTGCAATAATTTCAACGAAGGCTCCTGCGGCTACAGCGCCTGCCGCTTATTACATGTGTGCTCACATTGTTTCAGGGCACATGCGAAATCCATGTGCCCTAATAAAATGTACCAGAAACCTTATTTGTCTCCGGTAAACGTTCCTTTACTTGCATATATGCTATCCACTCACCCCTCTAAACACCTTGTTGATTTTTTATGTATGGGTCTCACCCAGGGTTTTCACACAGGGGTCATTTACATGGCAACTGGGGTATTAGAGTGTCACAATTTACAGTCTGCCACTAACCACCCTACGGCTGTTACAACTGGAAGTGGATCAAGGATTTGACATTGGGCCTTATGTTAACCCCCCCTTTTCCAGCTGGAGAACTAACCCTATCGGGCTGGTTTCCAGCAAAAATTCTGAGAAATTAAGACTTATCATTGACTTATCCGCACCCCATTCCTCTGCCATCCCCAGCCTAAACTCATTGATTCCATCTGAGGAATTTTCCCTACAATACTCCACTATTGACAACGCTACTGCAGCTATCAGATCTGCAGGGTTGGGGGCTTGGCTCAGCAAGACGTATATTGTGAATGCTTTTAAATTATTACATATACACCCCTCTCTGTGGCACCTGCATGGTGTCAAGTGGCAAGACTCCTACTACTTTTTTACAAAGCTCACTTTTGGTGCCAAAAGTAGTCCCAGGATTTTTGACACTTTGCAGAAGTTTTGTGTTGGCTTCTCCTCAATACCTGCAGGTGCCCAAATGTGATACACTACTTAGATGATTTTCTTTTCATCGAATCCAATTCCAGCCCCCCACGTAGCCTAGACAAAGCAACCAAACTATTCACATCCCTTGGTGTTCCCGTGTCACCCACTAAAACCGAAGGACCAGACACATTGATTAACTTTCTGGGTATCCTGCTGGATTCATCAACTATGATGGCCAGCCTCCCTAGAGGTAAGGTAGTTCACATCCTACACAATATTAGCCACTACATGCACAGGGGGTCCTACAATCGTAAAGAACTACAATCACTTCTGGATTCACTAAATTTCGCCATGCGCATAATCCCCCAGGGCAGGGCTTTCATTTCTAGGCTCCTCACCCTGTTCCCCACTTTCGCCAATGACCATGTCTGCATATCCTTAGACTGTCCTGCGACCGCTGACCTCCAGATGTGGCACAAATTCCTCTCGGAATGGAATGGGAGGAGCATGTTCCTCCCACAGTTTGATTCGCAGTCACCGGTCATTTGGACAGATGCATCATCAGCAGGATATGCGGCCATCTTCGGCACAGAATAGCTCTGGGGGACCTGGCCGGCGGAAACACAGGGCATTGAGGGTTTTCACACTAACTCAGCCCTATTTGAAATATACCCTATAGTTGCTGCAGCCGTCACTTGGTGTAGGTTGTGGAAAGGTCAGTCCGTACGCTGCTTTTCCGACAACCTGGCAATATGCCACATTATCAACAAGGGTCGCTCTTCCTCCTTGACGATTATGAGTTTCCTTAGGAAACTGACATGGCTGGCAGCTACCCATCAGTTCCACATTGTATGCTCTCACATTCCTGGCATCTACAACACGGCTGCTGACCAACTCTCTCGCTTTCAATTTCAGGCTTTCAAACTGTCCCTACCCTCGGCAGCTCGTGTAGCAACCCCAGCGCCAACTTTCCAAAAACTTGTCATGGAGTAGACAAATTACTTCAGCACAGTAAAGTTCTTACCAAGTTAGCCTTATCCACCAGCACCCAACACGCGTATCACAGAGCTTTTCCCTTGTACAAACAATTCATGTCTGACCATCACCTAGCCGACTGGTTCGAGGTTTCTTCACTGATAGCTTTTGCATCTTTTTGCCACCTTAAATTTAAGTTTTCACATAATACTATTAAGCTATACCTCACGGGCATACAACACCATATGTATTGCTCCTTCCCTAACCACACACACACACACATATATATATATATATATATATATATATATATATATATATATATATATATATATTTTAATACATTGCTAAACACAAATACACACACCAGTCAAGCCATAAGACTTGCTTTTCCCACAGAAATCTCACTTTAACAGTGCTCTCACTACTTCAAGGGACTTACTACATAGTTTTAGAGTATTAGCTGATCCTCTAAACCAAATAATGTTATCCACCACTATAGTGTTTATACAGGATGGGCCAAAATTCAGAGTAGGATTTGACAGGTAAATAACTTATTTGTTAGTAGTTAATTTTTTTGTTGTAGGTACATGTTGTAACGGAGTCTTGGGAGATTCACTATGGTCAATTTAGTAAAAATAGTGGAATTATTTTCAAAACTGAGACAACTGTTTGGCCAGTGGATAATTTCAAGAAATTCCCAGATTAATTGGCAGCCACGTTTGCCCAACCTTTCAGCTCCTAATTACTTTCTTCTAATTACTATACTCAAGGAGTATACACAAAGAAATGTGAATGCTAGAGCCTCAAAAATGTATTCGTGTTATGAGCAATGCAATCGAGAGCGCCCACTTTGTAAGGTGTCAAATGGAGCTCATTTCAGTGGTCTCACCTTGTGTACCAGGAAGTGCTCTCAGAGAGCACAGAACTGCTTCCTGTCAGACCGGGTAGGGGAACAGAAACTACTCTACCGCGGTCTGCCTGCTCGCCTATGCTACAGCAAGGTACGGGTGGGGTGGGGGGGAAGAGGGGCTATAATGGGACACATGTGGGCTGGGGGGCTATAGGGACACATGGAGGGCTGGGAAGGGGGTAGGTGGGACACATGAACGGCTGGGAAGGGGGCTAATGGGACACATGAAGGGCTGAGAGAGAGGGCTAATAGGACACATGGAGGGCTGGGTGCCAATGGGACACATGTGGGGATGCTGTTGAGACACATGGGATGGCTAATAAGACATACAGGGCTGGGGGGGGGACTAATGGGATGCATGGAGGGCTGAGGGGCTAATGGGACACATGAGGAAGCTACTGAGACACATGGAAGGGCTAATGAAAGACATACAAGGCTGGGAGGGAGCGCTAATAGGACACATGGAGGGGGCTACTGAGACACATGGAAGGGCTAAGGAAACACATACAAGGCTGGGATGGCGCTAGTGGGACAAGTGGGGGGCTAATGAGACTTCGTATTAAAGGGACACTATAGTCACCAGAACTACTACAGTTTAATGTAGTGGTTCTGCTGTCTATAGCCTGCCCCTGTAGGCTGAGCACTGTAAATGCTACCTTTTCAGAAAAAAGGCAGTGTTTAAATTGCTGCCTAGGAACATCTCTAGTGACCGTCACTCAGACGGCCACTAGAGCTGCTCCCTAGTCACAGTGTGCAGCACCTATATTGAGCATCTCCACTATCTGCAAGGAGGCTCTGAAAGCTCCCCATAGAGATGCATTGATGCAATGCATCTCTACGAGGAGATGCTGATTGGTGCGGTGAAAGCACTGCGTTTTGCCACACGTGCAATAGCCTCCCAATGCTTTCCTATACGAATTGAATTGGCGTTGACTGAGATCATCCAGTTGTCAGCCAAAGTGAAGAGCACACTCTTGTTCCTTCAAAATGAGCAAGACAACTTTTTTTTTTATTTCCTGCTGTGCAATAACATACATTCACAATTTCATTCCAATTACGAAACTCTCCTTAATATGTCAAGGTAGTTGGACTGAAACATTGATTATACGCAAATGCACGTCTGCTTACAACAAATCCACCCTTGTTTCTTTTGAAGCTCTATGAGTGCTTTCTTTCACGTTTGAGTGATAGTTTTCAGTTTTCTTTCCCCCCGCTTTTTATATCTGCACACTATGCTGGCACGATGCATTATGGGGCGGATATAGATTTTTTTCCCGGGGCTGCTATTCATTCCCAGTCTTGCCCTGTCCATCATATTTCCAAAACTAATGCCAAAATGTCAAAATTTCTGCCAGGGTATGTAAACTTTTGAGCACAACTGTATATTTCCAGCACTGCAGACTTCTAAGGTTGTGGTCACATCACATAGGGGCATAAGGTGAGGGTTAAAGAAACAAAAAATAGCAAACATACTCTGTTGGCTGCACTCTATGACAGTTGTTGAAAAACCAACATTCCATTCAGACTTACAAAAGTTCACAGACAACAGGAAGGGCACGGCAAAAAAATAAAAAATAAAACATGCAAGCAATTTTACTTTGTATGTGGTCATTAAAATGCATCATATCAGGAAGTGGAAAACCTGTAAAAGCCATTCATGTAGTGTATGGCCTCACAATATTTCCCTAAAGGTTATACAACTGACATACACATATATAGTCCCCACACGGCCCACATAAGAGTAGCCAGGTTACTGAAGCAATGCAGGTGCAATAATAACGAGAGTATTGAAGTATGCAGAGATACTATTTATGTACGGTTAGGCCAAAAAGTTAAGAGACTAGCAGTAACCTGAGCAAGAGAGGAAACTCTTAAAGCATGATTAGATTAGTAATATTAGGGAAAGTCTCCCAGATCAAGAATATAAGCCCCAACGGTAATAATATGTATTGTATTAATGACAATGTGTGTTGCACTATATGCAACTGAGCACCTGCTCAGTTCACTCAAGTATCAAATCAGCCAGCCGTGTAGATGCATTAAAATATGCATAAATGGTGGAGTTGTTTAAACTAAACATCAGTATGGAAAATAATGTCATCTAAGTGACTTTGACCATAAAACGATTGTTTGTGCTAGACATGGTGGTTTAAGAATCTCAGAAGCTGCTGATCTCTAAAAAGTCTAAAGTTTATAGTGAATAATGTGCATGTCAAAACCATTAACCATCAGTTGAGGGGGAGAAAAAGACAAACAAAACAGAATATCCAGACAGGTTTGAGCTTATAAAGTGTCAGTAACTGATATAACCACATAATACAACAGTGCTAAACAAAGGAGAATTTCAGAACACACAACACATTGAGCCTGAAAGTAGGTGGACTACAGTAGAAGGCCCCAATGAGTCCATTTCCAACTGAACTGAAGTTACAATGGGTATAGGCACATCAACACTTGACAGTAGAACAGTAGACCGAAAAACGTTCCCTGGTGTAACAAATTTGATTTCTGTGGCAATGTGCAGATGATTTCACCAACATAAATGAATGAACCAATCATGCTTAGTGTCAATGGTGCAATAGTGCGTGGACACAAATTTTCTCCCACTGTTTAAATGCCACAACAAGTATGTGCATTGTTTCCAATCACATATAGCCAAAATCTAGCCATCTAATAAGTGATTGCCTGCAGGATAATGCCAATAATGCAAATGTCACCTGACACTGCAAGTGCTTACGTCTCATTTTATGCATTTTGGCGCAGCTATACAAATGCTAGTCAATTGTGCTACAAAGCAGGAGTGCAGCAAAATAATCAGATTGAAAAAAATGGCAGCTGTGTGCGGAGTCCACAAGGTAAGAAAAGTAACCCTAACAGTTAACATCTGGAATCTCTACCACAACAATAGACAAGCAATCCATGAAGGAGATGTAGTACTTTATTCACAAACACTTTGTCATGCCAAAAGCATGAGTTGGTGTTTGATGTGTGTTTATATATGTTAAGAGTTATTTTTTGTAAACCATGGGATGACATTTATTGTGGTCTTTGATCTTGCACCAGGCCTAGACCATAAAACATCTAGATAGCCATCACCAGAGCTGGACACAAGGAATTTCATAGAGTGGGCAATAGACTGCCAGACCAACCCCCTCTGATCCCCCCCCAGGGGTCTGCCCACTGAGAAACAACTAGTTTAGATATATGAGGGTGTTGGACTATCCAGGGAAGTCAGTTATTCATTTTTCTTTTGTCAGTAACTTCTAGGAGACCTATACCATCTAAGACTCCCACAAGAATTCTATATGGAGTAAATATATGTAAGGAATTTCTTGTGTTTTCTCCTATTTTATTTTATGTACTGTTTTGCAATTTGTTATCTGTATGTCATTTATTTCTGTATTTTGTACTCAGCACTGTGAATCCTTTTGTCAGATTAAATGTTTACTTAATCAGCTTGTGTCTCTGTTCTCTATGAGCTTCACTCTCCAGAGGAAAGCTCAGGTAAACACGTTACCAAAAAGGGTTAACTGTATATGTTTTATCAGTAAAAGTAGAACTGTAATACTATAATTCTCCTGTGTGTGGGGTAACCTAAGATGCCCGGGTTTAAAAGTCTTGGTGGTGGCAGTAAAGTGTGTAGTAAGGGGGTTAGTGTAGAAGGGATTGCAGGGGTTAATTGAGTGGTTGCTGGGACTAGCAACAGGTAACCAGGGGTCTGGTGTCATTAACCCTGTCACTTCCACACTCTCCCCACTGTCTCGGCTGGGCCTATAGCCCACGCACGTGACACACTTCTCAATGAAAACATATATGTTGCTTTTTGCTTTTCTATGTAAAAAAAAAAAAAATCAGACTTTCAACACAGGATATGCCTTTGTCAGATATTCACTTATTTTATAGACATTGTCTCTATTGCATGTCAAATGCTCAGATACGTTGTTTTTACTGAGCCACTTCTATAATGCAAGCAATGGAAGTTTGTAATCAAGCTCAATATCACAGGTTTACTGTATAATCAAGGGGTGAGGCTATAAATCAGAAAGCCAAGTCACATAAACCTCTAAAGAACCTTAGAAATAAAGTGTTCTATGTAAAGAATAGTTCAAATGAAGTATGATACAGTAGTTGTAAAACCATTTGCAAAGTTCCGTCTGACAAGAGTGGGTAATATTTCTAATAAACAATAATAAAACACAAACATAGTCCTTTTTATGTCCCAGTAGCAAAGATGCAACGAGAACGGTGGTGTAAGAAGTATATAAATGAAGATATGAAATGTGAGCACGAACATGACAATGTAGTAAAGAAAGGCAGCCCACACAAACAGCAGATTGGTGGGTTCCGTTTGCAGCCTGTTCAAGTGCTTCCTTCCGTATAGGAGTGAATGTAATCTTACAAAACTAGCCTGTCTTCATTCTCCTAACATAGTTGGCAAATGAGAGCAACAGACACAATAAAGAGACAACAAATCACGAATGCCAGCATGACATACATACCAGAGAGAAATCTATTGTCACAATGAAGTGGATATGCTTCACTGCTCTAATAAACTCAACAGGGAGTTACAGTCATTAGCATAAAAAAAGGGAAGGGTTTCTCAGTAGCATCAGCTTATGAGGAAGTGGGCAATTTTGGATATCTTTGAGAAATCCAAAATATGCACGCAATTCAGCATATTAAAGAATATTGGTAAATTATCAAGCAAGAAATGTCCTGGTGGGGTGGAAACAAGAAATAATGTAGTCACAATGACAGGTGTCTATTACTGTAGAGGAAGTAATAAAACCTGCAAATGGACTTCCAGTAAGCAAGTTCACCACACACACATTTTATATATATATATATATATATATATACATACATACATACATACATACATACAGGGAGTGCAGAATTATTAGGCAAATGAGTATTTTGACCACATCATCCTCTTTATGCATGTTGTCTTACTCCAAGCTGTATAGGCTCGAAAGCCTACTACCAATTAAAGGACCACTATAGTGCCAGGAAAACATACTCGTTTTCCTGGCACTATAGTACCCTGAGGGTGCCCCCACCCTCAGGGTCCCCCTACCGCCCGGCTCTGGGGAGAGGAAAGGGGTAAAAACTTACCTTTTTCCAGCACTGGGTGGGGAGCTCTCCTCCTCTGATCCTCCTTCTCTCCTCCCCGTCGGCTGGCTGCGCGCGCATTCAGCCGGTCACATAGGAAAGCATTCATAATGCTTTCCTATGGACGCTGGCGTGCTCTCACTGTGAAAATCACAGTGAGAAGCACGCAAGCGCCTCTAGTGGCTGTCAATGAGACAGCCACTAGAAAATAGGGGAAGGCTTAACATTCATAAACATAGCAGTTTCTCTGAAACTGCTATGTTTATAAAAAATGGATTAACCCTAGCGGACCTGGCACCCAGACCACTTCATTAAGCTGAAGTGGTCTGGGTGCCTAGATGGTCCTTTAAGCATATTAGGTGATGTGCATCTCTGTAATGAGAAGGGGTGTGGTCTAATGACATCAACACCCTATATCAGGTGTGCATAATTATTAGGCAACTTCCTTTCCTTTGGCAAAATGGGTCAAAAGAAGGACTTGACAGGCTCAGAAAAGTCAAAAATAGTGAGATATCTTGCAGAGGGATGCAGCACTCTTAAAATTGCAAAGCTTCTGAAGCGTGATCATCGAACAATCAAGCGTTTCATTCAAAATAGTCAACAGGGTCGCAAGAAGCGTGTGGAAAAACCAAGGCGCAAAATAACTGCCCATGAACTGAGAAAAGTCAAGCGTGCAGCTGCCACGATGCCACTTGCCACCAGTTTGGCCATATTTCAGAGCTGCAACATCACTGGAGTGCCCAAAAGCACAAGGTGTGCAATACTCAGAGACATGGCCAAGGTAAGAAAGGCTGAAAGACGACCACCACTGAACAAGACACACAAGCTGAAACGTCAAGACTGGGCCAAGAAATATCTCAAGACTGATTTTTCTAAGGTTTTATGGACTGATGAAATGAGAGTGAGTCTTGATGGGCCAGATGGATGGGCCCGTGGCTGGATTGGTAAAGGGCAGAGAGCTCCAGTCCGACTCAGACGCCAGCAAGGTGGAGGTGGAGTACTGGTTTGGGCTGGTATCATCAAAGATGAGCTTGTGGGGCCTTTTCGGGTTGAGGATGGAGTCAAGCTCAACTCCCAGTCCTACTGCCAGTTCCTGGAAGACACCTTCTTCAAGCAGTGGTACAGGAAGAAGTCTGCATCCTTCAAGAAAAACATGATTTTCATGCAGGACAATGCTCCATCACACGCGTCCAAGTACTCCACAGCGTGGCTGGCAAGAAAGGGTATAAAAGAAGAAAATCTAATGACATGGCCTCCTTGTTCACCTGATCTGAACCCCATTGAGAACCTGTGGTCCATCATCAAATGTGAGATTTACAAGGAGGGAAAACAGTACACCTCTCTGAACAGTGTCTGGGAGGCTGTGGTTGCTGCTGCACGCAATGTTGATGGTGAACAGATCAAAACACTGACAGAATCCATGGATGGCAGGCTTTTGAGTGTCCTTGCAAAGAAAGGTGGCTATATTGGTCACTGATTTGTTTTTGTTTTGTTTTTGAATGTCAGAAATGTATATTTGTGAATGTTGAGATGTTATATTGGTTTCACTGGTAATAATAAATAATTGAAATGGGTATATATTTGTTTTTTGTTAAGTTGCCTAATAATTATGCACAGTAATAGTCACCTGCACACACAGATATCCCCCTAACATAGCTATAACTAAAAACAAACTAAAAACTACTTCCCAAAATATTCAGCTTTGATATTAATGAGTTTTTTGGGTTCATTGAGAACATGGTTGTTGTTCAATAATAAAATTAATCCTCAAAAATACAACTTGCCTAATAATTCTGCACTCCCTGTATATATATTTCCACCAAACACAAAGTTTAGTCAAAAGTATACTATCATACAAGTTAGTTCAACAATCACAGCACCACATAAAGTAAGCTCCAGGCAGAGCAGTTACCATGCATTCAAAATAGACAAATTAATGTGCAATGCTTCTTTTGAAATATATATATATCCCTTGTTCTCACACCTTAAAGACACTATCTATGTAACACAACTACTACACTACATCTGATTTCACCACAGTGTTTTGTGGCAAAGCATTTCAGCATTTAAAAACTTTGTTTTTAACTTTGTTGTACAGTAAACATCCATATTAGATTAGCACATCCAAATTTAGGTAGCAAGGATAGGCCAAGAGTGCTGGTGTCAAGTTAGTTCTGCACTCTAAGCTTATCTTTGCAGTCCAAACTTGGATGGGCTAATGCAGAAGGTATCTGCGGGATAAAGCCAAGTCAAAGCAAAATAACCTTTTATAAGACAGCGTTTTGTAAAACTAGCCAAATGGATTCAACTCCAGGTTTAATAGGACTCTTGAGATTGATGGCAATGTCATTGACACAATGTGCCACCTCAGAAGCCAGTAAATGCAAGAAGTGGGACCAGCGAAATACGGTCGACATCACTGCCATTCAGAAACAAAATGACAGACCAGAGGCTGGCTGAGATACACAGTTCAGCATCTGAAAAATTATACGTTTTGCAGTTTTGTTCTGTACTGTGTTAACACTAAAACTTTTCAGAAAAAGAGTCCTTTATTTATTATCTCTAATCTGTGTTTAAAGAAATTAGTGTTGGCTTTTTAAAAAGATCTAAATCCGGCAGAATTATTCATTTAAAAAACAAAAAAACAAAACGTTAAATGGTGATCAAGAAAGAATTAAAAAAAAAAAAAACTATTTTCTTGCAAAATAAAAAAACCTCTCTCTCAAAAGCTTTCAGTAAACAGAGTAATGGGCTTTGGCCCCAATTGGTTCAGCTGGCATAACGCCATTTATTCCACACCAAGCACCAGGTTAAACTCTAAGCATCCCAGAATACCCTACAACATTTTGCCCTGCCCTACATATCTAGGTGGGTTGGAACTTCCCAACTTGAAAATGTACCAAACAGCAGTGTTTTTGATAAGCATATATGGCTGGTCCTTACCATACAATGAGAAGCAATAGGTGGAATTAGAAAATTATTTTTTTTACCAATACCTCTTCATACCGCCCTCTGGCATAAATAGGGATGACTACTCCTACTACAAACACAATTCCAACCACCCAACTATTACACTCCAGGGAGTTCCCATTATCAGTGACTTGCCTGCACATATTTGCACTTTTCTATCTATTACCTGTCACTGTGATTGAAACATGAGGTGATGGTCGTGGATTAATGGCACCCCAATGGGCCCCAGGATCTCATCACGGTATCTCTGTGCATATAAAATATCATCAATAAAATGCACCTGCCCATACCATAACCCCACCGCCACCACGGGCCACTCAATCCACAACGTTGACATCAGCACACCATTTACCGACAACGCCATACACACGGTCTGCCATCTACCCTGTACAGTGAAAACCAGGATTCATCCATGAAGAGAACACATCTCCAAAGTCTCAGACACCGCCGGGTGGCTGGTCTCAGACGATCTTGGAGGTGAAGATGCTGGATGTGGATGTGGATGTCCTGGGCTGGTGTGGTTACACGTGGTCTGCGGTTGTGAGGCCGGTTGGATGTACTGCTAAATTCTCTGAAACGCTTTTGGAGACTGCTTATGGTAGAGAAATGAACATTCAATTCACGGGCAACAGCTCTGGTGGACATTCCTGCAGTCAGCATGCCAATTGCACGCTCCATTAAAACGTGCAATATCTGTGGCATTGTGCTATGTGATAAAACTGCACATTTTAGAGTGGCCTTTTATTGTGGCCAGCCTAAGGCACACCTTTGCAATAATCATACTGTCTAATCAGCATCTTGATACGCCACACCTGTGAGGTGGATGGATTATCTCAGCAAAGGAAAAGTGCTCACTAACAGATTTGTGAACAATATTTGAGAGAAATAGGCCTTTTGTGTACATAGAAAAAGTCTGAGTTCAGCTCATGAAAAATGGGGGCACAAACAAAAGTGTTACGTTTATAATTTTGTATATATATATATATATATATATATATATATATATATATAGTGTTCAAGTAGAGATTGTAGCCGTATTAGTCCAGTGATGTAGATGTAAAAAACAGATAGAATCTCAAAAACCAAAAAAGTAATGGTGGGGAATGATTGTGATTGAAAACCCTTTCCACCTGAAGTCAGTGGATAGTCAATACAATGTTAAACAAATATCTGCACAAGACTTGCTTTTCCCACAGAAATCACAAATATGCAGTGATGTTACTACTGCATAGGATTCTGATTGGGAATATGCAAATTAGTTTAACAATCACATTTTTTTGCCTCATTCCATTTTAAACAATGTATTGTTTCACATTGTATTGACTATACACTGACTTCAGGTGGAAGGGATTTTCAATCACAATTTTTGCCCACCATAACTTTTGGTTTTTGCTTCGCAAGTACTGCCAAGCCTCAATAGCAAGCCAGTAACCAACCTCATGCTGATGATTTGCATTAACAACATTAACAACATTAACAACAGCTGTCCATGAGAGGTTCACTGGCTTTGCATTTTTTCCTAAATTGTGTTTCAAAGCTGTTGTATACAGCAAACAGACTCAAAGGAATCCATGTTTAAAATGGAATGAGGCAAAAATGTGATTCATTGTATTGAATATATATATATATATTTTTAAAAAAAAGAAATTGTTCCTGAAAGACCCAAATTAAGCAGCTTCCTAAATAACTCCATTACATGTGTAAAAAAGAAAGAATGTGGTTTTAAAACCCAAACTCCAGTGTTCAAGAACAAACTTTGTATAGGCTCAAAACGTGCACCAATCTTAAAATAATTGTGGAAGGTAATAAATATCTAATTCACTCAACTGAAATATAGAAGAGGACCTAAACCTTGACTCATTTGGAATGGTTTTCTCAAAGACTAAATACAATGCATCTATATCTCAAGAGGCAATCAAAACACCAATAGCCAGATTTGAGGAAAAACTGGAGCAACTACAGGGCAACTTGCAAAACCCGGACAAAAAGGTTTTATTGGTAATTGCATGATATTTACTTCTTGTTTTGAAAGGCATGTCCTCTAATAAAGGACTCAAGCAAAAGACCCTGACTCTTTATAATGAAAAAGATAGAGGCCAATAGATAACACAAAATAAACTTCAAATACCGAGCAAGAGGGATGCAGCCACAAAATGTAAGTATGGAGGCTTAAAAAGCAACAGTTATTCTGACATACAACTTAAAGGGAGGTAAAGCATATAATTTATTTTAAAATTCACATCAAAATACATACAATGCAAATTCTAAAATATGCAAAAGTAAAAAGTTCACATTTATGGCCCACAGCATTTCAAAACTCTAACATGCAAGGTATTTTGGGTTTGTCTTATTACTCTAAAGAATCAGTCAAGGCACCATAACCTCTACTGCCAATGTAATAGTTATGGAGCAATTAGGTTGTGGGCACTCTCTCTCAGTTTTAGTTCAAACCATTTAAGCAGTTTGACTATTGGGGGGATTCTCGGGATGAAAATATAATTTTGCCTCTTTATAAATCGCTGGTAAGACCACACCTTGAATATGCTGTGCAATTTTGGGCGCCTGTTCTAAAGAAGGATATCATGGCACTGGAGAGGGTCCAGAGACGAGCTACAAAATTGATAAAAGGAATGGAGCATTTTAGTTATGAAGAAAGGTTACAAAAATTAAATCTGTTTCGTTTGGAAAAACGGCGCCTGAGAGGGAATATGATAACTTTATACAAATATATTCTGGGCCAGTACAAACCTTTATCTGGAAATCTATTCATAAACAGGGTTATACATAGGACACGAGGTCACACATTTAGGCTGGAAGAAAGGAGATTTCATCTAAGGCAAAGAAAAGGTTTTTTTACAGTAAGAACAATAAGGATATGGAATTCTCTGCCTGAAGAGGTGGTTTTGTCAGAGTCCATACAGATGTTTAAACTGAAATTGGATAAATACTTACAAAAACATAACATACAGGGATATAATTTCTAATTAGTGGGGTAATAGCTGATTGATCCAAGGAGACATCTGACTGCTATTTTGGGGTCAAGAAGGAATTTTTTCCTAGTTTGTGGCAAAATTGGAAGTGCTTCAGACCAGGTTTTTTGCCTTCTTTTGGATCAACAGCAACAACATTTCTGAGGAAGGCTGAACTTGACGGACGCAAGTCTCTTTTCAGCTATGTAACTATGTAACTATGTAACCAAGGCACGTGTGTCCTAGACTCCATTCATCTGACTGAGACAATGGATCTTCTACTTCTAAGCACAAGGCAGGGCTGCAGGTGCCCCGAGAAGACCAAAGAACCCAGTCAATTAGCTGTTCAATGGTTTGACCAATAATCAAGAGATTGCCCCGCCCATTTAATGGAAGGATAAACTCTACAATGGCATGTCGTTGTTATGGTGCTTAGACAGCCACTTTAAAAAAAAAAAAAAAAAAAGGAACTCAAATAAATAATTCAATTATCCACACAATTTTAAATCACACACATATACATTCTATTTGTTAGATTATTCAAATATATTAAAAAAAAAAAAAAAAAAGCAGATTACACAATTAAAACATTTATTAAAGAAATTCCAAAGAAATAGCATACATATCTCATTCCAGACATAGCCAATTGTCTCCCATTTTGAGATCAGGGTGATCACATGTATACACCTTATCACTGGTTTGTATCATCTTTTGGTCTTGACATTTAGCAACAGTTATCTGCGTAGGCTAAACAAGTCAATTAGACAACAGCAAAAACATAATTTCTATATAAATCTTGACGCACAATAACAAAATACACCGAAATAGGCCAAGGCTCAAAGTCACATTTAATCTATTTCTGGCAAGTACAAACTCAGTATAAAATCAGAATGTATGCAAAACGTGGATGTTTGGCTGTCTATTTTTACATAGTTACATAGCTGAAAAGAGACTTGCGTCCATCAAGTTCAGCCTTCCTTTTCAGTTACACCTGAGCATTTACCAATTCTGGAATTGCCAGTGATGTATTAGGAGGCTACACATTGCAGTCATGAAGTTCGGAGCAAGGTAACAGACATTTGTTTTCTGGGTTTATGCATTCATCCAAAATTGAAATCTCTGAATGTGTACCTAGCAGAAGATCTGCAGACTGGAAATGGAGAAGCAGGGAGTGGCACTCACCGTACCTCTAGTTAAATGTGCTATAGAGGTTATGGTGCTTGGAGTGTTTCTCTAACTTCCCCACCACACAAGGAGCAACTTTGTTGCTACCTGGTTAAGCTACGTGATAAGAGTCTTCCGTGATCTCGTCCAATCCAATGCTTCTCAGAGAGCAAGAAGCATTGGATTGGACATACGCATGTGAGGACAGATGCAGTACTCCTCCAAATCAAATGGTGCAATGAGCAGCATTTGATTGCAGCACAAAGTTTGACTCTGTCCTGGAGGAAGAAGATGGCTACTAGAGGTGTATTTAAAACTGCAATGTAAAAATGTGTGTTTTTTTTTTTTTTTTATGTTTTGGTTTTGCATGTTAATACCAAGTTCCATTTTATTAATTTTTATTTCTTGTGAATATCGGGCAATCACTGTTGAGATGAAAGTAAAGGATCGCTATAGTCTCCAGAGCAACTACAGCTTAATGTAGTTCAGAGAAAAGAGTGTTTACATTATTGCCTAGTAACACCTCTAGTGGCATTTAGAGGGTCCTGACTACAGCACTGATGTACAGCATGTCCATACTCTGCATGGAGACGCTGAATGTTCCCCACAGATATGCACAATTCAATGCACCTCTATAAGAAGATGCTAACTGGCACAGCGAGGCCTTTTGCCGCACATGCCCAATAGCCTCCCAACGCTTTCCTATGGAAAAGCATTGGATTGGCTGAGATCGGCAAATTTGATGTCAGCCAGGGAGACACTGGAAAAAAGGCAAGAAAAATACCTTTTTAAAGGGAGGCACGAAGGGCTGGACACCTTAACCCCTTAGGGACCAAACTTCTGGAATAAAAGGGAATCGTGACATAAGGGGTTAAAGGGACACTATAGTCACCTGAACAACTTTAGCTTACTAAAGCAGTTTTGGTGTATAGAACATGCCCCTGCCCCTCACTGCTCAATCCTCTGCCATTTAGGAGTTAAATCCCTTTGTTTATGAACCCTAGTCACACCTCCCTGCATGTGACTTGCACAGCCTTCCATAAACACTTCCTGTAAAGAGAGCCCTATTTAGGCTTTCTTTATTTCAAGTTCTGTTTCATTAAGATTTTCTTATCCCCTGCTATGTTAATAGCTTGCTAGACCCTGCAAGAGCCTCCTGTATGTGATTAAGGTTCAATTTAGAGATTGAGATACAATTATTTAAGGTAAATTACATCTGTTTGAAAGTGAAACCAGTTTTTTTTTCATGCAGGCTCTGTCAATCATAGCCAGGGGAGGTGTGGCTAGGGCTGCATAAACAGAAACAAAGTGATTTAACTCCTAAATGACAGTGAATTGAGCAGTGAAATTGCAGGGGAATGATCTCTACACTAAAACTGCTTTATTTAGCTAAAGTAATTTAGGTGACTATAGTGTTCCTTTAAATAGTGATTTTTAACACTATAGTGTCAGAAATACATGTTTGCGTTCTTGACATTACAGTATTATAGTTATATATAGTTATATATTGAGAAATGCTTGCCTATGGGCTGTTTGAATGCGCATTCCGCTCCACACAGGAGCTGGTGTCGGAGAGGTGGAGAGGTCACTAGTGCCAAGGGAGCCCAGCGCTGAATTAAGGTAAGTAGTTGAAGGGGTTTTAACCCCTTCAGCCCAGCAGGAGGGGGATGCTGAGGGTGGGGGCACCCTTACGGCACTATAGTGCCAGGAAAATGGGTTTGTTTTCCTGACACTATCGTGATCATTTAAAGCACACAGTATATAAGTACAGTTTGTCTTCAGCAGTTAAATATATAATGAAAAAACTGATTTAATCATAAATACTTCTATTCTGCATCGGTTCCAGAGTGACAAGGTCAAAATCAACAATAAAAAGACAGTATTATTAAACTGGTGTTTCAAACTTGGGAGTTTAACTATGCAAGGTATTTGCACACTGATAAACATAAAGGACAAATTCCACAAAAACATTCTGTAAGAAGATAATATAAGAAATCGACAAGGACCTCAAAGTTACTAATCTAATCAGTAATAGATCCAATAAAAACTATGTAAAAAATGCAGTACTTTAATACTGCAAGTACTTCAAAGGAATCTATATTCACCAACATAGGAAAGGTTTATAAGACAGCTTTATTTGCAATTACTTTGCAACTTTATGACTGTGCAATTCTTGGTTTCTGAAACAAATAAAATAAATAAAATAAATAAAAAAATCCATATATGTAAGTGCTACACCAGACCACATCTTCAGTCTCTCCCTCTAACATCCCATTTTTGAATAAGTTGCTATCAAAAAGTGATTTTGGACACGTTTTCTCACATCTTTTAACAAAGGCCTTGAATTAATTAGAGCTGATGATCTCTATCAGGGGTTTATCAACTTCTGACAAGCCATTTATAGGTTCAGAACGATTATTGGGTTATTGGAAGCCTATTGTAATGGTAGGTTCAGGTATGGAAACTGATACTTTTAATTGAAACTAATGGTTGAAGTGATTTAATTCAATTTACTGGACACATACTGACCAATAAATGGCCTTACCAGATTCAAAAGTAAATGTTGTTGATAAATGGGTTTTCATGCAGGGGGCTCAGTAATATAGAAATAGAGAGAATATACTAAACTCCTACTCCCAACTTCCATCCACTAGCAACTAGTAAAGGTTTGAAAAATTAACTCAGTTCCAGCGCCAAGATCCTCGGCAGGCCACACCCCTTTTTAGTCAAAATAACGATCCAGCAGGGCTCATTCTCTTCTCTTAGAGAAAAGTCATTGGTGGGCAAGCGCGGTTTCGCAGTGGTGCGCGTTCGCAAGATGAGCTAACTGACAGCTCAGGTCACTGTCGATGCCCACCCCCCTCCTCAAGCAAGCTAGTTAGGTCCACAAAGGCAACAGCCGCTACACTACAGAAAGATTGTAAAATTTAATTTTATTTCTTTATAAATTTATTTAAAAAAACAAACAAAAAAAGAACACATGGAAACTTATCTAAATTATCTGTGTATACAGTATATGCAGACACAAAGTGTATACACATACACACTATATAGTATACACAGTATATACACACACACACACTGCTCAAAAAAAAAGAGAAGAAAAATAACACATCCTAGATCTGAATGAATTAAATATTCTTCTGAAATACTTTGTTCTTTACATAGTTGAATGTGCTGACAAAAATCACACAAAAAAAAAAAAATGAAAATCTAATTTTTCAACCAATGGAGGTCTGGATTTGAAGTCACACTCAAAATTAAAGTGGAAAAACACACTACAGGCTGATCCAACTTTGATGTAATGTCCTTAAAACAAGTCAAAATGAGGCTCAGTAGTGTGTGTGGCCTCCACGTGCCTGTATGACCTCCCTACAACGCCTGTGCATGCTCCTGAGGAGGTGGCGGAGGGTCTCCTGAGGGCTCTCCTCCCGGCTCTTCTTCCAGACCTGGACTAAAGCATCTGCCAACTCCAGGACAGTCTGTGGTGCAACGTGACGTTGGTGGATGGAGCGGGACATGATGTCCCAGATGTGCTTAATTGGATTCAGGTCTGGGGAACGGGCGGGCCAGTCCATAGCATCAATGCCTTCGTCTTGCAGGAACTACCAACACACTCCAGCCACATGAGGTCTAGCATTGTCTTGCATTAGGAGGAACACAGGGCGAACCGCACCAGCATATGGTCTCACAAGGGGTCTGAGGATCTCATCTCGGTACCTAATGGCAGTCAGGCTACCTCTGGCAAGCACATGGAGAGCTGTGCAGACCCACAAAGAAATGCCACCCCACACCATTACAGACCCACTGCCAAACCAGTCATGCTGGAGGATGTTGCAGGCAGCAGAACGTTATCCATGGCGTCTCCAGACTCTGTCACATGTGTTCAGTGTGAACCTGCTTTCACCTGTGAAGAACACAGGGTGCCAGTGGCGAATTTGCCAATCTTGGTGTTCTCTGGCAAATGCCAAAACGTCCTGCACGGTGTTGGGCTGTAAGCACAACCCCACCTGTGGACGTTGGGCCCTCCTACCACCCTCATGGAGTCTGTTTCTGACCGTTTGAGCAGACACATGCACATGTGGCCTGCTGGAGGTCATTTTGCAGGGCTCTGGCAGTGCTCCTCTTCTTTCTCCTTGCACAAAGGCAGAGGTAGCGGTCCTGCTTCTGGGTTGTTGACCTCCTACGGCCTCCTCCACGTCTCCTGATGTACTGGCCTGTCTCCTGGTAGCGCCTCCATGCTCTGGACACTACGCTGACAGACACAGCAAACCTTGCCACAGCTCGCATTGATGTGCCATCCTGGATTAGCTGCACTACCTGAGCCACTTGTGTGAGTTGTAGACTCTGTCTCATGCTACCACTAGAGTGAAAGCACCGCCAGCTTTCAAAAGTTACCAAAACATCAGCTAGGAAGCATAGGAACTGAGAAGTGGTCTGTGGTCACCATCTGCAGAACCACTCCTTTATTGAGGGTGTCTTGCTAATTGCCTATAATTTCCACCTGTTGTCTATCCCATTTGCACAACAGCATGTGAAATTGATTGTCACTCAGTGTTGCTTCCGAAGTGGACAGTTTGATTTCACAGAAGTGTGATTGACTTGGAGTTACATTGTGTTGTTTAAGTGTTCCCTTTAATTTTTTTGAGCAGTGTATACACACATATACACACACACACACACACACACACACACACACAATATATTTCTTTACAAAGTGTTTGTACATACACACGCAACTGTATATATTATATACACACGCACTATATATCTTCATATTGTGTTTGTGTGTGTGTATGCACACACACACACACACACACACACATATATATATATATATACACACACACTCAACGGTGTGTGTATGTGTGTGTATGTATATTATATATACACATATACACACACACACACCTTTATATAGTGTTTTTTTATACACACACACACACACACCTGTGAGTATGTGATTGAGATATATATATATATATATATACACACACACACTATATATCTTTAGAAGTCACACCTTATTATATACACACACACACCTTATTATATACACACACACACACACACACACACAGTGCTTTTGTTTGAGAATATGTATATATAAATATATAGTACTGTGACTACAGACTGTACATAAATGTTACTGCAAAGAGCTGGTTCCAGCCCGCTTAGAGAGTCAGCCACCCTCTGTTGCTGCAGTTGCAGATTTCCACTCCCATCACGCTCTGCCAGGGCAAACGGTGTCTTGTCCAACACAGACTGCCCAGTCCGGCTGCTGCTAGGCTGGGTCTGGTCCACTTAGGGTAAGAATGATACGCAGTAGTGGAAGGCTGATATCTGTGGTATTTGATATGCAGTGGTGGAAAGCCTACATCCGTGGTATCCAGAGTTGAGAGTATCCACGGAAGGCCTACATCCATGGTATCCAGGGGCTCTGGTAGCTTAACTCTGGATACCACGGATGTCAGCCTTTCACTACTGCATATCAAATAGCGGTGAACTGACACTCTGAGAAACAGCTACCCAAGTTTATTACGGCCGCCAAGTCCTCAAATCAATCCGGTGTACTTAGTGCATTCACTAAGCTTAGGACATGGGACATTTAGGGTTAATGTTAGGGTTCAAATTAGGGTTGTGGGGCTGTTAAAGTGTGAGAGTAGGATTTAAGGGGTGCCCTCGTAGGCACATTAGCATTTGACCCTTACCTCTTTACTCTCTAAGCTGCTTTACATCGGCACTAGAAATATTTGGCTACAACTGTATATCAACTAACACTTGTTACATTCTTACTATTCCTATGTGACATTTAATCTTATAACACAATAAAAGTTAAAGGGACACTATAGTCACCAGAACAACTACATCTTAATGTAGTTTTTCTGGTGAGTATAATCCGTGCCTTCAGGCATTTTGAGAAAAGGCAGTGTTTACATTGCCCCTAGGGACACCTCCAAGTGGCCACTCCTCAGATGGCAACTGGAGGTGCTTCGTGGCTCAATGCTGCACAGTAAGCAGCCCTGTCGTTCAGCGTCCAACCGCTCTGCATGGGGATTCAGTGCATCTCTATGTGGAGGTGCTGATTGGCCAAAACGGTCTGCAATTCTGATTATGTCACCAAGGTGGCGGGGCCAGCGTACCTGTAGAGAGCAGAAAATAAGGTGAATTTTAACCTATTGTGAAGAGGCTATGGGTTGGGGGAGGCAGCAAGCCACCTAAAGGGTGGATTTTCACTATAGGGTCAGGAATACATGTTTGTGTTCCTGATCCTGTAGTTATTCTTTAAGTTTTATCTATATTTGTTTTACTTATTACTCTCACATCAAAGAAGAGACACTTATTGGTGCATTCATAATTTGTTTTTGTTTTTTAAATCAAATTAGAATTTTACTATTTAGGGGACATCCCCCTTTTCTGTTAATCTTAAGTGTTTTTTCCCCCTTTTATATAACTTTATACATATTGGCTCCATTTTTATTTTTTATTTACTACTCACCAGAACAACTACACTAAAATATAGTTCTGGTGACTATAGTGTCCCTTTAATACCAAGTTTCATGTTATTTATATCTTATGAATATTGGGCAATCACTGTTGACTGTTCAGATTCACAGGGAGTCTACATACAACTCAAATTAAATGCTAGGCATACACTGCATAAATAAATGTGGAGTAGACACCCTGATGAACAAAGAGGATTGTCATCCTTCAATAACACAACAATCAGATGGCTCGAACAACACCAGCCATCAAAAATAGTGTCATAAATAAGACCAACCATTCTTCAAACTCATCACATGCCATTTGATTGTATACCTCACCCAACTTCATACCTTAAACTCCATTAAAGAACATCAACATCACCTTCACCGGTTTCAACTAGCAGCTGTCAAGTGAGCAGCAAATTCCAAAACAGTTATATTAAGATACAGACAGACCTACCCAATTTCCTTCTTGACTAGATTCACTCAGAAATTCAGGAAGTCAGAAGAACAACGTTAAAGAGAGTTTATACGAGAACAGCGGTATTACATAGAAAAATTTGAGATTGAAAATGCTGGCAAGCATCAAGTGAGATGTAGTGGGAAAACATCTGGTCTGGCGCTGAACTTTAACCCCTTAAGGACCAAACATCTGGAATAAAAGGGAATCATGACATGTCACACACGTCATGTGTCCTTAAGGGGTTAAAGATCATCACTAGTAGGAAATAAGTTTGTTTTTTTATAAAGGATATATGTTAAGTTAATTACATTCTATAAGAAAGTGAACACAAACAAAGGTCACAGTGTATGAAATCTACCACATTTAAGGCTATTCACCACAAAAAACAAAAGTTTACTGAAAGATAATGAGAGAGAAAAAGGTTTTAGATAAACAGGGCTGTTCCTGCCTTCCAGTCTTGTTTATTAAATACATACACAAATACTCAAGTACCAAAATCCAGCCACTGATCACAGTAACACAACTGAACAGTTGAAATCCAGAAAAATGCAAACATGCAACTGGATGCTCAGGTTCCACTGACTTACACACTATCTGCTTGCAAATTCATTTCAATTGAATTTTCACAATTAAGTTATAATGTATACTGCATTAATTTATATTTATGGCAATTATTTGTATTTTAACCATGTGCCTACTGATTTCTGATGGTTCACCAGGATAAAGCATGTTAATTTGCCTTATATCATGTTTGTATAGAATGAATCTGCCTAAAATTCATTGTTTGATAAATAAGCAAATTAAATATGATGGCATGATCAATACAGTATAACTCAATCTTTAAAGGGACACTATCGGCACCAAAACAAGTTTTGCTTAATGAAGCAGTTTGGGTGTATAGCTCATGCCCCTGCAGTCTTACGGTTCACTTCCCAAAAAGCCTCAAAGATCTTATCAAGCCCCGTTAAGAGTGTGGAGTTGTGGGCCTATTTGATTTGAGGTAGCCACCATCTTAGGTGGGATTCCGCACCACATGTTGCCTCTAATGATGCTGCAGCAGGGAAGGGGGGAGCCCCTATTGCACCTTTACGCCCCTGCAGGATTGTTGGTAGGAAGATAGGCAACTTTTTCTCAGCATCACCTACAGGTATACCTCAAAGGAATCGCAGGCTTGGACGGTCAATCAGGGGTCTAGGCGTTTCAGTTTACATCTCCTAACAAAAGTAATTTAACCCCTAAATGTCAGAGAATTGAGCAGTGAGACTGCTGGGGCATTATCGATTACTGTTGTTTTGATGCCTATAGTTTCCCTATAAGCTGTTTGGTGACTAAAGTGTCCTTTTAATTATTCCTTACTTATGATCGTTTTAAAAAACAAATGGCTGATAAAGATCTACATGTAAGATTGCTCATAATTATTACTGTAATTTGAACAAAGGAGGTGATTGTATCTTTGCTAGTTTTTTTAAGGATTTCCACAGTGCTCTGCAAAGTAGCATACCTCAACTCTAATAGCTACCTTATAGCTTTCTATTTACTGAGGGAAAAGATTTTATTGGAGGTAGGTGCATACTAAAATCACCAGCATATCATGCCTTAATGACCGCTAACTGTTCAAGACCGTCATTGGAAAAATACCCTGGAGGACCGATGACAGTCCTGAACGTCATAACGGTAATATTTACTTACCTGATCGCCGCCGTTCCCCCAGCGGCAATCGGCGTTGCTCCCAGTGTGGTGGGACTGCCTGACAGCCCAGGCAGTCCTCCCTCCGCGAATTAGGATCCCGCGGCCATGTGATCGCTCAACAGAGCGGTTACATGGCTGCAATAGGTGCCTGTGTATCGGCCTGAACTGACAGGCAGTCTCCCTGCTGGTGTAAAATTAAAAAAAAATTTAATAAATAAAAATATAATTAGATGTGTGTGTGTGTCATATATATATTTTCATACTAAGTGTATTTTTAATTATTAAAAAAAGCTTTGAGTAAAATATACATACACACATAAAAATGATATGTAATTTAATTCTAACTGTATTTTTATATTAATATATATTTATATCAAAATACACTTAGAATGAAATATATATATATATATATATATATAAATAAACTAAAATATGAAATATATATACACACACACACACACCGTATATACTTTTTTTTTTTTTAATATACATTTTTGTACATACGTGTATACATTTTTTGTGCTGAAAAATCCCCCCTCGGCTTATACTCGAGTCTGTGTCTGTATTATGGCAACTTACATTGCCATAATACAGACCAGGACAGCCGGGCTCATTACAAGCCCGGCGGTCCTGTTGGGGGCTGACCGCGAGCTCTTACTTACCTTCGTAGCAGCTCCGTGCAGCTCCCCCGTTCAGCTCACAGTGTAAGTCTCGTGAGACCCATTGGCCGTCAGAGTGTTGCCACGGGTTACCGTGGCAACGGTCCACGCGGCACGCAGACCGCGAGACTTACACTGTGAGCTGCACGGAACTGACCGGAGCTGCTACAAAGGTAAGTAACAGCTTGCTCCCGGCCCATCCTGCACAGCCCATGCCACTGGACCACCAAGGAATGTTACAGCCCCCTCCCTGGCCAGGTAACAAGCAGGGAAGGGGGACTAAAAAAAATATTAAAATAATAAAACAAATTTTTTTTATTAATATTAAAATAAAAAATAAAAATGCCCTCCCCCCACACTCTGCATTCACACAAACACACTGCATTATATACACACAGAGTGTGTGTGTGTTTGTGTGTGTGTGTGTGTGTGTGTGTGTATGTATAATGCACAGTGTGTGTGTGTGTATAATGCACAGTGTGTGTGTGTGTATAATGCACAGTGTGTGTGTGTATATATATATATATATATATAATGCACAGTGTGTGTGTATATATATATATATATATATATATATATATATAATGCACAGTGTGTGTGTGTATATATATATATATATATATATATATATATATATATATATATATATATATATATATATGTATATATATATATAATGCATATGTATATATATATGTATATAATGCACAGTATATATATTAATGTATATATATATATATATATATATATATATATATATATATATATATAATGCACAGTGTGTATATATATATATATATATAATGCACAGTGTGTGTGTATATATATATATATATATATATATATATATATATATATAATGCAGTGTGTGTATATATATATATATATATATATATAATACACAGTGTGTGTGTGTGTATATATATATATATAAATATATATATATAAATATATATATATATATATATATATATATATATATATATATATATATATATAAATATATATATATATATAAATATAAATATACAGAAAATAAGGCTTTTTTCAAACTTTGTATTGAACTGATCCTGATGAAAGCCACGAACGATGGCTGAAACGTCGATGATTACAGATATGTTTTAAGAATATTGGAATAAAGAAGAAATATTTTATCATTATTACAGACCGTGAGTGCAAGCCTTATTTTCTGTATATTTTTTTGTAATTATTGGCTATGGCTTTTATGCACCCGGCATATATATAATGCACAGTGTGTGTGTGTATATATATATATAATGCACAGTGTGTGTGTATATATATATATATATATATATATATATATATATATATATATATATATATATATATATATATATATAATGCAGTGTGTGTGTGTATATATATATATATATATATAATGCAGAGTGTGTGTTTGTATATAATGCAGAGTGTGTGTTTGTATATAATGTACACACTGCATTATATACACACAATGCAGAGTGTGTGTGTATACAATGCAGTGTGTTTATATAATGCACACACTGCATTATATACACACACTCTCATACAAACACACACTCTGCATTATATACACACTCATACAAACACACACACTGCATTCATTATTCCCACCCTAGGCTTATACTCGAGTCAATAAGTTTTCTCAGTTTTTTGTGGTAAAATTAGGGGCCTCGGCTTATATTCGGGTTGACTTATACTCGAGTATATACGGTATATCCATATACAAAATTACATAAATAATTTCATAAATATACACGTAGACTTCAAATATATATACAACAAGTAGAAAGGCTGCTCTCCGGATTTAAAACAAAAAATTTAAACATATTTAAAAACCACGACCAACGTTTCGGTCCCCGCTCGGGACCTTCCTCAGGGTCAAAAAATAGAACAACAGAACAATACAGTAAAGTGCAATCATGGACAATAAATACCTAAATCTATAATGAAAGTACTCACTCAGGTGTGTTCCCCCGTGTTCCCGCCGACACCCTATACTCTTCCGGGTATGCGCGCGCATGTTAATGCGTCACGCCCCCTCACGTTGCGTGCCTACGTATCGGATACTACCGTTGCCGCGGCAACCATGTAAACAAATCCTTGTGTTCATACAAACCAGTGCGACGGACTGAATGATAAATAACACAATTAATATAAATATGGGGATCTAAAAGTACAAAGAGTGTTAGGTGTAAGAAAGTGATTAGAGTGTATAGTAAGCTATTAGATAGCTATATATATCATTAAACATTATAGAGACATGAATGTGACTCACTCAATGCCTAAATAACTTATAAATTAACCCATCCTGGGTATTTAAAGCAACACTACGCCAGAAAGTGATCCAGTGCAACTACAATAGTCTAAAGTGTTAATAGTGTCAATAAAGTGCTAATGGTGCAAATAAAGTGCAATGTAAAAGTGCTACTGTATAAAGTGCTTAACAGATCATGGTATGCTTTGCCATCTATATATACATAACATAATTGTATATAACAACAATTATAATCACTTTCCATACATTAAAATCACAAAATACAAAACGAAAAAAATAATAGGCATGAATGTAAAAATTAAAACTTAACTAGCTGTCAACCTTCATATAAAAGAATGATATGTGTTACTTTCATTTAACCCCATAGGAGCCACTGTATTTAGTTGGTGGATCCAAAAGGCTTCTCTTTGAAGTAGCATCTTTCCCCTATCACCACCTCTACGGGGGGGAGGGATATGATCTATGCCCACAAACTTCAGTGATGCCAATGGGTGTTTTTGGTCAAGGAAATGCTGAGCCACTGGTTTGTCCGATGACCCGTCCCTATAGGCTAATCTAATGCTCGACCGGTGGCCTCTGATCCTTTCACACAACTGTATCTCTGTTTTACCCACGTAATGAAGCCCACACGGGCAGACTAACTTATATACAACAAATTGAGTCTTACAAGTGATAGTATGTTTTATATCAAAAATCCTATTCGTGTGTGGATGGTTAAACTTCTTCGCCGGAGTCATATGTCCACACGTCACACACCCAAGACAGCGTACACTTCCTCGTATGTTATGTTTCACCAACTCAGTATAGCTCTCCACTGAATCGGTATGAACCAATATGTCTCTAAGGCTCTTGTTCTTTTTGTAACAGATAAGAGGTCTTTCCTTAAAGACCTTTGGCAATGTATCGTCCGCTGAAATCATCTTCCAATTGTCCTTAACAATAGCTGATAAATGGCCAGACGAATTATGGAAGGTCATTGGAAAAACCAAATTTGGTTCACGTGTCTTTCTTGGGTGTACCAGAGCCAAACGGGCTTTCAACAGAGCATCATCCAACACATGAGTATCATATCCTCTTTCCAAAAATTTCTGGGTCATAGCCTTAAGCTGTACTTCAGCCTTATCTTTATCCGAATTGTTCCTGATCACCCTCTGGAACTGAGCCTTTGGAATTGATTTTTTCAGGGCAGGAGGGTGTGCACTTCTAGCGTGCAATAACGTGTTACGGTCCGTAGGCTTCGAAAACAAAGTATACTGGACACTATTGTTGCCATAAGAAAGTTCTAAATCCAAAAATTGGACACAATCAGCACTAATGTTAGCTGTAAACTTTATAGGTTGCGGTAATGAGTTCAACTCTTCCACCATAGTGGCTGCTTCCATATATGTACCCCGCCAAATGATCAGCAAATCATCTATATAGCGGTAGTACCCGATGATTCGATCCTGATAAGGGATTAAAATGTGTGTAGATTCATATACGTGCATGTACGCATTGGCGTACATAGGAGCCATCGCCCACCCCATTGATGTACCGGCCACCTGCAAATACCATAGGTTTTCAAACCGAAAATAGTTGTTATGAAGTATAAGAGACAGCAACTCCAACACAAACTCAATAGGTGGTCCTTGATAAATGGAGGACTCACTCAATACTTGTCTCATTGCTTCAATGCCCCCTATATGGGGGATCACAGTATATAGACTTTTTACATCCATGGTTATAAAGATTGGAGCTGTATTATTAAAATCCAACTCTTTAATTCTGTGTAGCAATGTTTGCGTGTCTTTAATGCAAGTATGTAGTTGTTCAACCGGCCCCTTAAAAACAAAATCAAGCCATTGGGCTATAGGTTCCAAAATACCATCGATGGCTGAGACAATAGGCCGACCAGGAGGTCTGTTGATATCCTTATGGATCTTGGGAATGCTGTAAATAATTGGAGTACGAGGAGATAGTTTGTGTAAAAATCTATATAATTCCAAACTGATAAAATCCGCTCTAAGGCCCATCTCTAATATATCCACAATTTTCCTTTGGATCTCCAAAGTAGGATCTCCCACTAGGGGACGATATGTACTCACATCTTGAAGTTGTCGTTTCAAATCTTCAGCATAATCAGTGTAATTCATAAGAACAATACCCCCTCCTTTGTCCGCTTGACGAATGACTATAGAGTGGTCCTGTGCAAGATTTTTAAGTATTAAACGTTCACCTTTAGAAATATTGTGTGCCTTATTGTCAGTTTTGGAGAAGATGTCTTGTGCCATCTTAGATGTAGTCGTCAGAAAAGTCTTAATGGATGCTCTGGTGGATGGCGGGTCAAAAGTAGATTTCACTCTAAATTTCCCATACCCTATAGGCACATTCTGTACTTTTTCCTTATGGGTAGTATGAAAAAATTCTTTAAGTCTCATGTTTCTACCCATCTTAAACAGCTCCGTGCTCCACTTAAAGGAATTAGCATAACTCGTGGGAACAAAAGAGAGACCTCTGCTAAGAATATTATTTTCTTGTTCACTGAGCTGTCTGTGGGAAAGATTAAATACTGGGGTTACTTGCGATGTGGGGGCTTTCCCCTCAACGCTACTTTTGCCCTTGCGCCCTCTCCTATTCCTGTAAGGTCTTCGCCTCTGACCTTGCTCCTGGTGACTGTGCTGGGTTCTGTCTGCTCTAAAAAAGCTGGAACTTCATTTGACACCTCATTCTCAGACATTGATTCCCCAGAGGTCACATCAATCGTTGGGATCTTTGGACGGACGATCCTTTTACGGAAACGTCTAGGTCTAGGTGGACGGTCCCCTGATAGCCACCGGTACACCCGATGGTCTTTATAATCCTGTTGGACCATTTCAAATTTTTGTTTCTTAAACCTGACCAGCTCATTTTTATATTTCAAAAGCTCAACTTTAAGTTGTTGCTGCAGCTTCAAGCCTTCAGCAGAGGCTAACAATACTGCTTGTTCAGTTTCCATAATAAGAATCTGTTGTTTAATTTCCATAAGATCACACTTTACATCCTTAATAGTGATCAGCATCAAGTCAAAAGAGGCTTTGTTCAATACATGAGTCCAATCCCTACAAACTGTTACTTTATGTCTTCCAATAGAAGGAATATTCAACAACCTGAACCCGCGTGGAATCATTTTAGCTTTAAAATAATCCGACAAAAATAAGCCGTGTAAATCCAAATCCACGCTTTTTTTATGCAGGCGTAATAATTTAAAGTAGATATCCCTTGACGTAGTCTGATTTGGTAATTCCTAACTGGTCTGTTCCCATAAAATTTGGGCTGCATCTTCAGACGTAAATTGTAAAGTATCAGCATTCATTGTATGGGTTTCAGCTAGCATAAAAAATTCGTCCATATCGACTAATGGACCAAAAAGACAATACTGTATAGTCCGATATATAAGAGCTAAACGTGCTCAAAATTATTATCTATAAAGTGCTATCCAGTTAGCACAAAAGGCTGGTGCAACAGGGCAGGGAGGTAGAGCCCCACACTCCCCAAGAAACCAATAGAAAAATCGAAATGTCCCCTGCACTCACGCTTGCAACATGGTCCAATACCGGGCGCACCACCAGAGCTCCAAAGCATGTAGAAGACAACAAGTAGAAAGGCTGCTCTCCGGATTTAAAACAAAAAATTTATTTAAACATATTTAAAAACCACGACCAACGTATATATATTATTCTAGGTGCATATTTATGTAATAGTTTTACATAATTAAGTAATTTTATGGATTGCAATTTGAGGGACCTGTCTGACAAACCAGGCCGAAAGTCCAGAGAATTTTATTTAATTTGCTAGCACTGTATTTAACCCTGTAACTTTCTATGACACCCTAAAACCTGTACATGGTGGGTGGAGGGGTACGGTTTTACTCTGGAGACTTCGCTGAACACAAATATTAGTGTTTCAAAACAGTAAAACCTATCACAGTGATGATATTGTCAGTGAAAGTGACTTTTTTTTTTTTTGCATTTTTCACACACAAATCGTACTTTCACTAATGATCTAATTCTTGATACATTTTACTATTTTGAAACACTAATATTTGTGTCCAGCGAAGTCTCCAGAGTATAACAGTACCCCCCCATGTACAAGTTTTATATTGTTTTTGAAAGTTACAGGGTCAAATTAAGGGTCACTTTATTTCACATCAAAAATTGACAGGTTTGCTATGTTGCCTTTGAGAGCGTATGGTAGCCAGGAATGAGAATTAGCCCCATGATGACATACCATTTGCAAAAGAAGACAACCCAAGGTATTGCAAATGGGGTAAGTTTAGTATTTTTAGTAGCCACTTAGTCACAAACACTGGCCAAAGTTATTGTTTATAATTGTTTTTTTTGCATTTTTAACACACAAACAAATATAAATGCTAACTTTGGCCAGTGTTTGTGACTAAGTGGCTACAGAAAAAGACTGGACATACCCCATAGTGAAAAACATGTTTTTTCTTTTACATTTTTTTTTTTTTTAAATTCTTTATTTTAGCAGTGGCATGTATCAGTATACAGATTTGGCTGCGTGATGTGGCTTGCGCAGAAGCCAAAGGTGTCATTGTCAAAACAGTAAGATAAACATACATCAGTTTGGCCTACGCAGAGGCCACTCTTAGCTGATTTGGACCTTTATGCTGTAGCTACGAGCATGTACTGCCACATTTTTCATTTTGTAACAACAACATACATGAAAAGGAATATAAAATCAAAGAAAGGAGAGAAAAGTCAACCAAAAGTGACCTTTACATAGAAAAGAGCTTGGTCACCCTGGGAGGGGAAAAGAGAAGCCCTCACCCGGTGTACTCAGGATGTTGGCAGCGTGCCCAGTGTGCCCGTGGAGTGGTGTAACTAAGTAGCTGCGATGGCTCGTAACTCCTGTACGTCTCCCTTGTGCAGGAGCGTTCTGGAGTAGTCTGCCCTGTCGAGCTCCAACCCCATGGTAGACCTTATTATGAGTTTTGTCGTAGCGCCTTTATGGACCAAAATAAGCGATCGTACAAAAGCTACAGTGCGGTTGACTCTGGCCTGCCCTAACGGGTAACGTCTGTTGCTCGTACAATGTGTTTCTAAAAGTTGTTGATGGTGGACGTCACCGAGACAAGCCAATGCTAAAAAAGCCCCTATGCAGTCCTGTTAGTGTCTTAAAGAGCCTGATAGCTGCAGCAAAAAAAAAAAAAAAAATACATTCACACCTACCCCTAGGGAGTCTTAGATTGTGTAAAAAGGATACCCCCAACTGGGCAGGGACCTAGGTCCTGAGAACCCGTGTAAAAGTCAAATTGTGGTTTGATTCGGAGATGAGTAATGGTCCACAGAGTGAGACGGTATACCCACAGGGAAAGGGCAGATGCTTAGAGGGTCTATTTTTCTTTTACATTTTTAACCATATATTATTTCTTTTTTTAAAGTAAATTAAATGACATGATACAAATAATGGTATGTAAAGAAAGTCCTTCTTGTTCTGAAAAAAATATATGTGTGGGAACAGTAAATTAGAGAGAGGAAAATTACAGCTAAAGACAAACACCAGAAAAGTGTTAAAACAGCTCTGATCCTTAACGTAGAACATGGTCAAAACAGTCCCGTCCTGAAGGGGTTAATAGTCCTGAAATCTGAACAGAATATTACAAGGTATGAGCTACTTCTAACGCATGCTTGCAAAAACATTACCAGCAAAAGGTGTTGTCATTGTTACCAAATACTTGAGACCAGTTGGCCAAAAACAAAAAGAAAACTGCAAAATTTGACATGTATTGTATATTCATACATACAAAAACACTTTACAGCTTTCAACCAGCACTTACTAAATGCATGTTTTAGCAGTCTTGACCCACAGTAATTTACAAACAAACAATAGCAGCCATATACAACTGTAATAAAAAGTATTACATATTCCATTGTGGGGGGTTTAAAACTGGCATATCTTCACTACCAAACATGTAATTTGCAAGCAATCTGTACATAGGTGAGACTTGTGTCTCTAAGACAAACCCCAATGTTGCCCTTAAAACCACCCATTTTTCAAAAGGTGTAAAAACCAAACGAATATTTCATATTGACCTTAATATAGTTGTAAGAAATGTTTAAAAAAAAAATCTAAATGGTTTAAAATTATATATTTATATATACATACACACACACGCTGTTCATGTTTTAACTGTAGGTTCTTCACATGTTTATACATCTGCTAAAGAGCACACAGCTCTCATTTATGCTGTGTTATTAGGCATTTCATGCTGAGCCAATGTCACTATTAACCCTTCACATTTATTAATTTGTTAGCTCTCGAGGTTTAAATTGCCTTAATGTACATAATCAGGCACATGCGCAGAAGTGGATATGTCGCCCATGTTTGCCACTTTTAAACACTGTATTTTGCCATATTTTGAAGATGATGCCACCATCTTTATTTCTGGTTAGTTTGAATCCTTAACACAAACTAAAGCAGCTGCCATCTTTGAATCTGTCCTAAAACAAGGTTGAGTTTTGAACACCATTACAAAACAATAAGCATACTGACAGGCTTCAGTTTAGCAGCAACTTATTACCCTTGCATCATGTAACTACAAGATCTATACTCTCAAGTTACTGTAATGCCTTCTTTCTAGTGTGCATTATTTAAAGAACTCTTCTGCAGGAAACACTCATTTGCCATGCATAACTGTCAGACATATAGCTTTGCCTAAATTAGAAATGTGTAATACTGTATACCTAGGTCTCCAGCAAGTATTCACTCACCCAAATCTTAAAGGACGTCCCTGCCAGCTTCCATGTCACTTGCACAGTCATGGTCACTTAGAAAGAAAATTGAGCTATAGTCAGACAAGGTTCTATCTACAATATAAACAATTCACTTCTTGTAGGACCCGCTCACAACATGCTCAGGTCACACACACTTCATTAGGCACTCATCTGTCTTAATGTTTTTTTGTATACATTTACACGCCCACAATATCGGTTTTGCTTTGATATGGTTGTTTGTTTTTTTTCCAGTAAATATTTGAGCCATACACCAGGATGCATAAGAAAAATTAAAATTAACACACACTAGGAATGAATTACATTATTTTTCAAATTTGTTTCTACATTTTATTTTTCTTATGCATCCTGGTGTATGGAGTTGTTCTATAATGGAATCCCATTTGATAATGGGAGAGCTTTTAAGGAAAGCTTGTACACAATTAATTTTAGTATATAATTTAATTGAACCACTGACAAACTAAAGCTTTTATGAAATTCAGTTTCTTTAAACATGCACTCTAAGTAACACGGGCACTACACCGTAGTAGTTATGGTGCCAGCATGTAACTGGCACCATAACCTGATTTCGCGCAAAATGGCTTGGGTGGTTTCACAAAAACAGATTCTCCCTTGTGCACAGCATGGACCCTCACTCAGCACGTTGCTACTGCAGGAGTTGGACTTCTGCATTAGCAATATGCTTTTGTTTACATCACAACTGAAATACGGACATAACCAATAGCTTTTACCAAATCCGATTTCCTCAAAAGGGTCACCTAATTTATCATAATTATCACACAGTGTATAGGTCCCAACTCATGTTATGGCTTTATTACTCTGTTTTATGCATTTAAAATCAATAAACGCATGTAAAGTAAACAGCGCGTATCAGACAGAAAAAAGAAAAAAAAAACCTAGTACAGGTACTTCAACACTGTAAGGTCTTTTTATATGCTCTAATATAGATCAAATCATAACATTTATCAACACAAATATAAGTAAATAAAATAGTATTTAACAAAATCTCAAAGTGAATGAAGCACACACAATGACTGCACTGATCATATACTATTTTTATTTAAAAAATGAATGCCTATGCCAGGAGATATTTTACCCACAAACTGCTACTACATACTGAATGTAAACAATTCCAATCATTTGCCTTGCGTCAGATTTTTTTTTTTTTTTAATTGTTAATATCTGCAAACGCAAATAAATCCATACCTAAAAACGAAATGTGAAGAAATACTTTTTACTTTCTTTTCTCAAAGAGAGCAAAGCTTTTAATAAAAGCACAGGGAAGAGACTTTTCAGGCTGACACACACACACAGCAATCATATGTTACGGTTGGTTTTGTGCCAGCTTCTTATGAGATACAAAGAGCTTCATTAAACTTCACTGAGCAGTCAAACCTGTTTAAGAACTTTCAAAGAGAAACATAATGATTTGCCATGACAGCAATGCATGTGCTTTTAGAATGCTTGGAAGAGAATTTACTCAGGGGAACAAAAAGCAACACTTTGCTTAATTATTAAGTACAGTAGATACTAAAGAATTCCACACATACATAAGTTAGTAAAACAGCATAATTGGTCTAATAAAGTATTACACCATTAAAGTTTTGTTTTTGTTTTTTTTACATACAATAAATTAATTTATTTTAATAAATTCAATCTCTGTAAATTTGTTTTCTCTGTTTAATGGTAATGAAGTGCACCATCTGCCTACAATTATACTCAACCACAGCAACTCCAGAGACATTATCATCATAAATGGGGTACTCAACATGGGTATTAGTGAACACAACTAAAGGGAATACAAAGTTTTACAAGCATTGCGATACATGCAACACTCAACTTGGGGTGTGTAAACGACTCTTGGTCTTTTACTCACTACATAAACATCCACATGGGATTCCCTACCAGCTATATAGGACATCCAATAACTTTCCTGCTATATCAACGACGTAGTTGAAAAATCAAATAACGTGTAGATTATTCAGCCGTCTAGCCAGCCATTGTACTTACACTTTAAATGGTTACTACAAGCACCATGATCACTGCAGGAATATTAAGTGGTTATTTTGTTTGGGGCAGTATGTGTAGTGTTTCAACTTGAAGCGCTGCAAATAAGTAGTAAAAGTACAACGCTGCCATTGGTGCAATTTCACCTCCAGTAGGGTAATTAGTCAGCCTTAACCCCTTAAGGACACATGACATGTGTGACGTCATGATTCCCTTTTATTCCAGAAGTTTGGTCCTTAAGGGGTTAAAGGAACACTATACAAGGAACAACCTTGTATTCCTGACCTATAGTGTTAAAAAGCCATGCTAGTTGCCCTCCTTAAAGAAGTATAAAACTTAATTTTATTCCAGCCCTGCCTCCCTGGCTTAGATAATCAGAATTGACAGTCTCAGCCAATCCAATGCTTTTCATAGGAAAGCATTGAGAGGCCTACACATGTGCGGCAAAAAGCTGCACAGCACCAATCAGCATCTCCCTCATGCAGCTCTATGGGGAACGATCAGCACCTCCATGCATAGGTTGAAACAGCTCTAGTAGCTGTATGAGTGACTGCCACTGGAGGTACCCCTAGGCCAGTGATGGCTAACCTTGACACCATAAATTGTTTCTGGACTACATTTCCCCTGATGCTCAGCTAGCTTTTAGACTATAAACTATAAAAGCTATAAAAGCTAGCTGAGCATCATGGGAAATGTAGGGCAGAAACAGTTTATGGTGTCAAGGTTAGCCATCACTGCCCTAGGCAGTAATGTAAACACTGCCTTTTCTATAAAGTGTTTACATTAAAATTCCTGCAGGGACAGGATATAGACAGAAGAACAACTACATTAAGCTGTAGTTGTTCTGCTGACTATAGTGTCCATTTAAACAAGAGTTCTGGGCTGTCTAATGTTAAGTTTGTGCATATATGGAGTGTGTTATCAGCATGCAAGTGACAGATGACCAGTAGCAGCAGGAAGAACTTCATTACAGGATTGCTCATTGATATTGAATAGTAGAATATTTCCCCGGAAACTGCAAAGTTATGACCACAATAGCAGAGCTAGAAACACAGCCAATTTAGATTGTTTTTAAAATTTGTATTATATGATTACATAGTAATGTAGGTTTAAAAAAAAAAAAAAAAAAAATACTCCTTTGAGTTGAACCTTTGAAACATTTTGAAACAATGGACTAATATGCCACAAAAAGGGATACCCATCCATTCCCCAGGGATTTACAATAGGAATGCATTGGGAGGTTGCACCAATCGCATGCTCTCAATGAGTCCTTTAAGCTAACTTAAGCTAACAGTTGAACTCTGTTTTAGCTGTGGAAGCACCTCTAGTGGCCCTTTTCCTAACAGCCACTACAGGCGTGTTAGCATCACAGTGAAAACATTGCCGTGCCAGCAATGTTTTTAGTTGCAGGGTTAAACAGATAGGGAAATGGCACCAAAATCAATCACTTTATTGGATACAGTGTCTATACAGTCACTTTAAAGAGAAGTGTATCCAGGACAGAATACTGACGCACTCCATTTATCATACTTGTCCCAAAACTTACAAAATGCTGGTAAGTTTCTGTAAATTTATAGTATAGCGAACAACCCTGTAAATTTGTGAAAACATGAGCATGCTACTTGTGAGAACTTCTTCCTGTATTTTGTTTTATATTTTTTTAACATTAAATTAACTTTAGCTAATGCTTACAATAAATATTAACTGCGATGTTCCACATTACCATAAGGCGCAAATTTAAAAATATTAGAATCTTTCGATGTAACCGGTTATGAACAGGCCCTTATATATTTTTTCTGTACGTCTGACTAGTCTTGTCTGTTGACCACCTATTGTACAATGCTGCATAATATACTAGCGGTTGTTATTATTAAGAACAACAACAAAAGAGATACTCAAAAACTAAGGAAATGATTGCACAACTGATCAACCACGAGCAGTATCTCTTACTAATAAAATAAAATCGGTACTCCAACCAGTGATTTGAAGTAGCCATGGTTGTAGAAGTATTTATGTGTAGTGTTTCAGCTCGAAACACTGCTCATACAGAATCATTTGCACACGGAGGACCAGTTGCATACGTGACAGTGGCGGCCCACATGTGAAAACTCATTTATTTAAATAACGAATGAATGAGAATGATCGCATGAATCTGTGCATCCTCAGTATTGCTCCAAAAAACTAAGCCACTTCTTGGATAAGAATATAGGCAATGGAAGCAGATCAGTGCAAAGAAAATTAGACTCTATTAAGTTATTTTTCTCTATAGATTAGATGATACGATCTGCACCTGGTTTCAATCGCTTTATTACTCTGTTTTAATATTTTGTGCATTTAAAAATAAATAAATGCGTGTAAACAAAACAGCACATACCAGACAGAAATGCACCCCCCCCCCAAAAAAAAACAACAAAAAAATAAAAAAACATGCCTTACACATGCCGTGGTCTTTTTGTATGCTATAACTTAAAACAAATCACAATTTATTTATTTTTTAAATTGGGGACAGAAACACCACCATTTCCAAATACCAACACCACACTTCCCAACAACTGAGAGGGGAAAATCGGGAGAGGGTGTGACCAGTGATACAACCTGTGTCACTAGCGACACCCTTAAAAGGAGAAAAGGTTGTTAGCTGCCCACTGGCAGGTTCCTTGACCAGCCCCCACAGTACCCAGCCTTCTGGAGCACTCCCTGCATAGTTCCATTGCTTGTTTCATAAGAGACACCAGGGAGCATGACAAGATCCTGAAATCGGGACTGTCGCGCCAAATGTAGGACTAGTGCGTGCCTGCCTCCCCACCTTTTTAATGAGCTGCATTGGAAAGACTATCACGAGCATGTGCTCATGGCTACAGCGCAGGTACTTGAAGCCTCTGATTGTTGCCTTTCATTCGGTTCTGGGGAAAATGGGTAGAGTTTGCGTTTTTTTCAAGTAGTTTTTCGTTATACTCCCAACTAAAAAAAAATAAATAGAAAAAATTTTTTTTAAAAAGTTTCATGTTTTCATGAGGTATATTTACTAAACTGATTTTTATTTTGTTTGGTAGGGATGGAGGAAGGGTGGCATGGAGCGTTCCTTTAAGCCTGCTGCAGCATAGAACATGCAGCTGAGGACCTCTGGGCTAGTTTGTACTTTGTTATAGGGAACCACTGAGGAGAAACAGGGGAATATTAGTGCGCCCCTGCCAGGCGGCACTCTGTGCTTTGGGAATCTGAAATATCAGAAGCTGGATGCCATTGGGGGAGCCGAGATCGGGGCTGGATGCAATTTCAGAGTTAAAACTTTAAAAAATGGTTTAGCCCCTAAAGACAAGAATGTTCCTGGGGACCTCCTGCCACCATAATAACTTTAATTTAGATTAGGTTTTTATGGTGCCTTATGATACCTAAAGCGTCCTTTAAAGTTGATGTATTTTTGATTTAAAAAAAAAAAAAAAAAAAAAAGTGTGAGATACTACGTGTAGAATTTCAGATTCAGAAATGTATATATCCTATCTGTGTTGCTCCACAGTAAAAAGGGTTAAGCTATATGAAAATGTGAGCCACTGAGATTTGTTCAAGGATCATAAAATGCAGTGGTTATATTTAACCTTTGTTTTTCTTTCTTTCAGGGACAGCTATTTAATTTTGTACAGGGCCTAAAAAAACAAAACATAAAACAGAGAAGCAAATATTAGCCCAAAAATCACAATGTTTAGTCAAACAAAATACCACAAAAGTGTTACCGAAGGCTTTTAAATGATTCAATGTGGTTATAAAAAAAATAAAAAAAAAATAAACAACCTTTCAAAAATATTTGTCTACAAAAATTGCCATACACTTTAATGATGGCCTTTAGAAATTTTTTTTCTAATTGTATTTAATCATTTGGAAAGCTTATAAAACTCAAGAGCCTATGTTGGATTTTATGATTTGAGACAGTATATCAGTAGCGATCATACCCTCCTGGCTCCTTATTGTTGAAACACTCACAAAACACAGTCTGCAATGCACGTATATATTTATGGTCCAACTGCTATAGCGAACGTCAATTTAATAAAGTGAAGCCTTTCATTATGTTTGTTTAACTGAACATAAGGGGAGGGGGAGTAAAATATTGATTCTGAAATGCATTCATTTGCATGTGTCCTTTTGTGCAAGCATTTTAAAAATGAATAATAAAATGTATAAAAATATGTATTAAGAGTTTTAGATTGGTTAAAAAAAAAAGTTAAACCACCATTAAACTTACCTGCAGTCCACTCTCAGTAGTCCATACCACCTATTAAATAATCATGCACGATGTCTAGTCCAATCAGATGCTCCTAATAGAGACGAGTTGTGGGCCTAGGGTGCAAGTGTGGCAATTGCTGCACTCCACAAATCCAAAATGTCTTTTACGGCAACAGTGAATCCAAAGCATTAACCATCTTCTGCATCATCATGCCATGCATGATTACACAGAATGCGAATACTTTCAAAATTCAAATGTCTCAATAAGGAAATGATTCTACAGGCTGGCAGGCTGACTGTTACAAGAGACATGTTCTCCAGCAGATGTAAATGTTGTCATTTCAAAGAAAAGGCAAATGTTTACATTGCCAAGGAAAAGGGACAGAACAAATGAACCAAAAGCACTAATATAAGACATAATGTTTCTGGTGCTTAGAAAGTCCTTTTTAAGCGGCGGCAGTGTCATTTTTTTTGTTCTTTCTTTATGACCAATGCATCTTAATGATTGTAGTTTGTCCTCTTTGTGTTTGTTTGTAGTATCTTCTCTTCCTTGTGCTGAGTCTATATCTGGATGCCTCCATTTTGTTCCCTTCTGTCCACAATGCTTGCAGTTTTTCCTTCTGTGGGATTTGTTTGACTGATGAACTGTGGGCAAATTAGATTAGCAACTGAAACAGTACTTTCCTTAAAGGTCAATGGTCACCTCAAAACTAATTTTAAGTATAATAATTCTTATATAAAATTTGCAAAGGAAATAGGTTTTTATTGTATTTTTAACCCAAAATGAATTATAAAAATTAAAAAAAAATTAAAAATCATCCTTTAGCTTTTGACAGAATCTTTAAAGGACCACTATAGGCACCGAGACCACTTAAGCTCAATGAAGTGGTGTGGGTGCCAGGACCCTCTAGTTTTAACCCTGCAGCTAAAAACAGTTTACACTGAGGGTTAATCCAGCCTCTAGTGGCATTCGGCGCTGACGTCGGCAGGAGGAAGCGAGTTCCCCAGCACAGAGGGAGCCTGGCGCAGGAGAAAGGTAAGTTGCTGAAGAGGAAAAAAAAAAAAAAAAGTTATGTCCAAAAAGTATTGTGTTCTGAAAAGTGGTGCAAACATGTTAAATAAAAGAAATCTCCAATGCAATGAGCCTCCTGGTTCCACTGGTTTCCATGGTGACTGCCCCACTTTTAGTACACATTTTAGAATACAACACTTTTTTTTTTTATCCACAATCCCTATCCTCTATGTTTCATTTGTCCTTCACTCTACGCAGATTGTCCAGTGCAAATGACACAGCTTATAAGGATAACTGAAGAGAATTCAAGTGAATTGAGATTTTCGCACCAAGTTGCAAGAGGTGTGAATTTGTGCTTTGTTGATAGACAGAGGCTGCAAGACCACCTTAAATTTTCTTTAAAACCAAGAAGGTGTAGACAAAGGCATTTTAAAAACATTTTTTTTTAAATATTGAACAGCTGCTTCAATTTGACACACCCAGAAATGTAAGCAGCTCTAAATATAAATCACTAGCTTCTGTAGCTATTGCTGCAATCTACTTAAATGGATAGTAACAGGTAAAAAGTAATCAATCACAGAAACACAGCATTTTATCAAATCAGAAGGAGCATATAAATGCCGGACTTCTTGATTTTTGCTTTGGTGTACTGAAGCTTTGCAGCCTTTGGAACTGACTTCCAATTTACTCTGCTGATGCAGTTGTGCAACAGCCAGACTCCTCGGGTTTTTGATTGCTTCTACAGTTAAGCAAACTTAAAAAAAAAAAAAAATATGAAACATTCCTTTTTAAGTGTAATTGCATGTTAAAAATGTTTACTTTTGTGCTATGGAATATTAACTTATTTTGAAATATTCAGACTCCTTAAAACTGCAAGCCAACATATTGATTTCACGAACAGAGATCCACGCGTGCATAAATTTCTCCACACGTGAAAATCCAAATTTGAGATAAGTGGAACCTCCAATGCATTTTCAAGTTTTGGCCATATCATAAATCATAACTGGGATATACAGAATGCAGTTCAAAGGGGGAAAAAAAGAACTATAGTAATTTATCCTACAATTTAAAAAAAAAACAACCTTGAATATTAAATGGTGCCTTGAACAGGTTTGCATCCTTACATCACATGATTGTATTTAGGAAAAAATTACCAAGGTAAAATTAAACCATTATTTTAAATGTGGGTCTTTATTCTATTAGCATTTTTTTTTTTTTAAGATCTAAATTTCTTATATGCATGCAAATCAGTTTTTTCCTCTCAATGTCTGTTAATGTGGCGATTCACTCGTGGGACACACTGCATTTAATTTAGTTTGTTTAATTATCACACTCAATCTATTTAGGTCACTCAAGTGTAGGAAAATGTTTTAACAGTTTCCCTTTAAATGAATCTCCCTCTAAACTCTGTAGTCTATGAAAAAGCTCTGATGGCCTAAAACATGGAAGACTTCTCAGTGGATGTATTCCAGCCTCTAATCTGGCTTTTTAACTATAATCAGTTCCACATTTGCATAGATTAATCGGGTGTTTCATTTGTATATTTTGAGTCCCTTATCGATTTTCCTCTCGATTATTATTTTGGCAGAGATGCCAACATCCAATAATGGAGCTGTTCACTGCAAGTGAATGGTAACACCACATGGACCAATTTTTTAAATGTGTATTTCTACTGTTTAAAGATATTATTTATTTTCAGTACGGTATTCCTGATAATTGAAGGAAATAACTAACCTGAAGTGAACAGCAGGAGGGGATCGCTGTGCAATGTGCTCCCCTTCTATTCGGATACCTCATTCACACGGCACCCTTAGACTGTGCAGCCTACACACTAATGTGTCACGCCACACAGTTTGGAAAGCTGTGCCCTACAGTATGCTTCTTGAGAAGGCCCTATTAAAGGGGCATTATAGTCATTTTAACAACTACAGCTTAATGTAGTTGTTCTGGTGAGTACAGTAAGTCCCTGCATCCTTTTTGTTGCAAACACAGTCTTTTCAGAGGAAAAAAAAGCAGTGGTTATAGTGCTTCCTAGGGACACCTCCAGTGGCAATCACTCGCTCTTCATGAAAGCGCTGAACGTTGCCCATAGAGGACTTGCTGCACATGCGCAATTGCCTCCCAATGCTTAGCCAAGGAGGAAGATCTGAAGCGGGGTCAGCGGTAGTGGACCCTCTTTGCGCTGAATTAAATGGTACGTTTTCTACTTATTCCAGAAGGGCAGCAACGTAGTGTTTTGAACACTATGGGGCCAGGGATATACGTTTGTATTCCTGATTCTATAGTGTTCCTTTAAGTATCATGGTCATCATTATTACATAACTGTAATTAGAGTTGTAATTAGCAAACAATTGTTTTTATGTAAGCTGTGCAGATACACATTGGCCCAGCTTTCATATGGGAATTGTAAACTATTTAAACCACTGTGTGTTCTGTTCAGGATGATCTATGTAACCTTTCACTAGCTGTGCACTAATATCATAAAAGAGGTGCTATAATTATAATATGAGTAAATAGCTGGAACCATATGTAATCAAGCTGCCCAAAGATGTATGAAGTAATACCAGAGTTAAAAAAAAAAAAAAATGTTGCAGAGAGGTCACCTAAAGGGACACTATAGTCACCAGAATAACTACTGCTTAATTAAGTTGTTCTCTTGTATACAGTATGTCCCTGCAGGGTTTTTAATGTAAGCACTGCCTTTTCTGAGAAAAGGCAGTTTATATTACGGTCTAGGAACACATCTACTGGCAGTCATTTAGACAGCTACTAGAGGTGCACAGGTTGCAGCACTGACGTTCAGCATCTTCACGCTCTGTAAGGAGATGCTGAGCGTTCCTCATAGAGAAGCATTGATTCAATGCATCTCTATGAGGAGATGCTGATTGGCGCAGCATGGCCGAACGTGCGCAGTAGTCTCCAAATACTTTCCTATATGAAAACATTGGATTAGCTGAAATAGTCAAGTATGATGATCTCAACAAAAGAGACAAGTGAGGCGGTGCTAGCCGCGACGAGACTTGCACGGCCCAGGAAAAACGGTAAGTAAAACACTTTTTACTCTTTTGACAGGGGGGCCGGAGACCTAAAGAGCACCTTAGAACTATAGCATTAGAACAGGAACAATGTGTTGCCAACACTATACTGTTCCTTTAAGAGACACACTACTCAAACATAAAGCTTGCATAGATTTGTTATATGAAAAATAGACGTGGAGATTTTTATATTTAATGTGTAGAGAAGAGGCCATAATTCTATACAGCTGCAAAAAACATGTAAATGTTTAATTGAAACACTTTGCATACATTTTTAAATGCATGCTACAACACTGATCATAAAACATAAAGGTTCAAAGATTTGGTTGATTATATCTGTAAATTGCACATATGGATATTCACAATATTACACACTTTTAGAAACACTTGCTCATCTCCAACAAATGCAAATTCCATACCCCCAAGTGTTCCTGTTTTGGGCCCCAATCGATCTGTTTCACATTTGTAGGAGTTCCATATTCTTGGTGTATCCACCCTTTTGGATACGTTTATATTTTTGGTGTTACGGGAATTGCCAAAAGCCCATCCCCTTAAAATGTAAAAGAAAATGGTTTAAACTTACCAGGAAACCAGCGTCAGGTGTAGCTCCTGGCGCCAATCTACCTCATAGAGAAGCCTGATTGTTTTGCCAGTTTAAACCACATGTGCGAGTGCTGAGCTGGCAAAAGGAGGGGGGGGGGAGATAGAGTGGAGAGAAGGAGAGGTGGGAGAGCTTCCCCTTGCAGATGCCCTGCCTGCAAAGGAGAAGATTATTACATATGTTGCCAGTGCACGATTGACGACCGATGTTAAATATGCACGGAATTGACATTAAGCAGCCCGGAACAGAGTTTAACTAGCTCCTGGCAAACAAGTGCAAATATCTGTAGATGTGCAAATGCAGACTCCAAACACTACGACCACTTCAAATCACTTAAATGGTCATGGTGATCGGAGTAACCTTTGAAGTTCATACTAAAGCAACACTTAGAACAGATGTGTTAAATATATGCCCACCTATTCTTGAACTACGTCTCTTGTAATTTTGTCAACCATAGCCCTACAGAAAAGAAAATAAAGCATCTCTGATCACTAATATTTAACCCATTAGGTTCACTTCTTATTTTTGGAACTGTTTTATATCTTCAAATTGCATGTGTTTTATGCTCCTTTCCATAAATCAATGATGGCTTCCCTTGTATCAAACCATAAAAAACAGAATTGCTATTATGCTTGGATTGAAAGCATTGTTTTGGGGTATTGCTCAGTACCCAGGCCATAGATCATCTGTGATAAAATGTTTTTAGAAATGAACACGTTTGATAAATAATCCCCAGTGCCATCAAATGTTGTCAATACACCATTATTTAATCACTGAAAATCTTCACTTTGTGTTCATAATAAGAAATTTTGTATGCATCATTAGCATTTTCAAATTATTGTTTCATTATATTGGCAGGGAGGAAAGCTTTGCGTGCTCACTATATTTGTTTTTTAAAACGAGGTAACCATCAGGTAAAGTTTGTCATTGGAGATAAAATTCCAAGATAGCCATTCAAGCAATTTAAGACTATCAAATATTGAATGGAGTACTACAGGTAAATATAAATTACATGAATTTGTTGGATATACATTTTTTTCCCCCCAATCCCAAATCCTTCCACTACCCTTCACAAGAGGTCGAGGGAAAAGAAGAAAAAATAAATAATAATCTCCCCTTACTCCATGACATCAGTGTTATATTATTCCCTACCAAATTATACCAAACGAACACCCTAGGAGAGGTCAACCAGAAGACTCGATCCTATCACTCTCCAGAAATAAAATGTATATGTATAAACTTCCTCTAATAGCACCTGTTCCAAATAATGTAGTTAAAGAGGGCATCATTTATATCTTCTTTAACCCCTTAAGGACACATGACATGTGTGACATGGCATGATTCCCTTTTATTCCAGAAGTTTGGTAATTAAGGGGTTAAGGTTCTATGCCATTCAGACCAGGTCAGCATGTTCAATTCATTAGTCACTTTCACTTTTGTCAATAATCGAATTCCTTAATTTGGTTAATGAGATTTATCCATTCACCAATCGTTGAACGGGTATTATTTTTCCAATATTTCACGAAGATCTCCTTTACAACGTTAACCAGTCTAATCAAAAGTGAATTCCTAGGAGTATGAATATCAGCATGGAGTACCAAGACCAGTACGAGACAGCATAAAGTCTGAATTCGTTAGGAGCACTATTTTCTCCAAAAAAGGGTTTAATTTTAGGGCATTCCCAAACTATATGTAAATTGTCCCGTTTTGATTCCCTGCTACTCCTGCATGCATCCCTTTTTAAGGGGGCAAGTCTATGAATAGCAACTGGAATGTTATACCACCTGCAAATTATCTTAAATGCAAAAACCTGAAAAAAATTAAAAAATAAATCTGAATAGTTCAAAAATTGTTTCCCATTCCCTAGAGTTTAAACAGATCTTCGGGTCATTTTCCTAGAATTTTGAGTAATATGGTACTTCCTCCTCCTCTAGATTAATCAGTGTTTTACTAATTTTTGAAAAAGGGTGTGTTTACTTACTACTTCTTTTTTATCACAGAGGGTTTTAAAGGCAAAGTGTCTTAAAGGACCACTATAGGCACCCAGACCACTTCAGCTCAATGAAGTGGTCTGGGTGCCGGGTCCATCTAGGGTTAACCCTGCCTGCTGTAAACATAGCAATTTCAGAGAAAAGGGTTAATCCAGCCTCTAGTGGGAATCATTGATTTTCACAGTGAGAAGACGCCAGCGTCCATAGGAAAGCATTGAGAATGCTTTCCTATGGACTGATTGAATGCACGCACGGCTCTTGTCGCGCATGTGCATTCGGCGGAAGAGGGAGAAGAGTCTCCAGCTCCGAGGGAGCCCGGCGCTGGAGAAAGATAAGCCTTTAACCCCTACCTCCCCCTAAGCCCGGCGGGAGGGGGGCCATGAGGGTGGGAGGGACCTATTAACACTATAGTGCCAGGAAAACAAGTTTGGCAAATTCACATGTGGTTTCAAGGAGTTAATATAGTGGTGCAATTGAGTATAAATATGTATCGTGACTTATTACAAAGTGCGGAAAAGTCAAATAGATTTTCACCAGGAAGTAAATCACCTACCAATAAATGTATTATGTGCCCCAGTATTATAGTTAAAGCTCCATTTTTCATTAACCTGAAATATCGTTTATTCGAGAACCCTGGTGGAAACTATCAATTTTATTCCTGTTTTGGATAATCTATCCCATATTTTAAGAGTCAGAGAGATAATCTTAAGGTGTCCTTTACATAAAGGATTTCTGTAGTTTTCTTTTTTTTCCAAGGCAATTAAGTTAGGGACACTTCAGGCACCAAACCAACTTCATCTAAATGAAGTTATGATTCCAGTGGGGCCCCTGGTAAGCTTATCTCTCAAGGGGTTAAACGGTTCTCGAACAGTTTAAGCCCTAAGTTGCCCTCCCCCCAAAGCAGAACCTGGCTTTTGATTTTTCAGATTCAGAAAGTGTGGAGTGCCACCGGGCAGGGGTGCCACTGATTGGCTGAGAGTGGTCAGGCTACTGTAGTGCTAGGAATAGAACTTTGTATTCCTAGCACTATAGTTTCCCTTCAAGCATGTGTGGGATAGGCATAAGGCTATTCTTAACACAATATAAAGCCATGGAAAAATGATAGTATTTAGAAAATTGAGCAGACTAGATGGGCCGAATGGTTTTTATCTGCAGTCACATTCTATGTTACTAGAAGGCAGACGAGGTTACTTGCTATGAGGAATGGGTAAAGACACACAAGAAAAATAACAGCATGTTCGGGGGAGAGGGGAATTAATGGATAAGATGCCTGTGTCGAAATAAACTAGCAGTAGTGGTGAGTGGTACTGAAATTAGAAGTTTCACCCAGGAAGATTTTAAATACTGTAAACAACCTTCCGAAAACAAAATTAAAGAATAACTTTATAATGTGTCTGGAAAGTGGTAAACATATAGTCATAAACAGAAACAAAACAAAATCACATTTTGGGTTTTGTCAAGCAGTGAGGTTCATCAAACTAGTTTTCACATTAGAGATTCTGCAAAAAAAACAAAAAAACTAATGTGGCCAAGGATATAATGTACAACTAATGAAATAACTCTTCTGACACTATTTCAATGTTTCAAGTTTCAAATTCTCAAAATGACAAACCATATTTATCCAATTATTCTACTCCCAAATATAGAGCAATTTAGTGAAAATAATAGTAACATCTCACTTTAAAAAAAATTATCACTCAGACCTTATCTTCATCAGCAAGCCTGCTATTTTTCCACTCTTAAGCAATTTCTTTATGCACACAGCAAAAAAAAAAAAAAAAAAAAAGAAGGGGGGGAGAGAGAGAGAGAGAGAGAGAGAGAGAGAGAGAAAGGAATCTAACACAGCCACACCTATGAAAAGTCCACTTTCATTTTGGGCTGTAGCTCTGACTCAAACAGCTGCACAAGGCTTTCCCAAAGACATTCTGTATCAGAGCATGATTTCAGCCAATCCGCATGAACAGTCCTACCTTCATGAGTGGACATAACCAACTTCTCCCCCCTTATAAAGTTCTTAATAGCTTTCAGAGTTTTTCAGATAGAGAAATGTCTCACGGCAATAGGAAATAGGAAATGTAACAGGGGCTACATGAATAAGCCATTACTCCTTTGTGATATTTACTAAGTAAATGTAAATAAATTATATTGGTTACTAATATACTTCAAACTAAAATGGTATTTGATCCAAAAGCAGACTATGATGTGGGCATAACATCCTATTTAAACAACATTTTTATTTTCCATTTGTAAAAACACAGATTATAAGCACTTCAATAGTATCAGTGCAAAAGTATACAATATTAACATTATCAAACATGCTAGAACTGACCCTATTTGGAACAATTGGCAACCCCCAGTGTGTAATATAATCACTTATCTCAATGACCTTTGAAAGCTATGAGAAAGTCTTTAACTTTAGAATACTGATGTTTATTAAAAAAAAAAAAAACCCTTTCCAACTGTCTATGTAAAGTAAACGAAAGAAGACCCTGAAAAACCTTCAAAGGAACAGCTTAGATCTCATCTGGGTGTGTACACATTTTATTTCCTTCTTCTAGTGTGCAGTCTCTAGCTGTCAAGCATGCTGCCTGTGCAAAAATGCAGATAAAATGATCACAAAATATTTGAAAAAAACATCACATTTCTGAAAAGACACATTCAAATAAAAAGGATATCTACAGTGGCAGTGAGATTTAATGTGCATAAAAGAAGATACTGAGCAACTTTTAAATAAGTAGATCTTTTGCCAGCAGGAAATAAAAGGAAGCCTAACCTTTCGCAACTTCTCTCTATTTTATGACACTAAAATACCACAGATGTTATGAATAAGCGAATAGTACTTTTTAAGGGCCATTATAAAACACAAGCGAATAATCAACCTTGGCAATCTTGTGTATGCAACTTTTAAACTAATTCCCAAGTCTCTCAGTGCTAGACATGTGTAAATACAGACAGCATTTAGCATTAGTTGTATACAATCTCTGCCTTACATGGTTACGGTTCTCAAAACTAAGAATTTATGAGCATAAGCGCAAAGGCTGAATAATAATCAGTGTTTAAGAAATATGCCAAACAGTGCTGGCGTCACTGTTGCTTTCTGCTACCAAGTCAAATTAACACATCCACAAGTGTGATACTTGTTATACATTGTAGAAAAATATATTTCGCCTTTCTAATGACTTTATTTGCATTTTAGCAAGTTCCACACTATTTTTTAACTCAATTACTGCTAGAAGACAACAGTTCATATTTGATCCATTTACTGTCCCTGAGTCACAGTGTGCTTATATGCAATACATCTATTTATATTAAACTTAAATACATACAGGATAAATAATAATAATAATAATAATAATAATAATAAATGTTTAAATAAAACTGCTGCCAATGATTTAGGCAATGGGAGCAAAGATTTCAGCATAAAATGTCATTACTGCGTCTATGGAGCATACTAACGTCTCATCAATATTTGTGATTTTATAGAATTCTTAAAGAATATTTTCCTTTTTTCCTACATAACACAATAAAAATAAATCTGTCAAAACTGTGCATACCATTCTTAAATTCGGCATAATGGGTTTTACATAAATCTAGCAGGAGGTTGTTGGTTTAACTCTGACAGAGGAGAAAAGTGTCTTTGAAAACAAAAGGAAAATGGTGCCAATGTGAGATCAGCTACTTCCAGCTCTTATCACATGTACCACCCATTACAAGCATGCATAAAATCCCAGCAAACAATGACAATGCCAACATGTAGACAGGAAGAGCAAGTTTATGATCTAGCAAACCCTATCAATTTGTTTCCGTAGCCCTTAAAAGAAATTGAAAAGAGTAAATGTTGCAGATTGAATCCACCCAAAATCCAAACTTGTGATTACAAGTGAATCGATATGATCAATACCCAGAAAAATAAATAAATAAATAAATATATATATATATATATATATATATATATATATATATATATATATATATATATAGCCTTGGGAGGAAAGAGCATCCACGTCTAATAGAACTTGTTAGGACACAGCAGGGCTCCACCGCGGAGATCTCAAAGTACAAGAGCTTCTGCTGACAGAAAGATGGGAGGATTTATTGTGAACGGGTCAATGGGGCAAACAGCGGTTTCATTGAGTTAAATACATTTAGACGGTCCATCCATCTAACGCTAATGAAATATTAATTCTGTGAATACAGTTCGGAAAAGAGCGTGTGCCTATACCTTTACTAATGACGTTACATAACCGACAACAGGTGCAAAGACCGAATAGTCAGCTTTTAGAATGAATACACGTCACGCTCTTTTAAGCAGGGTCAGTGTGTGTATTTTTGGTTTATGGAACGTTCAGCGATTCCCTATAGAACGTTCCAAGACTCTATTGGGAAGGGATGTTCTGGCACTTTAGAATACAGAGCATTATTTTTCAAAGAGATCGCAGTACCCAATTATCGAGTGTAGTCTGGGAATATACAAACATCCATCCACACTATACGATAAATACAGAAATCCACTTCGTGTCCCCTGTTACATACGGTCAACGGGCTAGCAAGGAGCTTCGCAATATACATTGTTTCTAACTGCGTGTACAATCACTTTCGTTTTGCGCACACACACACACACACACACACACACACACACATATATAGTACTTACAAATATAAATATACAGTCAGGGTGCCAAACGTTCTGAAATTGTAATACAGAGGAGCAGGCAGAGAGCTGCTGTGAGCCCAGGATGGGAGGCTGTGAGCCTCGTGTTGCACGCAGTGTATGCAGAGAGTGACTCATTCAATCTATACTGGGCACATTCCTCATTTCCAGCCCCATGACTGCCTGCGATACACCCTTTCATTGCCACAGGGCAGTCAGCACTCACGGGGTTAAGCACTGTATCCGTTCGGTAAGTCGAAACCAGGGAGAGTTAAGACACTAGTGGGGCACTCAAGCTCCTCTGAACTGCACTTCCCAGGATGCTCAGCCGTCCCAGATACAGCTCAGATGGTGGCCGAGCTTTGTGGGAAGTGTTGTTCTCAACAGCTGGAGTATTCTAGCCTTACCCAGGAGGGGTGTCCGTGGTCGCGGTGTGAAAGTTGCCCCGTGTTGGGCAGTAGGAGGAGGGTTTGGAGAAGTTACGCAGTTACCTGCTCGGTGTCCGGGGGAGCTCGGGTCCTGGCGGTGTCCGGGGGAGCTCGGGTCCTGTCAGGAGAGCCGGCTATGATGAAAGGGAGGGAGCAGAGGAGCAGCCCTGCACGCACTGTCCAGAGTGGGGGAGAGATAAAGAGAGCTACTGCTTGCTCTCCAGCCCCGGGGTGAAAGGTGTCAGAGAGCGGTCCCGGCTGCCGGAGGAGTGGGGTCCCGGCTCCTGTCAGCTCTGGGGGAGGAGGGTCCGGCTCCTGTCAGCTCTTGGGTAGAGGGGGGAGGAGGGTCCGGCTCCTGTCAGTGGGGAGAGTGGAGAAGCTGTCAGTTCCAGCCGGGGCGGGAGAGGGAGTCCCGGGGGCTGTCCCCGCTCACAACAGACCTTATCGCAGGAGGAGAGCTTCCTGGGTCCCGTCAGCTCGCCTGCCACAAAGTGCCCCGCGCTGGCTGCTGTCAGGACTACGCGCGAGGCGAGGCTGAACCTTTTTGACCCCTCGCGGCCCCCATCCTTCCTGAGGGAGAGTTTACTGAGAAAGAAAAAAAAATGGAATCTTCTGCGCGAGGAACAGCTATCTCTGCTAAGCCCGAGCAGCCGCGCGCCGATACACTCTGCGATTACCAACTGTAGGCTCCGATCGACCAATCCACGCCCGATTGCTCTAGCCTGCTCGGAACGGGGAAGTGCGTGTTTCTTCTGTTATTACATTTTTGGAGACCACGTGAGTCTTTTTTTCTTTCTCAGGCTCCTCCTTGTTCAGTGACATTCTAGAGTCTGTGTTAACAACACGGCTATTTTTAGCCCATTGGGTTACTCCTTAACCCAATCAATGACAGGGCGAGTATAGTTAAAGGTCCATGTGAACTTTGACGCCTTCATAAAGGCACACACGTGACCATGTATTGTATGTGGAGCAGGGCTGGCTGCCCCTTGGCAGTGCAACTCCTGTATGGACTGTGGTTCTCATCATCCTTCAGCTACAAGAGCCCACCAAGCAACAAGAACTGCAGTACCAAAAGTTCTCTCTCTCTCTCCCCTCCAGAGACATACTTACTGCTTCACACACACCTGGCTATTGCTATCACCTCCAGCAGGGGTAGATGCCCAGCTGCTTTACAGCTGCAACTCTTCTTTTGTCTGTTAAAGCATCATAGGAGTTGTAGTTCTACAACAGCTGAAGGCCTTTCTTTTGGCTACTCCTGACCTGCACAGGGAGACTTTGTAGGTACTAGGCATTAAGATTTCAATACAAAGCTGGGGAAAAGCTGTTCATTGCATAATGCATTGCAGTACATCCTTTGTCATGATCTGGCAGAGCTCCCCGCATTGAGAGCAGGCTGACTGATGGAAATGGTATAAATGTGCAGTCATCATAGCTCTGGGGGCGTACGGAGGGAAAGTGGGTCATGCAATAAAAACAAATCGGCCTGATTTCCCAGCTACTTGTATTCCTTCAGTTTGGTTGCCTTTGGAATACTTTTCCTCTACTGCCCCCCAATGGTTTGATTTGGTCTCTGCGCCCTCTTACATTCCTGGCAGGTAAAGTGTCAACGAGCAAAAAGTTGAAAAAAAGCTTTGCTTTTATTCCAGTTTATGATTGGTTGAATAAAACATAAAGGGGGCGTTTATTACCTCCAATGACAACCACCGCCCAGCCACCCACCAAGCAGGGCTTAGTCAGAAACAAATCTGAAGTCAATGACGTCAGCCTCTCCTTCCAGTCACTGCAATGCCTGTCCTAGATATACAATGCAAGCTGCATTTAAATCACATTAACAGTCACCCTTCAATTTATGTTCTTTATTGGAGATCAGAGTGAAATCATGTATGTTTATCTCTGTTAGGGTTATTAACTAACGTACGAATTGAGGAGAAACTCAATGTGAATTTTCAAAATGTAGGTCAGTATATCCAAAAAAAAAAGAGAAATACATTTCCAAGTCAGCTGTTTTCAGCTTGGCTATTGTGGTCTAGAAGAAGGGTAGGCAACCTTCAACACTCCAGATGTTGTGGACTACATCTCCCATAATGCTCTTACAGCCAAAAACGCTGGCAAACCATCCAATTCCCCACAAGTTACATTTTAGTAAGTAACCCTATCTGCCAGTTTGCTCCTCATTCCCTCTAAATGCAAATTCTTTAGAGCAGGACTCTCAACCCCCTTTGATGCTGTGCGTCCAATTAGTCTTGTTGCCTTTACAGGTCTGTTAGTATTGTACAGCGCTACAGAATTTGTTGGCACTTTATAAATAATAATAAGTCACTGTTAGAGTACCCCATGGAGACATTATCACAACAAAACAAACCGCTCTTTGCCCCCAATTCCTAAATCATTATGGTAATGCCAACCACTCGCTATAAAGCGTTTGCTCTTTTCCTTCTGAGCCTGAGCTTTATGAATAATTTAGTTCAAAGCTGATCCTAAGTCTCAGTGGGGAAATGAACAGGGATCCCGCAATCCCGCATGGAGGACCCCTTCCTGATTCGCTTGCCTGTTTTTTTGTTCGTTTTTTTTTTTTTCTTCGCGACTGACCAACTAGCGCCTGCTTAAAAAAGTTCCTATAGATCGGGTGTGCGCACTAACACTCTTTGATTGTGAGTGAAAGTACTGGTTGTAACATCGCTTTTGAGTTAGAAGAAGATGTTAAGCCGCACGGTGCGCCCGCCTTTAACTCTGTTGCTGTTGCTTTCTTTTCAGGCATCGCAGCGGGCAGCCCGCAGGAAGTTCCAGGAAGTGAAGCTGCTCTGAGGACCCCGTTGCTGTGCGGCGGCTGTTGCGGTGTATCCTGACGGGCGGGCGGCCAGTCAGTCGGTCGGTTGGTTACCGAGGTGATAGTAGTACTGTTGTTGTGGCGGCTCGCTCTCCGGCCTGTGGCCGCGGGAGGGATTGAGGAGCCCGGATTGGGGCGGCCGGTCAGTCTCCGTTGGATTGTTATTGTTGTGTATCGGGGACCATGAGCTCGGCGGGGGTGCTGTCCCCGGCCGCCGCCGCTGCCACCGATTACTACGAGGAGGAGGAGCTGGAGAGCGCGGAGGAAGAGGATGACCGCAGCTTTCGAGGACGGGAGTCCGATGAGGGTGAGCTCCCGGGAGACAGGACTACATGGAGGGGGGCGGGGGGCTTAGCTGTGCTCCTACCCCAGGACATCGGCTATTTACTAAATCCCGAATGGCGGAGACCTGGCAAGGAAATGTAACTCATAGAAATATATCTATATATAGGCCAAACATAGCCTAATTGGAATATCACTATTTTGGTTTAAAAGAACACTGAACACCAGGGGAACTACAGTAGTAGGCTGTGCTGGTTATGGTGTTACACAGCTGAAAAGAGACATGCGTCCATCAAGTTCAGCTTTTCCCATATTTATTTTTGCTGTTGATCCAAAATAAGGCACCAAAAAATCCAGTTTGAATTTTGCAACAAACTAGTAAAAAAAAATAATCAGATCTCTCCTTGGATCAGCTATCAGTACTTTCCTACAGAAAGAGAAGTCAAACCATTGTAAAACAGTTTGGCACTTACCTGGTAATTCAGGCACAATGTTGTGTGATATCACTAAAGTGGAAGTTCCCATTTCAAATTTGGTGTATCAGGTTTGTCTCCAGTATTGTGCCAACTGAGACTGTTCTCAGCCAATTAATGGTATCCAAATCTGGACAAAATTTATCCAGAGTTGATATTAGACATTCCGTTTTAGTGATATAAAATAAAACATAAAGAACTGCATGTGCCCAGGTAAGTGTCAAGCCATTGAAAATAAGTGTTTTTATTCCTTAGTGTGGAATAGTGCCAAGGTTCCTGCCACCATAACCAGTGCAGCAACCTGTAGTGGCTAGGGTGGCTTTTCCAGCTTGCACAACACTTTTATGCAGGAATGCAAAAAGTTGATGTGTTGTGCAGCGTGTCATATGAAGCTGGAGTTGCATATATGAATGGGTTAACATGATTGCAAATCGTATGAACAGTGTTGAGACATCACTATAATGATATTTGAATGTTCTTCATTTTAGATTTTAGATTTTTATGCACTGTGAGTGAAAATATAGCATTCTAAAGTCCCAATTGTAATTAAATATGCCTTGGTTTTATATATATATATATATATATATATATATATATTTGGGGAGTAAGAGTTGTAAGGACCTTGACGGTAAGCAGGAAGGTTTCACACAGTAGCTATAGATTATTTTAACATGCAAAATGACCATTGACTTGTCATACATCTCATGGTATACGTTATAGGGATTTGCCCTATTCTTAGTCTATGGTGGTTTGGTAAATCGTAGAATGATTGTTACGGAGCAAGACAATGACTTACACTCAACAAATACACTATGCCATGACATTTTGTAAAAAAACTATTTATAACTAAAAACTGCAATTGTCATAATGTATTCTGGCATTCTACTCGGCAAACTGTATGCTTGTGTCCTAGTGGGTATTACTTATTATCCCTCTCTTTTCTATTTCTGGCTTGTTCACTTCAGGGAAAAAAAAAGTTTACCTAAGGCTTTACCTGAAAAGAGAATGCAAAACCCACTCGTATTTTCAACTGCATGTTTCTAGATTTGAAATGCCACTTCATCAAAAGTAAAAAGAAACCCTCCTGTGATGTCATTAAAATTAAGTCAGAATTAATTGAATTGATCCACTGAAAATTCAGTGTTATGATTCTCAAAAAAATAATAAATTATTTGAAAAGGTAGCTGTAAGAACTACAGCTCATTGAAGTTATGGTGCAGTGAGTCTATAGGCAAGGCTGTTCAAAAGAAATCCTGGGAAAGGCACTCAGAGACCCTGAACACATAGTGGTTAAGATGCCCACAGTGCAGCCTTTAAAGGAACACTGCCATGTGGATTTTTATGCATTTTATAAATAATACTTTAATAAAAAAAAAATATATATACACTATATATATATATATATATATATATATATATATTTTTTTTTTATAATGCTGCTGATTTGTAGTTAATGTCTCAGTCAGTTCCTTACCATCTTTCTTTTGGCTATATGTTACTCAAGCTTACCTTTCGTGGTATTGGCAGTCCCCAATTTTGTCCCACTCTCTGCAGACACTTATGCAGGCAATGCTTCACTGCTCCGTTTTGGCATGTGTGGAGGTCTGTTTGGGAGAGTAAAATGCAACGATTAGTGGAAGGCAACAGTGTTTGCCAGTCATTGTCCTGTATAGTACAGATGCTTAATGTAACTGTACTTACTGTATGCCCACATACGTGACTGACCAGCACAAAAACATTTTTATAAAGTAGAAACTTAATTTATTATATATATATATATATTGCAATGTGTCATTTTGCTATGGGGGTTAGCAAGCCATTATAAACCTATTTTTTATTATTGTTATAACTTTCTTTGTTACTCCTCATAAAAATATAATGTAAACTACATTCCTATAAATATTTAATTATTTTGTTTAGATACTGAAGATGCCAGCGAAACAGACCTTGCAAAGCATGACAATGTGGACTATGTGGAAATGAAAGAACAGTATGTATTAAACACTGCAGTGCTGTGTCTTATATAAAACTTTTCAAAAGGATTGCGCTCAGATGTACTACATGCAAAAAGGCATGAGGTCCATATTTTTATTAAAGTATTTTAACCCCTTAAGGACACGTGACATGTCATGATTCCCTTTTATTCCAGAAGTTTGGTCCTTAGGGTGTTAAAGGACCACTATAGGCACCCAGACCACTTCAGCTTAATGAAGTGTTCTGGGTGCCAGGTCCAGCTAGTATTAACCCTTTCTTCTATAAATATGTTTATAATAGGGTTAATCCAGCCTCTAGTGGCTCTCTCATTGACAGCCGCTAGAGGCGCTTCCGCGCTTCTCACTGTGATTTTCACAGTGAGAAGACGCCAGCGTCCATAGGAAAGTATTCTGAATGTGCGTGCGGCTCGTGCCGCGCATGGCATTCAGCTGATGACGACAAGGAGGAGGAGAGTCCCCCGCCCGGCGCGGGAAAAAGAGGTAAATTTAACCCCTTCCATCCCCTAGAGCCCGGCGGGAGGGGAGCCCTGAGGGTGGGGGGGACCTAGAAACCCTATAGAGCAAGTATGTTTTACTGGCACTATAGTGGTCCTTTAAGGACCAAACTTCTGGAATAGAAGGGAATCATGATATGTCACACATGTCATGTTTCCTTAAGGGGTTAAAGGTACACTCCCGACACCTAAAGCATTTTAGCTGGTTGAAATTCTTTTGGACTTAACATGATGTCTACTTTGTGCCAATTTATACAAGTGCTCAAGACAAACCTGCACTTTTTGTGAATGCATTTAGGAAAATCCCCTAGCCGTTAAACTGACGGAAAGATTTACTTCCTAATTTCCCATGTGAAACATTCTGTTGGCTAATAACTGCATTTTGTTGGTGCATTTGTGGCAGTTTCTGCACATGTGCCAATTTTGGCCAGACAAAGATTTCCAGGGGCAGAGCAACAAAAAAAAACCATAAACCATAAAATGTGTGATTTGCCTGAAATCTAAAAAAAAAACACCCTGTACTTTAAAACCGAATATTGTTTTTTAACATTGGAATGTTTCCACATATTGGTAAGTTTATTTTGTAGGTTTTACACAAAAAAGAGCTGAATTCCATGGGACCTGCTGGACTAGGCTCTTGGTCCAACTGCCAGACCCAGTGACACAACACTGGGCTACTGTACTGACAGTTGTACTCCAACTTTAGAATAAAGTATAGTAAGCATCTGTCATTGTCTAGTTTGGTAGCTTCTTGTTAGCACCTTGCTATCCCACACAGCCTTACGATTTACAGTATTATCAAATGTGAACATATTGTTTATTCTAATTATTTTTAGGTTTTGTTTTTACAACCAAAAACAAAACCTAAAAATAACAACCAAATTAATAAAACCTACTCTACAAAAATGGATGCAACTCAAGAGTGGTATTTTCAAATCTCGTTTAGAATGCATAGATAATGTAATTTTATAATGCGTAAAGTGTACGTTGTGAAAGCATTTCATTTGCAAAATATCTTTTCACAGGATGTATCAGGACAAACTGGCATCTCTCAAGAGACAGTTACAACAACTTCAGGAAGGTAAGATTGTTATCAGGCGTTTAGGTGAAGTACAATTAAGGAAAGATCATTTGAAGTGACTTATGTACTTTGTAAGTTTACTTCCATAAATTTAAAATTACCCTTCAATCAAAGGGTTAAACCTGTGCCAGTGCATATAAGACACAGTTTGAGATTTTTGTAACACAGAAGAAAATGCGACAGAAATTTTGAAGACAAACCAACAATTGCAAATGTATGCATATCCCAGTTTAAGCAGCACTGGTTACAAGATCTGCTTTTGTGTAACCTCCCTGGTTTCAGTTGTCAGGATTGTATTTCTGTGCAGAGAGTAGCATATGGTTTGTAATACACTGACTGTCTTGATTAATAATTTCTAACAGAATACAGAGGGTGTGTTCACTAATGAAGTTTGGAACTTCTCTTGTAAACAGGCACGCACCAAGAGTACCAGAAACGCATGAAAAAGCTAGATCAACAATACAAAGAGAGATTACGAAATGCTGGTAAGTGGAATTACAATTAGATTTTGTAGTAAATCCTGACTTGGAGAGATGTGCTAGGACTTGGATCGCAGTTTTGGTGTGGTTGGTTATGATTGTGTTTAATGCATAACATTGAATGATTCCGCAATATTTCTTAACGTGACAACAATAATACCAGAGAAATGTGAGTGGTCATGTGTAGACAATCATATTTACCATATAATGTTATACCATGGTCTTTTCTGACAAATGATACCATGATTGCCATACATGCGCTGTTGCTAGAGAAATTTGGCTTCCTAAAGATTGTCTGAGCATTATGGCAAATACTGATCTCAAGCATCCATCGCACCAAATATAGCGTTTAAGAGTTTAATAAATCACTGGTTTTGGTTAGAATATCCATTCATATCATCTTATACGTGTGTGTGTGATTCTTTGTTGAACTAATTTGCATAAGCCCAGCCAGAATTCATTGCAGTAGTAACATCACTGCAAATTTGACATTTCTGTGGGAAAAACAAGTCTTATGACTTGACTGGTGTGCAGATCTGTGTTTAACAATGTATTGACTACACACACTCACTCACTCTCTCTTTCAAAATCAAAACAATACTTAAGGCTATCTCTGTTCCAAGGCCAAGTTCTCCACTTAGTCTGACCATTCTCTGCTGATGTCACTCTCCCTTGCTGGAAAAGGAGGGATGTGGGAGGAGGACATGAGTGGGGGGAATGGGCATGCCGCCATTGGACCTGTCACCAACTTGCATGCTGATATTCGATTTCTAGTATATACACAACTGGCATTAGCCTGCCCAGAACTCTTAGTCAGGCCTGGCTAATGATGCCTCAATGACGCTTCTGGGGTGGAGTTACCCATCCAGCAGCAAAGGGGTTATAATCTGTACGTGCATAACAAAACTCTGCATATGCAAACTTGAGGTACCATGATTACTTCAAATCATTGAAGTTGTCGTGGTGCCTAGAGTAGCCCTTTAAATGGTAGTATGTTGAACATGGTGTAGTAGGGGCTTCAAAGCATTGCTTATGTTTACCCAATGTCTCTGTAGAGGGAGATTGTTCTCAGAATCATAATAGGTATTAGATCTGTTTAAAGCTAGCAACATATTTTTTTCTTTATAACTATATGTATTTGAGTACGTTTAGCAACAACAAAACATGTTTGCATTTACTACAATCTTTCCATCTTGCGGTGGCCTTTTTAAATATGCTGCATGTTGCATATCTTGATCTAGGCAGGATTTGATCACAGCACCGCTCTTAGCTTGTACCCAGTGTATAGATGTAGCTAAGAGAATGACTAGGTTTTCTCTTGAGAATGATTCCATCTCTGGTTTTAATGCATAGACCTCTGTGGGTTTTAAAGAAGGTTGTGTCATTGTGCCTGTCTCTGTATAGCTCATATTTATCTAATTAGTGCTTGTTGGAATTTTTTGTATCATGTCAATCTTATATTCTATTTGCTTCTTTAAATTTGTAGTATTTTCTCATCAAATTAATTATTGTTTTACAATTTATTTTTTAGAACTTTTCCTGCAGCTTGAAGTAAGTAAATGTTTGTTGCTTGTTACATATTTAATGCCCTATAGCGTGTGTAGTATTAATAATTATGGGGAGCAGAGGTATGCAGTCTTACTCCCAACTCCTCGTATAATAAATGTTTTTCTTGCCATTTTAATAAGTTGCAAATAAGAGAAATCCGTATTGCATTGTGACTGTTGGAAGTATTTTGAAACTCACTTTAGGTATTGTAATAGTGTCATTAAAAAGACAATCCGATGACCAAAATTGAAATGTTAATGAAGTGATTTTCTGACACAGGTGCTGCCTTTGCGGCCTTGATGTTGTAAACGGTGACAACTGTGACTTTCAGACAGACCGCTTGTAAGGGCACTAGAATGAAGTAGATTAAACATTTCTGTGGGCTTTTTTTTTCTTTTCTTATTTTATGTGTAAAAATAAAATAAAAAATTATGGGTTGTCATAATATTAGAACATAGCCATGCATTATAAAATATTTACCCAGAGCCAAGACTTCTTTGAAGTCTTCAGCACCTAAAATTGATTTATTTTTTTTGCAATGCATAGACTGAGCAAGTGGAAAGGAACTACATTAAGGAAAAGAAAGCAGCTGTAAAAGAATTTGAAGATAAGAAGGTTGAGCTGAAGGAGAATCTGATTGCGGAGTTGGAAGAAAAGAAAAAAATGATTGAAAATGAGAAATTAACCATGGAATTGACAGGCGGTATGCTTCACACTGGATTAAGATATTATTTTTGTGGCAGTTTTATTGACCATTTATTTATTATAGTGTTCTGCTTAGAATGCATCTACTCTAAATTATTGGGACATTATATATATATTCTCTTTCCAGAATTAACATGGCTTCTTGTGATGTAGTATTACCCCTCATCACCTCAGAAAAGCACCTCCTTTTTTATCAAAATATTGCACACTACATTTTTTTAATTCTCTGATAGGTATTTTACTGGTGATTTTGTGCAAAGGTAAAAAAAAAGTATATTGAAATGTTATTTTTTTTTGTACATAAATTGTTGATAACATACATTTTTGAGAGATTTATCATATTATTGTTAGAGATCTCTATAGCTGTACCTGAACATTTTCCCATACCATGGAAACGGGTAAAATAAAATAACGGTGAATGCACATGGGTATCCTGTTAAATAAATTATTACACATTGAGGCCTATGACAGAGAGCTCTTGGGATCTCTAAATTTACCCTATATCCCTGCATGCCCAAGAGTGCAAAGCAAGGGGTCTGTATGCTATTGAAAGACTGCAAGCATCCACTTTAGGAAAAAACTAAAAAGAGCTGGTTTAATTACCCCCTTTGCATACTCTTGCACTTATCTTTCCTATGACACATTGCTTTTGTTTTTTTTTTTTGCTAAAAGGATTTAGGTTACTGGAAGCATTTTTGAGCTACGACAGTTAAGACTCGTGATGTTTTCAGCGTGTTTTTTGTGTCTCAAACTCAAGGACTGACCCTTATACCAATCATCGTTTTCTTTAAAATATTAAGGTTATGCCCAGAGCTCATGTAATTCTTTAATAATTGAAAATGGCTGGTTAGATAAGAAAAGAACTTGTTCTCATCTCAGTGTATGGTATTTTAGAATATCCTCAGCCTGTGTCACCATTAAGACTCCTTAAAGGGACACTACAGTCACCAGAACAACTACAGCTTAATTTTGTTTTTCTGGTGAGCGTAATAGCTCCCTTCAGGCATTTTAATGTAAACAGAGAAAAGACCGTGTTTACATTGCCCCTAGGGACAGCACCAAGTGGCCACTCCTTAGATGGCCACTGGAGGGGCTTCCTGGCTCGGGGATGCACAGTAAGCAGCCCTGCTGTTCAGCGTCCCCACGCTTTGAATGGGGACACTGAATTTTCCTCATAGAGATGCATTGGTTCAATGCATCTCTATGAGGAGGTGCTGATTGGCCAAAACGGCGTTTGGCCACGCTCCTTGCCAATTTTGATGTCATCAAGGGGGTGGGGCCAGCGCCGGCGGACCTGTGGAGAGCTGAAAATAAGGTGAGTTTTAACCCATTCTGAAGGGGTAATGGGGGGGTTGGGGGGGGGGAGGGAAGGCAAGCCACCTAAATGGTGGATTTTCACTATAGGGTCAGTAATACATGTTTGTGTTCCTGACCCTATAGTGATCCTTTAAGCCCTTAAGGACACATGACATGTGTGACTTGTCATGATTCCCTTTTATTTCAGAAGTTTGGTCCTTAAGGGGTTAACCTAATGTTGCATTTTATAGTACAGAATGTTAGTTTCTAATGTATCTTTATTTACAGATTCCATGGAAGTTAAACCTATCATGACACGCAAGTTGCGTCGACGACCCAATGATCCAGTCCCAATTCCAGACAAGAGGAGAAAACCTGCTCCTGATATCCTTTATGTAACCAGAAACTAATTATATGTGGGTGTCGAGTAATTCAGTGATGGTAATTTGTATGTAGAAAATAAAATCATAAGATCTCAGAAGTATGAAGTGGATCCTAAACACATTGCTGAGAATAAGTAGGACATAGGTTAATAGTACTTTGCGCTCTAAGGCTGCTTACCTGTGTAGATGCCTGGAGTGGGAAGTGATTGCTGCCCTCCCTCAAATCCTAGCTCCCTTTCAGCAATTGTACATTTATTTATTTTTTTAAATCACATAGGTTATGCATTCCTAGACACACCTTCCCTGGCTGTGACTGCTACAGTAACCTACCTTTGATGGTGGTGATTGGCTAAAAGTGCTAGGCTAACCCAAGCACCGCTCTCTCAGACAATCCGTGCCGTCCAAGTAGGGCGATATTGATAATGCAGTAGTGTTAACTATACAATGAGATGAGGGTGGTTGTTAGGTGCGGAGATGAGCCCTGGTGTATATTATACAGTACCTGAACAGTTTGATATGAAATTGGGAAACAGTGCTAGGGTAATCAAGATTACATAACAAGTACAGCAAACAGATTACCACATCATTTACCCACAGTTCTCGTACTGTCTGATTTGTTATGGATTGTTGATTTGAAAAGTAAGCAATCCTTGCCTTCTCTATACTGAAAGTATAAACAGGTTCTTACTGCAAAGGAGCCGTACATGCAGATTGTTTTTGTTGTTTGTAATTCAGCTTTCCTTAATTTGCTGCACCTCAGCTTAATTACTTGTTGACTGATGAACAAATCATGGAAGACTTGAGGACACTAAACAAAGTAAGATTAAATGTGTTCATTCATTTACATCAATGTAAAGCAGAACTGGTTTCTAGTTTGAGTACATTGTAATGTAGCTAGAAAACACATGTTAAGTTTCTAACAAAATGCATTACCTAGGGCATTAGTGAATGAATAGGTACACATTAGGTCCTTGCATATGTTGATGGCCAGAAATATACACTTGTGCGTTCCTAATGCTTTAAAAAAAAAAAAAAAAATCTGAGAGAAGCAATACCAAATCCAGAAATCATGACGTGATGCATTTTAGCCTATTTAGTGATGTAATGTACTAATGTGTTGCTTAGAGCTTTGTGCAGACACAATTTAATGTACTACTCTGAATATATAATAAAAAAAGAGCAACAGTAACTTACGTATATCCGTCTTTATCTCATTATCCATAATTTTAATTGTGATTAAGTCCGAATACATTTTTGGTTTCTGGTTTTCATTTAAGAGCCTTTCTCTAAAATGCAGACTTTTTGCAGGCAATTTGCAAAACCTTAACATGTAACATTTTTGTGTGTAGTGTCTTATAGAAGACCTACAAAGGCATTTATGAACCTTTAAAAAGGTAATTGTTCACCCAGTGTATTTTAATGATGATGTCAACTGTGTTTCCACCAAGCTGCAACACAAAGCTGAATTTCATAAAATTGTTGCTTATTAGTTTATTTTCTTTACAGATTGACAGTGTTGGTTTTTTTTCTTGTAAAGGGACACTCAAGGCTGTAGGTATCCTCCACTTAATGGCTAATGTCTATAATGCTTAATAAGGAAAAGTCCAAAATATATTTACTTGTATTGTTTGTTTGTTTTAATATCCTTTATTTAGAGCAAATGCCCAGGATCTTCTATTTCTGACACCAATTGTTGCCCTTCCTATGCTTTCAATATATCACATGAGCCACAGAACCTCTATAACAGTCAATTATTCATTTATTTTGTGGTGATGCTATCATTAGTGTAATCCAGCTATTGGGTTCATATTGATGGACCTCTCTCATGAATAATGGTTAGTTGCATGAGTAGATAAATACCTAACTCCAAAATATGCTTCTATTGTATAAAGTGACACAAATGGAGATGATACAATTAGTTAAAAAGTCAAGTAAAATTGCAGGAAAACTTTTTTTCTAGGGTTAAGATGCATTTTCACAAACTCTAGGAGACATCAGCAAGTGCCATTGTGCCTTTCACCATCATAGACATTGATTAATTGGCATACATAACACACTGTCAGAATTATGAAAAAGCCCTACAATTTTCATTGGTTGTTGATGAAAATTTGAATAGTTTGCCATGTTTTAACAATATATTTTAAACTTTACTTGACAAATTATGGGCAAACAAGAGACCTTAGTGTATATTGTGGTGTGACCTAAACCTGGCCTGAAGACTTCCACAGTACTTTTTATTTGCAGGACCTATATGTGATGTTTCAGTCACAGTATACTGGTTAATTAGGTGTTTACATTTTTAATTCTTACTCTTGTCTAATTAGATTTTTGTTGCTCTGAGACCCTACTCTGATATGTAATGTCCTAGCTGTCATCAGTAACAATGGTTCTGTACAGCTTCTGATAAATGTATAGTACATGCTAGCATAAGTTCTTTTAAGAACCAGAAAATGATGGTGATATTCTTCCATAAATTGGAATTCAGATAAATTTTAAATTCTCGGCTGAAGCAACTGAACTGACTGGCTATATTAAACATGAAATTGAATAAACATTTTTTTAGTCATTAGTCCTTAAACACTGTTTCTCTCTGCAATTTCTCCTGCTGTTTTTATATATATATAATTTTTTTTTTTCCTTTCAGTCAGTTTACACTAGTATCTGATCTTGCTTTACAAGCACTTATGTAATCATATATTTTCATGGTAACTTAGATCATAGAGTTATATACCACGTGTCCCATTTGTTCTCTCAAAATATGCTTACATTTATGTTTTTCTTATTTATTTTCACCTTTCTTGCAGTTAAAATCTCCAAAGAGGCCTGGTAAGTTGCATCTACAATACGAGGGTGATGTTGATAACTTGAAATGTGATGGATATTATAAGCACTTCTAAGAGGTTGCATACATAACAGGTTTTAATAATGTATATAAATCAAAACTCCCAGAATCCTTTGAATGCAATAAATTGGCATATAATCTTTACAATTGTAGTTCAATAACATTGGGTGGGAGTAATTGCCTGATTTAAAATGGATATAATTGGATAAAACTATTTTGTCTGTGATTTATTTTTTATTTTTTTCTTTGCAGCAAGTCAAACTAAATTGAAATACGTTTAAATTGATTTAATCTTGGCATTTTAATCACATTTCTTACAATAATTTTCTATATATATATAGGTACCTTGATAAAGACCCAGTAGGGTTGAAACGTTGATGCAATTATATTGAAATATATTGACAAAGTCTTGTCTTGATCTTTTTTAAATTTAGCGCGGGGAAGCACCCAGGTCATCGATATATCGACATCTTAGCATGTGACTCGCATAGCCTGCCTAACCACTCCCTGTAAAGAGAACTTTTAGACTTCTTTTTTTGCACATTGTAGTTGATTTAGAATTTATATTCTCCTGATCTGTTAATGGCCTTCTATGCCCTGCATAAATCTCCTGTGTGTGTTTTAAAGTTCAATTTACAGAGCAGAAGATAAAAGAAATTGAAAAGCAAGTTAAGACCTGATTAAGAATGAAAACATATACGTGCAGGGAGTGTGAGTCACAGCCAGGGGAGGTGTGGCTAGGGTTGCACAAAAAGAAACACAAGTGATTTAACTACTAAATGGCAGAGAGTTGAGCAGTGACAATGCAGGGGCATGATCTATACAGTAAGAAAGCTAGTCATTTTTCTCATTAAATTACCTCTCAGAATAATTCAGGCAGCCTCTGAAAACTGCATTTTTTTTTTTAAACAGTAAACAATCCTGATCATTTTGACACTTTTTAGGGCAGCCATTTTATCACCAAAGCATTCTAATTGGAGTGATGTTAGACAGTATACAACATTACATTTATTACCAGACCTTTAATAAAAACAAAATACAGGTTTGTTGGTACACCGTGTGCAATTGTCCCACAAAGCCAATGCTGTGTATGGTCTTGCTGGTTCCAAGTGCTTCATACAGTATTACAAAAGTATTAAGGAGAACAAAAGGGGGATGCATTTCACAAATTTGAGATTTATCTCCGTCTCAGGATTTTATAGTACTAATTTGCATTTAAAGAACGCTTACTGTGAATTTGCTGTAACATTTTCATAGACTTCTATTCTGATAACTGTTTTAGATTAAATGATATAGAGAGACATCTTAATGGATTTATAACTTTACTGTGTTTCTCCACTTCAGTATCCCCATCAACCCCAGAGCATCTTCCAGCCACACAAATTGAATCACCTGCCCAGCGTTTTGAGGCACGAATAGAAGAAGGGAAACTCTACTATGATAAGAGATGGTATGTTGTATTGTGTGATGAAATCCATGCACTATAAAGTGTTTTTACACCTTCCTTAAGAGACTTTGGAAAATGAGCAGAACACATTTTTGCATCATCTGTGATATGTTAGAACATTTTGTCAGATGACTAAAAAATTTAGATGGAGTAGACACTTTCTTCACATGGATATATTTTAGGTGGTAAAGATTTGCAATATTTTTCTTCATTTGCCCAAGTGGAAATTAAAATTCCTCAAAATGCAAACTGGTAATCTTTCTTACCTTATCTTCCAACTGTGAACAGTTTATGCATCTGTCACAGAACCAGAATTAGGTAACACAATGATATTGACTTGGGTCCACAACCGATATTATCTAGAAGTGCATTATTACTTGAGGTACACATAATTATGTTTTAATGTTATTCCTTGTCCAGTTTTTACTCTTGGAACAAAGGTATTTCATTTAATGAAAACATTGTGCAAAATTTAAAATGTTCCACCTAAGATCGGGTTAACCTACTTCAACTTTTGGTATAAAGCTAAATTGTACAATCCAGAAAAGCATTTAGATGGATTTATTGAGATCTCTCTGGTGTGATACATGACATGTTGGATCTTTTAATTAGATTTAAGCTAATTTTCTCTTTAATTTTATCTCATGGTTTTAGTTTAAAACTGAAATCCAATATAATTGCATTTGTAAGTTATGTGTACAGGTGTATTATTGTCATGTAAGTTGTGATAGTTTGTGTAGCTAGATGGACCCAGTACAAACCAGTATTATAGTTAGCTGAACATTAAAGTAGTTCCATGTGAGAGAGAAAAAAGTATTAGGGTATTTGTGACACCAGCATTTAGTTATTTTAACATAAAGGTTTATTGAATTTAATGGCTCTTAAATTTAAATACATTGCATTAGCATCTTCATTTGGCTCTCCCCAGGTTTTGATAGGGCTCCATTGCACTGGGGAAGGCAACACAAAAATGTAAGGAAAACAATAGCTAAGCAGTTTAAATAAATCACTAGACATTAGTTTGACACAAAACACTGCTTATTTTATTTTGTCAACACTATACACTTTTTTGTTGTTGTTGTTGTTACATTTTAAAGACACATTTTATACTGCACACTGATTCTGTTTAGAGACTTTTACATTTTCTTTATTAGCACGTCAAAACCTAACAAGCAAGGTTTTCTGCAGTTGTATGCTACAATACATGACTCCAGTTTTCTACTTTCCAGTCTCAGACAAGTGACATTTCAGTCCCAAAATGTTAGAGATTCATCAGGTTAGGGTATCATAGAACCTCCAGGCTTGCAGTGGCAAGTAACTCTTAGGCCTGTCTAGGAGTATAGGTCATGACATTTTAAGCCTTTCTACAAATCTACTAATTCGGTTTTATACTAGACTTCAAGAATAGACTATGTAGTATCAGTGGATATTACGTTATTATGGTATAAACACTTCTTAAGTGTGTTTTCATAAAACTGTAGAGACAAAATCTCTCTATGATTTATGATTCCAGATTAATAAAATTGTTAAATATAAAAAGCTAATACCTGTATTTGTTATGAATGTTTTACGGAACTGTTCCACAAGGTGGCAATGTGCATTCAGTAGTGTAGCTCTCTGTAGTTAACAAAAGGAAAACCTTTATTCACAAATTTAAATTTCATGGGAATAGCACAATGAGAATCCACAGACACATTTATCAGACTCTCTATTTGGGAATATTTAATTGTTGATTCACAGAGAATCAACATACCATGAGCAATGACTATAGGTTGTAACCTCAGTGATTTGCATCTCACTTTATTGAGAAGATCGACCAAATTATAAATGCAGTCTCCCTTCTTTCCTCTTCCCCTCCAATAATCGACTTCCATTCTGTACCTTCATCCACTTTTTACTCCTTTCCCCCTGTCTTGGAGCAGGAGGTCTCCAAACTTCTCATGTCCTCTAGCCCAGGCACATGCCCTCTTGATCCTCTCCCCTCCCATCTTGTACAGTCTCTTTCCCCTAGTCTGATTCCATCTCTAATGCATATTTTCAACCTCTTTATCTACTGGTATTTTCCTCCTTTTTCCCTCAAATACGTAATTGCTAAACCCATCCTGAAAAAGCCATCTCCAGATCCTACCTCTCCTTCTAACTATTATCCAATATCACTACTCACCTTTACTTCTAAGCTTCTTGAGTGGGATGTTTTAACCTGTCTAACTCACTTTCTCAATACTAACTACCTACTTGACCCTCTTCAATCTGGCTTCCGCTTCCTCTATTCTACTGAAACTGCCCTTACCAAAATTACTAATGACTTAATTCCTTCTAAATCTAAAGGTCATTACTCTCACTTAATTATCCTGTACCTCTCTGCTGCCTTTGATAGTGTTGTCCACTCTCTTCTTCTTGAAACCCTTCACAATTTAGGACTTAACGACATTGTGCTTCTGTGGTTTTTATCCTATCTTTCTGAACAATCATTTAGTGTCTCTTGCTCAGGTGCCACCTCCTCACCACTGCCTGTCTGTTAGTATTCCCCAAGGTTCTGTTCTTGGTCCTCTTATATTCTCTCATCTGCATTGCATTTCTCAGTATTAACTCTTTTGGATTTCATTATAATCTGTATGTTGACGATACACAGATTAACCTCTTCTCCCCTGACCTCTCTCCGGTGCTTCTGGAGAGATACCCGCATTGCTTCTCTTCAGTTTGTAAGGAGTCAGGTTCATCTTCCAGACTATAAAAAGAAAGGGAAAAAAAAAGTTACTTGTGCACTATCCCAATCTCATCTTCCTGACTGACCGCTATTCATACACCTCATCGCTTTGCCATCCATTAAATTGACTTCCTGTAACTTTCAGGATCCAATTCAAACTGCTAACACTAGCCTGCAAAGCCCACAGTAATTCCACTCCTCACTAAATATCCTATTTACTCAACAGATATCCCCCCCCCCCTTTTTTTTTTTTTGTTCCCTTTACTTTGTAAATGACCATCTCCTGATAATTGCTTGTACCCACACTGCCGACTCTGATCTGCTGGATTTTTCAAGGGCTTCCCTGTGTCTTTGAAATTCATTACCCCGTGCCATCAGATTCTCCCTTAGTCTCCAGGGCTTCAAGAAGTCACTAAAAGCACACATCTTCATGAAAGCTTACCATCTTAGTGGGTGACACTTCTCTCATTTCACTGCTCAGTGGGTTGTTCATTTTGTTTAATGTTCAATACGTTCAAGTGATGACATGACCTTATTAAACATTGTAAAAAGAAAAAAAATAATACATCCAGGAGTGGTTAGCGCTTCCAGTGTGTGTGTGAGAAACCTGGAAGAGATGTGAGAGCATAAGTTGTCATAAGGGGAAAAAATTTTTTTTTTTCTTTTTAGATAACAATACTTTCACAGAGCAAAGGTTAGAAGTATTAAATCCCCTTTGGTTAGATGCACTGTTTATCCATCCAAGACCATCCAATTAAATAGTGAACATTTGTGGCTCTGAACATCATGCACAAGCACTGGGTATCTCAAAAATGCTCTTGGAGATTGTTTCAGCCGTGTGAACCGTCAAGGTATTCAGTTGACTAAATGGTGCAATTAACAAATGGGGACTTAAATCTGGCATTTGTCACAGAGAAATGTTGTCTGGAGAGGCATAGAAAATAGATATTCATATCATATTTAAAACTTGTGCATTGCATTGCAAAATAATACACATGAGGGAGGCTATAATACATGTAATCTTTTATATCACATCAACCAGACTGGCTTAAAATATCAAGACGGGCCTAAAAGTTACTCGACAAATTGTGCCAAACAAATTGGCTTCTTCTGTTGTGTTAAGCCTCTTGTACAATCTTACAGAATGGACTATTTAATGGAGCATGTACAACATTATCTCTGTTGTGTAACTTAACAAAATGTTCATAATCATTCATTATCATCCATTTTGCACATGAAAGTATGTGACCTATATATTAAAATAATAACATAATTTAACTTAAAGGGATGCTATTGTCACCAGAACCTTCTGCAGCTTAATGTAGAGATGTGTCTATAGTATGTCCCTGCAGGTTTTTTAATGTAAACTCTGCCTTTTCTTTTCTACCTAGGAACATTTCTAGTGGCAGTCTTTTAGATGGTCACTAGAGATGTTTCCCAGCTAAGTTCTGCACAGTGTGCAGCACTGGTGTTCAGTGTCTGCACGCTCTGCATTAAGGTGCTGTACATTCCATGTAGAGATAGATTGATTTAATGCAACTCTATGAGGAGATACTGATACAGCACATTTTGCTGTGCATGCGCAATAGCTTTCCAATGGGAAAGCATTGGATTGACAGAGATCATCAAGTTTGATAATCTCAGCCATGGTAGCAAAGCCAGCTGTGGCAGGACCAGCATGGGAAAAACTTGGTTTTAAAGTGAAACTCATCACAACAAGACTAACTAAATTGAATTCCCCATAGGGACCACAGCTAGATTGTTTTTTGTTTTGTTTTTTAGGTTTTTAAAATACTTTATATGTGTGTCTTAATTCATAATCCTACACTATATAACAAAAAAAGTAGCCACCAGTTATTAAATATAAAATATGTGTATCAGAAACCCCAACAGTAGTAAAATTGCACTTGAAAATAAACAGCCTTGTGTATTGCATGTTAAATACTCCTACAGAAAATGTATTGAATAGATAATGCATACTGTCTTATGTTTTTTTAATTTTTGCCAACATTTCTTTGAAAACACTTTTATGATTGTATGTTTTGCTACAATAAACCAGAATTATAGTAAAGTAACTGGTAGCTGCTGAACTTGAACAGCATAAATGTGCTTTTTTTTTTTTATTTTATTTTTTTTAACATGCTGAATCTTGCTTCCTCTTCTTCACCTCTTCATCTCTTTTCCCCTTAAGGTACCACAAGAGTCAGGCGATATATCTTGAGTCAAAGGACATTTCAAAACTCAGCTGTGTCATCAGTTCTGTAGGAACCAATGAGGTGAGGGCATACATTTTTTTTACAGTAAATAAAAAATATGCCGTTTCATCTATTAATGCACAGCTACACACGTAAATGTCTTGTTATAATGTGCTGCACTAGTTTAATCATGGTACCCAGATTAGTCTGCAAGAAACAAACAACTATTAAGTAATCCACATTACTCAAACATCATAACTGTAATCTTTATTATTAAACAGAAATGTCACAGCAATCATTGTTAAGGTTTAAAGTGGTAATGACCTATAGATAACTCCCTTGGTATTTTACCAACGTAACATTTTTTTATTTGTGTGACCTAATTGGAGGCACTCAAAGCATCACAATCTTATACTTATTTTGCAGGAATTGGTACGTGGCACCTAGGTAAAATATCAAACCATTATTAAACGGTTTGACTACTTACTGTGGCAACATATCCATTACAGTGTATTGTGGAGTTATGGTGCTTGGAGTGCTCCTTTACGGTACATGTGTCCCCTTATCTCCAGATTGTTAGTACATCCATAAAAAAGTAAAATAGGCTATCCGATCTTATTGTTTTATGCAATCCCCCACTACGTAGTGATATAGGAAAGGTCCACATCTGTCATGTCATAGTCTCCAGTTTCAAGGAAACCTTGATCAAAAATGCTCTTCCCTGTGTTTTAGAGACTGTTTGAAGCAATTCCTCCATATGATATATGTGGGAATACTTTATATCCTTATTAAATATATATATTGGTTAGTTACCACACACTCCATTAAAACATGCAGAAGATATGATCATCGACCAAATTAAGTTATTTGCAAACTACACACTGCATCCTAAATAAACCATGCTACTATAACCGACAATTGTAAAATATGTACTTTACAGGTAATAACGAACATAAAATTACACTGTATTACTATCTACAAAAAGCAATTTAAGGCTAATAGCCACCCAACTGTCCAGAGTACAAGTCTCTTAATTCTATGGAATGTTTGACAATAAAACCAATGTCAAGTGGTTAAAGCTAAGAAAACCTACTAGAGCAGGACATGCTTTGTGATTGGGTGTCCTTAATTAATCTTCTTCATTCAACACTTTCATAGCCTCCACAAATATTTTTGCATTTCTCTTGATTTTGCAGATATGGGTAAGAAAGAGCAGTGACAGCACAAAAATGAGGATTTACCTGGGCCAGCTACAAAAGGGCACATTTGTGATTCGCAGGCGTTCAGCAGCATGAATGCTGCCAGACTTTAACAGGCAAAATTTTCAAATAAAGAAACATCGTCCACAAAGTTGATGTTCTATGGTATTGAACATCATGGATTCAAACCCACATTTTATGTTGGGGAACATTCACTTACTGACTTTGCAAAAAGGTATCCAAGCAGCTGGTCTATTTTCCTAGAACACCTTTAGAGTTTGGACGAATTTTCCTCAAGGCAAATATACTCCATTGGATTTGGCGGAGACAATTCTTCACAGTGGGTAGACTCTTCTTGAAGATATCAAACCCTGACTTTACTCAGAGATGCTCTTCAGTAACCACCTTGTCTTACAAATCATAAAGCTACACAAACTGTCATATATATTTCCTGTAGGGAGGTTTGTGTTCCTAAGTCTCATTGATCTTTACAATTGGTTTGGAAAATGTAATCTGGTGCTGCTACACACGTTAGCCGTTTATTTTTAAACAAAATCACAGCAACATTAAAAGGTGTGTGTGTGTATATCTAGTAGAAATCATAGATGTATATTATAGTTTGTTTTATATTATATGCTCTTTTTTTATAAATGTCTTAGTGCTTCACATTTCCTATCCCTATACACATTACTGGAACAAGCCTTAGTTTTTAGTTAAAATGACAATGAACTATGGTATGCTCTTGTGCTTTTACACTCTTTTTGTTAGCTCATTCATTACAATCTCTGCTTCTTATTACCGTTTGGTACTGAGACATTTCAGGCCAATCAGAACAATGCCTTCATAGCACAAAATGTTTTGATAAGGCTAAACATCTCAGGAATTTCAAGGAAACAGATTTATTTTTTTTAATTATAATTCTTCTTTTATCAGTTTCTTCCCATTTTAACAATTCTGATAACCTAGAGGTTCTTGAAATTTCTGTAGTTCTCACTGTTTAAAGGAACCCTATATGATTAGATATTATTTTTAATGTCACTGTATCAGTGTTTTTGCTTTGTTACTGCTTGGATTTTTTGCAAGAGTCCCTGAGGGAGAAATACAGTACTTTACTGACAAGCTTGCATCAACATGTACGTTCTAGACCCTCTGGTATTTAAGAGGTAAATACTGCCTGGGATATTAAATGTTTTATTTAGTTTTTTTGTTAACAGAATCTTATTTGCATGTGTCATTGTTTTTCTTGATGTATAAAATACATGAGCAATATTTAAACCAGGTCATAGTTGGTTTTCTTTTGTCAAAATACAAATTTGAATATAAGATTATAAAGTAAACTAACCCTCTTTATTATTAAACAGTGTTGAATGTTCACTTATTTTCTTTCTTTATAAGAAGAGTGGTCAGTTTTCATACACTTTGAACAGTTACATTGGCAATGTATTACCTAAATACCTGTACCATTAAACCATTATGGTCATTTGCTTAACATTCCATTCCTTCTATACACCTGCCTTTCTTCTTGATTGGTTGTCCAATTTTCCTCACTGTGTCGATTTAATGTGAAAATGAGATGCTATAATTTTCACTAGGTGGTCAAAGGCGATGATTATGTGCATGTTAAATGAAGTACAACATTTACCACTTTTCTTTTTTTTTTTTATAAATTAGAGTTGTTATAATAAAAGATTTTGTTGAACAATAACAGCACCTATAAGAACAGCACAGTCCACCTTTACACATTCTGTACAAACCTCTGTCATAAAACATTTTGTTTTCATAGTTCATAGAAATTAAAGTGCTATTTTTTTTTTCATTAAAGGGCACAGTTTAATGTAGTGATTTTGGTGCAAAGACTGTCCTTGCAGTTTCTGCTTTAACACTGCCTGTTTTTACATTTGCCCCCAAGAACAGCTCTAGTGACTGTAACCCAAACATTAAATGCCCACTAATGCAATGAGAAGCATTGGATTGACGTAGTTCATCAGTAATGAAAATGATTTAAGGAGACTAAAACTTATGTATTTATTGGTTATGGAGAGACCCTAAATCAAAATTGTTAGGAAGATACAGGTTTGTGTTTCTAACGTTAGTTTCCCTTTGCAGTACACAATTTTCAGAGTTCTCTGAAACACCATAGGCACCTGCTCATTTTATTGCATGGCCATCAGCAGGTTTAAAAGAACACTAATTGAGAAAATAAATTAAAATGAATGTGTTCCTTAATACATTTATATTAATGGGGTCAAAGTGATATTCCACACACCTAAAGCACTTTTGAAGTTCTTTATGTGTGAAGAGAGTATCCTCTATTTCATTTTACAAAAAGTGCAGATTTCAATGGAAATTGGCACATTTATAAATGAACTTAAATTAACCTTGTTATGCCCCCCCGGCTATCAATCACACCACCAGACCTGTTAATTCCTGGTTGCTTTGCTCTATTCAAAAGGCAGGCAAATGGCCAGAGCTTCTCATTGAGCTGCACCGGAAAAACTGTGATTGGACAGCCACAGAAAAGTCGGCTGGGTTAGGAGAGGGTTGGCAAAAGGCGGAAGACCACATATTTGCAGCCCCTGCAAGCGGTTTTAGATACCAATGGAAAAAATGCATATTTAAATACATGCATGTTTTTATTTGGGGTATATCTTCTGAATTATTCCAATAAAATTCAAAGTGGCAGTCTTCACAAATGGGTAGTTGCCCATTACCCTCACAGGACAGGTAGCATTGAAAAGGTTAAAAAAAAAAAAAAAGGTCTAAACCACTCCAAGCATTCTAAAGGACAACTCCACCCTGAGCTCCCGTGTTTGCCTGCCCTAAGGACAGACAGGTCCGATAGAATTCTCTACCTACCCTTGGCAGAATAGGTTAAGCTATTAACATGTTTTGCATTTTGGACAGATGTGATGAGTGGACTGCAGCTTCTGGAGGACTCTGTGGCTTCTGTAAAGAATTGTTTGGCCTATTCCTTCTTGACCCAATGGCAGTCAGATTTATCCTTGGATCAAGCAGCTATTACCCTACATTGAAAAATTATATCCTTGAATATTCTGTTTTTCCAAGTATGCATCTAGTTGCTGTTTGAACATCTTCATGGAATCTGATAAAACCACTTCTTCAGGCAGAGAATTCCACATCCTTATTGTTCTTACAGTAAAAAAAAAAAAAACCTTTCCTTTATCATATCCCCTCTCAGGCGATGTTTTTCTAAACTTAAAAAAAACAAAACCCTTCTAGTGTCTCAATCCCCCAACCCCTCCATGTGTTTCAATATCCCTGTCTCAATCCCCCAGCCCCCCAATGTGTCTCAATGAACCATATGCCTCAATCCCCCAGCCCACAATGTGTCTCAATGAACCATATGCCTCAATCCCCCAGCCCCCCAATGTGTCTCAATGAACCATACGCCTCAATCCCCCAGCCCCCACGTCTCATTTCTACTCTTCCCCCACTCATGTTATTTATCCGCACCCTCCACCCCACACCCCCATATGTGCCAGCTCTCCTGCTTCTTCCTGTGTAGCCTGGCTGAGAAGACCATGGAAGAGGAGCTTGCTTCCCTCTCCCCATTCTGAAACAAGCTCCTCTCTGTCACTCTAAATACAGAGATCGGCAATGTGCTGTCCACTTGCCGGTCACCCAAATCCTGTGCCGCCTTGTGGGAGCGCCAGCCCTGTCCAAATGTTGAAAGTACCTTTTAAAATACAGAGGCATTGCTAAGTGTTTGCTTAGAGTATTATTTTATATACCTTGCAAGTAGCCTGCATGTGAAACACATATAATGGATTTGTAGTAGTCTCTATCTTGGTCTATGTTTGGTTCTGGCATGTATTGTGCTATGTTAATCACCCTATAATGATAGGTGTGACGTACCGCCTGGCACCCTGACTGGGTACCTCCGTCAAACGCTGGTTCCTAGTAATCCTTGAGTACCATAAGCACTGGGCACCATGACCACCGTAAACCCCACAAACCAACGCAGCTAGGATGGGCTCTCGCTGTCCACCCACCCTGGACCCAAGGCCAGGATCCAGCTTCCAGTGGGTAGACCTCTCCTAGTCCATGGATCAAAGCAGGCTTCTCTTACAAGAGCAATCGTAAACCAAGGGGGTATAGTGATCATAGCAATCCCCAAAGTGAATATAGCTCTCCAATCCCCCCCAAACATGAGCCTAGACTTCATGAAGGGGTAAAGCATTCTCTTTAATGGCAGTCACAACTGGCTTTATATGCAGGTCACCATGCAAGGGGTTTCCGGTTACATATTCAAGGGGCATTCCCCACTGGATCTGAGAGTAGACTACAGCAAAAACATACACATGATTACATTGGCTCTCAGGTCCAGGACACTCCCACATAAAACAAGATAATCCCTCATCTGTACCTGGGAAATAATTGAGTCAGGAACTGCACTAAGCTCAATTATCTCCTGGCACAGAAAACACACATTTTACAATACCCCCAAAGTACCCCTAAAACACATGGAAACCCCACACAAGTTATATCCCCTGATAGCCCCGATCTGGGGGACCAACATATCCAAGAATCAAATACAATATGTAGGGTAAATCTAGCTAGAGGATTTTCTATGCACTTTAGCTCACTTAAGCACTTTATTATCTCAAATTAGTGCAGTTTTACTTATATGCACTTTATTTGATTGAAGCACTTTAAACTGTGTGATATTGTGAAAGAACATTTTTTGTATTATATCCAAGCATCACCCAGATCGGTTCAGGGGTTCTGGATTTCAAATTTCGAAGTCCTGCTTTGACCGACCGCACATGAGGCTGCAGAGAATCAAGGCTTGCGGTCGGTCTAGTTCGTTGTTTAAAAAAAAACAAACAAACTACCAAACATAGTCAAGAGTCTTACCCTGGAGCTTGTTCACCTTGTTTGTGGGAAGTTTCCACCGAACAGTGCCCTTCTAAGTTGTGTAGAACCGAAAACAGGTGATCCTGGAAGTCCATCGTTCGTTCATGTGAACAGCGGCCACCCAGACGAACACTGTGGTGGAAAGTGTTACAAACTGGCAATTAGGTTTAACAAGCTCCCGGGTGGTCTCTGGTTCATGCCCCTGTTCAGTTCCCAAACCAAATATAAAATCCCACGAACCCACGAAGTTGGTTCACATAGTTTTTTAAAGGACCCATAGTCTTTTGGCAGGAGGCTGGCAAGCAGGCCCCTCCAATAACCCGTGACGAGGTTCCATTCGTCACAATAGCTAATGTGTTTTTACGATATGTGTGTCTATAAGTAAAAATACTTTAAACCAAACACATTAAAAATAACACTAGTGAAAATATGAATAAATAGAACAAATGCATTTCTATATTCTAAAAAACTGGAGAGAACACAAGATTCCTCCAAATCTTGATTTTATGTCTGATAAGTGCTAAATATGTATATTTACATATTATAACATTTGTATTTTGAGATCTGGAAATGCTTATTACTAACCATGTATCTTTTCTCACTCCACAGATACACATCAGGTATTAAAATTAGAACATAACCTGGAGGAGTGAACCAAGATAGTTGAATCAATGTAGATCTATAATCATAATAATAAACAGCACATAGCGTAATACAGTAAAATTAAAACAGAGTGAGTGATGTTTATATTAAACTCACAAACATAAGATGAAACAGGCTTCTCACCCCACCAGGGTTTGAAATGAATCAGAAAGCTGGTGGATCTCAGCAGTGGAAATCCTCAAATATTCCTTGGATAAGTAGAGGAAAAAGAGCCATACATAGTGAAGTACAATTAAAACCAAAAAGGAATTTATTAAGTTGCACTTACAAACAGGTAGAGAAGCTGGGCATATCTCCACATGAAGTGGAACCAAGCAACAGCGTGGTAGATCTTGAGATGCCAAAGGATTCCAGCAGTGAAAAGTTAAAACAAATATAAAACAAAATTAAAAGTCCATACAAAGTCCAAGATTTGATGTATCCAACACGTTTCGTCCAATAGGGGACTTTTTTCAAGGATCTGTAGTCGTTCCTCTTTGTGGGGACTTCTTATAATGTCAGTATATAATATAGCCCTGGGAGATTCTACCGGGGATAGGCTAGTCCTATGGCGGCGCTACATAGATGATGTACTGTTAATCTTGGTGGGAGACCCTGGAGATCTAAATAATTTTTTTTAAATGTTAATCAAAATGAATGTAATTTACATTTTACTTCTAAATCATATGCAACATCTGTAGATTTTTTAGATCTCACCATCTATTTTGATCAGAACCCACTAAAAACTAAAACGTATTTCAAACCCACTGATTGTAATACCGCTATAGAACACTCCAGTTCTCACCATCCTTCATGGCTTGCCAACATCCCCAAAAGCCAACTGGTCCACCTTAGAAGGTATTGTACCGATGATCACATTCATATAGAGAAGGGTTATGATTCGACTAAGTTGAAAACTGATGAACAAATGGTCTTAAAAACTGACAGATCCCTTCTTCAACAACATAATAATAATAAAAATTCAACATTAATAACAATAACAACAAATTCCAATTTGCTTTTATAACACAATTTAATGCTCAGGCAAAAATAATTGAAAAAGCACTCAAGAAACATTGGTATATCGAATTCAGTTAGCAGTCCCATCAGCCATGGATGGTACTATTTGTGATTCAGGAGGCAGGATCCACAGGCTCCTGTATGGTGGGTTCTCTAGGTGAAATTGTTCCCACCCTGTGTTTTAGCTTTGGCACATTCCATTTGTAATGACTGTGATTGTGATTTGTGAGATCCTGATTTTATTAAAGACACGGAGGCTCCTGTTATGCTTTCTCTTTCCTTTAATTTCCCTCAGCAGCTAAAGAGAGATGTATACAAAAGAGAAAAATGACATAACATTGCATAGTAACAGTGTTACCAATCAGCACCTAATATATAAGGAGTAGCACTCCATAACTCTTCCTCTTTCTTTGCAGCTCCCTCAGACCAGCTAAGTACATTCCTTGTTTCTAAATTACACAATTGCATTTTTATAACCGTAAGGCATTTTATGTTAGCGTAATTGCTACTTCGATGTGAGTGTTTTTTCTATTTGGGGAGTGTGCCAACTAGTTTACCCTCTATCATCTCTAGGGTGGCTTTCACCCCCTCCCTTACCTTGGGGACCCTTTTTTCCCCTGCCTCTCTCTCGGCAATCATTTGCCTGAAAGAGGGACGGCAACAGGGGTTCCCCCCTCGCTTTTCCAAGCCATTCCATCTCACTACCACGGGAAAACGCGGTTACCTGGACCCATCCGAATTTTTTTCGTTGCAAGTGGTTCAATGCATATAGTGCTGTTCGCGAAACTCCCGCGAACAGTGAACACCATTCGAATCCCGATAGCCGCGCATGCACAGTGCGCTCACGGCGGCCATTTTATTGGTTTTCTCCATCTTCCCTATTGGCGGCGGCTATCTTTTTACTCAAAAGAGCAGGATTCACAGTGTGGGTCCGGTTATTAGGCAGAACACGGGTCCTATTCCTCTGGCACACTCCCGGTCACTGGTATTGTTGAATTTGCCTGTATATATATATATATATATATATATATATATATATTGTGATTTTATTTGCTCATATTGACTCCTTCGCTTAGTGTGGTTGGATTAGGCAATCCTTACCTCACTTTTTCCAGTTTCTCCTTGTTGCTAACCTAATTGGGTTTTTTCCCTCAGGACCCTAAATGGCTCTGCTAGACTTTATACCTGTTTAGCACCCTTTTGGGGGTTCAATTCCTGCTTTTAATTTAGCATGCAGTCTGCTGGCGATGGGCCCTCTGGCCACCCTCTGCCACTGTTGGGGGCCTCCATCTCTGACCCCATTAGTGACGCCAATCTCATGGGTTCAGAAGAATTTCAAAGCCTGTTAGACGTAACAATGTCTAACTCCATTAGCAAGGTCATAACGGCGGCCATGGGAGCTATGTCCTCCACAATTACCCACTCTATCACACAGGCTCTGATGCAGGCACACCCTGCCCCTCTACCCCCTTGCAGATTCCTGCCACTTCTAGCGTAGCATTGCAGGGCCAGAAAGCCCTGAGCAAGCGTAAACACGCAAATGTCCCTGTTCACACCCAGGATGGTGCACATCAACAGCGCCACTGGCAAAGGGCAAAAACGTCCAGAAATTGGAAACGGTCAAGGGCCCAAGATATGATGTCCGATTCGGACAAGAGTGAGGAGGAGGGATCAGACAAACCATACTCTGATCCTTATGAGGACGAGATTTCTGAAGGCGAGGACTTTGCAGGGAAGCAATTACCATCCGCAACAACTAAAACAGCCCAAACGCCTGAGCTGTCAGACGTAACAGGGTCAGGCGAAATCCGGGACACGAAAGTGACCCCTTTGTTCGATCTGGATAACCTACGCCACTACCTGGTGCTGAGGGTTCATAAATCCCTCTCCCAAGAGGGTCGTAATAAGCAAAGGACTGAATACCCCCGACCTGTCATACCAGACATGGCAGCAAAGACTCCCGAGATGGACCCACAAATTGTCCAATCTTTAGCTAAAACCGGCTAGAAGCTGAAGAAGGGCATTGACTATTCGCTATGTAATTGTCAGGACAAATTCTTGGACACCCTGGGTCCGATTACAAAGTTATACGAACTGCTAGAAGCAGCGCAATCGGGTGAGACCCAATTATATTTTGAAGTGGCTTTTGGATGGCTACAGCAACTAGTGTGCATGGTCGGCAATGCCAATACGGCCATGTCCACAGAACGCAGGAAAGCAATTTTACTTAAAATAGAACCTAAATTAGCTAGTGTGGCTACCACGGAACCAGGAGCAGTCACTAAGGGTTTGCTATTTTGCGAGTCCTTTGTGAAGGACCTCAGAGCATATGTGAAGACTTTCACAGTGCTGGATAAAGCGCAGTCTTCAATTAACAGAGTTTTCCACCAAAAAGTTTTTGGTGGGGCCGGTAGAGGTAGGAGCCGTCTATCCGGCTGCAGTTCCTGGGGTTTTTCTAGACCGGGCAGAGGCTCCTTCAACCCACACAGACTGGTGCAAGAACCCACATATACTCCCTTTTTCCCTATTAGAGGACGACCTTGGAATGCCCGCGGCGGTCGGGGAACAACCCCAGGAGTACTGTTTATCCCCATTTTTCCCATATAAATGTGGGGGGAAGACTGGCTCTGTTTTACCAAGCCTGGGCTATGATCACGCCCGATACATGGGTATTAAAGACAATCCAGAGGTTTAGAATTAACTGCCTTACCCATACTGGACACCCCTCCGCAGGTGCTCAAAATGTCCAAAGTACATCATGACCTAATCCCCGTGGAGATCAGGGAATTGAGGTCAAAGAACACTATCGAGGAAGTCCCTCGAGATATGCCAGGGTTTGTGAGCAACCTATTTCTGGTGCCAAAAAAGGGTGGAGGCGTCCGACCGGTCATGAAAATATGAAAGGCATCCACTGCCTCCAAGACCTACTACTACCAATAGATTGGATGGTCAAACTCGACCTGAAGGATGCTCACCTGACAGTCCCCATGGCAGAGGACCACAGGGATCTACTACAATTCCAATAGGGAACGAAGAAATGGCGTTTCACATGCCTCCCCTGTGGCCTGTCCTCAGCCCCCTGGTGCTTCACGAAAGACCTGAAACCAGTGGTGGCCTTCCTGAGACTACACCAAATTTGACTAATTATATACTTAAACAATATCCTCCTACTTTCACAAACGTGAGAACAACTGACTGTCCATCTGACATGGACCATACATCTCCTTCAAAACCTAGGCTTTCTGGTGAACTGGGAAAAATCAGGACTCCAACCTTCCCAACATATCGCGTTCCTGGGATTTCGAGTAGGTCCTATGTCTCCTGACAGAGAATATATCAAATATCAAGAAGGAGATAAAACGGTTGATGAACCTCCCAAACATATCCTGCGACAGTTAGCGAGGGTCATCGGCTTGTTGGCCGCCTCCATCCAGGTGATTTTCCTGGGCCCATTACACTATTGGGCTTTGCAGAGACTAAAGGCATCCTGCTTAAGAAGTGGCCACTCATACGAGACACACATTTCACCAGACTAGGAATCCAGGGAAGAATTGACCTGGTGGCTGGCCCACATGGAAGCATGAAATGGGCGAGCAATATTCGGATGCACCCCAGATCTCGTGATAGAATCGTCTGCAAGCTCCACCGGAGGCAGATGGTCCACAGACTAATCCTTTCTGCATATGAATTGCCTGGAGCTGCTCGAAGCCTCTTTTGACATTCGCAGTCTCTCTCCCAACCACAACTCCTGTTCGATCCTCCTCAAGCTAGACAACGTTCTCACCGTCCGCTATATTAATCACCTGGGGGACACCAAATTACGAATCTTAGCGGTATTGGCTTGATATTTCTGGCATTATTGTCCACGACACAACATATACGTAACTGCAGAGCACATACCAGGTATGGAGAACTACACGGCGGACTGGAACTCCTGTTACCTGAGGGACATGGGGGATTGGAGACGTCAACCTGCTGTATTCAAAAAGATTACACGCCTCTTGGGACTACACATCCAGACTGAACACTCAAGCTGTGGCAGCCGATGCATTCCTTCAGGATCAGACCGCATGCCGCTCGTATGCCTTCCCTCCGTTCAATCTGATTGCTTGGACTCTGGCAAACCTGCGACAATGCAAAGGCACGATAGTCCTGATAACTCCATGCTGTTGTAAATGACGATAGACTATCCACGACTGCTACTGGACAACCCCTTCCTTCTGACCAATCCGGACAGGGAGAGTCACTGACTCATAGACCAGGGACTTGTAGGTCTCGTAGCATGGCTCATTTCCGGGGATCCTGGGAAATCACAGATGTTTTGCAAACAACTGCCCAACTCCTGGCAAATGCTTGGGCACCAGGAATGCAGCATTCCTATCACGCAGCATTGAAAACGTGGTCCGATTGGTGCCTGGAACGGTCAGTGGATCCTATATCAGCTACTGTGAAGATGGTGTTGAATTTTCTTACGCACTTGTTCGAATCAGGCAAGGCCTTTCGTACCGTCAACCTATACCGGTCAGCAATCCCAGCAGGACATGAAGGTTTAGATGGTCTTCCAATCGGGCAAAACCCAATGATCTGTCGCCTACTCAAGGGTATTCATTTTTCAAGCCCCCCAAAACCTAAATATGGATTATTTTTGGACGTGAATGTGGTTTTCAAACTACTAGACAGCTGGCCACTAAACGCCGAATTATCTCTGAAACAATTATCGGCCAAATTACTCATGCTTTTTTGTTTGCTCTCCTGCAAACGGGCATCTGACATCAGGGCTTTGGATTGGAAAGCCCGGTTGTTCACCCCAGAAGGAGCATCCTTCAATATCTCACGAAGGACGAAGTATGCGACCGAGAAAGTTTTTTACCCTAGATTACCAGGTCAACCAAATCTGTACCCGATTTTATGTCTGAAAGAATATGAGTTGCACACATCTCCGTTACGCCTGTCACAAGACGGCCCATTATTCATCTCATTCAAGAGACCTCACCAGTATCTACACCTACTCTCGCTTGCTGGGCTAAATGGTTGTTAGCCTCGGCCGGAGTTGATATCACGGTTTTCTCCTCTCGATCAGTCAGAGGCGCTATGGCTCGAAGGTGTCGACGATAGACTGTAGACTGGAAGACATATTAAAGGCTGCAGATTGGTCTACGGAATCCACTTTCCAAAACTTCTACTTTAGACCAATCCAACATTTCTCAGAATTAGTTGTAGCTCAGCTTTAAAATAGCATAATAGGAACCTCCTTGTCTTTAATAAAATTCCCAGATTTTACTATTAACATGACGTAAAATCATGATTTTATTAATGACATGGAGGCGAGTATTATTCCTTCCCACCCTCCCTAGGGTTGGGATATTGGGATGATCATGTTAAGGAACGACAACATAGATTAAGATATGTGATTAGAAGTACACATAGTAGGTTCAAGACATGAAGTCTCAGGTAAGACATTTAAGTAATTAAATCATATGAATAATAAAGTGTTTTTTCTTGATGATACCTCACAGTGTTTTCATATATACGTTAAAATCAAGTCCCGAATTGCTTTATTACCATTTTTCTCTTCTTTTTAGCTTAAATACATTTGTCAACATTCAGAGAGGGGGTTAAACCGTTACCCCATGGAGGATGGACATACGTCTAATACCCAGTTTTCCAGTTCAGTTCGGTTTTTACAGTTTGTCGGTTCTATTGGTCTTCGGATCGCTACAGAAAGAGGAAGAGTTATGGAGTGCTACACCTTATATATTAGGTGCTAGGTGCTGATTGGTAGCACTGTTACTATGCAATGCTATGTTAATTTTCTCTCTTGTATACATCTCTCTTTTGCTGCTGAGGGAAATTAAAGGAAAAAAAGAGAAAGCATAATACTCGCCTCAGTGTCTTTAATAAAATCACAACTTTCCCTATTTTTTTTTCAAAAATATATTTCCTTCTATTAGCTTGTCATTTAGTGGGGAGCTCAGGGTGGCGTTTCCCTTTATAAGGCAAGGAGGGGAGGAGATTATGGCTGGGGGCCTGCATTTTTTTCACCTTGTCAATGCTCCCTGTTTTGTGAGACAGGAATAAGCAACTACCCATTTTTGAAGACTACCTGTAAGTAAAATCAGTCAAACTGGAACAGCATACAATAAATCCTTCCCCCAATAATGAGACGACACTTCACTTTGAGGGTTAAACCAGGAACTCTTGTGCTGGCACACCCAGCCTGGTTTTTATTACAGCCTTTCACATACAGGACTGCCCACAGGGAGGTATAAAACAACCAATCACATATCAGTTACATCCCACATATTCCCTCCCCTTATCCTGAGAGGAAACTCAATTACACATACAGTTAAAACATACTTTCTAGCCAACTTTTATAACTTTAAAACCATACATCACATTCACATAAAATTACATATTCACAATCAATCCATTCAGGGGAACAACATATTAAAAAATGGCATGAATCCGACCAGGGGTTCAAAAGTTAGTAAAAGTTTCTTTTGGGCCCTGGCTGGCACATGGCTATCTGACTCAAACAGGTTTTACAGAGCCCTCTATCCTGGAGACAATGGGGGAAAGTAATCCAATTATCCAGGGATAGAGGCAGACTCCATTGAGCACATGGTTGCAAAAAGACATAAAACACTTTAAAATACATAAAGTCACCTTTTACACATAACACACAGACATTTCACATATCCCCAGATAGCTGAGATCTGAGCGCACAAAACTACCGAATAGCGCTCAGATCCTATTCACACAGTTCAATTGCCATGGAGCCGAAGTCTTTAACTAAACGAATGGGCTCCATGGCATAGCTATCTGGGTTAACACATTTACATAAAGTCTGGTCCATAGTCCAAAGGCAAGAGGCGGGCAAGCAGCCCCCTCCAAGGACACGTGGCGAGGCCGGTTTCGCCACACAGAGCCACTCTGGCACCAAATTTTAAATCAGCCAAACTATTCAAAGGCTGACCTTACTGACTACAGGGTATATGTCAGATCAGGAGGCATGCCTCTTTGACTTTAAAGATAAAACAACACTCTGGAAGGAATTAGTTAATTGGCTAATCTTTCAATTTTACATTTTATTTTATTTTCCATGATGTCTAGCCCAGTACCCTCACAGTAAGGGGAAAAAAGTGTCTCAGCTCCACCTCCTCCAAAAAAGGACACACAAAAGTCTAAACATTTAGTGTGTGCAGACTGTGCAATATCACTCCCAGATGGTTGCAAAAATAAATATTGTAAACAATGCTCAAAGGAATCTAAGCAAAAGGAAATGTCATCATTCTTGGCATGGTTTCAAGATAAGTTACAACAAAGTTGTGCTGAATTTAATGAGGCAGCATCACAGAAAACGTCTGCTGGAGTCAGAAGTCTTGTTAGAGGGAAAAAAAGAGACATAGCTCTCCATCTACCTCTGAATTATCCTCTGGGGAGTGTTCACGGAATTGAGATGCAACAGATTCAGTGATTAAAGATCCAGACAAAGAAACAGGTTTTCCATTCCAACATATGAGATTACCACATTTATAAACGAAGTTTGCAAAACTTTGGAAATTCAGGTTTTCCAATTCAAGACTGAAATTTGGATATGAAGAAAAAAGAATGGAAACACCCATAAAAACTTGCATTAAGCTCAATTTAAAACCTATATGAAATCTCACATGAAAAAAGAAAAATGGAAAATCATCAAATTTCAGAGAATTCCTTGCAGTTTTTCTGGAGTTAAAGTTATTCTAACAAGACATTCACCATAAAACCAATACTGATTGTATAGCAGACGTTACGAAAGTAGCATACAGCAGACAGGGAGGTACAAGAGCAACAATCTTTTCAGAATTATGTCAACAATCTTCTTTTGGACAGAAAAATCTCCCGCATATGACAGCCATTCATATTAAGGGATAGACAACATTGTTGCAGACAATAGGAGAAGAGGCAGATAAAGACAAATAGAATGGTCCCTCAGCACAACCGTTTTCAACATGGTTGTAGAAAGATTTGGCATATTTAAAGGAACACTATAGGATCAGGGACACAAATCACAATCTAGCCCCCTAGCCCACCTTCCCTCCTTAGATATAGTAAAATCTTACCTTTATTTCAGTCTGCTGCTGCTGGCTTTGCCCTTGATCTGACTACTTGGCTGACATCATCAGAAGTGGTGATCAGAGCCAATCACAATGCTTTTCTATAGGATTGACTGAGACTGTCAAGGAGGCAGATCAGGGGGAGGGCCAGCACAAGCCAAACACAGCCCTGGCTAATCAGCATCTCCTCATAGAAATGAATTGAATCAATTCATCTCTATGAGAAAAGTTCAGTGTCTCCATGCAGAGGGTGGAGACACTGAATGGCTCTAGTAGCCATCTGAAGAGTGGCCACTGGAGGTATCCCTAGGCTGTAAAGTAAACACAGCTTTTTCTCTGAAAAAAACCCAGTGTTTACTGCAAAAAGCCTGAAGGGAATGATTATACTCACCAGAACAAATACTATATGCTGTAGTTGTTCTGGTGATTATAGTTTTAAAATAGATTGGATGACCACAAACAACAAACAGGAAGCTAAGGATATTTGCTTCCCTGCACAAAAAGAACCTTCTTGAGTATCTGTATTCCTTTTCCATAACATTGGATTTAAAACTGGGATATGTTTTTCCACCTATTGCGGTCCTTCCAATCAACCTCAGAAAATTAGCCATGATAAGGCTCCGATAGTGGTCATCAGCCTTATTGGCTGAATTGGAGCTAGTCCTCGGAACACTTTAAAATGGCAAGACACATGATCTAGAAAACTACATATAGGGCCTAAATTGCTGGAGAACATGGGCATGCCACTGGAAACTCTAATGTTCATACGTACGGCTTCTGCAAGGTTGATTATGGAAAAACAAGGCCTCTCAAAAGTTTTGATGTAAGTAATTCTTAATTCCACGTTTGGGATTTTTTTGCAGATATGGAATAAATTCATCCTATAGTGCAGTAAAGAAGTTTGTAATGGTTTAAATCATAGCATGCTGAATATTTTGAATTTTTTGAGATCTTTCTAAAGGCTTAAGTGTCTCTACCCTAAAAGGGACACTGTAGGCACCCAGACCACTACAGCTAACTGAAGTTTTCTGGGTGCTGTGTCCCTATTGCACTTAGTGCTGCAAAGTAAAACATTGCAGTTCAACAGAACTGCAATGTGTACATTACAGCTCTAAGTCTGCCCTCAGTGGCTGTCTACCAGACAGCCAGTGGAGGCGCTTCCGGAACCCAAAATGACTTTTGGTCTGTTATCTGACGATGGACGTCCTCATGCGCATTAGGGCTCCCACGCTATCTAACGTCAGTGGGGGAGGAGCATGGGCAGAGCCTGACCAAGCGCCGAGGGACATCAGTGCTGGATTCAGGTAAGTGGCTATGGGGGGGCACGAGGGAGGAGGGGACCTATTAAACTTATAGTGCCAGGAAAACGGATTTGTCTTCCTGGCACTATAGGATCACTTTAAGGTACAGATAACAGCTCTAAGATACAGATAATAGCTTCCTATTATAGGATTTTGCTTCAAACATTTTTATTTGATTTTTTTAAAGCCATCTGTCAACATCTTTGTACATAAGTGTGCTATACCTTTAAAATTGTGCCAAAAAAATTTGTTGTGCACCATATTCTATTGATTATAATACCTATTTCAATAAAGTGCATAGAATCATGTGCTTGTGCAAAATCACAAAAAGTGCAGTAATTGTACAACATACAGCAAAAGTGCAATATTCAAAAAACATCTATTGCAAAATAAGTGTGTAAATTTCAAACAAAAAAGTGCTTAAACCTCTTTGTGCAACATAGCACATGGTATGTCACTCACAATACTTGATTAAACGTTGCTTTTCAATATGCAATAGAGAAAATATAAGAAACAAAAATAGTGTAATATTGCAAGATTCATATATTAAAATGATATATTTTTAACACTAACACAAACATTAAACAGGTAATAGACTGCTCAGGCTATCTGCGCTTGACACTGTGCCTCAGTTTGATGGGAGTTTAAATATGATTGACATCTGAGGTTCCAATTAATCAACTTTAGTCCTTGTGCTTTTAAAAACAGCAGGCACCCAACTTTATTTCTCCCTCTTTCCCCACAGTACTAGAAGTATTTTTCTGGCACTTCTAGAGTACAAGGACACTCATGCTCGTACCTGGATGCAGGGTCCATGACACACAGGGTGATGATGCTCTTTGACTCAGATCACACCTCTCAGTCCATGCTCATTTTCTAAGTCCATCTAGGGGGTGCATCCTACCTTAAATGTGTGATATTACATTCCCTGGATTGGTAGAATTGCAAAACCCCATAATGCATATATAATACCCGGACTCCGGATTGGTAGAATTGCAAAACCCCATAATGCATATATAATACCCGGACTCCGGATTGGTAGAATTGCAAAACCCCATTATGTATATTTCATACCCGGACTCCGGATTGGTAGAATTGCAAAATTCCATTATGCATATTTAATACCCGAACTCTGGATTGGTAGATTTGTAAAACCCCACTATGCATATTTAATACCCAGACTTCACAATACTGATAAGGCCATGTAGAACCACAATTCCTTAAAGAGACAAGCTACATTGTTTGTAAACCACTAATCTTATAGAATCCTCTATAAAAGGCACCCATAAAACCTATTTCTTAAGACAATTAATAAAAATATATTTATAAAACCTTTATTAGACCATAAAAATAAGGAATTAATTTTTTTTTAAAAAATATGAAACATTCAATTTACCTGAAAAAAAGTGAAATATTACAAACTATTAACAAATCAAACTCAATATTTAAACCATTTAGTTCCAATGTGTTCATTTTGTCTGATCTCCTTTTATCCTATTTCACAAATATGTCCCCACCTCTACAGGACTTTTTTTTTTATACCAAAAACATTAGTCCCTTAGGATCCATGTTGTGATATTGTTTTGAAATGTGCTTGCACACTATGCTGCTCATATCCTTTTCTAATTATATAGACATGCTCTGCAATTATTTTATGCAGTGGGCGTATAGTACGCCCAACATACTGCAGCCCACATGGGCAAAGAAATAAATTAAATTTCTTGTAAAACACGTAATAAAATACTTTATATAAAATGTATCATCCTTATATTTTGTTTTAAAGGAACACTATAGTCACCTAAATTACTTTAGCTAAATAAAGCAGTTTTAGTGTATAGATCATTCCCCTGCAATTTCACTGCTCAATTCACTGTCATTTAGGAGTTAAATAACTTTGTTTCTGTTTATGCAGCCCTAGCCACACCTCCCCTGGCTATGATTGACAGAGCCTGCATGAAAAAAAAAACTGGTTTCCCTTTCAAACAGATGTAATTTACCTTAAATAATTGTATCTCAATCTCTAAATTGAACTTTAATCACATACAGGAGGCTCTTGCAGGGTCTAGCAAGCTATTAACATAGCAGGGGATAAGAAAATCTTAATTAAACAGAACTTGCAATAACGAAAGCCTGAATAGGGCTCTACAGGAAGTGTTTATAGAAGGCTGTGCAAGTCACATGCAGGGAGGTGTGACTAGGGTTCATAAACAAAGGGATTTAACTGCTAAATGGCAGAGGATTGAGCAGTGAGGCTGCAGGGGCATGTTCTATACACCAAAACTGCTTAATAAAGCTAAAGTTGTTCAGGTGAATATAGTGTCCCTTTAAATTTGTTTATGCCTTTTAAGAGTTTAATAAAGATAGGGAATTACAAATACATACAAACAAACCCCTGCACTCAAACTCCAAAATTATATACAATCACACCCTTTCAATAAAACACCAATATTACACATAATTGTACCTCCACATTTAAAAGCAAACACTACATCCAAACACACCAATGCACTCAAATACAAACATTACATACAAACACACCCCTGTATTAAAATGCTAATATTCTGTGCAAACACTAACACTACACACAAACACACCCCTGCATTCAAACACAAACACTAGACATAAGTACACCGCAGCATTCCAGTGGCATCAATTACAAATACACCCCTACATGCACACACATACTCTATTCAAAAACATGCTTGTATTCAAATGTACAAACAAAAAAAAGGCTTCCACCAATGCCTTCTCTACATTCTTCCACTACATTCGAGGTCTACTCCACTCCACTTCTAAGCAAACATAACTACATGGGCAACATTTGGTTCCGCATATACTTATGAGTATGTGCTTGTTGCATGAAACAAGTTAAGTGGTTGTTTGCAATTCTTCCTTTTGTATTCTGGTATTTTAGATGCACTTGGCATAAAGACATGCTGCATTTGCACAATAGATATTGGTCTCATTAAGCTGCTGTGTTAGTACCTTCCCATTTTGCCTTTTCAGTTTTGTTTGCTTGAATGTTTATAAATCACTTAATCTTCAGCGTTGTGGTTTATTGTCCCCCAAACCCCACTATGGCATTTTTTGCCATAATGCACTGCTTATCTTAATGTTTCCTCAATATATACATATATATATAGAAAACTGAAGAAAGATCTTGCGCTCCATGTTCAAATCCAGTACTTGCCCGGTGTTCGTCAGGCCCAGTATACAAAAAGTAATCCAGACAGCACTCCCAGGTCTTTGTAAAATAAAACATAGCTTTTAATTAGCTTGCTATAAAAAGAATCAATGTTTCAGTTTGCTGTACACAAACTTTGTGGTCCTGATGAAAGTTTGTGTATAGCAAACTGAAACATTGATTCTTTTTATAGCAAGCTAATTAAAAGCTATGTTTTATTTTACAAAGACCTGGGAGTGCTATCTGGATTAATATATATATACATACATACACACACATAAATAGTTGTGGTATCTAGTATAAGGGTATCTAGGGGGAAAAAAAGCATGCAAAGTTGAAGATCTGGTGTCTACAGTCTTTGCAAGCCCATCTCTTTTTATGTAGCACAGGCTTTCAGTCTTTGCCAGCAGACTGACCAATCAGAGGCTTCTAATTGAGAAGTCTCTGTGCTGGAGCCACAAGTCTGCGCATATGGCTTTCCATTCATAGATCATGAAAACTTCCCTGGCTGCCTGATTGACAGGTGTGGAGGTGTTGAGGTGAGCATTTATAGAGTACTAATTTCTATAAAAAAAAAAAGGGCCGACTCCAAACACAAAAAGCAGTAAGGTGAAAATGCTCTGTGTTTGGAATTTTTCTTTAAGCTGTTTGGACCGGCTGAAATCTGGATACAATTCTAACTTGTTTGGAGCCAGAATTTCAAAACCTGGAGATATTTAAATGCTGTAAACATGTGAAAAATGACAGTTTTGCAGTCCAAATATTCGTTAAAAAAAGTACCTGGTTTTGTCCTGTTTGGAACAAGGCTATTCAGACTTTACTAAATAGGTGCATCATTGTGCCATTTTTATTTATTTTCAGATATTAGTGTATGCTATGTCATCCTACAAATGAAGGGATTTAATGGACTTAAGGCCGCATAGCATTCCCTAATGATCAGGCCCTCCCTTCAGGCCAAATACCCTCAATGACCACTGCTGGCCTTATGCCTTTAGGCGCCCTGTGCAAAAACTCTTTACAGAGTCCTTAATGGCTACACCCCTCATACAATACCTCTTATCATTTAAAAAAAAAAAAAAAAAGATAATAATTGCAGGGAATTCAAACTGAGGGAAAAATACACAATAGTTCAAATGGGGATTTCCCATGGTCCTTTCTCTTGCCCAATGTTCCTCTGACTCTTTTTTAGCACTTTCATGTATAAGTGTATGCCAGTGGTGTGTGTGTGGGGACACTGCTTGTGGTGTTGAATGTATGTGGGGATGCATTTGTCGGGGTACAATGCTTGTAGTATTGTGTGAGGGGAGGCTGCTTGTGGTGGTGTGATTGCATGTTTGTAGGGACCTAGCTTGTGAACTGACACTGGTTGTAGGATTAAGCTAATACTATCCTTACCTTTTGTGTCATTTTACCCCACTCCCTCCAGCATGTAAGCTCATTGAGCAGGGCCCTCAACCCATCTGTTTCTGTGCTACGCACCTGTCTGGTTACAATTACATGTTTGTTAGTCCACTGACTGTAAAGCGCTACAGAATTTGTTGCCGCTATATAAATATAATAATAATAATAATAAAGGTATGTGTTGTTGTCTGTCTGTGAATAGAGTTTGTAGTGTCTGTGGGGCTGTAGGGTGTGTGCATGTGAAACAAAAGATTAAGTTTGGGCACACACAATAATTTCTTCAGCAAGTAGACTTTATGGTGGAGTACAAAAATTTAGACAACGTTTCGACTCCCATGACCCTTTGTCAAGTCTGAGTTGACAAAGGCTCTTGGGAGTCGAAACGTTGTCTAAATGTTTGTACTCCACAATAAAATCTACCTGCTGAAATCTACTTTTTTATTCCACTGAATTTGGCTGGGCTGGGGCCTTCCCTATTTTGGAGCACCCTAGTGGGAGTTCTCCCTGAAAAAGTGTGTGTGCAAGGTTCTCTGAAAATTCTATAAGATGGGTGTGTGCGTGTGGCAGGGCTGTAGTATATATGGAGGTATGAGCAGTAATGTGTGTGTTTGTGGGTGATAGGGTGCATAGGCAAGGGGCTGTAGTGAAGGCAGTTGTGGCTGCAGTTTAGGAGTTTAGGGACTGTAGTAAAAAGGGGTCGGAGGCTTTAGTATAGAAGGTAGAGGCTGTAATGTGGATGGATTAGGCTGTAGAGTAAGATTTCCAGTTCACCATAAACAGTAATAGTATGTCAGCTCAACGAAAGTGAATTAAGATTGTAAATCACATAAACAATGTAGTTTTCAAACAATTAACGGACATGAAAGTTAAAAAGAGCAAGTATATTTCACACAAGTCATCGCTAGTAGTCCTAGGAGCCCCCTGTTCCGCTAGCATCAGAGACCATCTGCTTTCTGTAACGTAATGTGTAAAGGAGATTATGATATCATTAATGATACAACATAGGAAATTTAGTTTTGTTTGTAATACACTTGCTGCCCATGCAAGAAGTTTAAATCATAAGGACATAATATGCAACTACTAATGCACACTGCTGATGAACATAAATCAGTATATCATCAGTATACAATAATACACTTAGAACTATTATTTTAGCAATATGCCCAGTTTGCCACTCTTTGAAAGCTATCACAAAATCTGGTGAAAGGTAAAGACTATTTAATTTCAGAATGTTACTTTAGGAAAGGAATTACAAAGTTATTCCTTAAATTGGGGATTGTGAAAAACATTCCAAGCAATTAAAACATTTAGGCCAGTAAAGCCAAGCTGGAAATGTAGTATTTGGGTATTGAGTATGTATTGAGTATGTTTATTAGTTTAAGGTTAGAATCAATTTATTGTGAATGATATGCAATGGCACACTATATCTGTGTTATATATTTTAGTGTATTAAGGGCTAGCTAGAGTGCCAAGCTTATCCTAACATGCTTTATTAGCCATATCTCATCTCTCCATAACTTCAAAGCAAAATGTACTTTATTTTTATTTTTTTCAAAGCACTACATTATTAACTGTGCAGATTCTGCTATAACCTATGCTAATTAGAAACTCTCCAAGGCAGGGACATACCTCCTAAAATGTACATATGCATCATAGCCACTATTATAAACACTGATCTCCTTTGTCCTTTAATGTATATCCTATAATGTTAAACATACCCAATGCAATATATATATATATTATAGTTTACACATGTTCAGATATTGTAATTGCAGGTTACAGATTAATGGATTTATCCTAGTCTAAGGAAGTAAGAGGCTAAGAGGCTATTTTTGTGAATTTTGTTTCCACTTTCCTTTCTGATAGGTAGATGGCGCTCTGTTCCACAAAGTAAGACCAAATTGATCTGTTTTATAAACCATTGATTGCTCCAAATACAAGTATTATTGGAATAAGACAACATCCTGTTACTGACATTTTTACATAAATGCTTGATTTAGATTTTGAAATGCAATACATTTTCTCAGTAAATATTGTAGTGTTTTTTATTTTAATTAATATTATTTTCCATTTATATATCTCTGTTTTCTAGGCTTACAGCCCTCTCCTTTTGGTTAATCCATATATGTGCAATTGTCTGTGTAGTGTATAATGCCTTCTTTGATGACTATTTGGCCTTTGTAGATAACATGACAGAACCCCTGCTGATTGCTAAATTTGACATTAACGCGAAGATAATTCCATAGCTGCTTTGTATTTTAAGTAAAGAGAACTTTCAGGGGTTTAGGACGTGAAACATAGGTAAATAATAAACATTAGCAAGCTGCTACTCAAGTGTTCCAATACAGCAGCATATTTATGTCATGGCGTATATATAATGCCTGTGCAGTGTAACTCTTCAGATCTCTGCCATTTAGGAGTTGAAACACTTTTCTATGCAGCCCTTAATACAACTACCCTGAATGTTACTCACACAGCCTCTCAACACACTTCCTGAAAGAGAGCTAACATTTTATAACTTCCCTTATAGCACAGTGCCTGCAATTTAGAAATCCTTATCTCCTACTCAACTAATTGCCTGCCAGAGTCTTCATCAGCCACCTGTGTGTGAGTGAAGTTCAATTAACAGAGCAGTAGATAATAACTTCAAAGTAAACACAATCTGCTGTAAATATTTGTTTTCATGTTGGCTGTCACAGCCAGGGAAGATGTGGCTAGGACAGCATCAGTGATTTAACTCCTGAATGGCAAAAAATTGAGCAGTGAGACTGCAGGGGCATGATCTATATACCAAAACTGTGGCCAGTGAAGTTATTACTAGGCTGTAATGTAAACACTGCATTTTCTCTGAAAAGAAAGTGTTTACAGCAAAAAGCCTGAAGGTAATGATTCTACTCACCAGAACAAATTAATTAAGCTGTGGTTGTTCTGGTGACTATAGTGTCCCTTTAAAGGACCACTCTAGGCACCCAGACCACTTCAGCTTAATGAAGTGGTCTGGGTGCCAGGTCCTTCTAGGGTTAACCCATTTTTTTATAAACATAGCAGTTTCAGAGAAACTGCTATGTTTATGAATGGGTTAAGCCTTCCCCCTAATCCTCTAGTGGCTGTCTCATTGACAGCCACTAGAGGCGCTTGCGTGCTCCTCACTGTGATTTTCACAGTGAGAGCACGCAAGCGTCCATAGGAAAGCATTGTAAATGCTTTCCTATGCGACGGGCTGAATGCGCGCGCAGCTCTTGCCGCGCGTGCGCATTCAGCCCAGGAGGAGGAACGGAGGAGGAGAGAAGGAGGAGAGTTCCCCAGCTGGAAAAAGGTAAGTTTTAACCCCTTTCCCCCTTCCAGAGCCGGGCGGGAGGGGGTCCCTGAGGGTGGGGGCACCCTCAGGGCACTATAGTGCCAGGAAAACGAGTATGTTTTCCTGGCACTATAGTGGTCCTTTAAGCTAACGTTGTTTTGGTGCTAGGAGTTTCCCTTTAAGCTGGTGTACCACCTTTTATTATATAGTTAAACACAACATAATGGACCTAGACAAGCATTAGACCTGTACATTTGTTTTTCTTCTACAAAAAGCCAAAGGCATATTTAATAATGGCGATTGTATGTATATGTATATATACACACAAAACAAAATCAAACAACCACTCATGTATTACTCTTTATATATGGATTCCTTGGAGTATACGTATGTTGTATTTAACAGCTTTTAAACACAACTCAGAAAGAGATGGAAATCCAGATAACCACTCATGGACGACCGTTTCATTGTTAATGCAACTCATTAGCATGAGGTTGATCACTGGCTTCTGAGTTGTGTTTCAAAGCTGTTATTTGCAGCAGATATATATACTCTAAGCAATCCATGTATAAAGTTAAATAAATTAGGCTAAAAAGGTGCTTTAAGTTTAACTCATTTACATATGCATATCTAGAATCCCTTGCAGTAGTAACAGGACTGTCATTTTGAGATTTCTGTGGGCAAAGCAAGTCTTATAGCTTGACTGGTGTTGTAGATCAGTGTTTAACAATGCATTTACAATCCACCGACTTCAGGTAAAAGGGGTTTTCAATCACTTTTGTCCCCAACCTAAACTGTATTGGTTTGTATATAGATATACATACAGTTTAATCACACAGTGACTCGTGTAGGTGTGATTTATAGGCCCCCAGGACAAATTGAAGAGTTAGATAATCTACTAGTTGAGGAAATAGCTAAAATGACAATGAAGGGGGAAGTTATCATCATGGGTGACTTTAATCTTCCTGATGTAAATTGGAAAACAAAATTAGCTACTTGTGCCAGGAGCACACATATTCTTAACTCACTACTGGGATTGTCTCTAAAACATGTTGTTGAAGAGCCAACTCGTAAAGAGGCCATACTAGATTTAGTGTTAACAAATAGAGATTTGGTAGCAGATATTACTGTAGGTGAAAGTTTAGGATCCAGTGATCATCAGTCAGTGTGGTTTAATATAAGAACAGTGACTGAGTCACACCACACAAAAACAAAAGTTTTAGACTTTAGAAAAACAGACTTTTCTAAAATTAGAATATGTGTAGAGGAGTCATTATCAGACTGGAGCAATTTAAATGGAGTCCAAGAGAAATGGGATTATTTAAAATTTGCACTATTGAAGGCAACAGAAAATTGCATTAGGCTTTTCAGTAAAAGCAAAAAAATTCAAGAAACCACTGTGGTACGCCGTAGATGTGGCCAAAATAGCTAAAAACAAAAAGTTAGCATTAAGGAATTATAAAAAAACCCAGAGTGAGGAAGACAAAATGATCTATACGATTAGGCAGAAAGAGGCTAAGCAAATTATGAGAGCTTCCAAATCACACACAGAAGAGAAAATAGCACAGTCAGTAAAAAAGGGGTACAAAACATTTTTTTGGATACATAAATGAGAAAAGAAAAGTAAAACAAGGATTAGTTAGATTAAAAACAAAAGAAGGAAGGTAAGTAGAAGAGGATAAAGGTCTAGCTGACTGCCTCAATGAATATTTTTGCTCTGTATTTACAGATGAAAATGAAGGAAAAGGACCTCAGTTGAGAAAAAGGATAAATGAGTCATTTATTACACGTCAGTTTACAGAGGAAGAGGTTCTATTTCAACTGTCAAAAGTAAAGACAAATAAGTCAATGGGACCTGATGGAATACACCCAAAGCTATTAAAAGAGCTTAGTGGTGTACTAGCAAAACCATTAACAGATTTATTTAACCAATCATTGTTAACAGGAGTAGTCCCAGAAGATTGGAAGTTAGCGAATGTTGTGCCCATTCACAAGAAAGGTAATAGGGAGGAGTCGGGCAACTATAGGCCAGTAAGCCTTACTTCAGTAGTGGGGAAAGTGATGGAAGCCATGTTAAAGGATAGGATTGTTAAACATCTAAAAACACATGGATTTCAAGATCAGAGACAACATGGATTTAATTCAGGGAGATCATGCCAAACTAATCTTATTGATTTTTTTGATTGGGTAACTAAAATTCTAGATCAGTGTGGTGCAGTAGACATTGCTTACCTAGATTTCAGTAAGGCTTTTGACACTGTTGCACATAGAAGGCTTATCAATAAACTGCAATCTTTAAGTTTGGATTCCAATATTGTTGAATGGGTAAGGCAGTGGCTGAGTGACAGGCAACAGATGGTTGTAGTTAATGGAATATATTCGAAGCTTGGACTTGTCACCAGTGGGGTACATCAGGGATCTGTACTTGGACCCATTCTCTTTAATATTTTTATTAGTGATATTGCAGAAGGTCTTGATGGTAAGGTATGTCTTTTTGCTGATGATACTAAGATATGTAACAGGGTTGATGTTCCAGGAGGGATAAGCCAAATGCAAATGATTTAGGTAAACTAGAAAAATGGTCAGAATTGTGGCAACTGGCATTTAATGTGGATAAGTGCAAGATAATGCATCTTGGACGTAAAAACCCAAGGGCAGAGTACAGAATATTTGATAGAGTCCTAACCTCAACATCTGAAGAAAGGGATTTAGGAGTGATTATTTCTGATGACTTAAAGGTAGGCAGATAATGTAATAGAGCAGCAGGAAATGCTAGCAGGATGCTTGGTTGTATAGGGAGAGGTATTAGCAGTAGAAAGAGGGAAGTGCTCATGCCATTGTACAGAACACTGGTGAGACCTCACTTGGAGTATTGTACACAGTACTGGAGACCGTATCTTCAGAAGGATATTGATACCTTAGAGAGGGTTCAGAGAAGGGCTACTAAACTGGTTCATGGATTGCGGGATAAAACTTACCAGGAAAGGTTAAAGGATCTTAACATGTATAGCTTGGAGGAAAGACGAGACAGGGGGGATATGATAGAAACATTTAAATATATAAAGGGAATCAACACAGTAAAGGAGGAGACTATATTTAAAAGAAGAAAAACTACCACAACAAGAGGACATAGTCTTAAATTAGAGGGACAAAGGTTTAAAAATAATATCAGGAAGTATTACTTTACTGAGAGGGTTGTGGATGCATGGAATAGCCTTCCAGCTGAAGTGGTAGAGGTTAACACAGTAAAGGAGTTTAAGCATGCGTGGGATAGGCATAAGGCTATCTTAACTATAAGATAAGGCTAGGGACTAATGAAAGTATTTCGAAAATTGGGCAGACTAGATGGGCCGAATGGTTCTTATCTGCCGTCACATTCTATGTTTCTATGTTTCTATGTTTAAATTGAACTTACCTTCAGAATAACTCATGAAGGAAACAGACACTTTGTCATGTGGTTAATTCGGTTCATGCCAAGGGAACTCTTGCAGTGCTGGACCTATGCTTGGGACATCCATAGAGTCATTTTGTAACCTTGAGGATGGCGGTGTTTGGAAACATGAAATTGAATTTGATAATATCAATGTATTGATGGTATGCATTGCATGTGTGCCAATGTTCTGCAAATAGAGTACTCTAATATAACAATATAGATCCAAAATTGAAATGTACTAGAGGTCAATCATTTGTTCTGTAACTTGTGGGTATTAGCAAACTCTAATTGTTAAACTAAGTTGTTTATGGAAATTCAGTTGTACTTCATTGTATTTTGCAAGTTGCTTGAGAAATATATCTCCCTTTTCTTCCCCCCAAAAAGCCAACACTGATATAGAAAAATGACTGAGTATTAGGGTGAAAAATTTGAAATACAGTAAAGTGTTAAGGAGTTTGTTGGTGGTAACATTTGTTTATTGTCAGATTTCAAAGCTGCCCGTAGTCTATTTATTTTGTTCAGATAGATTGCATGGGGCAGTTTTCACAGCTACTGAACATGTTCTAGAAAAGCAGCTCTAGAACCTGTCTCATTAGTGATAATGAATACTCACAGCATTTATACAGAGTGAACACCTTAACACTTTACAAAATGAATGAGGTGCTAATTCATCAAGTGAATGAGTTGCAATTGTCACTGTAGCTGTCTGTCATCACTGTGAATTTAATTTGCAGGTAATATTCTGACAAGAATACCCCAAAAGAGTTACTGGATATTAACTCATTTATTTGTAATATTAAGGTGGGCATATTATAAAGATAAATTCTAATTTACAAATGTAAATTAATTGCATAAAGCCGTAGCATTAGTAACATAAGACAAACAAGGAAGGAAAAGGCCAGTTGTGGTGTGCCGTAACTGACAAAGTAGTAGGCCTGAAATAAAAGAGGGCCTACCTTATGAAATGCTTATAAAAGGAGGTGTGGTGGGTGGGACAACTCACCAGACCTAAGACGGTAGTTAGGGAAGGGCTGGTGCTCCGTAAGAAGGGGAACCAAGCCCCTCCCACAACTTCAGGCCCCGCCTTCCATTTGTGGTCAGGGCATAAAGCCGTATCATTAGTAACATAAGACAAACAAGGAAGGAAAAGGTCAGTTGTGGTGTGCCATAACTGACGAGGTAGTAGACCTGAAATAAAAGGGGGCAAAAAGAATATAAACCAGTTTATTCAGTCTACCAATACATCATAGTATATTACATAATCATATTCTTAAATGCCAGGCGCACCTCTTGGACTGGCTGAGGAATGTATCTGGTGTAAGCCGTGGATTTCCATCGGCCTAATATTTTAATGATGTGCGCAGGGATATTCCTTTTAGAAGCTGTAGAGCTGCTCCTATTCTGAATGAGTGACCAGAATAGTTGGCTGGGTTCAAGCCTAACCGAACCAACAACATTCTTCCGTAGAGCATGAACTTACTCGTAGTGAGCCTATTACCGTGTAAGGCTAGCAGTGGTTGTGTTGGAGCCATTGTGACGATGGATAGGTAGTTGTCAAAAACTTCCACAGGACACCATTTATTACTAGTGGGGTAATATGTAACAGTGACCCTCTGTCCTTTGGAGCTAGTTTGTGTATGGTGTAGTGAGAGTAAATAGTGATCGTGGGATTTCACCAGGTTTGACCTTGTGATGAAATTGAGGGAGTTGTAATTATCAGTGGTAAAGTCTTTGGGCCGAAGAAAACCGTAAAAAGCCAAGTAGATAGCTGTTTTAATGACATGGTTAGTATGAGTTTCGAATGGTGAGGTGTCTAACAGGTTTGACAGTGACTGAAACAATAGATTGTGGATGGGTAATCTGGATGGTGTGGGTATAGGGGTGAAGTCCTTGATACCTTTAAGTATGGCTTTCACTTGGTAAGGTGACAGAAAGCGTTGTCTATTAGGCCAAGTGGTGAGGATGTGATGTTGAATACCGGTGATATATAACTTAATGGTATTGTATGATAGTGTTAGGTGAAGGTGGCAAAAGGAAATGAATGCAATCATTGTCTCCATGGAAAATTGGTCTGTGATATTAAAGTCCAACAAGAATCTATTAAAAATATGAAAAGCTCTGCCATATGTCTTCCTCGTGCTATTGGAGAGACCAAGTTGAGAGAGTTGATGCCCATGATTGAGTAGTTCTTTTAGTCCCAAACCATCTCCTGCCACCGTGGTACCGGAGTTGGTATCAGGGTAGCTGTTGGTAGTGCCGCCCGGAACTCCTGAAACCGAGATCGCGATAAGTGATCAGCAGCGATATTCAGAACCCCAGGCACATGTATGCAAGTTAAGAGAAAACTGTGTTTTGCAGCTAGCCATGCAAGAGTCCTCATAAATCGCATGATGGCCAGGGAAGAGGAACGTCCCTTGTTTACAATATGGCACGTTGCCATGTTGTCCGAGAAGCAACGCACTGTATTCCCAGACCAGCAAGCTCCCCATTTAACTGCTGCTGCCACTATTGGGTAAAGCTCAAATAACGCCTAGGTATCCTTGAACTCGGGAATCTCAGTAATTTCCCCCAGCCATTTACCCCACATCCATTCATTGCCAAAAATAGCGGCAAATCCAGAAGTGGCATCAGCATCCGTCCAGACAGACACAGACCTATCTGTCCATACTGGAATAAAGATGCTTTTCCCATTCCAATTCAGCAAAAATTCCCTCCACATACGTAGGTCAGCGGTGGCATGCATATCTAACGTGGGAGGAATCAGATTGTAATAGGGGAAATAAGCTAAGTAATCGGGATATGAATGCTCTCCCCTGTGGAATAATTTTCATTGCAAAATTAAGTGAACCCAACAGGGATTGCAACTCCTTCCTATTACAAGAACCCCCTGCCAGGTAATGGTCAATGGCTGAAAGGACACGTTCAATCTTCTCCCCTGGGAGGCTGGCCTGCATATGCACAGAGTCCAGCACTACCCCCAAGAGGTTGATGATCGTATCAGGACCTTCAGTTTTTGTTGGTGAAATAGGTACTCTTAGTTGTGTGAACAGTCGTGTTATAGAAAGGAGACTACTAGGAGGTAACAGGTTACTTTCTATGGTCAGAAAATCATCTAGGTAATGGATAACGGTGGGGCATTTACAGATGTTAAGCAGCATCCAGCACAATGTCTCAGCAAAGATATAAAAAATCCTGGGGCTGCTATTAGAACCAAACGTGAGACGTGTGAAAAAATAATATGAACGTTGCCACTTAACACCATGTAAATGCCACAGGGATGGATGGATAGGGAGTAACTTAAAAGCGTTCCCTATATCCGTTTTACTAAGCCATGCCCCTACCCCAGCCGAGAGGATGGCAGTGACGGCATTATCTATGGTAGCATATTGGAGAGAAAATTCTTCTGATGGAATGAGCGATTTAAGACTTGGGGTAGGTGATGCATGGGGAGCAGAGAGGTTGAGAATTAACCTTTGTTTGTTGGATGATTTACTAGTGATCAGTCCTATGGGGTTAGTTCTCCAAACCGCGAAAGGCGGGGAGTAAGAAGGGCCAATTAAGAATCCTTGTTCAATTTCTTTCTGGAGAAGTAGGTCAATTGTGTCGGGAGCTGCCTTGGCTGTCTGTAAGTTTTTACATTCTAAGATTCCAGTAGGCATATGAATAATACCTGTGTGAAACCCCCCGGTAAACCCTGCCACCAAAAATTCTACTAGATGTTGAGATGGGTGACCACACAATAACTCTTTCAGCAGGGATACATTAAGAGACGATAACTACTGCTTGGGATATAATTTATTTGGACACATTACTTTAGAGTGAGCCCGGAAACATTGGGAGCAGACATGGAGTAGTCTGCAGGTACTGTATCCGCAAGTGCCAGTGTTAAAATTGTTACATACTTGAGATTTTCCCAAAAACACTATATCACGTCCCAGTTTATCTTTCAGCACCCTACCTGTTCTCCCAGTGGGCATTATATTAGTAGGGGGAAATAAGGCATTCACCTCTGGAGAGTTAGGGCACAGATTAGCCGTGTGGGAGTTGGATGAGCAAATGGCACAAGCTGGGGTTTTTAGGCCCGCAAAGTGTCGACAAAAAAGCTCCGTATCAAGCACACCACAATCAGCTAGATAATTGAACTGGGATAGAGCAGCCGACACCTTTGCGGAAAAAGCACAGTGGTAGTCGTAAAAAGACGTACCACTGTACTTGTGCCCCAGATCCACCAGCTTGTGGAGATAGAGACCCAATTCTTCTCTCCTATCTGGATATACAGAGCATATCACGTCTCTGTAGATCCCAAAAGCCAACACAAATTCGGGTATGGATAGCTTGTGATTCAACCTAGGGTCCCTAGATTTCAGCACAACTGACACATCCCCATATGCATAGGTTTTGTTTTCAAGGACATCTTGCGAAGCAATAAGAATTGATACCAGATTGATATCCTCCCCTTCCAAGATGTCCTTTTTAATGTTTGCAGGCACCATATGTGCCGGGTTAATAATGTGTGGGTCTTTTAGACCGGTTGGAATATTACCCGGTAGGAGTTCTGGGCGAATCGTAGCGATCGGATTCCCCAGTGCAGAAGGTGACCGTTGCTGCCTATCTGCATCCATCTTATCAAGTTTGGCCGTAATATGACCCAAAGAGGTCAGAACAAGACAAAACAGTATGTAGATCAGCCGACTGGCTGCTACTGGAGACTTCCCCCGCCCCCGAATTATCAGTCTGAGTATTCAGCAGTCTATATAATTCGGCTTTCCTAGCCCTAGCTGGGAAAGGAATGTTCCTTTTTCTCAGTTCGGCAGTGATCCTAGGAATGGTCCATGCCCTGAGTGATGCAGGGCTCGCGTTGTCATCACCCCGGGATGGAGTGACCGATCTAGCTGGTGTACTGGGGATGGACAATTCTTCCCCGCCTTCAGGTATTTGTGACATGCTACAACACAAAAATAACATGTTACCTGGGGCACTACCCATCTGGTTGATGTAACTAATGCCAAGTGGCGAAATAATTAATTAGTAAAGTGACAGGTGAGGCCCTGCTAGTTGCCAAGCGGCTTTGAGAGGCACTATCTATGATTTGGCTCGTGTGGGGTACGTGGCCATTGGCATTATGGTGGGGTGATGGCCTCTCCGTGACTTGTAATAGCATAAGACAGAATGGGGGTGACAAGTGAGGCCCTCTCTATGCAACCAAGCGAGGCTGCTACCTATGAATTTGCCCGAGGGAATGCCGTACCTCCGAAATGAGGATGGGTGTTGGCCTTGCGGGACCACTAACGTAAGGCGTAGAAGGCCAGGAAAAACATACCTAGAGGCTCCTATATTGTATGCCAGTATATCAAGATTATTACCCGAAAAGGGTAGGTAGGGCGGGAGAATTTATCGAGAGCAACATGACGTACCTGATGAGCAAATTGCCAGGTAGTAGGATAAGGTGATACAGGCGATCTGAGGTAACCTACAAGAGTAATTGTGAGTTTCCAGGTTATATCAAAATGCACCCATCATTCCCCCTGCAAAACAAGATACCTACCGGAAAATATTCCAACAATAGAAGACTGGAATCAAATACTCCAAATGAGCAAGGATGCCTATACCTAGTAATACAGAAAAATACACATAAGGACCCAGGTCTTGCGAGTCCACCAGAGGATCATTACTCGTGATTACTGACCTATGACAGGTGAACAGTTGGTAGGGTAGCAGCACATTGTGGATGCTGTGATACTGACACATAAGAAGATCATAATCTCTAAATTGCTTAACCTTGCCCGACCGTGAATATCTGCCCAAAACATTTAATACTCCTAAATGGGTAGCTATGATGTACGTGCTTAGATATAAATGAACTAGAAACAGAAAGTAGACCCAGTAAGCCCAGGTATCAACCCTCCTGTTGACCACCGGATTTATTCAAGACATATATCCTAATAAGCAAATATGTGCCACAAACTACTGCTGCCAATACCATCTGGAGAATTAGCACCATTAGCATTTTTATGACATATGTCTTCCTATCCTGTGACCATGCCCAAACATTAAAAGTAGTTTATGTCACATGTCATAACCCTTATGACCACCAGGGGTCAGTCAGACATTTTAACCCAATTCAGACCATATAATGATAAAGTGTAAACAGGAGAAAGGGGAAGCAGGAGAGAGAGAGAGAGAGAAAAACCAGAAATAATGATCCAGCCACTAAATGTCGCCGTAATACATATAACCCTCGAATATTGAACAGCGTTTCGTTAACCGAATGGCCATAAGATGGCCCAAATATGTAAAGTCTGTCCCAATCGAATAAGCCCTGTTTAATCATTCCCATATGCATATATGCCATACCCGAACGCCGGCATTCGTCTAAATATGTACCGAACATGTGGTACAATGCGTGCGCCCGTCGACCATTGATGACGTAAACGGCCTTGCCGAAACTTGCAGCGGCCGTAGGACTTACGATTTTGCCACCACGAGATGCCCTGCGAAAAACCCCTTGTCTGCTTTCAAATCAGACAGCCGGAAAAGTGTGCTATTTAAAGAGATAGTATTTAATTTTGTATTATCAGATTTACACTATTGTATCTCCCTCTGTTTCTGTTTCAGCTTTGTTGGCTGTAATTTTGAAGAGAGGGAAGTATTTTACAGCTCCACCTATCTGTTGTGTATTATAAGTCTCTACATTTACCTGTCACAGCACTCTGATTGGTTTGTTTGAAATCCACCAATCAGAGTGCTCTGTGTCATTTTACACAGCGTGGGAAAGTTCTTTGTAAGTAGGCAATGCTTTCAGATCGGCTACTCGGACCTTTAATTTATAATTCACTTTGAATTCTCCCTGTAGTAAATAACCCCAAGTGCCATAACATGGGGAAATTATGTATTCTCCCTTAAACGTTTGAGAGGTTTCTATGATCGAGTCTACATGCAAACATGTGCATGCATGATGACGAGTAGCTTTACTCATGAAAAACATGAATGAAGCTAACTAGTAGTTGCCAACTTATCTCTCTCTCTGTCCTTCTTTAATAGACACATACTGTAATAGTTCAATTATTTTCCTCCATTCATTTTCATGAAATATGCAGAAAAGGAGAAAATTTATCTCTACGCAGAGCAATATATTTTCCTTATAATTCTGTATTTCTGTAAATAAACGCACATTATTTCAGCTTTTTATAAAATGACCATGTATGTATGTAATATAATTTCAGATATAGGGAGATGAGGCATACAGATCTATAGCAACTGAAAATAAATTGCTGGATATATATCACAGTGAATATAAAAAACAAATATGAGTTGAAATTTAGGCAATCAATATATTTTCTACACTGATTCAGCACAGTGTTAGTGTCTATTCTCCTTCCTCATCTTAATTGCAAGATGGATATTGAAGTGTGTTTACATGCCCTGTTTGTCTGAATCCCGGAGGCCGTTCAGATGTGGCAAGTGGTTACTTTGTGCACAATCCTCTACATAACCAGACTTACAATTAGATAATTTGTCTGTGATGGAAACTTTCACATCCAAGAACAAAGAGATGACTCCTCTACTCTTGTATCTAAGGAACCGTATACATCTTAAAACGAAACACAAATTAAACTGTCTCAAAGAGCTTTTCAGCAGGCACAAACTGTATTGCTCCCTGTCAGAGGGACATGAGATTAAAACACGGAGACATCTAAACAGGTTTGTGCATCAATAAAAAGATTCTCTGCTTTGATTCTGGACTAATGTTTATATTTTTGCCTGAGACTACATCAAAACCCAATTTTATATTTCGTGTGTATTTATGCTATATTTTCAGATACATGAAGAGCGTTAAGCAGGAAGGTATATTTATCAACTCAAGTCTAATATAATTGGGATCAAACAATCACAAACAATATTCTGACTGATCATATTAAATGTAGGTTTACCTTGCCCTAGAAGTAGAGAAAGATTTAATTTATGATTGAAACCTGGCTAAAATTCCCTGTCGAAAATTAAGATTTGTTATAGAGCTACAGTAATCTAAATATAAATCAGTTTTAGTTTCCATTGCATTGTTTTGAAAATGCAACAAACTGTTTTGGTTATATGTAAACACGTGCATATCACCAGGTGTTATATATCAAATCTATTAAAAAAACAAAACAAAAAAAACCCCCACAAATAATCAAGTGATTCACATTGGGCACCTTGACAACCCGTGTTTAGACAATAGTTAGAACTGTTCTTTATGAAAAGAAGTTGGGATGCTGTGTTCAAAATATGCTTTATTTACTGTACTGATTAGACAAAAGGATAAAAAACCATCACCGCTGGTATACCGCTAATAAGTTACATTATATGATCATACATTGCAGAAGCCTGCCACAACGTCAATGTACCCCATCTTTGGCAGGTCCTACTTGTACATTGACGTTGTGGCAGGGTTATGCAATGTATGATTATATAATGTAACTAAACCCTCATTATTTTTGCCTAGATTAGGTGTTAAAAAAAAAACAACGAATAAAATCTGTCAACATTGAAGTTGCTGTTTAGTGGATAGGTGAGTGCGCTGGATCTTGTGTATTGTATAAATTGGCCCCCAGCAGCACCCCATTTATGCATGTTCAGGTGAGTGCAGCCCCCTGGTTTCATTTATATATATATATTTGGAAGTCCAGCCAACTTCTTGGTTTTGCACCCCACCTTGTCACAGGTTTCTCATCCCAGGGCCCTATTTAGCCTTGTACTGCAGACAGCCCCAGATGGATTTCCCCCCCCAAAGTAAGTGGGTTAATCTCATAAGACCAGACATTAGGCTGTTGGAGTAGGACCTGCCAAAGATGGGGCACATTGACGTTGTGGCAGGCTTATGCAATGTTTGATCATATAATATAACTAAACCCCCATTACTTTTGCCTAGATTAGGTGTTTTAAAAAAAAAAAAAAAAAAAACTAATAAAATCTGTCAGCATTGAAGTTGCTGTTTAGTGGATAGGTGAGTGCGCTGGATCTTGTGTATAATATGTATATATTGTACTGATTAACCTGCTCCAATAGGCTCTCCAACTACTTCTAAGCTTTTAAGAAAACAAGTTATGGGTGGGTTGTATGTGGAGGGGAAGGGGTGCTCACACTTATTCTGGTCAGAACTCAAAATATACATAAAAAAACAACTAATTGGGACTCACACCCAGAACATACATTATAAAAAGGTGGTGCTGGAGATATTACATGCATCTTTCATGAGAAGCTTTAATGGAATGCTTAGCAAGTCTCTGCTTCCAAGTCCCCCACTCAACATTTTTCTGAATATACATTCTACCACATCCCTATGCCTAGACCAGTCTAGCTTCCATTATAGTCAAATTACTTCCTCTTCAGACCATTGAGCAACCTCAATCTTAACGAACCCCCTTCCCTTCCAGCACCCACTGAGATGATAATTTCCTTTTAGATATCCTTTCTTCACAGCATTTACGCCCTCTATGCCAGAACCTATTCTATCTAGCAATCTATCTTTATATTTTGGAATTCCATATATAAACAACAATTCCCTTAATTTATAACCCCCTCGGCATCTTATTATTTCACCTTTCCTACTTTCTCTCCTAGTAGCCAATCCTTTCATTTATAGCCCCTTCATATCCTTCACAGCACACGATCATTCCAATTATAGCACCTTCCTAACCTAGCACCCCTCCTTTCCTTTATAGCCCATATTCCAATATATATTCACCCTCCATGCACCCTATTGTCATGGCTAAAGTAGGAGAACCCAAAACACACAGACCCTAATCTGCTAAAGAAGAAGTATAACGCATTACCGGGCCTTAGAATGGCCGGATTTAACGTAAAGAGTAGTCAGGAAGAAAGCCGAGGTCAAACGTAAGAGAGTACAGCATAAACTGTAAGACAAGCCAAGGTCAGGAACACAGAATGCAGAGAGATCCAAATACAATATAAAACGCACTCTTGGGTCAACATGAACCACAACAGGGCAACTTGCTAGTGAAAGTCTCTGACTTAGAAAGCCAGGGAACCGATCCCATTGGTCTGCATCACTGTAGAGCGCCTAAACACCTGAATTCGTCCGAAAGACGAATTCGGGAGTTTCAGTTTGTGCAAACCGATCAGTTCGGCACTTTGAGTTGCGCAGTTATGACCTCGGCGTGACTCCACACAAATAGATATGCATGCAGAGCGTGCAGTGTCTGACCTGCCATTGGATCGGGGAGCTCCGGAACGGGTAAGTATGACACCTATCACTTTCCAACACCTCTTTATTTGTATCACTCTATCCATTTATTAGTTGTTCATTTTTTCCATGCCAGCAATCTATCCTTTCTCTTCTATTTCCCCCCCCTTAGCAACCCAAGCAGCCCATCTACTAGCATCCTTAATTTATAGCCCCAACCTGCCCACCTTGCATGATACCTAATATACCTAAGTTATCCCAAGATAATTTACCTGTTACAGTAACATTTTAAGCCAGATGTTTACTATTAAAAATATCCATTGATTGCTTTTTCTCTATCATCTCCTCTTCAGGTGCAGATGCAGTCATGACGAAGAACTAAGAGACTATGATCTACAACAGGGGTGGCCAAACGGTAGACATTCAGCTGTACAGAACTACAATAAGGCAGGCAAAGCATTGTGTGAGTTATATAGTACAGCAACAACCTGGGATCAACGTCCTGGCCACCCTCAGATTGTTATAGATAGTGTAATTATAGTATGCTGATTTCTAAAGCATGATTTACTTCCATTCATAGAATGAGAGAGGTGAATGGTGATGCTATTTAATTAAAATTGAATTGTGAATACTTTATTCTCAATATTTGAGGCGTATGCAAAAAATATTTCCTAAACTGTCACTGGATGACCAGTATCTATCTATGGGTATAACAAAATCAACACAGAAAAGTCAGTAGTAGTTTTTTTTAGATTTTGTACAGAATACAAAAAAAAACATAATTATTAGATGCACATGTCATGCAAAGAAGAATAGCATGATGCATGATGAAACACTTATGAAGATATAGATGTACGTAGTATGCAAGACTAGCATGTAAAGTACATTAGTTTCTTGTGGTACAGTTTTGTCATGTATAATCATTTGGAGACATTAAGTTTCAACCTGGTGAATAATCACTGTATTGCTAGAGAGAAAGTAACAGGCCTTGAAAAGATCAGTGATCTACATGGGCAAAAGTTATAACTCAAGAAGGAAAATTTATTTCAAAATTTCTTACTGGTACTACAAAAAGAAGATGCCCTTGTAGCGGGACCGCTGCCTGTTTGTGCATTGCTATGGGTTATTCCCTGTGTTTTCCCCCTGTATTGTGTTATATTCCTGTGTTTTACCTGCTCCCCGTTCGGGAGAGCCAATAGGAATGAGTTCCGTTCTCCTCCCGAACGGGGACCACCACGAAACCTCATTTAGAATGTTGTCTTAGAACGTTCACACCTCGTAACGAGGTGTCAAAACCACAAATCGCAAGGGAAGCCTCAGTGTGTGCCGAGCCTGGGTGGCAGCCCGCTCGTTAGACGATCGCCATCTAGAGGGAGCATTCGTGGATTACTTCCCACCTCATTCAGTTCTCGAAAGAGGACCACCCCAGTGCCCCTTGGAGTGTTCACACCAATCAATTAGAATGTTGGCAACTTGCAACATAAGTGTGAAACCGCAAGGGAAGTAATTAATGAGGGGAGCATTTGTGTTCTGAAAGTAGATGCTTCTCTTGCCTGGTTTCACCCAGGGACCCCATGAGCAAAGGCGGTTACCATTCTGGGGGTCCCTGAGATTGGTGGGGAAACTCTCTTGAGGACAATGGTGATTTGGCAGGCTTTCTGTAGCTGGGAGTCACAGAGACGGAAAACTTTCCCGCGCTGGGACTCCCAGGTACAGAGGTAAAGATCCCCTGGTCCCTGGAGGTGGGAAACCCTGAGGATGGGTGGTGGGAACTGGGGACAAAGGGACTGGAGTTCCTGTCACACGCACAGGCCCCTGGGAGAGGGAGGACATTGGGAGGGGGCATGGCGTGTCGGGAACAGGGGACAAAGAGGTTGGGGTTCCTGATCTGTTATATGATTCCCGAGAGGGGGAAGACCATGGGAGGGGACATTGTGTGACATTTCGTTGTGTGTGATCCACACCTTGTATGGGGAAGGTATAAAGCCAAGTGTGGCCAATAAAGTTGTTGTTGTACCCCCAGGACTGTGTCGTCCAGTTACTGAGTGGGAAATGGGTCTCTCTTTATGATAGCTGATTCCCTTCCAGGGACAAGACGTGGCTGAGCATAGACAACGGGGTGGGTTGTCGGCAGGCCTGCTACAGCCCTAATCTCCATAGTTTGGTTATGCTGTTGAATATCTTAAATTTGTAATAGAGAAGGGACTGCTGAATTCTTCCATAATCTGGTAAGGAGAATTTTTAGGCAAAGAAAATATTGGCTTGCGGGTAATGCTTGGCATCTGGAAAGTTATTTTGGATTAATATCCAGTAAGACTGCCTGTGGGTTAATAGATTTAAAATCCACAGCTAAAACATCAAATAAGGCCCTTCACAAATGTAGTATTTTTAACAATCCCACCAATTTTGCAGATAAGATTCTTCATAACCATACTATCTATCTACAACATATACTAGACACCAAAGGGAACACCTGGGACAAGCAAACAGGTATTATGTATATACTAAACAGGCGTTTGCATGACAATGCAAGAAGATTTGTATACCTTGAAAATCCTAAATTATTAATACCCATTCTTCATGTGGAAACTTAAAGGACCACTATAGTGCCAGGAAAACATACTCGTTTTCCTGGCACTATAGTGCCCTGAGGGTGCCCCCACCCTCGGGGACCCCCTCCCGCCGGGCTGGATGGCGAGGAAAGGGTTAAATCTTACCTTTTTTCCAGCGCCAGGCGGGGAGCTCTCCTCCTCCTCTCCTCCTCTTCGGCTGAATGCACATGCGCGGCAGGAGCTGCGCGCGCATTCAGCCAGTCTCATAGGAAAGCATTAACAATGCTTTCCTATGGACGCTGGCGTCTTCTCACTGTGATTTTCACAGTGAGAAGCACGCAAACGCCTCTAGCGGCTGTCAATGAGACAGCCACTAGAGGCTTTAGAGGATGACTTAACCCATTTATAAACATAGCAGTTTCTCTGAAACTCCTATGTTTATAAAAGAATCGGTTAATCCTAGAGGGACCTGGCACCCAGACCACTTCATTAAGCTGAAGTGGTCTGGGTGCCTAGTGTGGTCCTTTAAGCCAAGATCCCATTCCTAGCCCATTTAATATGTGGAGAGGGTTCTGGATAGCCTGGTAGCATATGGAAGCCCATCCTTTCACTGCTGCCTTTTTTAAAGAGCAACCACCAGACGATGCAAAGAAGGATCAACTTCTTGCATTATAGCATGTACTATGGAAAGATAATGTCTTATCTGTAGGTACTTGAAACAATCCCTCGATGGCAGTGAAAATCTATCACATAGCTGTTGAAATGTAAGTACATATACAGTTATCAAATAAAGTACCAACTATGGTAGCAGTGTGCCTATTTGATGAGCACAAGTCCTCAGTAATAGAGAGAGCTCAGTAACAATCTAAATATTTTATGATGAGTATGTGTACTCAGTGATAAAGGAAGCCCAGTAACAATGAAACATTAGGATGAGCAGATGTCTTCAGTGATGGAGGGGGCTCAGTAACAACAACATTTTATGATCAGCATGTGTCCTCAGTGACAGAGGAAGCTCAGTAACAATTAAACATTTTGATGAGCACGTGTCCTCACTGATAGAGGAAGCTCAGTAACAATCAGACATTTTGATGAGCATGTGCCCTCAGTGATAGAGGAAGCTAATTAAACATTTTGATGAACCCTTGTCCTCAGTGATAGAGGAAGCTCGGTAACAGACAAATTTACACAGCAGAAAAATTTACTGTGGTCAATCAGATACATACTATATTGCATCAGAGAGCTGCTCATCATCAAAATCACAAGCTATATAAGAATCACTGTCCGCAGCAATAGCTTAGTGCAAAGTAGTTAGTAGAACAGGATATAAAACCTTAAGCCCTATAACCCCCCCAAAGAACCAATAACAGTGCATTTCTACCAATGATAGCACCTTTCTTCATGCAAATACTGAGAACCTTGCAAAAAAAGGAATATTTCAGTTTTTAAAGGTATGGTAAACAGAACACCGCAAACCTTCATTTTAGAAAGGCCGTCTTTGGCATGGGGAAAATAAAGCAGCTGCCACAGGCCCCGTTACTCTTAGGGGGCCAAAGCAGTTGTCCCGTGGGCCTGCATTTAGGGGCCACCTGATGATATTGTGCACTCAGGGGCTCGGTTAGTGCTGCGGCCCCTGTAATGATGCCAGTGCTAGAAGGAAGTGACAACCGGCCACTTCCTCCCAGCTATAACTGAGCCGTGCGGGAGGGAGGGTCCAGGGCATGTTGAATGCCATGGCAACCAGTAATACAAGGCCATCTAATTCCATTTTCTTAACCCATTTGCACTGTTAGGATGTGTCATTACATCCTGAACGGCTTGAGCTTTAACAACGTGCCGGTGAAGCTCCCCTGAATCCCCTCCAAATGATACCTACCTTGCTGGATCCAATCAGGGGGACTACCGAGACACCGACAAGGCCTGTTTATGTGCTAAAGCATATCGGTGCTGGAAATTACTGCTACATATCTTGTTATAAACAAAGGCCAGTGTGGACTTAGTATCAGACTGGAGATGTACTGGACTGTAGCATCTAGGTAGGCTCCATATGGTCAGTACAGCCATCAACAGCACTCTTTTCTAAATGTGAACACAAGGCATATGAAACTTACCTAGATGCTCACCAACAAACCTCTTAAATGTGACCCATTTGTAATAATGAAACCCCATACTAAGTATCAGGAGTAAGTGAAATAACAGTAAATCCCCATATTAATACTAGCCGGTAACTTTCCATATGACAAAAATAAACATAAAAAATGTTTACTCTAAAGGCTTTCTTGTGCACTCCATAAACCATTGTCATCTTCTTCAGAAGTGAGTCTAGGACAGACCCCTGGTCACTAAAAGGGGTACACCATGGGAGTCACTTTTCACAGGGCTGGGTGTACTGGTTCTCCAGGAATAGAGAAATCTCCTGGCTGGGCCTTTTTCAAAAGTGACCCTTTAAACATAAAATAAAACAATAAACCTTAAAAAATGAGAACCTGTCCACAGCCAATAGGACAGGAAAAGACGCTGAAGATCTTATAGGTAGGAGGGGAATTTATATCTTTTATTTCCTGTCCCAACCACCAAACTGGGCTGGCCTACCGGGAAATTTCCCAGTAGGCTGCCGGCCCTGGGGCCTCTTTGAGATGTGGCTGCACTTGGCCACAACCCACAAGGCAGGAATATATATTTTTTTGTTTGTCCTCAGTGCGAGTTCAAATGGGTGTATTAGATAGGGGGGGAGGGGGGAGGTCAGCAGTGTATTAGATTAGGGGGAGAGGGGCAGCATTGTATTAGATTAGGGGGGATGGGGATCAGCAGTGTATTAGATTAGATGGGAGGGAGTTCAGCAGTGTATTAGATAGGGAGGAGGGGGGTCAGCAGTGTATTAGATTAGGGGGAAGGGGACCAGCAGTGTATTAGATAGTGGGGAGGGGGATCAGCAGTGTATTGATAGAGGGAGGGGGGTCAGCAGTGTATTACATAGTGGGGAGGGGGATCAGCAGTGTATTAGATAGAAGGAGGGGGGCCAGCCGTGTATTAGACAGGGGGAAGGGGACCAGCAGTGTATTAGATAGTGGGGAGGGTGGTCAGTAGTGTATTAGATTGGGGAGAGGGGGGTCAGCAGTATATCAGATAGGGAGGAGGGGGGTCAGCTGTGTATTAGATTGAGGGGAGGAGGGCCAGCAGTCTATTAGATAGGGGGAGGGGGACCAGCCGTGTATTAGATAGGGGGAAGGGGACCAGTAGTGTATTATATTGTGGGGGGGGGGGGATCATCAGTGTATTAGATAGCGGGGAGGGGAGTCAGCAGTGTATTAGAGGGAGGGGGTCAGCAGTATATTAGATAGTGGGGATTGGAGTCAGCAGTGTATTAGAGGGAGGGGGTCAGCAGTGTATTACGTAGTGGGAAGGGGGGTCAGTAGTGTATTAGGCGCAGTGACTTATGGGGCTGCTTTGTATCCCCGGTCCGGCCCTGCCTGTATGTCATGTTTCTGCTTACATTTAAAAATCTAATATTTTAATTTGTACAAAACATTTCTTAAGGATTCTGTTCTAACATGTAATGTTCTATTTCTTTAAAGAGAGCAGGGCTGTGTGGAGCTTCATAAATGAAATATGCAGGAATTTCATGCTGACATAAGCTCCTTAGGGACCAGAATGTGATGACTGCAGTGTGTAACATATGGTCCTTAAGGGGTTAAGCTCCAGAAACACAGTGATTTTCTTTAGGGCAAAATAAAACAACAATCAATTACATTGCAGTGTATAACATGTTTATTTCTGAGTGGAAAAATAGCTCAGAGTATAGTCTTCGAAGTTGAAACTTTAATGCATGCAACTTATAATGAACATCTAAGGCAAGGGCAGGCAGTAAATCTTTTCTAAAAAAGAAAATTAATAAAACCATTTTTAAAGCTGACACAGTGTTTTCTGGTGAATAGTTTCACAAAATCTCTTAATGACATTGTTCACTTTACATTCATAAAATAAATTGCTTGATTCTACTGAATGCACTCTGCAAAGGAAAAACATTGAATTGCATACACTCATTTCTGGAAATATCACAACAATTCTACATCTGGGGAAGCAGACTCTTCATACTTTAATTAGTGCTGATTTCTAATATTACTCCGGAACATGTAATTGAGAATATAGACAGTATGGAAGTGGAATATGTGGACTTAAGAGGACCACCTCAAGAGAGCTCAGGGTCTGCATTACAGCACCTGCACTCCATAATGGTTAGTGCGGTTCCCTAATTTCTGGGGGCTCTGGCAAATAGTAGATTATCCAAGGTGGTAGGCAGCACTGTGTAAGACACAAGAAATGGTCACACAAGCCAAGAGTCAGGAAGAGATCTAAAATACAGCTGAAAGGTCAACACAGGTTTATAAATAGTGATGTACCGAACGGTTCGCCGGCGAACGGTTCCCGGCGAACATAGCATGTTCGCGTTCGCCACGGCGGGCGAACATATGCGCGGTTCGACCCGCCCCCTATTCGTCATCATTGAGTAAACTTTGACCCTGTACCTCACAGTCAGCAGACACTTTCCAGCCAATTAGCAGCACAGCCTCCCTAGCAGACCCTCCCACCTACTGGACAGCATCCATTTTAGATTCATTCTCAAGCTGCATGCTTAGTAAGAGGAGGGAAAGTGTAGCTGCTGTTCATAAGATAGGGAAAAGCATAGCTAGGTTAGGGATAAGGGTATGCTTTTTATTTTATTTTATTTTTCTATGTAATGTAAATGCACTTAGTTGTCTGCCACTGCTGCCAGCTTCTGTGTCAGGCTCACAGTGCCCATTTCCCCAGTCAGTGCAAACAATTACATCTGGTGTCACAATAGCTTGGATTTAAAAACAAAACACTTTTTTCACTGTTATAGATTGAATAGCAGTCAGTTGTCTGCCACTGCTGCCAGCTTCTGTGTCAGGCTCACAGTGCATACTGTGCCCATTTCCCCAGTCAGTGCCACCAATTACATCTGGTGTCACAATAGCTTGATTTAAAAACAAAAAACTTTTTTCACTGTTATAGATTGAATAGCAGTCAGTTGTCTGCCACTGCTGCCAGCTTCTGTGTCAGGCTCACAGTGCATACTGTGCCCATTTCCCCAGTCAGTGCCACCAATTAGATCTGGTGTCACAATAGCTTGGATTTAAAAACAAAAAACTTTTTTTACTGTTATAGATTGAATAGCAGTCAGTGTCCTTAAAGCGGGTGTGTTACGCTAACAGTGGATACGCTGACAAGTGCCACCAATTAGATCTGGTGTCACAATAGCTTGGATTTAAAAACAAAAAACTTTTTTACTGTTATAGATTGAATAGCAGTCAGTGTCCTTAAAGCGGGTGTGTTACGCTAACAGTGGATACGGTGACCAGTGCCACCACTTAGATCTGGTGTCACAATAGCTTGGATTTAAAAAAAAAACACTTTCTTCACTGTTATAGATTGAATAGCAGTCAGTGTCCTTAAAGCGGGTGTGTTACGCTAACAGTGGATACGGTGACCAGTGCCACCACTTATATCTGGTGTCACAATAGCTTGGATTTAAAAACAAAAACACTTTTTTCACTGTTATAGTTTGAATAGCAGTCAGTGTCCTTAAAGCGGGTGTGTTACGCTAACAGTGGATACGGTGACCAGTGCCACCACTTATATCTGGTGACACAAAGCTTGGATTTTAAAACAAAAACTTTTTTCACTGTTATAGATTGAATAGCAGTCAGTGTCCTTAAAGCGGGTGTGTTACGCTAACAGTGGATACGCTGACCAGTGCCACTAATTAGATCTGGTGTTACAATAGCTTGGATTTAAAAAAATAATAATCTTTTTTCACTGTTATAGATTGAATAGCAGTCAGTGTCCTTAAAGCGGGTGTGTTACGCTAACAGTGGATACGCTGACCAGTGCCACTAATTAGGATCTGGTGTCACAATAGCTTGGATTTAAAAAAAAAATAATCTTTTTTCACTGTTATAGATTGAATAGCCATCAGTGTCCTTAAAGCGGGTGTGTTACGCTAACAGTGGATACGCTGACCAGTGCCACTAATTAGATCTGGTGTTACAATAGCTTGGATTTAAAAAAACAAAACACTTTTTTCACTGTTATAGATTGAATAGCAGTCAGTGTCTTTAAAGCGGGTGTGTTACGCTAACAGTG
>OW240916.1:229136978-229220995 GCA_933207985.1 Pelobates cultripes
CAAATTTGCAGTAAGAGGACAGACCAAGCCTCTTCTTCCATCTCCCTGTTACAAAAATCAATGCCGTGTACACGTCCACTGATAGGAGACGCGGAAGGTATTAAACTGATAAAAATAGTACTAAACACACCACTCCTATCTGTTGTCACATTAGCTTGACCCCGCAGTGCCCCAAATTTGCAGTAAGAGGACAGAATGAAGCCTGCTTCCATCTCATATTTACAAAATCAGTACGTGTACGACCACTGATAGGAGACGCAAGGAAGGTATTAAACTGATAAAAATAGTACTAAACACACCACTCCTATCTGGTGTCACATTAGCTTGACCGCGCAGTGCCCCAAATTTGCAGTAAGAGGACCGACGAAGCCTCTTCTTCCATCTCCCTGTTACAAAAATCAATGCCGTGTACACGTCCACTGATAGGAGACGCGGAAGGTATTAAACTGATAAAAATAGTACTAAACACACCACTACTATCTTCCAATTGTCACATTAGCTTGACGGCGCGAGGGTGCCCCAAATTTGCAGTAAGAGGACCGCCGAAGCCTCTTCTTCCATCTCCCTGTTACAAAAATCAATGCCGTGTACACGACCACTGATAGGAGACGTGGAAGGTATTAAACTGATCAGAACAATACTAAACACACCACTCCTATCTGGTGTCACATTAGCTTGACCGCGCAGTGCCCCAAATTTGCAGTAAGGGGACCGACCAAGCCTCTTCTTCCATCTCCCTGTTACAAAAATCAATGCCGTGTACACGACCACTGATAGGAGACGCGGAAGGTATTAAACTGATAAAAATAGTACTAAACACACCACTCCTATCTGGTGTCACATTAGCTTGACCGCGCAGTGCCCCAGATTTGCAGTAAGAGGACCGACCAAGCCTCTTCTTCCATCTCCCTGTTACAAAAATCAATGCCGTGTACACGTCCACTGATAGGAGACGCGGAAGGTATTAAACTGATAAAATAGTACTAAACACACCACTCCTATCTGGTGTCACATTAGCTTGACCGCGCAGTGCCCCAAATTTGCAGTAAGAGGACCCGACCAAGCCTCTTCTTCCATCTCCCTGTTACAAAAATCAATGCCGTGTACACGTCCACTGATAGGAGACGCGGAAGGTATTAAACTGATAAAAATAGTACTAAACACACCACTCCTTTTTTTTGGTGAGGCTTTACAGGACAGAGTGCTTCTCCATGGGACATGTTAACTCACGGGCAGCTGGCTCATCAAGGAACCAGAGCAGCTTTCCATGTACAGTTAAGACACGTGCAGCTGGTAAGGGTTCAGGCTCTTCTTCCTGGAGGATACGCTGCAAGCCTGTTGAACGAGGTGACCTTGCTTGGGTCCCAGGTGTACGGTTCCTAAAATGGCTGCCATATACACGTCCACTGATAGGAGATGCGGAAGGTATTAAACTGATCAGAACAATACTAAACACACCACTCCTATCTGGTGGCACATTAGCTTGACCGCGCAGTGCCCCAAATTTGAATTAAAAGGACCGACCAAGCATCTTCTTCCATCTCCCTGTTACAGAAATCACTGCCATATCAATACAAATTGTACAGAATGTCCAGGATAGTTTTCCAGGGACAAATGTTGTAGCCTGTTGAACGAGGTGACCTTGCTCGGGTCCCAGGTGTACGGTTCCTAAAATGGCTGCCATATACACGTCCACTGATAGGAGGCAGCGGGAAGGTGATACTGATCAGAAAAATACTAACCACACCACTATCTGGTGGCACATTAGCTTGACCGCGCAGTGCCCCAAATTTGAATTAAGAGGACCGACCAAGCATCTTCTTCCATCTCCCTGTTACAGAAATCACTGCCATATCAATACAAATTGTACAGAATGTCCAGGATAGTTTTCCAGGGACAAATGTTGTCGCCTGTTGAACGAGGTGACCTTGCTCGGGTCCCAGGTGTACGGTTCCTAAAATGGCTACCATATACACGTCCACTGATAGGAGACGCGGAAGGTATTAAACTGATCAGAACAATACTAAACACACCACAAATAAGGTTTCTCTCCTGTATGGCTCCTCAAATGATGCTTAAGATTAGAAGCGGCTGAAAAGCATTTCTCACACTTCGAACAAAAATATATTTTTTTAACATTCTCTCCACTTTGAACGAAATGACGTTTGGGAAGAGATTAACATAATTAAACACAGGCAGTAAAAATACAGTTTTTAGCCATACCCTGTAACTTTAAAACTACACATCCCATCTTCATAATTACATATTTGGAATCAGCACACTTAAAACATAAACATAACCAAAAATCAGCCAAATCCATCCAGGGGTTAAAAAGTTAGCTGGAGGTCCCTTTATGACCGACCGCAAAGCACATTTTCCTGCCCAAAAGAGTTCCATAGATTTGGGCTGTGAGGTCGGTCTATTTCAGGCTGAAAAAACGACTAAGTCCCATCGCCGAATGGGACTTAGTCTCTGCAGCTGAAATAAGGCTGAAAAAAACGGCTGAAAAAAAGACTAAGTCCCATCGCCGAATGGGACTTAGTCTCTGCAGCTGAAATAATTTCCCATTTACTGAACCAAGTGGGAAATAGCAAGGCAGGCACAAAGGGTTTGCACCAGGTCTGGGGACACAGGGGACACCGTCTTAAAGGGGCCGTGTCCCCAACAAGTCTGGGGACACGGCCTTAAAGGGGCAGTGTCCCAATCTTCCTGATGTCCCAAAAAAGGTGTTTAAAGGGCCAGCACCAGTCACATAAAGAGTCCATAAGCCCCAATATGCCCACCGACAGTCTTAAAGGGCCATACACACCAAATAAAAGTGCATACATTTTCACAATCTCCCAGGGGCCATAGTCATGCGGGAGGAGGCTGGCAAGTAGGCTTCTCCACAACCCAGGGAAGCAGGGCAATTTGCCATTTAAAGGGCCCGTTACAAATAGCAGTTTGTAACAAGGTGTCAATCCATATCTGCCAAGTGACCCAATGTAGGGGGACCAGTCCCTATTCTGCTCTGTGTCAGTGTGTACCAGGGAACCTTAGGACAGGTGTCAATCCATATCTGCCAAGTGATGGGGGGAACAGTCCCTATTCTGCTCTGTGTCAGTGTGTATCAGGGATCCTTAGGACAGGTGTCAATCCATATTTGCCAAGTGACCCTATGTAGGGGGACCAGTCTCTATTCTGCTCTGTGTCCGTGTGCATCAGGGGCTCTGAGGACAGGTGTCAATCCATATGTCAAGGTGTCAATATGTCATATGTCAGGTGTCAATCCATATTGATTGTGATTTAGGAATGTTAGGTGATTTCTGCCCTTTATGGATTAAAACCAGACTCTGTATCAACTGTGTAATTTTCCATGGGAGTTTTGCCATGGATCCCCCTCCGGCATGCCACAGTCCAGGTGTTAGTCCCCTTGAAACAACTTTTCCATCCCTATTGTGGCCAGAAAGAGTCCCTGTGTGTTTTAAAATTCGCCTCCCCATTGAAGTCAATGGCGTTTCGAGCGGTTCGCCGGTTCGCGAACATTTGCGGAAGTTCGCGTTCGCCGTTCGCGAACCGAAAATTTCGGGTTCGCGACATCACTATTTATAAATAATACAATAAGACGACAGAACGATTAAGGATCACATTCATATTGGAAAGTAGCCACAGCTAAGCCAAATCCTTGTACTTTGTGTCTGCAATAAATTTGTAGTTGCGGAAAAATATCTAGACTTTTTTATGAATTCCAGCATCTAGTGCAAAACGGTGACAGAATTTTATTAACAATTTCCATAGAATTGATGTCCAAAGGAAATGATTGGCCTTTATGTAGGGGAAAATAAATGTGGTGCCAAGCTGTAAGGGGCATTTGTTTTAAGCTGTCTATACCAATGCAATAGAAGTTTATGATACTACATTAAAGAAGATAAGAGATAGTGACAACACAATCACTACATGATTTAGATGGTATTGACATTCTATGGGTATCCTCCAGACTTTCATAGACCTATCTAGCAGACGCTATTTATTTATTCATATATGTGTCTTAGTCACTGTATTTACCTTGGTTGTTTACATGTTGCATTTTAACTTAAATTAATAATTAAATACTCAGTTTTATTTGTTGACATGTTTTCTTCTGTGTGCACATCCAGGTGGGATGTAGGGGAACAAAACTTGTGTGGACTGGCTGATAATGAGATTAGCTAAAGTAAAGCTGATTTAGCACACTATGCAAATGCTCTTGCTGCATCAATCTCTCTAACTTTGTGGCATGTTCCCTCTCTACACTCACTACATACACATTTTCTCTGTCCCAGACTGTATAACAGGAGTTTATGCCTGCTAGTAAGAAGGTAAGGAGACGTAGGGACAAGTGAGTACTAGGGGACAGTCCTTAGAAAGCTTGGAGCGAGCACATCATTGGACGCATTAATGTCAAGCTCAGTGTGCTGTCTGCATAGTGTGCCCTTAGTTGACCAGCCTGCATGATTGGCATGTTTGCCCCTTTGGGTGGTTCTGGTTACGTGACTTGCATTAGTAGAGTGGGACACCCTTTTACCCCATCCATCGACATCCTACTTCACTGCACACTGCTGTTAGGGGGTATAGACTTACTTGAAAGATGAAAGCAAGACATTAGCATAGGGTATGTGTTTTCTTATAGCTATATGCTTTGAGTTTCCCTCCAGTTCCACCTCTGCCAGATACATGACGATTAGGAGGTATAACTGTTTAAGTGTTTTCTATCGATACGATTCTGTAATTAGGCTGCTCATAATTGTCAGAACCAGGCCCAATGGCAGTTTGAAAGCATGGTATCGCGAGTAGAAAATCGTCCAAATGGGGAGAAAAGTGGTTTTCCCATGGAGATCTGACTTGATCAGCATGGCAGTCAGGCCTCACCTACTATATTTTGATAGTTTATTTCCTCTCTTTACATATTATTATTGGATTGTTTGCAATGATACAAGATGATGCTGTTGTTTTGTAGTGGCTCCCACCTCAAAAACCAAAGTTCTATGGAGGAACAAATAGAACAGTGAAAAACTAGCTGGACCGAGGGGAAACTAACTGTTATCATTACTCTTAATATAATTGTTTTATTCTCCTTTGTAGATTATTTTGTGAAATATCACTGTATCTGTGCTATTATCGTAGACTGCCCATTCAATGGTGGGGTGGGTTCACACTGATCATCAGGTGGAAGCTACCAATTTCATTCTGAAGATTGGATAGAGAAAATGATACACTAACGGAGTTTGAACCACAAAATAGACGATTAGTAATTATGACTAACTTTCATCGATATTCTTTTGACTATCTCCTCTCTTAAAATTGGTTTGGGCAGCAAACTGTGTGCAAAAGCTCTTACATTTCTTTTTCTACGACAGACCTCAATTTTTTCTTTTAAAAAGGGCTGAAAGTGGCTGATTGTGTTAAAAAGAGCTCTTGAACTTTCACATTGATTGTTGTCTGTCCATCTTAGTCTAGAGCTGGGAAACAGAGTTCATTATCTAGAAGATTTTTCATGAGATTGACACAAACCTACAATTGAGCAACAACACTGAAAGTGGAAATCAATGTCTAAGCGTATTCAATATTTCTACAGGATGATTTTAAGCTTTGTCCCCGACAAATTATTTGTATGGTAATTTGCTTCATTAAGTTAGGAGCTCAAATACCAATATCTCCAGGGGACATGGCAATACTTGCTAGAATGTGAAACGTTACTGGGTTCATGAGATGTGCTTTGTGTAAAGTGTTTTTGCAATAACTATACTTGCTTACGGATCTATCTCAGACAATTGTCTGCACATTGAACAACTGTACAGATGATTACTATGCACATTCACCATCGAGAAACTAATTTTCATTAAAATGTGTAGCATGCATATTTTGTCTTTCACTTGAACACAATGTAATTAGGGGTATCAACCTAGCCTTTAAGTCATAAGAAGGATTTATGGAATTTCAATGAATTTAATTTGGCCTCAATTTGAGCCATTCCCAGAATACGGTACGCAACATGATTTTATAGCCTATGAAGTAATGTCTCGAGCACTTGTTCAATATTCTGTGAAGTTATTTTCTGCTTGTTGAATATTGCAGTCCCATATATTTAATTATGAAGTTTCAATTACATTTCTATACATAAATATATACAGTATATACAGATGTTTAATATATAAATGTAAATATATATATAGTATACATACACTCATAATACTAAAGCTACACATGCATATGTATGTATAAACACACACAGAATAGAAGTGTGATGATTTGTACATGCATTATGCACAATCACAGATACCTGCAATGATATATTTATTAGCGATTACTATGCATTGGCCATGGTACCCTCTAATTTCATAGTCTGACCTCTTCATCTAGACATCCTTCTGTCAAAAAAATAAACTCTTGTCAATGACCATATGATTTATTTAACCATTTCCAAGGGTAAGTGTTGGAAGGTAGAATTAAACATAAATCATCCGAACTTAGCATTCGATGCTCATCCAATATAGTTGGAAAAAAGAGAAGACTAGACAGTAATTTATTCAGATAACTATGCATAAGTCCAGGGGTGGTCTGGCGGTTCCAAACTTTAAGGTATACTACAGTCTACAGATACACCCCTACTGACTCTTATTAACGAGCCCCCTACTGTTATGCAGCAATTTAACCTGAAATTTAACCTGTCAGGCATTAAGCTAAAGTTGTTTTGATGCCTATGGTGTCCCTCTAATTAACATTCCGGTGGGTAAAAACTTAATCTATCTATTGCTCTGGTGAAATCACTATGTATTACTCTGGTGTCTGCATTAGAGGGTGCACTTGTCTGCATTAGAGGGTGCACTTAATTTCAATTTCCTCTAACTCCAAAATGGTAGCTTGAATGGACAAGTTGGCTTGTTCCCCTTGTACTTTTAAGATTACAAGGGGAGGAGGGGATAGGGGATTGTCTGCTTCTTGTTTCAGAGGTACATATTGTGGAAAGGAGTCTAATATCCATAAAGTCAGCATAGCCAATTCCACTTTCATCAAGTACTATGTACTCTTAAAGCAGGGGATGTAGGGAAACAGCGTTTAACAATTAAAGTCTTGTGTGGAATCCAATGGATCCAATATTAGAGAGAGAGAAAAAAATGGGACAGGAATACTAATATAGTGTAGTATGTCTTTAACAGCAGAGGCAAAATATATGGAAAAAATATATTGCACTTACACTTTTCTGGAGTTCAAGATTAGCTCCAGATCACAGCTTATGGATGGTACAATACCCATCTGTGGATGGTCCTGATTTCCTCTGGTATCGTATGCCTGTGCCAATAATCCACGTGGTGTTTTCCAGATGATGCTCCAGTGATATATATAGGATATAAAAAACAGGAATAGTGTTCTCTCTTTTAATAAAACAAATAAAATAAAGAGATAAATATACTCACAATGGATGAGCAAATAGGGATTGCTCAGTCCTTTACAGTATAGGTGGTTTGTCCCCCATCCGGGAATGTGAGATACAGCTTCTCAAATGTCCAATGAAAGTCCAGGGGTACAAAGTAGATTAATTTTATTAAACAAATAAAAAGAAAAGTAGGTAACACACTAACGTGTTTCACCTATACAGAAGGCTTTTTCAAAGTGTTACAGAGTAGGGGACCTTCACTCTTAAATAGCTATGAAATAAAAAAAATGGTCAGATGATGACATTGATCATGTGACCTGAACATTAAATAACGTTAAAACATAAAATAAAAAACTATGTACTCTTGTTGAAGTATTTTTTTTCTGAGTCAAGTCCTATTAAGTCACATAGAATGTAATGGCAGATAAGAACCATTCAGCCCATTTAGTCTGCCCAATTTTCTAAATACTTTCATTAGTCCCTGGTTATGTAGTATGCATAACCTCTGCTTTGTCAAAACTTATTTCTTCAAATGGAAAAAAGAAATATCCAGGCACACTTTCCAGGTTTCGTCTAAAAGGAAGTCTTTATTTGAAACAAGGAAGTGGAGACAACATTTTAACTTCTCTTTGAGCCTTTATCACATAAAAATACTGCCTTGTAGAAGAAACCTCAGGTGTGCCTGAGTATTATTTTTTTCCATTTGATGTCTTCAGGGATTGGCCCTCCCTTTCTGGAGCACCCTGAAGGAAGTATTCCCCCCTTTTTTAGTGTGTGCATTTTTTTATTTTTTTGCAAAAGACTGATTTCTCCATCCAAGCTCATCCCAATAAAGCCAAATCTGAGTTATTTAACAGAACTTCCAGTCTTTTCAAGTCAAGTGAAGACAAGTCCTGCCAATAGTCAAATACCATAAGTCAAGGGATGCTGCAATTTCAGTCAAATATTGACGTCTGTCAGCACTGTCACTAAAGTCATGCAAAATTATTCTAAAGCTAGTTCTAGAAGTAAAATCCTGGTTTTAGTTCTGTCAAATGTATGATAATACTCTTGACAAAGTGCACAACTAGCTATCTCATACAGCATTTCAGCAAGTTAAGGTGGTTGAGGGATCTTGAGTGCTCCTTTAATGATGGTAGCAAGCAAGACCGGAATGTTAAAAAAAAATAAAAAAAATCAGACCAGGCATTTTAAGGCAGAGCAGATTAGTTGGAGAGGGTGGGGGCCAAGGGGGCATGTCATTTAATCAACAATGACAATGACACACACACCACCTCAAAGTGAATATGTTAGTTTGCTGTCCCTCCAGGGCATCCTGCTGAAGAGCTCTAGCATGGGAACAATGACCTGTGTTTGTTTTACATGACACAGCTCTGCGTTTGCTGATAACTTGTCTCTGGTAAGTTGTCTCTGGTCCACTATAAGAGGGATACCAGAAGACAAAAGTGGACATGACCAGTAAAGGGCGTTGTGCATGTGTGCGGAGGCTGTCTGTGGTTCTGTATGGGGGTGAAGACTGATTATGGAATTGCATGTGTGTAGAGGTGACTGTTTGTGGTTTAGTGTATGTATAAAGGAGTCTGTTTGTGGTCTTCTATGTGTGGCAAGGGACTATAGTGTGTATGTGTTTCCATTGTATGTAAAGTACGTGCGTGTAGGGGCTGTAGAGATTGTGTGTGTGTCTGTCTCGCCATTGTAGAGAGAGAGAAAACAAGTGTATGTATTTGTTTATATTGTGTAATAGTTCTAGAGGGTACAGCATGCATGTATGTGTATATGGGCTGTTGTGTGCGTTCGAGTGTATCTAAGGACTGTAGCATGTGTGTACTGAGGCTGTAACGTGTGTGTTTATGTATATGAGCTGTAGTTTGTGGGTACAGGGTAGTGTGTGTGTCTAAGAGATGTAGAGACTGTTTGTGTGTCTAGAGGGTGTAGTGTATATATTTGTCTATGGGTATGTGTGTGCATCTAGTGGCTGTAATGTGTGTATACATACATCTAATGTGCATGTATATGGGCTATAGTACAGCGGTGTATTTTGGATATGTGCTGCCCTAGGCATGACAAAACTCGGGAACCCCCAATCTAAATTTGCCCCGCACCTACCTGTTTAAAGGGATACTATAGTGCCAGGAATACAAAGCTGTATTCCTTGCACTATAGCTCCCTCTGCCTCCACTCTCCCTGTTAAATAAAGGATTAAATCCCCTTTATTTACTTATGCTCAGCCCCCTCCGCACGCGCATTAGACCTCCCCATAGGAAAGCATTGGATCAATGCTTTCCTATGGGGAATGATCTGACGTCCAGGTCAGATACCAGACCAAAGGTCCGTTTCAATCCAGGAAGCCCTTTACCCCTAGTGGCTGTCTGGTGGACAGCCACTGTGGGAAGACTTAGTGCTGCAATATAAACATTGCAGTTTCTCTGGAATTGAAAGAGGCTAATAGGGCATCTGTCAGGGCGCATGGGGGCGGCTTTTTTTGCAGCTCCCCTGAAAGTGCCACCCAAGGCAAATGCCTTGTTAGCCTTGTGGGAAATACAGCGCTGCTATAGTGTGTGTGTATACTAATAGAGGCTCTAATGTGTTTGTACAGGGCTACAGTGTTTATGTACAGGGGCTGTTGTGTGTGGGAGAATAGGGGTTTAGGGTGCACAGGGGAAGAAATATTAATTCAAATGAAAAAATGAAACCAATAATAAAATAAAATTATATTTATTCCCCCCTCCCTTTTGTTGTTACTTCTATTACCTTTGGCCAAGGGAAGGACGATCTGAAGCAATCTCTGGCTTGTGGCACACTTGCTTCAGACGAGCTCTGGCATTAATGAAAGTGTTGCCATGGTAACCAGCGACAACCCTCTCAATAACCGGTGCTCGCGAGATTATAGCACTGGGGCCCCCCGGCGGTAAGATACAATGCTCACTGAGATCTTCTGCATGTCTGTGTAATAGTCCATGAGGGAAATTTATGATCTCCCCATCAGCCCACAAAGAGTTACTTGCTCACTAAGCGTCGATCCTGCATGGGCCAGCCAGGGAGATCATTTGATCTCACTGGTCAGCCTCGGCCCTTGGCCATAGCAGCCCACCGGGGATTTGCCCAGTTTGCCCAATGGCCAGTCCAGGCCTGGTAACAAGTGTGGGAATTAAAGAATAATTGGTAACAGTGGAGTACACTGTGGTACAAGGTGAATCTAGTGGGGAAGCTGTGCACATTTGGCAGCTTGTTCTGAACTGCAACAATTTGCAGGGTAGAACATACTCACATAGTCACACAATTAAAAGATTGAATTTGCCATGGCTTTACGGAATAAACACAGTTTTCTTTTTAATTAATGGAATTGAATAGTCTTAAATTTGAAATAACCAAATCAAATGTTCCTTTCAACATAATTCTGCAGTAACATTATTATAGAATTCTTTAGTTTTCTCACATTAAAAACAAATGTACTTGCTAAGGTCGGTTGATCCAATTTGGCCTTGTTTGCTATGTAAATTGTGATACAGAGTCAATGTTACCTGCACCTCCCAATAAACGAAACTCTTTAATAATATTTCTGGCTCATGACATTTAAAGATCAAACATTTTCTTCCTATAAAAGACTCAGTATTAATTTCAGTTTCCAGTGGGCTGATGGATGTGTTGTAAGCAAATAATATAGAATCTTCCAAAAATGACTTTAAATTCCTCATGATATAAAACATTTATGTCTCTGTCACAGATTAAAAATCGACTTGAGGAGATCGGCAGGGTCATAAATAATATTTGATTTCTATAACGCTGGAACATTTTACAAGAACAAGCAGCACAGAAGTGGACTGGTGAATTTAGAAAAGGAAATCTATTTTTGCATTATTGATGTAGAAGAAAAACAAGCAGACATAATACCAGGTCATGCACACTATTTTATTTTCTCTGTCTTTATATGATAAACCCTGTAAACTTCAACTACAATAGTTATTGCATAGCAATACACCAAGGATGGCCAACAGCTAGACTCCAGCTTCTGCAGAAATACAGGAACTACAACCCCATTGTTCCTTTTCCAGTCACCTACTTCGTACTAACACCAGAAACCCCACTAATCGTATACCCAGCCCATGTAACTCTCTTTTTATGTCCTCTTTTCGCAGTGCCCTCTGGAAGGCATTCTCTGTGTGCAACATTACAAAATAAACTGCTGTCTATGACTTATTTATCTCACAATCTCTAAACTGACTGGCATTATCCAAAACCTTGCTATCTCCTTCAGATGCAGCTACCTCAAGATAATCAAGCCCCCAACCGTGGCATACTAAATCAACACACTACCTGCAAAGTTGCTCCCGTTGTGTTGAACTCTCCTGGAGGAAGTCTCGCACCCAGGCAGACTTTCTCTAATATAGATTCAAATTGAGTTCATACAGCACAGCCCTTGCCCTTGGCAAACAGTCATACTTTTCCTCTCTCATTAGTTCATGCTCCCGCAATCCCAGGCGTCTGTTTGACACCTTTAACTCTCTTCTTCGCCCTTCTGTGGCCACCCCCCAAACTAACCTTACAGCCGATAGCTTTGCATGCTACTTTACTGACAAGATTGAACAGCTAAGGAAACAATTCTTCCACATTGCCATTCTCTTTCTCAACCACACGTAGATCAAGCCTTTCCTACCCTACAGAGTTTTTCCCCGGCTACTGAACAAGAGGTGGCTGCGCTTCTCCTTTCCTCTCGCCCCATCACTTGCCCGCTCGATCCTGTCCCATCTCACCTTATCAGAACTCTCTCCCCTTGTCTTGTGCCTTCATTAATACAAATCTTCAACTGCTCTCTCTTTTCTGGTGTTGTCCCTGCTGACCTTAAACATGCCACTGTAGTACCTATCCTGAAAAAAACATCTCTTGACCCGTCCTACCCCTCTAACTATCGTCCCATATTCCTGCTCCCTTTTTCCTCAAAGCTTCTGGAAAGACATGTCTTTGCCCGCGTGTCTCACTTCCTCATTTCCAACTCTTTCCTTGACCCTCTTCAATATGGCTCCGCCCTCTCCACTCTACTGAGACTGCTCTTATCAAAGATACTAACAAACTAATCACAGCTAAATCCAAAGGCCTCTACTCCATACTAATTCTTCTTGACCTCTCTGCTGCCTTTGACACTGTTGATCATGCTCTCCTTCTTCAAACTTTTCAATCACTTGGTCTCCGTGACTCTGTCCTCTCGTGGTTTTCCTCTTATCTCTCCCAATGCTTATTCAATGTCTCCCTTTCTAATGATACCTCCTTCCCTCGTCCTGTCTTGGTTGGAGTTCCCCAAAGCCCTGTCCTTGGTCCCCTTCTATTTTCTCTTTATACTGCCTCTCTTGGCAAACTTATTACCTCTTTTGGATTGCACTATCACCTGTACGCTGATGACACCGAGATATATGGTAAGTGGTGTCCCTCAGGGTTCTGTTTTGGGACCGCTTCTTTTTAACATATTTATAAATTATCTTGAAATGGGCATTGCAAGCCATGTTTCGGTGTTTGCAGATGACACAAAACTTTGTAAAGTAATAAAATGTGAGCAGGATATTGATTTGCTGCAGAGGGATTTGGAAAGATTGGGAGATTGGGCACTAAAATGGCAGATGAAATTTAACGTCGAGAAATGCAAAGTTATGCACTTCGAGGTCAAGAATGCAAAAGCAACTTACACTCTAAATGGTAGTGAATTAGGGATAACCACACACGAGAAGGATTTGGGAACTGTTATAGACAATAAATTAGGCAGCAATATGCAATGTCAATCTGCAGTTGCTAAGGCCAGTAAGGTTTTGTCATGTATAAATAGGGGTGTAAATTCTCGGGATGAAAATATAATTTTGCCTTGTGGCGAAACCGACCTCGCCACTGGGCATTGGAGAAGACTGATTGCCAGCCTCCTGCCATGTGACTATGGCCCCTGGGATGTATTGCCCTTTAAAGACATGATTTGGGCATAATGGATTTGTGTTGTGCTGCTGCTGGCCCTTTAAGAACCATCTGGGGACATACTGTGGAATTACTGGGTGGCCTCCATTTCCTGTATCAGAGGCACATGATGAGAACAATGGATGAAGCACATGGTAAGAACAATGGATGGCGGCCATTTTAACTCACAGACACTGTTTGGACTTTTCAACACGGTGCCATCTCGCCGGTATTTGGTACACAGAGACATCGTGCAGTGGTTTTGGACTATACAACAGGGGACACATTATACAGTAATTGTTTTTCATTTAGCCTGCATATGTTCTGTGGAATCTGCATTAAACTGTATCTTCCAAAATACTGAACGGATCTGGGTGAATTTTAGATATGTGGTTCACCCAGATCCCCTGGTTCCAAGGATATACTGGGGTTATTATTATTTTATGGGGTTATTGCATGTTTTGGGGTCCCTGTGATGTGTTTTTTGATACTGTATTTCTCTGCCTGTGATAATTAGATTAACCATTGTGTTCAGTAATCATATCACAGGCAGAGGGGAGGATTTTGTGTGGGAGTGTCTGTGTGTATTGTACAGATTGATTGGTTATTCTTTAAAACCCTGTGGGCAGTACTAAATTTGTGGATTGGGAATAAAAGAGGCTGTATGTGCCAGTACAGTCAGTTCTGCTTGACCTCAAAACGAAGTGTCGTCTCGTTATTGTGGGAATTGGATTGTATGCTGATTGCCAGGAGTGTAAGCTGATTGTATGCTTTTCCTGTTCAGCTGCTTACAGCATTCATATGCTTGATAGCATTCATATGCTTCTCCGGTTCGGTGGTTGTGGTGTCTGCTGCAGTGCTTGGAGTCCTCAGGAAGCGCTAGGAGCATCCTTCAACGGAGGTACCCAGTCGGGGTGCCAGGTGATCCGTTACATGCCTCTTTATAAATCACTGGTAAGACCACACCTTGAATATGCTGTGCAATTTAGGCCCATGTTCTAAAGAAGGATATCATGGCACTAGAAAAAGTGCAGAGACGAGCTACAAAATTGATAAAAGAAATGGAGCATTTTAGTTACGAAGAAAAGTTAAAAAATTTAAATCTCTTTAGTTTGGAAAAATGGTGCCTCAGAGGGGATATGATAACAGTATACAGATATATTCGGGGCCAGTACAAACCATTATCTGGAAATCTATTCAGAAACAGGGCTATAAATAGGACACGAGGTCACATATTTAGGCTGGAAGAAAGGAGATTTCATTCATCTAAGGCAAAGAAAAGGTTTTTTTACAGTAAGAGTAATAAGGATATGGATTATTATTATTAGAGTCCATACAGATGTTTAAACTGAAATTGAATAAATACTTGCAAAATCATAACATACAGGGATATAATTTCTAATTAGTGGGGTAATAGATGCTTGATCCAAGGAGACATCTGACTGCTATTTTGGAGTCAAGAAGGAATTTATTCCTAGTTTGTTGCAAAATTGGAAGCGCTACAGACTAGGTTTTTTGGATCAACAGCAAAAACATATGTGAGGAAGGCTGAACTTGATGGACACGAGTCTCTTTTCAGCTATGTAACTATATCTCTCCTCCCCGGAACCTATCCCCTGCTGTCCTGCAACGTGTCACTGCTTGTCTCTCTTCCATCTCTTACTGGATTTCCTCCCGCTTTCTGAAACTCAATCTCACTAAAACTTAGCTCCTTGTCTTTCCTCCTCCTAATACTTATCCTCCTCTTTTGCTCTTTCTTCAAGGTATTGGTATCCACATAAGTCCATCCTTGCAAGCGCGCTGTCTTGTCATCATACTTGACTCTGGCCTCACCTTTGAGCCTCACATCCAGTATGTTGCCAAATCCTGTAGATTCCATCTTAAAAAAACAACGCATCCGGCCCTTTCTTACGCAAGATGCTACCAAGGAGCTTGTCCATGTTCTAGTAATTTCCTGCATGGATTATTGTAACCATCTCCTGATTGGTCTTCCCAAAAGCCGTATTGCCCCTCTACAGTCTGTAATGAATGCTGCCGCCAGACTGATTTTCCTCTCTAGTCGGTCCTCCCATATCCCCCCCCCCCCTCTGTCAGTCCTTACATTGGCTTCCTGTATCATATAGAAGTCAATTCAAAGTGCTAACCCATACCTATAAAGCACTGAACAATTCTAGCCCCGCTTATATCTCTTTACAGATCCATAGGTATGCCCCTTCTCGGTCTCTCCACTCTGCCCGTGACCTTCTCCTGTCTGCTGCTCGCACCCATATGGCCAACTCACGCTTGCAGGACTTCTCGCGGGCGGCTCCCTTCCTATGGAATAGCTTGCCTACCGCCATCAGACCCTCCCCTAGTCTTCAATCGTTTAAGAAGTGCCTTAAAACCCATCTCTTTAGGAAAGCTTATGGCCTCCCAGAGTAACCTTTACCTCACATACCTGTCTCTTGCTCTCTCTTAAAGGGTAGCACTCTACTCTCTCCTCCAGCTCTGCTTCACTCCCACCTTATTTGATTGCTATTTTCTGTCCTAATGTGTTTTATACCCCACCTCCTATAGACTGTAAGCTCGTTTGAGCAGGGTCCTCTTCAACCTATCGTTCCTGTAAGTTTTCTTGCAATTGTCCTATTTACAGTTAAATCACCCCTCTCATAATATTGTAAAGTGCTACGGAATCTGTTGGCGCTCTATAAATGGCGATAATAATAATAATAATAACATTATGGGATGGTGGGGTAGGGTTTTTGCCCTTCACCTCCCCATTCCTCCTTCAAACCTCTGCCCTTCCCTCTCTTTTTTTGTCATTTGAAGTTTACTTATTTCGCTTGTTCAAACCCATATCTGCAAACACTGCCGTTATTTACTTCCATGTCTCCTTTCTCCACTATCTGACCATTTTTTCTGCCTTGCTTTATCACTTCCTTTCATCTCACCAAGCACAATTCTTCTGATTAGTAAATGCTCACAATCCCAGGTGTCTCTTTGATAGCTTCAACTCTTTACTTCAGTCTTCTGTGGTTACCCCCATAGTAATCTTACAGCTGATAACTTTGCATGCTATTTTACGAACACGAATAATCAGTTAAGGAGAGAATTCTCCTCTCTTCTCGTCTTTCCTCTTCTCTCTCAACCTGCCCTGGACTCTCCTCCTCTTTGGGCCTTCTCCACGGTTTCCAAACAGGAGGTGGCTGCGCTACTCCTTTCCTCTTATGCCACCACATTCTCTCGATCCTGTTCCATCTTACCTTATCTGATCTCTCTACTCTTGCCTTGTGCCATCTTTAATGCATATCTTCAACTTCCCTTTTTTATGGCATTGTCCCCAGTTCTCTTAAACATGTTACTGTCATACCCATCAAAAAATGCCATCTCTTGACCCATATGCTCAATCATACTACATATCTCTACTCCCTTTCAACTTAAAACTTCTGAAATAACTTGTCTGTAACCATTTCATTTAGTGAGATGGTTCTGACTTCATTGTCACATTTCAATTCTGCTACTTTTCCCACTTTGTCACTTGGTTCCTACGCCCCATGCTGTGCTATTGGCGCTCTATAAATGGCCATAATAACTATAATAATCATAGTGATAATGATGATGTTCTTACAGTACCATTGCTATCATCTCCACCAAGGTTAGATCCCCAGTTGTCCAATTGAAAAACTGCAATTCCCTTTAGTCTAACAAAGCATCATGGGAGTGGTAGTTCCCAAATAGCTGTGCTAGGAAGCAACCATCTGATTCACAGCAGAATAGAGGAATTGGGATAGTGTCTGCTCCCCTCTAATCTCTTGCCAATAGTCAAAAACTGGAGCACCATCGGCTTCTGTCTTATCTCATCTCTATAGGTAAGGATGAGAAATGTTCAAGAATTTTTTTAGGTGAAAGTGTATCAGAAGAATAAGATGAGGGTTGATGGGAGGGAACTGAAAAAGACAAATGCATATTGCCAACAATAGTTTGGAAGACAACAAAGGGGTGATAGCCAAATAATTATTGCTCTATAAAAACTAAAATAAGCTGTAGTGGTTATGGTGCTTAGAGTGACCCTTGAAGTATTGTTGCTACTGTGATATTACATACACACTACACACACACATTTATTTAACAAGAACTGTCACCTTTAAGATGATTGCACGTTTTCCCTCATTAAGTATATGGTATTGAAGACTTTACTGGCATACTGGGAGGATTAAATTCCATCACGCTTACTGGACTTCTAGGCTCTGGTTCTGGCATCTTGTCAAAATGCCACAGTCATGCACTGTTCCATGATTCCATTCTCCATTTCTGCTTACATGCACATGCTAATTCAAGGGTTTGTATTCACTGCAATATGGGATTGGTGATGATTTGCATTACATGCCTTCTCAACCTTGCATCTAAGTAACTACCCAACATTTAAAAAAAAAACCTAATTCTATTGTTTCTAAAAGAAAAACAATACAAAACCGAAGGTACATGGGATGCTGATCTCTAGAGAATGCAGTTATGAAAGAGAAATTAACCTCATGGAAACAAGGCCTATAGATGTGCCCATGTAAACAATACATAAGGAGAAAAACGTAAAGTTAAACCATTATATGAGCAAATATTTTTATTAGTGTTACCAGAAGACAAGTCTTAATTAAAAAACATGCTGTATTTTTTTCTGAACCACTATAGGAAGCAATGAAATAAAACATCCCCCCTTCTGCCAAATATGGTTAATTAGCGCTGCATAGAAAGAGCAATGCTGGGATAAATTCTAAAATTGGAACACTCAATAACTGTATTATAAGTAGCATGTTACACTGCCTTGTTCTTAATTTGTAATCCAGCATATTTGTACAGGTCTCATACTGAATATAGAAATGTCCTTCTAAATATATAAGAAATAGTCTCAGCCCACAATCACAACAAACTGAAAAGAAAATACTGGTTGTGCCGCAGAGTATCTGGTGGGCTTAAACTGGATATAGAAAATCCTCTATGAATGTATGCAATAGCTGCCCACACATAAAATAGCAGAAACGGAAGCTAAATTAATAGAAACAGAAGCTGTGAGAGTATACCACTCACATATCATGATATTTCCGCTGATCAGGAAGTCAGCTGGGAGCCAGCAAGGGGGAGAAAGGCACGTGTTAAAGGGACACTCCAGGCACCCAGACCACTTCTGCCCATTGGAGTGGTCTGGGTGCCAACTCCCACTACCCTTAACCCTGCAGCTGTAATTATTGCAGTTTACATTGCAGGGTTAACTCCTCCTCTAGTGGCTGTCTACTAGACAGTCACTAGAGGGCCCTTCCTGGCTTCTAGCACAGGTTTTCTGTGCTAGAGCGTCGCTGGACGTCCTCACGCCATGTGAGGACCTCCAGCGTCGCTCAATTCCCCATAGGAAAGCATTGAAAGCATTTTCAATGCTTTCCTATGGAGAGGTCTAATGTGCACGCCATTGCCGCACATGCGCATTAGGTCTCCCCTGCCGGCGGCCGCGCATGCGCAATCGGTCTCCCCCGCCGGATGACGCCGGCGTGGGATGAGCATGGGTGGACGCGAAACCACCGCCGAGAGACATCGGCGGGGTTCTCACGTAAGTCACTGATGGGTGGTGGGAGGGAGAGGGGACCTGCAGTGCCAGGAAAACAAATTGTTTTCCTGTCGCTGGAGAGTCCCTTTAACTTAAAAAGGTAGTACGATAGAAAGAAAGTTTATTTTAGAAGATTAATTATTCTTCTACAGCTTGTCATACAAAAAACGCCTGATTTTATTTCTTGTATTTATTGTACATTTTAGTTTTTTATTTCAGGATACAATAGTAACAACATAAACTATAAATTCTGCTGAACTAGAGATTGATTTTACTTTAATTTAAGCAAAATATCTCCAATGGCATAGAAATGCATTATTTAAATAAACATACATTGCCCATTTGTTTCACATGAAGCCACAACTTTATAAATATTGCACTATTGTTTTATATAAAAATTATATTTTAACATTACAACCATATAAGTAAAAATATAAGACATATAAGTTGAATTAAAGGGGTATCCAGGCTGGAACTGATCTTTCTGTTAATGCAGTTTTAAAATAATTTGTTAAAATATACAAAAACAGCAAATTAAAAGTAATAACTTATAAATAAATGATTTGCTTTTACATTTAAATTTTGTGTAAATCCCCACATATTTATATCATCAGTATTGAATTTTGCCCCCTCTAGGATGTAGCTTAGACAGTCAAGAACCTCTCATTCTAGTCTACGGAGTCAGAATTGTCTACCTCTTGTCCACCAGAACAGGAGTTTCTACAACTTTAAGTTCACTTCACCAGTGGACCTGGTGGGGGCATCTGGGAGGTGCCACTAAGTATACTCTCAACAACCCCTACACACACCACTTCACCTATATACACACATACACTACAGTCCCTATGCACACACTCGCTACATCCCCTAAACACATTATGCCCCTATACACACACACTTTCTCAATATATATTTTATTGATACATTTCTTCTTCTAATTCAAAATATTCTTTCAGGGTAATTAAATTATACAGTAAAGCATACTCACACACAGACACAGACACAGACAATCTTACTGATGCACACAAATAGGCTCATTGACAGGCAATCTCAATGACACACACAGACAAGGTTACTGGCACACACACACATTTAGTACAGACAAACTCTGATACACACACAAGCTTACTATAGACAAGCTCACTGTCACACACACACGCTCACTACAGACAAGCTCACTGATGCGCACACACTCTCCTTACAGACAAGCCCATTGACACACACATGCTCCCTACAGAAGAGCTCACTAACACACAGATTCACCACAGACAAGCTCACTGATACACACATGCTCACTACAGACAAGCTCACTGACACACATATGGTCACTACAGACAAGCTCATAATCACACACATGCTTACTACAGACAAGCTCACTGTACACACATGCTCATCACAGACAGGCTCCGACACACCCATGCTCCTTACAGACAAGCTCACTACCACGCACACACACATATGATCCCTACAGACAAGCTCACTGACACACATACAAGCTCACTCACTAGCAGGCACACAAACACACACAAACTCACTAGCAGGCGCACACACACAGAGGCTCCCTCACTAACAGATGCGCGCACACACACACACACACACAGAAGCTCGCTCGCTCACTCACTAGCAGATGCACACACACAAAGACATCCACACACACAGTGGCAGGCAGTCACTGACACCGAGGCAAACATCCACACATACAGAGACAGGCAGACAGCCACACACACACACAAAGGCAGACAGTCAAACACACAGGCAGACAGCCACACACACACACACACACACACACACAGGCAGACAGTCACACACACACACACAGACAGACAGACACACACACAGGCAGACACACACAGACACACTGACCTGCTTCTTACCTCCACATCCCTTGGAGCTCCTGGAGGCTGGTTGTTGGGGAAGCAGGGACTCCTTCCTGCTTCACATGCTGCAGTTACCAGGGCCCCCGCTGCACGCTAAGCTCCGACCCCGCCGCACACTAGGCTCCGCCCCTGCTGCAGATTTTTTTTAAATGATCCCGGCCGGCCATGTGTGAGCAGTGCCGGGCGCCTGGCTCCCCCAGCTCCCATGGGGCCCTGTGCCAGATCACAGGAGCCTGATCAGTTCTGAATGGGGCTGTCAGCCCAGCCCCAGGCCACCGTGAAATTTCCCGGTATCCTGGTGGGCCAGTCCGGCGCTGCATAGATCCCCCCCCCCCGACAGACTATGCACCTGTCATGTTTATAGGAGGTCTGGTGTGTGTATCTGTGTATAAGGGATGTAGTGGACATGAGGCATTTGTCCGGTGTGCCCAATGGCCAGTCTGGGCCTGCTTGGCACATACGCATTACCACTCATGTACCCAACTCTCTAGTCATAAACCTGTGCACTTACATGTACATAAAAATTAACATGCATATTACATTACAGAGACCTGACGAAATAAAGGAAACAGGAACATTATTGTGTTTTTGTTTATTTCTATTTGCAATGCAGTTATCTTACAGTTCACCTCACTAGACTGGGCTCTGAATCCACCCTTTGTTTGGTTAACATCTTTAAACTTGCGAAAGCTGTTAGCTAAACTACAACACCCAGAAAGCTTTGCTGTGCTTTCTCTTAATGTTTACATCTGCATTGTTGGACGTTGTAGAATAGAAGAAATTGAATTGTATGTTTCAACAGGAACTAGCAATAAGGAAGCATTTTAGAATGGATAAGGAGGGTGGAAGACAATTGCAAACCAATTATTTATTTATTTTATCAAAAACTTTTACAAATTTATTTAGGCCAAAATCTATAAAATGATTTGGGTTCTTGAAATGTACATTTAAAGATTCTGTACACTGTAAGAGTAATTTTAACAAGTGCAATCATTCTCTGACTAATTCCATATTATTCCAAATAAATTAAAGTGGTTTTATGTTGCTATTTGGCTCTTCTAATACAAATGGGATTTAAGAAACTATTCTGGCTTACTCTTACAAGATGTTTCAATGGCTGCTGCAGACAATGACCCCTGTTTAAACGCCTGTAGTTTGTGCCACCTGAGTGTACTTCACAGACCTCTCAAATTAGACTATAAATATTGAATTGAATTTACAAATTACTCCAAAGTTACAGAATGCGTGTGGAATATAGATTAGCAAGAATGACAGGGAAAACAAATTAAAGGACCACTATAGTCACCAGAACAACTACAGCTTATTGAATTTGTTCTGGTGAGTAGAATCATTACCTTCCGGCTTTTTGCTGTAAACATTGTCTTTTCAGAGAAAATGCAGTGTTTACATTACAGCCTACTGATAACTACACTGGCTACTCCTTAGATGTCTGTTAGAGATCCTTCCTGGGTCATGGCTGCCTAAAATGCATTTAAATATTCAGTGTCTCCTCCTTCTTCATGCAGACACTGAACTTTCCTCATAGAGTTTAATTGATTCAATTCATCTCTATGAGGAGATGCTGATTGGCCAGGGCTGTGTTTGAATCGTGCTGGCTCTGCCCTTGATCTACCTCTTTGTCCGTCTCAGCCAATCCTATGGGGAAGCATTGTGATTGGATCAGACTACCACTTCTGTTGATGTCAGCAGGCTGTGGGCAGGTCAAAAGGAAACAGGCACAAAGCCAGCAGCTTCAGGCTTGAATACAAGTAAGATTTACTATATTTTTAGGGAGGCAAGAGGGGGCAAGGGGGGCTAGATGGTGGTTTTAACACTATAGGGTCAGGAATACATGTTTGTGTTCCTGACCATATAGTGCACCTTTAATACAAGATCAGATGCAGTGTTGCGAAGGTATGTACATTTGCAAACTATAGCCTCGATTCTTTTAGATAAGCTTTTCAAATAATCAAATTCTGTTAGAAAAACTTATCAAATGATTAATCTACTAAAAATCCTGTAATAGAGAATTCTGTAGAGAAATCATTAAAACAGTTTTTCTAACAGACAGTAATCATTTAAAAAAGGTTGCCCAAAATAATTAAACTGAGGCCCATTCCAGAAACCTATGGCTCAGATTAACTGAAAGTAGCATCAAGGTATATTCAGTGCACATCTAAATACTTCAAAAACATACACTCTTCTTCGTGTATTTTCTATTGGCTGCAATTTGTTGGCATTTGACATTAATGCCTTAGCAGGACCCAGTCAATTAAGAATTTCACACTAAAGAGTTGCATGATCTAAGCCGTTGCGCCTGTTCATTCTTTTTTTTTACAGCTTAAATTTCCTATTTCATTTTATTTCTAAGATATCTTTGTTACCTTTGTTCTGGGAAAGCATTGGATTGGCTAAAATTGGCACGGGGGCAGGGCCAAATGCAGTTTGGGCCAATCAGGACCTCCTCATAGAGATGCATTGAATCAATTTATCTCTATGAGGAAAATTCAGCGTCTCCATGAAGAGTGTAGGGACACTGAACGTCAGGGCTGCTTACTGTGCAGCCCTGAGCCAGGAAGCCCCTCCAGTGGCCATCTTTTCTCTGAAAAGGCAGTGTTTACATGAAAATGCCTGAACTATTATACTCACCAGAACAACTACATTAAGCTGTAGTTGTTCTGGTGACTATAATGTCCCTTTGAGCCTTGAGTGCTCACATATGGGACTAAGGGAAGGGTTTGTTTAGGTTTTATGAAGGATTACATTTAGTGTTAAGGATGTTTAGGACATGTGGAGTGTGAAAGGTTATTTTCAAACTACTTGCCCTCTTACATCTTCTATAGTCTGGTTACCCTCCCATGATTTTATAATTAATAGCAGGAGTTGTTATACAGTGTGCATCACTCAATGCTGTCCCTGCTTCTCCTGCAAGGCATTTCCTGTGTGAGAGACGAGGTTTACACCCTCTATAACTGCTCCTGCAGCTCTCTTATCAAGCATAGAAAGATAACTAGACTATAGAAAACATTAGCCAATGCTCCTGGTCCTTATCTATTCCCATCAGCTTTAAATTCCAAAAAGGCACATTATAAGTTCTAAAAACAAACATCTGCTACAAGACAGACCCCTATAGGCAGGTGCTTACTCTGCAAAATGGACAATCCAGCCCTGAATGTTATTAAAGGATCACTATAATGTCAGGAAAACAAAGCGGTTTTCTTGACATTATAGTGCCCTGAGGGTTCCCCCCTCCCTCAGGGTCCCCCTCACGTGGCGCTGAAGGGGTTAAAACCCCTTCAGCAGCTTACCTTATTCCAGCGCCGGGCTCCCTTGGCGCTGGTGACCTCTCCTCCCCCGCCGAAGTCAGCTCCCCCGTTCCGACGTCAGCGGAGACGAATGCGCATGTGCGGCAAGTGCCGCGCGCGCTTTCAAAGTGTCCATAGGAAAGCATTTGTGCCTCCAGCATTGCAGATGAAGACAGCCACTAGAGGCTGGATTAACCCCAAATGTAAACATAGCAGTTTCTGAAGGGTTAAAACCTGAGGGACACTGCACCCAGACCACTTCATTGAGCTGGACCTCATTCCGTTTTATTTTATTTAATGTGGCTAATGTATATGGCCTTTTTTCTACAATAAATTCGCATATTTATTTTACCCTACCTATATTGGAGTCTCATTCCATATTTTGGTCCGCTTGGAGTTCCAGTGGAGAGTGGAGACGTTCAGCCGCCCAAGTTCACCGGGGCAGGCACCTTTTTGGCGCATTATTCATTTGGATCTTGTGAGTGCATCATCACATCAGCACATTATAACTTGTTTCTTGCTGTATTACACTACCTATTTTTTCTGTTCCTGTTCTAGATTATATACAGCCGAATCTCATTTCCTTTTGTGTCTATGTATATGTTGTAAAAGGTCGGGAACTGGGCTACAACCTTGAGAGGCTGTTTTGACTTTATCAGATAAGTATATTTGGATACCGTTTTAATATAATTTGAGGTATCATTTCTATACATATTGTCTTTTCTTTGTGGCAGAGAACTGCCAGTATTTGCTTAAATTATGGAATTAACTGGGATCTTACGACTGACCACCCCATAATCCTTTATTAATAGACAGTAATGGCTAAGGTATTTGCCATCCCCTGTCTCATGTATTTTTACGTTTCTCTTTTCTCCATAATGGAGCCAAGATGAAGGCTGGAAATGGAGGGGGCACGTTTCCAAAGACTGCAGCCATAAAGTTAAACAGACTACTTCAACCATTCACTTACTGCACAAATTGGCTCAGACCACCGTATACGTTGTTCAAGCGCAGCATAGGTTAACAAGCCTGAAGGGAAACAGTTCAAAATGCTATAAACGGACATTATTATGCCGCCTACAGTCCTACAAGTGAGTGCCAGTGTTTAAGTTGATATGTTGAGATGGTGGTTATTGGAGCCCTTCCTAGCACTGTGACTAATACCTACATAACTATCTTTCATAGACACACCATGCAATTTTGCTTGCAACTGATTTATACCCTGTCATTATGTAGGTCATACAAAGCCTTCCCACTGTTCCTTACAACACGTTATTTTATCATGACTGTTGGTTTCTTGTACTGCTCTGGATGTAACATTGAACCATTTTAGGATGCTGGAATGTAGCTATTGTTAATTACTTTTACTCACTGACTGCCAGAGAAATGAATAACCCATTGTTACACAAATGCATGAACTGAAAGAATAGAGGTTTAATTGTAATAATCCATTAGTGCTGTGCAATCTGATGATAGAGGTAAGTTTACTGGATGTACCTACAAATAACTAGTCATTGGTCTGAATACTATTCGTTGTGCAGGTTGATCTTGGCATTATTATAGGTCTACAGAATCAGACATTTGGTTTGTAAAATGTAGAAGGCTTGCAGCAATGTACACAATTTTCACAGGAAAATAATATTGTATTTTGTGTAATTTAAGTCCATATTTATGAGTGGATTATAAGATGCTCATACTTTCCAAAAGTCCAGACCTGGCAAGACATTCCTGATTTAGGACCTGTCAATATCTGCATGGACAAGTGTTCTGTAAGATACACTGTTGAAGTCAATAATTAGGAAGAACTGTTTTACAGCTTATGCCCAGACTCGCCCCCATCCAAAAAAATATCTAATCAGAAGAATCAAAATCAATTTATACATTCATTCATTACAATGCGTTGTCACTAAGAAATGTTGTTGTGTGGATAAGTAGGTGATAACCTAAGCTCTGTACTACATTTTGAAGTTAAATAACATTAAGTGATGAGAAAAACAATACAAATTTTAATGCTTGGCAGCCAATAGCACACATTGTTTATGCATAAATGAAATACTGAATCAACACAGTCATTACCATGAAATGTTTCTGCAAATAATTATTTTACACTTTGCAAAAGTTCTTCAAAATAGGGTTGAATTGTGAGATCTTCTCAATCCTTAATTCACAAGCTTATCTGATTTATTTTGATTTTTTTAATGACGAGCTTTCAGCCATAATATTTACAACTAAAAATCCTGTTTTAAAGGAGCACATGTATTCCTGACCCTATGGTGTTAAAACCACTATCTAGCCCCCTTGGCCTCCCTAAAGATAGTACAGTCTAAGGTATTCAAGTCTGAAGCTGCTGCCTCTGCCTGTGAACTTCCTCTGACCTTATCAGAAGTGGTGGCCTGATCCAATCACAATGCTTCCCCATAGGACTGGCTGAGACTGACAAGGAGGCAGATCAGGGGCAGAGTCAGCACGATTCAAACACAGCCCTGGCCAATCAGCATCTCCTCATAGAGATGAATTGAATCAATGAATCTCTATGAGTAAAGTTCTGCCACTGACTTATGTTATGAAAACCAATCTGTATTCCTAAAATTAGAGTGTCCTTGTCCCTAGTACTATTAAGTAGCCCCCTTTTTGGCAGTGAAAGGGTTAAATAGCTTTTTTTTTTTTTACTTATCTTGTTTCCAGTGCCAAGTCTCCCTTGGTGCTGCTCACCTCTCTTCCCCAGGTGCATTCTTCGGCAGGGCGTTCTTTGGCAGGGCGTTCTTTGCGTAGTCCAATACCTCATTGGGGACCTAATAAACATGTGTGGAGAGTGCCAAGCGCATATTCAAACCTTCCCATATGAAAGCAACGAATCAGTGCTTTCCTAAGGGGCTTTTTTAATGGAGTTTTACTTGGTCTGTGCTGCAAAAGCTCTCCTAGTGGCTGTATGATAGCTACTAGAGGAGGAGTCACTGCTGTTTGTCAAAAACTGCAATGTTTTATATTGCAGAGTTACAGGGACAGGGACATTGCACATGCTTGTTCCGGTAAGCCAAGCGAAGAGGTTTAACCTGCCAAAATGCTGCCCTAAATAAGCTTCCAGCGCTGCATGAGTTTAAAACTAACGCTAGCCAATCATTTATGCCACAGGTGCAGTGAAAAATTGGGTAAAAAACACTGAGGACTGTTACCATTTCACCTATATATCCTAATGATTTTATCACAAATGTATCTGACAATTCACTGTCCAGCTATTCCTTCAGAGGAGCTATACTTGCTCCTATATCTAGGACATCACAGTTTATTTCAGAGTCAGAAGATATTCTGCAGAATATACTGGCATATGGTATAAAATAGCTAAATCCCTTAAACACACTTCCTATTTCATCCAGGCTACTTTAGATTATTCTACCAACAGGCAGTAATATCTCTCTGCCATATAAATTCAATTTCCTTGCATTACCCAACAGGCTGAGAACGTTTGTTAATGATATTTAAATGGTATTTTTATTTGCATTTGGAACCATTTATAAAAATTCCCTGAGGAGTCTCTCCTCCCTTTTCAATTAGTTTTACAGCAGCTGGGAGAACTGATATGTTCAAAGATGGACTGTTTAACCCCATATATGAGAGGACTGAAAGAACATTTTTTTGTCAAAACCTCTTGGAAACAGTTGTCAAAAGACATGATTGGGGCATTAATTCCAGTTTCTTCAACAACTCTTACAAACACACTGTATTTACTCATCTAAACAGTAAAGCTAATAAGCCCTTGCAATGTCTCCACTTTTCCCTTTATTGACCCATTTGAATCTTTTTGAAATTAGTTTTAGTTGATCAGTTATAGAATCTATATTATCATAATTCTGATATTAATTTATGGAGACATTTTCAATAAATGGTACAGCCAATAGTACAACAGGGTCCATGACTGCAATGTTCCTTGTCTTTTAATATTTGAACAGAGCCATAGTAGGGTACAAATTTATTCTCCCCAAACATTCTAAATGACTCACTGGACCAGAATTCCACAGTCTTCTGGTTTCTATAAAGTTAACAGGAAGTCCTTATGACCAGTATACTTGCACAGTATCCCTCTCTTAAATGTAAGCAGCTTGAATAACGTTTCTCATCAGCAGAGCTGTATTTACACGTCAGGTTGATGTAGGCACAGAATACTGCAGTGGTTGGGGGCCCTAAATTAGAATGAGGGGGGGACTTAGTGTCCTCCCCCTGGCCCCCACCCCTGAGCGGTGGGTGGGGGCCCTAAATTAGAATAAGGGGGGGACCTAATGTCCTCCCCCCTGGCCCCCACCCCTGAGCGGCGGGTGGGGGCCCTAAATAAAAAATATCTCCTCTCCCCAGGTGACTAGGGGTCCCCACCCCTAGTCACCCCCCTCCCCCAAAAAATTAACCACTACCTACCCCCCTCACCCTAAAAATAGTGAGGGGGGACCATTAGCTAAGTACCTATTAAAAAATAAAATAAAACTTAACATTCAATGTCTTCTTTCTTCTAAAATCTTATTTTTTTCAGCCCCCCAAAAAACCAAATAAAAAGCCATAATAACCGACGCACTTTAAAAAAAAAACCTAAAAAAAAGAGCGCAAAAAAAAATATCCATCTTCACCTGGCGAGGGCTCTGCCCAGACTGAGCTCTGCAGGGTGGGGGAAGGCTTAAAAAAGCCTTCCCCCACCCTGCAATTAGGCTCAGAGCACTCTGATTGGTGGGTTTAAGCCATCCAATCAGAGTGCTCTGACAGGTAAATGAAGAGACTGACAGGTAAGGCTGTTTAATAGACATACCCCTACTCGCAGTATAGCGAGTAGGAGCATAATTTACTAATACTAAGTAATCTTTGGATACAGGAGGAGGTGGTTTTGCACACACAATGGATAACTGATGAGATAATCTGTAATATAGACAACTATCATAGGGCAATATGCATAAAACCAGTGCTTATCCAGCTTTTATATGTAATAAAATATTTTATTTATATTTTATTTTGGTTCCTAATTTTATTCAGACAGAATTTGATTCTTGTTCCTGGGGGACCATTCCAACTACAGTATTGTTGACGGAGTATTCTACATGCTACTACAGTAGAGAGCCAACTTATATGGCTCTCTAAAGTGTGAGTGCTCCCAATTATTTTCATACTAGATACTGGTTTTATGCATATTGCCCTATGATAGTTGTCTATATTACAGATTATCTCATCAGTTATCCATTGTGTGCGCAAAACCACCTCCTCCTGTATCCATTTGTACTAATGTAAGTGTTTTAAGGGTGACTAAAACACTGGTTTGGTTTTAGACGTACCGGGATTTGTTATTATTTTTTTCATATTTGTATACTGTTTAGCACCACTTACCCCCTTTTATTTGTACTAAGTAATCTTTACTTAGTATTAGTAAATTTGTCTGAAAGACCAATTTAGGTCTTTTAGCCTTTTAGTAGTTAACTCCCTAATACCGTTCTCTACTTATTCATTCCTGTCATTCCATTGACAGGCTAAGTAACGTACATTTTATATGAATGTATGTTACTTGATAAGTGTTGCAAATGCTTACAGCTGAATCCTGGCTGTTTGTATACTTTTTATTTAAAATTGTATACAGTGTAACATTCTTCTTCTTCCACTGGGTAAGTATATTAGTACTTAGGCAATACTGTGCTTCGGAACTTTGGCAATTTGGAACTTCGGCAATTCAGAACTTTGGCTATTCGGACATTCGGAAGTGCCCGAATGTCCGAATTGCCCGAAATTTGTCCAAATTCATATTCGGGCCAAAACGAATTGCACATGTCTATTGTTCAGGTGAGTTGCCATGAAGTCTACTTGAGGGAGTCCCCAATGTTGAATGATGCTCTGGAAAACCTTTGAATAGAGGGACCATTCAGTCGGATCCAGGATTACTCTGCACAGGAAGTCTGCAATTTGATTCATTTTCCCTGGTAGATAAACTGCCTTCAAGTCTTCCAGGTTCCTTTCTGCCCAGGCCATCAGAAGAGAAAGCATCCTCATCAACTGTTTGCTTCTTGTTTCCCTCTGATGATTGAGATAAACCACCACCGAAGCTGACCTTGACCCATTGGAGATTCAGAGAGGGGAATTGGAGAAAGGCTCGGAACACTGCTTTCATTTCCAGGACATTGGAGGGGAGATGAGACTAACTGTGGTTCCAAAGGCCCTGGATGTAAAGAGAATCCAGGTGTACACTCCAACCGGTCTGACAGGCATCTGTTGTAATTGTTATCCAAGGAATGTGACCCAGAGGGAAACCGAGGAAGAGATTTTGATCTTCTAGCCACCAAGCTAGTTATTTCTTTACCTTAGAGGAAATTAGGATCTTTTGGTTCAGATCTTTGTTTAAGAATTGTGAAAGGAATTCCGACTGGGGGATCCTCATGTGCCACTGAGCCCATCTTGTAAGGCCTATTATTGAGGATAGACTTCCCAAAAGGCTCATTATTTCTCTGGCCGTGACTGTCTTGACTGCTGTAAGATGGATAATTTTCTGTTGGATCCTTTGATCCCTTTCCATAGACAGGAACACTGTCACTTTGATTTTATCGAACCTTGCTCCTAGATATATCATATTCTGGGATGGCAAAAGGTGACTTTTTTGCAGTTGATGGTCCAATACGAACTTTTGAAGTAGATGAAGAACTCTGTCTCAGTGAGAAACAAGATGATTCTTGTTGTTTGAAAGAACCGGGATATTGTCCAGATAATGGAAAATGAAGATACCTTCAAGATGAATAAAAGCAATGAGGGATACCAAAATATTTGTAAAGGTTCTTGGGGTCGTGCTGAGACTGAAGGGAAGTGCCTGAAAATGATGGTGCTCTATTGCAAACCTCAGGAATTTTTGGTGAGGGATTGCAATTGGGACATGGAAATAGGCATCTTGAAGGTCTATAGATATCATCCAGTCTCCTGGAGATATGACCTTTATGATGGAGTTGATGGATTCCATTTTGAATTTACTCACAGATAAATGCTTGTTGAGATCGTGAAGATCCAAGATCGGTCTCCATTCTCCAGAAGCCTTTGGGGTCAGAAAAAGCCTTGAATAATACCCCAAACTTATTTTCTTCTTGGGAAACCTGGCAGATTACGCCTTCTGCAAGAAGGGATGAGGAGAAAGAGAGAAGAGCTCTTGCCTTTTCCTGGTCTTGTGGGATCCGAGTAGGAAGGAATCGTGAATGAGGAACAGTGGTAAATTCCAGGAAATAACCGGCTTGGGTGATTTTTAGAACCCATTTGTCTGAAATAGCCCAGACTCTGGAGAATTCTAGGAGTCTGGCTCCTACCCCAAAGACTGGACTGGTGTCCCATCAGAACTGCTTTGATTGTCTGTATGATCTACATCTGCCACTATTTCCCCTAGAAGAGGAGAGGTCTCCCTTCCATGGCTGAGTTCTGTAGAACTCTCTGCCAGATTTGTAGTGCCTGAAATCTTTATCCCGAAAGGAACGTCTTTCTTGAAGAAAAAATAGTTTAGGCCTACAATCTTGGGGGAGAAATGCTCCTTCCAGTACCCTTTTGATGCATTCATCAAGATGTTTCCCAAAGAGCATAACCCCCTGAAATGGAAGGACACATAAGCAATTTTTTGCTGAAGTATCTGCCATCCAATTTCGCAGCCAGAGAGCTCGTCTAGATGCTACAGACAAGGCCATGCTTCTTGAGATGATCTAACCAGATCTATAGAAGCATCTGAAGAAAACTCAATAGCTAGCCTTGGATAGATTGGAGTCCATTCTTCTATCCATGGGCTCTTGTAAAGACCCTGCGTTATCCACTGGAAGTGTGGTCTTTTCAGCCAGAAGCACAATGGCAGCATCCACTTTGGGAGCCATGTCCCATGGAGCACTGTCACTGGACTTGAACGGGTAGAGTCTTGCAAGATAACCTTGAAAAGAGACCTATTTGTCTGTCTTTCGTCACTCTTCCTTGATTAAATCATTGATAGCTTCATGGAGGCGAAAGGTGGGGTTTTGCTTTTTCAAATCAGCGAAATGTTTGTTCAAGGCAGGATCTTCTTCCGTTTTATCGCTGAGATCAAGGGTGTTCAGGACAGCTTCTTCTTGTTATCCATTAAGGTAGGGGATAAATGAGAGTCTTCATCTTGAGAAGAGAATTCATCATCTTCAAAGATCGGAGGCATCTCTTCCTCTGAGCTGACTTCTTGATTCCAATCAGGACTGAAGGATCTGTGCCTTTTCCTTGCTTTCTCTGCCTGTTGTAGACCTTCCGAAACAGCTTGTCTGATATATGAAAGGACATCCGTATTTGGTTCGGAAGGACTGGCTGCTGCTTTGAGACATGCCATGCAAAGTCTTTTCCCAGGAAGAACATATGAGTAAAACTAAGTATACAGGATTTAGAAAGGATACATACACTCTTTTTTTTTTTTTAGATAAATAAGATTAGAAAAAAGTGACTTACTCCGAACCTGTAGATTGCGACCTATTTTTGAAAGGAAGGACCTGGGGACTCTATCTTGAAAATGGGAAGCTAGAAAAATAAAAATAAAAGAATATTCCTAGCTCCCAACTAGAACAAGAAAAGGCTAAGGATTCAAAAGAAAGAATTCTAATAATACAATTTAAATAAAGACCATATGCTAAAAAAAAATGTTACCCCTCCTAATGATATAATTCTAGGAGATTGAAAGGAAGAGATTCCTGGAGACAGTATAAAAATAAATATTAATAGCCAGATACAAATAAATATTAAAAAGGCACTTACCTGCAGCCAAATTACCAAAGGTCCAAAGAAATTGAAAGAAAACAGCATCCACAGTGAAAGATATACAAGGAAGCATGAAGGGAGAAAAAACTCAAAGCTTTAATAAGATAAGTGTATCCTTACATGGAATTATCACTACACTGTTACGGGCACATCCAGCGGCTACCTATAGGATCACTGCAGCATGATTCCCCGGCCACTAAGAGTAGAGTCCTTCAGGAGGTCACCCTTGGTGAGGCGCCGTGTCCTGAGGCTTCCATGGGGAGAGAGGCTGAACTCCCCATGGGCTGGGGTACTGTTAAACCCAAGTAAGCCACAAAAGAAGAAAGGAGGTGTTAAAAGCATCCTATGTCCATGTGAGTGGACAGGAAAAAAAAAGACTGAGGACTTAGGGGAGGGATCTCTCTTATTTTTTTAATTAGGAGGTGTTCCTGTCCACTTTTGGAGTGGGAGGAGCTATACCCATCTGTAGTGCTGCCATGGATATATCCGGGAAAAGTACTATCTACCAAAAGGAAACCCCCCTCCTTATTGTGCCCACCTGCAATAAACATATTATATTGTACCAGCTGCACAGGAGAACATCTATCTAGATGGTAAACTTCAAAAGATGTTAAATGCAGCCACAGCAGAAACTTTATCTAACAACGTTACAAGAAATTTTAAATACGTCTAATTGAAGCCTAAAAACGCAGAGACGTCCTATTGCAAAATGTAATAACAGCAATTCTTAACATCATGCACATTCCTTGCTACATTATAAACAAAGTTTTAATTAATTGGATTAAAACTTTAATACAATAACCATGTGTTTACTGTATATTTCACCTGCTAAAGCAAATATAATCTTTTGTAGATTAAGAGATTGCCTGATAGATTATACTAAATATCTAATGTTTCCCTTCTTAACTCAAATCCATGGGCATATAAAACTGAATTGACAGTGCAGAACAATATAAAATATATGCAGTGGCATCTCCAGGTTACATACTTAGGGGAGCCACATAAGGGGCCAGGGAAAGATCCACTCAGCTCTCCCAAAGGCTGGGTGGATTTAAATAAAAATAAAAATAGCAATTTGTGAATGTGTGAGAAAATATGTGTGTGTCTGTGTGCTGAAAGGGCCTGTAAAGTGTGTGTGTGCATCTAGGGGCTGCATTGTGAGTGTATGTGTATTGTGGTTGCATTGTGTGCTTATCAACGAGCTGTATTTATTATATATATTTTGGTGTGTAATGAGGCATGTATGTATGTATGTGTGTGGGGGTGAAGGTATGTTGGTGAAGAGATGATGTGTGTGGGGGTGCACTGTGTGTGTATGCAAAGGTGTACTCTGTGTTGGTGGGAGTGTACTGTGTGGGGGGTTTTCAGTCTGTGAGGGTTTACTGTGTTCAGGGGGTGTAGAGAGTGGGATAAGGAAGAACTTTAAAATTTTTACTTTAATAATTGTTTACAAAAAAAAGAATATTCCCCTTTCCCTGATCTTACCTTGCAGGGAGGGGGAGGCACAATCAGATCTGTGGTGGTTGAGAAGGCTGCCTATCCATCGGGTACAGGGGAGGTCACAAGATGAGAGGTATCTCTTGGAGCTCAAGAACTTATAGAGACTGACCCATACAAACCCAGACTGACCCATACAGTGGCGTACTAAGGGAGAGGGCAGTCCGCTCCGGGTGCCACTCACTAGGGGGGTGCCCAGGGCACACTTTGACAGGGACTGGGTTGCTTACAGAAGTCTCCACGCTTGTTTCAGATCCAGCAGCAACAAGACCTCTGTTCACGCGATCTGCGAGAGCGTTGTAGTGGGTTGCCAGACCTGCTGCTGCTAGAGGTGGATGAAAGGTGGACACTTCTGGGCCCCTATGCTGTGCCACTGGATCACCAGGGACCTATGCTGTGCCACTGGACCACCAGGGAAGGTAGTGTGTCCCCCCCTCTCTGGACACAGGTAAGAATCAGAGAGGGGGGACAGGTAAGAGACAGGGAGGGGGCAGGTAAGGGTCAGAAAGGGGGGTAGGTAAGAGACAGAGAGGGGGAGACAGGTAAGTGTCGGGGGGTAGGTAAGAGACAGTGAGGGGGCAGGTAATAGACAGGGAGGGAGGCAGGTAAGAGTCAGAGGGGGGCAGGTAAGAGACAGGGAGGGAGGCAGGTAAGAGTCAGAGGGGGGCAGGTAAGAGACAGGAATGGGGCAGGTAAGAGAAAGGGAGGGGGAACAGGTAAGAGTCAGAGATAGGGGACAGGTAAGAGTCAGAGGGAGGGCAGGTATGAGATGGGGCAGGTAAGAGACAGGGAGGGAGGGCAGGTAGGAGTCAGGGAGAGGGGCAGGTAAGAGACAGGGAAGGGGGGCAGGTAAGAGACAGGGAAGAGGGGCAGGTAAGAGACAGGAAGGGGAGCAGGTAAGAGACAGGGGGGTGGGGGGCAGGCAAGGGTCATGGAGGGGGGAACCCAAACAATACACACTGTTTCCCAGCACTTATCCCACACAACACACACACTGGATATACTATACACACACACACACTGCATCTACTATACAAACACAGCATACACAGACTGATCCCCACACCCATACACACACAGACTGACCCCCCCCACACAGACTGACCCATACACACACAGACTGACCACCCCACAGATTGACCCATAAATACACTAACCCCCCACACAAACTGAACCCCCCACCCCCACACTGATCCCCCCACACACAGGCTGTCCCCCCACACACCCGTACATACACAGACTGACCCATACACCCACAGACTGACCCATACACAAAAACTGACTCCCCCACACACAGACTGAACCCCGCACCCAGACACACAGACTGATTCCCACACACACAGACTGGCCCCCCCCCACACCTATACACACAAACTGATGGAGCCCACACAGACTGACACATACTCACAAATTGACACCCACACACAGACTGACCCATACACATACTGAAAATCCCCCTCCCGCCCACCCCCCCCACACACACACAGACTGAACCACACACACTGACTCACACTTACCAGCAGCTGCCTGGATGCCTTTGTGCAGAGCTGAGCTTCCTCTCCCTGGCTCTCCCCTGCACTACTCTCCATGACCCAGGAGGAAGTCCTCCCCCTCTGTCCACACGTCGGAAAAGGGTGGAACACAGTTCCACAGTGACAGTGCTTGTGAACGCAGTACAAATTGTATGATGAAGGGGGGGCACTGCATGATGTAGGGGGGCCATGGCCCCCACTGCCCCTTCCCCCCCAGTGACACCATAAATATATGTGCAAGAACCCACAGTCTTAGAATGATTAAAGTGATACAATAAGAAACTGGTAAGGATCAATCTCTGTCTCCAACCAATATTATCCCCATAAAATGTCCTGACCAAAATACTCCAAAATACTCAACGGGGATTGTAAAGAAATGGTGAACGCAGTGAGTAATAAATAAATGAGATAGTAACAAGAACAAAAAAATGATAACAAAATATCCATATTACCAATATTATTTGACACCCTATTAAAATCATTATAAGATATAGATAGGGATAAAAACAAAAATCCCTCATTCACCTAAACACTGTCCATAAGATTACAAATGCACAGCAGACAACTTGCTCATGCCACTTGCAGCCATAAAATAAAATTGCTGGACATATTACTTAAAGGAACACTCCAAGCATAAGCACTAATGTCTCCTGCAGCCCACTGGGCACTGTACCCCACCTCCTCTCTGCAGCCAGGAGATCTGAGAGGTTCCGTTTAGGATCTTATGTTAATTCTCCTAGGAGCTTAGGCCTGCACCACTGGGCTTAGCTAATGACACAAAGCGCTTCTGGCTCTCTGAAGGCTGTAGTTGAGGCGGGGAGCGGTTTACGGCAAACCTAGGTAAAAAATTAAATAATTCTAAAACTATTTGATTAATTACATTTGGGGAGCCAGGTTAGTCACTAAATAATAAGAATTGAAAGTGAATTTCAAATTTAAGGCCGTAGAAGCCAAAAATCTCAGCTATGCTTCAATTTCTGCTACTTTGGCATTAAATTTGAAATTCTGAACTAACGCCACTTCATTTCTACTAAGCAGCAACTTTAAGGTAAGGAATGAAATATGGAAGACTCCACCAAATTTATTTCACTTTTGTTACTACATTATTCATTTACATTAATAATCATACAATTTGTATCTATAGTTAAAACCAAAGAATAAAAGTTACCTGTGCTCTTTCCACATCCCTATGTATTTTTAAACAAATGGAGGTTTTTAGTTACCTCCAATGGCCATGAGAGGATATGCCCACCTGCCACGTCAAGGCAGACCTCTTAGGTGGGTCCTAACTCTAACCATTTGCCTTGCTTCCTTGAGCTTCTGGTAGAAATATGTCCAATTATATGCATCCCTACATGCTGTATAGTTAACTGATGTAATATTTTGTATTTTCATTTACATGGAGCTATTAATATTTCGGCTGATAGAATTTGGTTGGCAAATATTTCAACTGTATACAACAAATGTCTACTTTGCTCTATTACTCCCCTCAACTCCTGTCCCTTCTAGCTATAAATTCTTTCAGATAACTGTGCATCTCTAGTCCTTAGGCCCAATTCCACAAAACACCAGAAATAAACCAACTTAATCTCTACTAATCAATACTCACCCCCTTGGTTTCTTCTAACTCTAGGGATGTGTACACTGAACTTGAAATTGTCATTACTTTATAAGGGAATCTGAAATTTTAGTTCAAAACAGCGGAGCTTATAACAGATCAAAGTTGAAGAATATTTTCAATCTGACTATTTTGACCTAACATTACATTGTGCAATTTGTATTTTGTCAATTATGTTATTTTCCAGCCAGTGTATGATTCTATCTACCGTTTAGCAGAATATACAATACATTTTCTTGTTGCTATGTCGCATTAAAAAGCAGGGATTTTTTTGTTTTATGTAACAGGGAAGAGGATAAATGTCAACTCAATGTATATGTTGACACAATTAAGGCTACAAATTACGGCACAGAACTGCTGGTTTCTAGTAAATGTTTCCCAGCATGTTAAAATATTTATATTTGTTGGAAGCAGCTGTGTCAAAGTGCTTGTAAACCAGCAGGTGTCCCTGTTGTGTTGCTTAAATGCTAAACAGACTTGTTTTGAAAAAAGTCAGCGGACAGGCCGGTGGTATAGGTAGAAACTGTAAGTTCATTGAAGAGTGGAGTCCTATACACAATCATTGCAACTTTGACCCTGTTTTCTGGCAGATAAGATAAAGTTCTCTAATGCTGAGTTGCATTGGCGGATAAGGCCTAAAAAGGGGCAGTGGGTCCTCAATGGCATAAAAACTCTAATAAGATGTGTTGGAGCATTTAGGGTGGCTGCCTATCTCTTCTTTTGTGGAGATGTTCTTCTCCTTTAAATCCCCATAAGTTCCCATAGAAAAGCTAAGAAATAACTCCAATAGTGCTAACCTATCGCACAACTGTGCATAGTTATAAAAAGCAGATGATCAACTCACATGACTGGGAGTGCTCTCTTTCGATTGAATTACAGGGATAATCTTTAGACGGTGGTAGTAAATCTTTAGGAAAGAGTGGGGAAAGGTCAACTTTTAGTGGGATAAAAGCTAAACGTATTATAGACTAAAAAAACAAGTATCAAAGTATAATAAAATATCATATAGGAATAGTAAAATTGCAAGTAAAAATAGCTATGGGTATTAGGACATGCTTTTCATCTAACCAGACAATATAAATTTGTGTGCAACTTAGTACGTTTTACTGGTGCCAGATACCATCAAACATCTGTATTAACATGGCACTATTTTAAAAGCCCTCCGTCTTTAAACAGTGCATAAGTCTGGTTTGTAACTCTCACAACACATCTCTAGAATTATTCCTGTGAAGGTGCACTGTTGTAGATCTGCAATAAGACAAACAGGGAGAGTTTTTGCCATTCTTAAAAAAGTCACACTGCAGACTGGTCTTACCATAATACAGTTCATGATTAAAAAAAGATATTATACTTTATAATGAGTTTATAAGGCATTCAAAATGCTATTTTATTTTAAAAAAAAATAAAATTCCCTTTTTACAGTTTTTCCAAGAGAACCGCTCCAAATTCTGGTAACCTTGATGTAATGCAAGAACTGTCTCATGCAGATCACTGTGTATAATGTGAAATGTTGCTGTGGTAACAGCAAGTTCTTAGTGTCTGTATCACATACAGCAATGTAACAGTTTTTCTGCATTTTTGATGACACAGTGATATTAAAACACTGTTAAGAATAGTTTAGAACAATGTTGCTTATTAGGGGTGTGGGACAAGGATGGTATTATGCATACACCTTACTGAGAAGGTGTATGCATGTGCATGTGCTCATCTGTCGCTCCAGCACAAAGGGCTTCTCAGTGAGATGCCTCTGATTGGAGAATTCTCTTTCAGTCTGTGCTGGGCAAAAAGGAGAGAACCTGCAAGTGCCCTGCATGAAGAAGGAAAGAAGGAAAGACTTTGTGTGTATGTCTGACTGTGTGTGTTTTGACTATTTGTGTGTGTTTTTGACCTGTTTTTGTATTCATGTTTTTTTTAGCTATTTGGGTGTGTGTTTGTATGTGTCTGTTTGGCCACTTGTATGTGTGTGTTCAGCTGTTTGTGTTTACTTATAGCTGTATGTGTGTTTTGGTCATTTGTGTGTTTGGCTATTTGTGTAAGTATATGTGTATAAGTGTGTTTGCTTAATTGTGTATGTGTCTTTGCGCTTGCCTATCTTTGTAGGTAATTATGTGTCTGTACTTGGCTGTTTGATTATGTTTGTATGTAAAGAGTTGTGCAAAAACTAATCATGTGTATGTAAGAGTAAACATGGGTTGATATATGTGTGAAGGACTGATCTTGCATGTTCCCGTATGACAGAGAATGTGGTAGTAGGAGCACATAAACATGGCTGGGCCTAAGACTTAGGAATAAAATTATTAGGGAAAAGTTAGATTTGGGGGACTGTAGCATTTGGTGTAGTCAAGGTTTAGAATGGCTTAGGGGGGTTAGGGTAAAGAATAATTTAGAATTCATAGAGCAATCTTTGGGACAGCCTATGTATGGAAAGAAACGGCAGCAGCTTTTTCACTCACTTCAAAGTATAAATGAGCTAACTCTAGATCAATTTAATGGAAGCCTCTTCCATGCTTCTACGCACTTATGGAAATATTAGATTAGATTTGCACGGGGCAAAGATTTTCTGAGAAATGCACAAATTTCTAGGTTGTTTTGATATTCCTGTTGACAGAGGAAGACGTGAGAATGGCTACATAGAGCAAATGGTCTCAGAATGTTTTTTTCCATTATGCTCCATCAAACGCTGTTTTTTTTTTTTTACCTTTGGTACACAGGATGTCTTTTTAACTTAAAATGATATATATGTATGACACCCTGCATCATGGACCATTTGATTGCTTTCATAATATACTGAAGCACCTGAAAAATGAACGGCTGTTACAAAAAGAAAAACGCGGAGACCACTTGTCATCCCTAAAAACACTTTACTATTAACAAACTATATGCATCACATCCTCCACTTAAATAATTTTACCATCAACTGTCAATGCAAACGTCTGATCTTAGTGGAGCTATCAACTCAACCAAAAATGGCTGAATGTTTCTGCTTTTAAAGCTTTTGTCTCGCTTGCATTTCCATTAACACTTGTGTTGCTGAATACAACAAAATAATGTAAAATCTCTATTAATATACATTATAATATACATTATATACACAAGATAAATCTCCCCTTATTAAGGTGGCTCTCTCCTGCCAGAGCTAAATATATAAATACAAATAGCAAGATATGTGTACACAACCCCAGTGAAAAAAGTGTATAATTTAAAGCAGTCCGGAACTTCCCTGTATTGGGTGAAGTATCCAGATGGATCCCCGAAGACTTCCTCCTGTCTTCAACAAATATATACAAATAGAATAGGGGATAATCTGCTAAATACAGATAAAATTAAAAAACATAGCGTTTAACTGTGTGGGAGTTAGTGACAATGTGCAACTACAATTGGTCACTCACAAATTCTTTCCTTCAATATCCACTGTATTTTCTCATTCTCACACTCCCATCAGTAGGTTGGCATATGTAGCTCAAGAGAAAAATATATATACAAAAAAAGATGTAGTGCACTTCCAGAGTATAATAAAAAGGAATTTTAATAACTTACATATAGGTATCAAACAATTTGCATGTCACCATAGGGGCGTGCACTACATCTTTTTTTGTATATATATTTTTCTCTTGAGCTACATATGCCAACCTACTAATGGGAGTGTGAGAATGAGAAAATACAGTGGATATTGAAGGAAAGAATTTGTGAGTGACCAATTGTAATTGCACATTGTCACTAACTCCCACACAGTTAAACGCTGTTTTTTCATTTTATCTGTATTTAGCAGATTATCCCCTATTCTATTTGTATAGAGCTAAATATTTGTCTGTTTTCAGTAATTTAGGAGCAGAGGCCAGCCTGCAGTAAGTTAGAGCTTTCCTTTATGTTTAGAACGAAAGCCTGAACATTATTATTTAAAAGAAAACTGGAAACAAACAGAATCTCAACAAATAAGCTGCTTGCCTGACGCATTTTGTTTGACGGAACATCTATGTAGGTAACAGTATCCAGGAAGGTAGTAAGTAGAAATTGTAGTGTTGTATTGTGTGGAAGATTGACTTGTACATGATATAGCCTGGAAGGTTAGAGAGTTTAGAATAAAGAGATGTATAACAAATTGAAGGTGCTTTATTTCAGCAAAATGAAGGTCGAAAGTTGCTTATGAAGCTCTAGATCAGGGGGAGACAAACTGCGGCACTCAAGATGTTGTGGACGACCTCTCCTGATACTTTGCCAACATTATGGCTCTAAGTATATTATGTAGAGATGTAGTCCACAACATCTGGAGCACCCCTGCTCTATGTTTATGAGTTAAAGGACCACTCCACAGGTCTAAACACCCCCCAAAAAACCCACCGTTCAGTAGAAATACTCCAAATGAATACATGCATGCATAGTTTCATGTTTTTATTTATTAGAAGTATAGTCTAAAAGAGATTACAAAAGCTGTTGTTCTTATGACTACAGCCTTTGTAAGCCCCTCCCCTTTTCCCCGGAAAAAGGGGAGGGGCTTTTATTTTCACAGGAAAATAACCAATCAGAGGCTTCCCACTGAAAAGCTTCTTAAATGGACTTCACGTGCACACACACGCCGGCTTGTGCACATGCATGCACACAGTTGCGTGCACGTGTGCCGACTCGTGCACACGCACACAATGCTAAGTGAATGCGAGAAGGTTTGTACACCTGAGGAACTTATTTAAAGGTCTGTGAGAGAGGTAGGCACACCCACGTAGAGTGTGCCTGCCACTTCGGTTAGCTCAGGGGAGCTAACGGAAGTAGGAAGGAATCCTCGCTGGTTGCCTGATTAAGAGCCAGCGGGGAGTTCCCAAGTTAATTTATAAAAGTTCTAATGTATATGAAAACAGCACTTTTATACACTGGGGTTAAATGTGGGCACTCCTCACCCATACATTTTGGAGTGTGGAGTGGTCCTTTAAATACAGTTCTGTACAAGAAAAAAATACTCTTTTTCTCTCTCTCTCTCTCTCTCTCTCTCTTTATATATTTTTATGTAGCTGATACCTTGTTTAGTGTGATTGGGACGGAAGCTGGAATTGTAGAGGTAGTTTTACCTGTCTGTGGGTTATAATACCGCTAAACTAATCTACCCTACTATGGCAGATACTAAATAAAGCCGCATAAAAAAGCAAATGATCAAACTGATTAGAAGAAAAACACAAATCATCAGCGACATAGATTTTCTTACGTATTGTAAGAAAATGAGTCTACTCCCTAATGGACTCCGAATTAAGAACCCACTTTCAGCTACCCACAACTCAATATATGCTGAGAATCTTTGCAGACGGACCAGTGAGAAACTACGCAAAAACTTAATCCACCAGCTATATGGCCAAAAACAAAAATTACTCTGCCATAAGCAGTCCTTATTCCAAGATCTTCAACAGGTCACATCCGAAACCAAAGCAATAGAAATACAAATGGGTTATTTCTCATCAGGGAAAAGAAAAAGAAACTGGCAGGCTCACACAGCACAAAGCAAGCCCAAATGAAAGATCAACTGATTACACCATTGAAAACCAACTAACTTCCACCGGAACTACCAAGGACCCAAACCAAACTGAGCCTGCTAACTACTTTGAATACTGCATGGACAATACTGGGATTCTTAACCTCTCCAATCATCACCTGTCAATACCTGAGAAATCTGTCTTATCCAAGGGGCTAACATTCTGTCCAAGCACAAAACTGGATCACATCTAGTTGTATTCAGACTTGGAAGAATTTTTTAAAATAATGAGGCTTAACCCCTTCCCGACCGCGGACGTATCAGGTACATCCGGCAAAAAACGGTCCTTAAGGACCGCGGACGTACCTGATAAGTCGGCGGCAAATTTGAGCACTGGAAGCGATCATGATCATTTCCAGATGCTCTGATCGTATTGCAGCAATGCCTCGAGGCATCGTGCAACAACTCTCCTTACTGTCAGGCGCCGGGTGATCAATCCCCCTGCAGCGATCACTTCTGGGTTGCTCCGATGCTCTGCCTGTGCTGAGTGCCTTGAGGGGGTCAAGGCACTCAGCAAAGAATAAATAAAATGTAAAAAAAAATCATAAAAATCATAAAAATAAATTAATTAAATATATATTAACCCCCAGCTATGTGGCTCCCAAGATGGCGATGCCTTTCTAAAGACAGTGCATCATTGAGCTTCTGGGGATGTCCCTAGCCTGCCTCATCATAAAGGCAGGCTAGGGACATCCAATCAGAACTTGCCCCAATAATAATATTTAATCTACCTATGATCCCCATTTTTCTGATCAGGTCAATATAAGTAAATATTAACTCTGATCAGTGTGGATCTCCCTCCCTCCCTCCCTTCACTTGTGTTTTAGTGAGAGAGGGAGAGAGATCTGTGTTTTAGGTAGAGAGATTTAGGTATTTTTAGGTAGGGATTTGTAAAATTGTGAGACCCAAAGGCTCTTTTCAGAGCTATTAACCCCTATCTTGCACTTTTTTGCTGTCTGTGCATTCTTTAAGGGGTTCATTTTTTGTGATTTTTTTTTTTGTGAGACCCATAAGCTCTTTTCAGAGCTATTAACCCCTATCCTGCCAGTGATCACTGTATAGATCACCGGCTCTTGCACAGCAGCACTTATTTTGCTGTCTGTGCATTTTTTTTTTAGTGGGGGTTTTTTGTGTGTGACAGATCACTAAATAAAGTGATTGTGATCATGTCACAGAGGTCATATAGCGCTGAGGAGGCATATGCCATCCTTGCATTAGAGTCTGACTCGTCTATGTCTGACTCCTACCCAGATACATCACTAGATACAGTGTCTGCTGCTAGTGATGTATCTACTTATGATGTATCTGTGGCTGCTAGTCCCCCTGCCAGAAGGAGATGTGCTGCTGCAGCTGGCAATACTGCTGAGGAGTGGGTAGTGCCTCATCGCCAGAGGCCACTGCAAATCCCAGCATCAATGTGGATGTCGCAAGGATTTAGCCCTCAACAGTTTTGGAGTTGTTTCTGGGTGATGATGTATTGGGGAACATTGTCGCCCAAACTAAGTTATACGCCCATCAGTTCCGTGCTGCAAAGCCTGACTCTTTTTTGGCAAAGCAGCAATGGGCCCACATTAATGTGCCAGAATTAAGTTTGGGCATTGACTATGCTGATGGGCATCATAAAGAAGCCCTCCATCTGCTCCTACAGCAGTAGCCCCATCTTCTCTCCCCCCATTTACTCCCAGTGTATGTCGAGGAAGAGGTATGAAATGATTCTACATTTCATGCACTTCAGCGACAACAGCCTGTGCCCCTGTAGGGGAAATACCCAGTTTGACAGGCTGTATAAAATCCACCCCCTGATTACCCACTTCACAGCCAGGTTTGCACCTGGAAGGAATATATGCATGGATGAATCCCTGATGAAGTATAAGGGAAGGCTGGGATTCAAGCAATATATTCCTTCCAAGCACTCCAGGTATGGTGTAAAGGTGTATAAGCTCTGTGATAGTGGGACTAGGTATACTCAGGCCTTCTGGGTGTACGAGGGAAAGGATAATCACCTTGATCCTCCAGGTTGCCCAGAACATATGGGAACCAGTGGCAAGATTATCTGTGACCTGATATTCCACCTGATGAACAAAGGGTACCACTTGTATACAGACAGTTTTTATACAAATGTCCTTTTGTTCAAGCTACTGTATTGTTTTGATACCGTAGCTTGCGGCAGAATAAAAAAGAGCAATGCAGGTTTCCCAGGACAACTTGCACGCACCGGCTACGAAGGGGGGAGACCTCAGCTCTTCGCCAAGAGAAGCTGTTGGCAGTTAAGTAAAGAGACAAGAAGGATGTGTACCTTTTTAGCACCACCATCCACACTGAGAGGACTGTGGAGGTCTCTGTACATGGCAGAGCTGAGAGCACAAGGAAGCCAGTGTGCATCAAGGCCTATAACCGGCATATAGGTGGGGTTGATCTGGCAGATAAGCTGCTGCAGCCCTACCGAATTATACCAAAGACAAGGGCCTGGTACAAAAAGGTTGCAATCTACTTAATGCAGATTGCAACTCACAACACTTTTTTGTTGTTCAAAAAAGCAAACTCTGGAATGCAACTGAGTTTTTACAGTTTCAACTCCAGATCATTTTGGGGATTTTGTGATGCACCTGCATCCCGGGCGGTGATGGGAGAGAAAAGAATTGGGGCTACATATTTTATTTTTAAAATCCCCCCTACTGTGGCAAAGCAGAATCCCCCAAAAAGATGCAGAGTCTGTTTTAAGAGGGGGCAGAGAAAGGATACCGTATATTACTGTCCTGATTGCCCTGGACAGCCTGGACTCTGCATTGGGGACTGCCTCAAACGATACCACACACTGGTCCATTTTTTTATTTTTTTTTAACATTTGCCATTCAGTTTTTTTTTTGGTTACATTTGCCCTAAGTATGGTTGTACTCAGGAGGCCTTGCAAAAATCAACCTGGAGTGTTTCCTTGCAATAATCAACAACAGGCTCTCCTAAATCACAGTCAAAAAGCAACGTGTGTGTAAAAATTAAAATTGAAAAATTACCACCACACACTTTCTCATCAAAGTGTGCATCAAAGGCATCAAAGCACTCCATATACATTTTGAAACCCATAACCACTATATCTCAATTATGCAAAGAACGGTTGAGGTCATTATTAAATAGTTTTTTACAATTTCTCTTCTGTTGCCCAAAGCTCAGACTCAGTCGTCTGCATTAGCCCATCCAGCTTTGGAAAGTGATGAAAGGCAAGCTACTGAGTTTCTCTCAAGTTTTTGTCCATTCTCAGAATTCTCATATTCTCTGTTTTTGGACATGACTTTAGCTGATGAGAAAACCTTATTTTTTTTTTAAATGGCTCAAAATGTTTATTTTTCAAATGGGAAGATAGAGTACAAAAAACTATTTGTGCAATAACCATTGCACTTTATGTAGTGGTTAAATAAAGTTATGGTTTCTGAAAGTGATATTAAGATTTGTTTTAAGAAAAATCAAGATGATATATTCATGTTTACTCAACGAATTATCCCAACAGTGCCCATGTCAGGGTTTGGTTAATCAATCCCATGATGTCAATTGTATGACACATTACATTTTAATTACAAATATGTGAACTGAGAGTTTTAGTAATCTTGTAGCTAGTAGATAGCGTGTTCTATCACAGTAAATGTGGAACGGTTCTAGAGCCAGTTATATTGCAATTTGTTCAGAGATCTCAAAGAAAGATATAGAATTTAATTGCACCAATAACATTGGATCAGAGATAGCTTCTACTTGATTTAAAGATGTGATTATATGCAAACAAAATCACATTTTTGTCCTCTGTGGCTAGTCATATTAGCTCATTCCTCTCCAATAGTGTCTTTTTTTCCAACTTGTGGGGCTATGAGAATTATTTTCCTCATCTTAAGATACTGCAATGATGTCTTAGAAATAAGAAACTTTTCTGGAATTAATTTTGGCTCAGTAGCAGCATCAAGGCACATTGCCACAAATGGGCATTTACAAATATCTCACAGCAAACACACCCAAGTAATTTTTACAGTTTCATATGCAACTTATAATATTTGTTACATACATTTTTTTTTAATTAACCTTTTTATTATTTGAAAAAGTGATACAAAAAATTGTATACGTATAAATATGTGTAAGCTTTATTATTTTGTATATCAGGAGGTACATAAAGGTGAAATGTTAGGATAAGTGAAATGAAATATTTTTCGTGTTGGGAATACTGTGAACGAATCTAGATTGATTGCAGAGCAAACATGACCCAGGCGTAACACTTTTTTAAATTTTAACTTTAAAACCATCACCAAAAACATTGGCGTGCTAAAAAAATAAATATATAAATAACAATTAATATCTATTGACTAATATGCATATAGATCAAAGTAAAATAAATAGAAACACACTATTAGCAACATAAAATAGAATATGAAAGATAAATTAACAACTAAACATTTTGAGAGAAATAAGAAAGGCCAACCAAGTAGAATAATAATAAAAAATAATTAATAAAATAGGGAGAGGAGTAATGAGGTAATGAGAAAAAAATTGAAAAGACCTAGAAGGTAAAAATAATGAACTGTGTGAGAAAAATTATAACATTTTGAGATTTGAGAGTTTAAAAAAAAAAAGAGGGGGCTAGGCAAAAAAAAATAATTAGAAAACTTAAAAGGGGTGAGGTGGACATGTATGGAAAATGAACAAAGGGATGGGAAACATTAATTATGAAGGATAGAAAACTGCATTTTTTTTTTACTAACAGGAACACACACATTCACTGACAGACACACACTGACACACACCCTGATAATGACACACTCACAAATTGTTATTTTTTCAATTTAAATCCACCTAGCCACTCTACCTTTGGGAGAGCTGGAGTGGATTCTTTACCTGGGGGTTCAGAGGGGCTGATGTCCCTGGAATCCAGTGTAGGTGCTGGGCTGTATGGGCAGTTTTTCAGGCTCCTGTGCTTCTCAGTGGGCGGGCGGGCAGGAGTCCGGTCAATGTTGGTGGCAAGGGAGCTGTGATCTTCCTGCTCAGCTCCCTTGTGCCCTGCTTAGTGATGCCGGGAGCTGGAATTACATCATATTCCGGCTCCCGGCATCACTGCAGGTCGCGTGAGGGAGCTGAGCAGTAGGAGCTCAGAGGACAGCGCTCCCTCGTCGCCCGCCTGTAAAATAGGCAGCTGCCCACCTCAGGGGGCCCCAAGTGGACCAGGAGGCCCGCTCTTTGACCCCCCATGAAAGAGGCCTATAAGGGGCAATCGTTTTTGCCGCCCTCCTGAAAGTGCCGCCCAAGGCAAATGCCTTGTCAGCCTCGCTGAAGATACAGCCCTGCTCGGGGGGTGCGGGCAAGGGGAGGATATGACAGAACTATTCAAATATATATAGGGTCAGTACAAATTGTTAGGTGTTAACCTATTCATTATTAGGAATATATAACAGGGAAGAGGTCACCCAATAAGACTGAAAGAAAATTGTTTTTGCTTATAGTAGAGGAAAGGATTCTTTACAGTAAGAATCATAAAGATATGAAATTCTCTACCCAAAGAAGTTGTCATAAAATTCTGAAGATATTTGAGATATTTAAACAAAAACTTTGGCGATTTTGATGAGAAAAACAGAGTACTCAATAATATAATTAACATGTATATGAAGAAGCTGTTGATCCATAGAGAAATCTGATTAAAATCTGGTCCGTTCTGTGGCATATCTGACCATCCCTTCAAATCTTTTAACAAAGCGGAAAGTGTCAAAGAAAACCAAATCTTTTTCATTCAGGGCATAAATATTAGGTAAGCAGAATGTAACACCATTAAAGACATCATCAACCAATAGGAATCTACTAAGCTTGTTTCGTAGAACTGAAGTTTCCATGAGGTGGATACTTAAATCAATCAGGAGGGATAGTCAACGTTGCTAAGTAGCTGAGCGGGTGTGGAAGTAGGCTGGTAAAGCTCTGACCCGAAATAAAGTTAACACATCTTCCCAAGTGTGTATTTCCTGAAGAAACACAATGTTGGTTCTAATCTTAGTATATTATTTAATAGTTATGTTTAACTCTATTACTGAGCCCTTGGACATTATGAGGCAGCTCTTCAGACCACTATGTGTTCGCTCCTGTTTGGGTACAGCAGTCAGATGTTATAAGATGATGGTGTGGAAAAGAGAAAAAAAAGGAAGGACTTACAAAGCTTGACAAGAACATCTTTTAGAGAAAATGAAATATTATGTAGAATGAGATATTAGCTTACCCCTCTGCTTGGTAATATAAATCTCAATGTGGAGTGATACATAAAAGAGAAAAAAACATAAAACAAATCTAGTGCAGATGGTATTTGCAATATACTATATGCAAAATAAATAAAGGTAGACACACTCACAGTCTTCAGAGCTTGAGGATAATGCTCTATAATAACACAGTGGTGCTGTTATAGGTAGCACCACACCTTCTTGGATAAACATGAATCTCAAGGCAAGCAAAACGTAGGAGATTATGGTGCAGCACCCTGTAGGTGTTGTTTTCCTGTACCCTTTCCTGACCAATACCTAATTATGGTCAGAGAGAAGAGACTCTTGTTTTGGAAGTACCAGCTGCTATACCGGGATCTAACAAGCACTAGGAACCTTTATGATTGCATGTATGTAACTATGTTCATTAAAGCCATAACCTATGGTTGATGGCTGAGGGGATGTCCACTCAAGTTTCTTATTGAATTAGAGCCTCCATCTGCTGGCTACAAGATGGCATGGTGGGGGACATTAGGATGTCCTCCCTGCTTTTTAAATTTAATACCCCCACCCAGTGCCCATGGGGACATGGGGGGGGGGGGGGGGCATGGTACTGTGCTTATAGCTGCCCAGTTGCTAGTTTTAATTAAAGTGAGCAGACACTTACCTTAGTGTGGTATGGGGGTTGTATCAACCCCAATATGCTGTTTTACAATTCTTTTTTAATGAATAATAGGGTTAGTCATGGAAATATTTTGATAAATGTGCTTCTAATGCACATTTATCTGCATTTTTTTCCCGATCTCTCCACTGTTTATTGAGTTTGGGTGCTTGAATTTTGGCTGGTATTAAATCGAGCAAAAATGAAAAAAGAAAAATTGTTCGAAAACAGTTGCAAATTATCAACTGCTTTATGCTGATAGAATTAAATCGAGGCCTTAGTTCTGTAATCCCACCTTAGTGGTGTCTCATTGCCAAAATAACGATACAGGAATAATGTATTGCTGTAATAGCTTCTGCATGATTTATGGTATTGATTATATGCAAATTGCATCATGTTTCTGCCTCTCTTGTAGACAAAAAGATTAATCCAATCCTTTCCAAAAATGTTGTAAGTTTATGTGTAGTGTTGAAGACTAGTGGCTTGTTTCCCTGCTGAGTCTCTTTGAGTTGCAAAGATGTCATTCTGTCAGCTACAGTAAAGTGTTTTTATACTCCCTCCAGATAGAGCACAGACTTTTGCACAATAAGAACTACAGTTAATTAGCTATCACATCCGGCAAAGAAAAATATCACATACAGTGCATCTTGTCAAACAAGGGGAAAAAAAGCCATTCAGTTAAACAAAGACATACAGTTTAAACCATTGCGCCCATCACTCAATTTAACACAGACTGTGAAATATTTAAAGGGACACTTAAAGATAATTTTGACAGCTCCTGAAAAATGTATTTAAATGTTATTCAAATAATCATTAAAACCCAATCAAAACCCAAACTACATCCTCTGATGTGCATTGTCAAGTGTGTAGAAAATAGAGATTAGTCAAGATCCTCCAGTCACCTGTCCTCTCATATCTTTATACATGAGAAAAGGTGAGAGCGCACATGTATAGCCTCAAAACAGTGTGTGCTCAATCATTTCTTATTGAGATACAGCTGAGGTCACCTCATGTTTCATGTTATTGAGGTCCATTTCGCCATCTATAACATACACAGGGTAGACTGTGGATCATATGTATTGAGGCTTGGGGCTGGCCTCCTATCCAAAGATAGAGGGCCCTCTTTGGTATGGACTTAAAATTACCTCAGCAGCCCTGACCCAAATCCTGTGGGTAGCCACCAGGATGTGTTTTGAAGTTTTGTTTTGTTGTTAAGACTTTCAGTTGTGTGTGACTGAGCCCTAGTTGAAACTTAGTGTTCATTATATGTCTATATTCCCCTTCTGTTTCATTGTTCTTCTGTCAGGGATGGTTTCTATTTCCCTGGGACTGGGTTTTCAAGCCAGTTCAAATTAAATTTTTGCTTCTACACTCAGATGAAGAGTAATGGTTTGCCTCTATTGTGTAGACATTGCGGTCTCCTCTCAGGTTAAATTCAATGTCAATGTCTGCCCACCAGTTGTATTAACATTGTACTGTATATAAACCCTGTGTTTGTACATATGAGGAAGTGTTGGTTCAGAATGCACTAGGCAGTGTTAGGTGTCTATAGGAAATGGGTAAAAAAACTGCTACTTGTCCAGAGTGATTCTGTTTAAAATCTGCCTTCTAACAGCACATCACTGCCGTGGCTCCTGATACTGAGAAGGAACAAATGACAGGTCTGGTTTGCTTGCTTCCACCTAGCTCTCTTGTTCCAGTTATATTCTACAATAGGAGGTAGAAAACTTTGTTTGCAAACGATGCTTCGATGCTTGTGGATTTTTTATGCAACCACAGGTTTATGAGTTCCGTTATGAGATAAAGAAGGTTAGATTTCCTCACTGCTTTTCAAACCTTTATGAACGCATTTACAGAAGCCACATACATGCCTTGGGTCTGCTTGAGAAATGTATTTCAATTAAACATTTTTTATTGAAACAGATTGTAAAGTAAATTAGGTTTGTCCAAAAACTCTTTTGTGTTGGGCACACACCAAGGTTTTGTGATTGTTTTGGGAAAAACTATTTGGATAAACAAAAAGATGGGAAAATGTGCATATTCTGCAAATTATATTAGACATGATGTTATAAATATTATGTGTATATTTTTCAGTACACTGATTGGCGCATTTTTTGTGAGCTATCAGGAAAAAAATCTGTGTAGCACGACTGGTGATGGTACAAAATTGATAAAAGTTGCTAACTGATCTTCTTATGTTTAGTATCAGGTATGATAAGATAAGAATATATTTGGTGTCTCCTCCAGATGTCTTGAGAAGACCCACTGTTGTGCTTGTTGTAATGAAATGACAATGTGATAAAAACATTAGATCAGATCATGCACAGGTCCTCATACAGTGTTAGTACCCTTTTCAGTTGATATCTACCTGGGAGGGCTTGTAAAGTAGACTCTGTCCATTAGTGTGCGTGTTTGTGAAGTCATAAAGATTTTCCGTTTTGATAGTTCTGGTGTTGTTAGGATTATGTTGAACTTAACCACCTTTTCCGCATACAGAAAGGAGCTGCAAGATTCCATGAGCCAGTTGTGGACTATTCTGGACAGAAAGGAAAGCCCCTGCTGCAAGATTCCCCCAGCCAGTTCTGGTCTGTTTGTGTTGATTAGGCCTCCAGTGTTTGTACCCTTTGATCCAGTGTTGCTACTTCTGTTCTCAACGAGGCCACCTTCATCTGGATGAGGGTCTTGATGTCTTCCAATAATGCTGTGAGGTCCACTCATGGTGTGGTCATCGCAGTTAGCACCCTTAAGTTTGCCTATATCTGCCCTAGAGACACTTAGCTGTGTAAAACCTCCTGAGGACTCCAATCTGGTTGGAGACGCGAGCATCATCTTGAATCCTGGACCCGTGCTTCTCTGCCCCAGCGTAGTAGCCAGAAAATCATCCATTGGGCCATTCTGCAAACCCTCATATCTCTTGTTGTGTCCCATCCTCTGAGTTTTTACCATGAGAAGCAACAAGTTTTCAGGTCAGTCTCGGTGGAGCACACTTCCTATGCCACCATCCACCAGGAAGCCAGGCCACGCCCATTACATTTTTTGTCATTGACCTGCAATCCTGATGTATTGTTACACGATCTTATCCACATGAGGTTGTTGCATTACTCCATGTATAATATCCAACTGATATTTTTCATTGGGAAGGCCAACTAATTTTTCTAAAACATTCAAGTAACCATGGGTGCCAGGTTTTTCACAGTCACCTCCTGAATAAAGCTCCTTAGACACACATTGCTTCTTTGGGATCTGTTGGATAAAACCTCCACTGCATCTTCCAAATAAAGATTTTTCAAATGCATTAAATAGTTTTCATCTTATGTGACATTGTATAAGATCCTCCATATGTGCTTCAGGTCCCTGTTGCTCATGCTCAATTTGTAAATCTCTTACTTAATTTATATGTGTCTTACACATCAATCATGGTTACTGGAAAGACCTTAGTGTTGGCCATGGTTTATTCAAGGCTTCTATGCCATCCTGTGTGGCCATTGTGGAGCCTTGTCACTGCACTATATTCTCACACTCTGCGTGTGAGGAGGCCATGGGTCCATCATCTTGCATAGCCCTATTGTGCTGACTGGTTGGGAATATTTGAGGAGAGTGGGTTTTTTTAGGCTTATTTTATTAGAAGGATTTGATCCTGTTCTTAGGCAGCAGGGCTACTAAGTGAGTAAATAAAATCGAAATTGACTGGGTTAAGTTTAGTAATTTATCAATTAAACTATAGGCACCCAGATCACTTAATCTCATTGAAGTGGTTTGGGTGCAGTGTCTCTGTTCTCTGAACCCTGCAATGTAAAACATTGTAGTTTTTAAAGAGACAGCGACTAGAGGCACAGTCTCATGGAATATGACTTTGTGAAATGATGCTGGATGTCTTCACACTTTGCATGAGGACATCCAGCGTGTGGTAAAATGTTTTCCTATGGGGAAGGCCTAATGCGTGCATGGTGCTTGCCGCACAAGTGCTTAAGGTTCCCCCTATTGACTGACGTTGAGAGAAAAGGAGCCCAACTCTGGACTGAGGAACATCGGTGCTTGGGTCAGGTAAGTGAATTTTTTTTTTATCTCCTTACATCACCAGAAGGGGGGCACAAGACAGAGCAGTGTTCCTGTAGTGTTTAGAATACAACTTTGTATTCCCAACTCTATAATGTTCTTTTAAAGAACTGGTGTGAGCAGAGAGTGGATATCACACAGTCACGAATGATGAAGTCAAGTTTTGCCCAGGAAGAGAAATATTTTTAACTCCCATCCCTTTTCATGTATTGAAACAATGTGACTAGTTTTATCTCTTAACGAGATCAATGGTGAAATTAAAATTAAGCGAAGAACATTTTTACTTTCAAGATTATAATAAATTATAATACACATTTAAAGGTACTTTTATCAGGTACAATACTTATAGTATAATTTGTTTGTCAAAACTAAGCATCATTCATCATTTTTATGTAAAGGGTTAATGTCTCCGTGATAACCCATGCTGGCTTAAGCTTTTAGGTTGAAGCTGCATACATAATTATTTTTCAGGTTGTGGAAAAATACTAAATGCAGGGGGGAAAAAGGTATTGCTTTTGTTAGAAGGCAGCAGGGCTTCTTTGAAAATCTAGGATGGAAAGTTGAGGGCGGAGGGAGTACATATTTATTTCCACCATTTCTCCATTTTAAGCTCATTCACTGAACCTTTAGAGGCGGTTCTGTACCGATTAATGCTGCCTGCGCGAATCATGAATCCATTTACAGGAACTCTCAAACTGTACGCACTCTCAGACAACTACGTTTTTAAAGCTCTGCTACTATAGAAAACAAACAAAATAACAGAGAATAAACTGAGATGGCCCTGCATTGCACATTCAACAGCGAAGGGTTAGAAGCAATATGAAGAGAAACAACTCTTTTGTGTCTGAGTTTATATCATTAAGCTCTAATTATTTTCAACCTTATCAGCAGTAGCAGATAAGATTTCCATTAAGAAAACGAAAAAGGTAAAAAGATCTCAATATAGGATTGGGTCATTATTAAAGATAGCTAATCACAGCAGTGCCAGGGCAGCAGGGTAGCGTGGAAACTACTGAGCCATGCATGCCCAAAATAACAGCTGTTTAAGCAGCAATCAGTTCTTGGTTGGAGGTATACTTGTACTAAAAGATTTAAGACATTACAGTTATTTGCAGAAATGAGTGCACTGCAGTGTATCTATAAGAATGTAGAACTAACCTTTCAAGTTTCATTTCTGTGGATGGATCTCCAGAGTATTTTTGTCTGAATATGACAACTGCTACATCTGATATTTTAGAAATCTCAGAAATTAGTTGAATAGATACAGCTATTTTGGTAAATGTGTTGATTGTGGGACCTGTTCAGTCCTTAATGTTGAAGGTTTGTTGTTAGCAGAGTCAACTTCATTTATCCTTCCAAGATCAGTAGAACAGTTATAATTACCTTTTCAAATGGTAAAAGGATACTCCTCTGCCAAAATATAAGACAAAAAATAAATAAAAAATCACTATTTTGTAGTTATGAAAACATACATAGATTTAATTTTGCAGGTTATTTTCACCGGGGGTATATTCAAAAACAATTTGCAAAACCTGCAAGCCTTCCTCTTTTTTCCCAGGCGAGACTTTCTGAGTCTGTACAAATACAAGACTTCCACTGCAAACCAGAAAAAAACTTTGTGCAAGGCAGGTCCTCTGGGCCTCTTGGGTTTAGCTCACCTGAGCTCAGCAACTAGGAAGAAACAGGACCGGTAGTCAGATTAACAGCCATGGGGTATAACAAGGTTAATTTATAAAAGTGGCAATTTCTGTTGCAAAAAAGGACACACTCTATACACATGTTCTAGGTGTTTGAAGTGTTCCTTTAATCAGTCCCTTACACTATTAAATCTGTAAGTATGCACAAAGCACTTTGAACACCATCAAGGGTAAAAGATTCGTGCTTAAGACGTTCTGTTAACGGTTATGCCCTTCGGATCATTTGTTTGCTGGAATGTCAGAGGACTGGCAAGGATATCATAGGCAAGAGATAATAAAAGGAGGTTTCTAAGTAGCCGCAGGCTGAGCAATAGAAAGGTCTTCCAGGCAGAATTGACTGATCAACGACATTCTGTTTGTGAATTATGCAAGTTTGGTAGGACTTGGAAATTTTGCAATATGTAAAATTAGTGAGTTCTTCTGAGATTATGAATTACATGCATATTTCTAGGTCACACTTTCAAGTTCTGCCTTACACAATGTAGATTGATGTATTCCTGTAGAAATTAGATGATGATCTGGTAACCCCACTTCCCAATTATTCTATTAAGGAACTGCTAGAGACAGAGTCATCGCCAGCGAAAGATTATGCATTGCATTGGAAGAATTAAAGCAAATAAACAATTCAGAATCACTAAACATGACTTTTGCATGGTTATTGCTAGTAAGTCCAGCAAAGCATAAATTATGCTACATAAAAAAAAAGATATACAAAGGGTGATGTAGACAACCGTGGCTCTCCAAGAAAAAGGAAGGGACTCTTCTTTGAAACATAGGAAGCAGGAGGTCAGTGAACACTTTAGGAACCAAATTGGAAGGAAAGATGGGTCCTGAAGCTAGGAGATGCAGTGGATTATCACGATTTAACATGACAGAAATGGGGTCTTCAGAGACCCATAGAATCAAAATAATGCCATCAAGGTCAGTGTTATAACTCAATCCTCTTTAGGTACAACATGCGTGGTTGATATCTGGATTCAAAGTCTCATGCTAAGCTACTGTACAAAACACTGCACATTTACCCAGTGTTACATACATTAGCATTCCTGTGCTTCTGTCAGTACATATGAAATATAAATATTTGAGAATTGCTTTTGAGGTCTACAATTTTTTATGGACATAAGCTATAATATCCATTAATCATCCAAACAACAAACCAATTATATTATTTTATAAAAAAAAAAAAATGTTTTCCACCATTTCTCCACAGCAATCTCTCTCTGGAAAATATTATAGGGATTAAGGAAAATACAGAAGGGAGTCATGTTAATTTAAAAATGATGGATCATCTAGCAGCGGTACCTAAATCACAAAAATCTATATTTATTTGGAGGAGATGAAGAGTCATTGAATGAGAATAGATAATATATACTCATTCCCATCTGTTCTTCTGTATACACAGTATTTTTTCACGTGGGACTTACTGTACACATCCATTAATAATATCCTCTAAAAAATTAAAAATTGTAGGATTTTTTCATTTTCCCTCTGTCAGTTCACAGCAGTCACCTCATTGAATTAAAATGTACATATTAAGGGTTCTGCATAGTTCTGTATCAGATGTGTGATATGTAGAACAGTAAGCAATGAAATAGCTCATGCTTGCTATATTTTAAACTGTGGCTTTTCAGACTTACCCTTATGTGCCTCAAGGAGGATAGTCATGACTGAAAAATAATTTAAATAATTAATGTGGCAGTTTGACTTATTGACTTACCTGCAGTTTGCAAAGGGTTTTTAATGGCATATTAACGGTTCTTGAGGATACATTCGGAAAAGCCTATGTTAGTCAATTAAGTTCTAATTCCTTGGGGAATTAATAAAGACTCTAAGATGCAGTATTAGATATGCTCCAGTCTGAAACAATACAAGGTACAGCATCTGAAAAGTGTCACATTGCAATTACTACTGAGTTTGCAGGTAGTGGAATGGAGAGGTAGTCTCATGCTGGATGGGTGCTGGGGGACTTTAGGACTTTGAGTCCTATTTCAAATAAATACCTGCACTCCTATGCACAATAAAAAAAATAATCTAATTGTATTACATAATCAAAGAATAAAAAACATTCCAAAATGATCTATATACACCTATCCAGGAATACTAGTCAAATCATTGGTATATAATCAACACATGATAATAACATCAGTTTTACATATAATTTCATGTGTATATACATTTCAAGGAAAATAAAGAAAAAAAGGCAAAATAAATCATTGGCTATAACATGAGCTTAATCCAAAAACAAACAATTGAATTCATAAATTTTGTAGCTTAACCTCAGATCCCCTGCACTGGCTCTGCATAGAAACAGCAATGTGAGGGTAGCATAGACAGCAAGCAGGTGCCAAGGAAGACAAATGAATCGCATATTTTAGAACAAAATATTCTAACTGGAAAATTAATTTCGAATTCAGCTATTTTTGAAGCTCAACTATATTGGACTAAAATGTGAAATTTCCTTGTCATGGACACACTTTCAATTTTATCCGTTTCAATAATCCATTGAATTCCCTATTGTAAAAAAAATAAAATTAGAGTTTTCATTGTGGACTTTTCAATTAATCAGCACAAATCTAGCACGATAGATTTGTGCTGATTAATTGAAAAGTCCACAATGAAAACTCTAATTTTATTTTTTTGGGTGATAGCTATATACAGCTGCCCCTACCCCACTATTCCCTCTCTTGGATTCTGTCAAATACTTAATTTGCTTTATAATCGATATAAACCACCTAAGATTTTGTTCATCTTTGCAGAATTCTGCACCAGTTACAAACTTTCTACTTGGACTTCTCAAAACTGGCATCCTTCTACAACAACCAACTCCCTCAGTCTCTTCAACACATGCCTCGAGTTGGGACATTAAGTCAAGTGACCTGGTTATAAATGTTTATATAATATTACCTGCACCATGTCACAACAAGAGAAAGTTTTTATGAATGCATAAATGCCTCAAGGTTTTGGCTTTACATTCCCATCCTGCTGCTAAGTCCTGATAATAACGGTATAAGTCTGTCTCTTATTTCCAGTCTTGGTTTGTATAATAGCTGAGGTCCACAGGGTATACTCTACGGATTATAGCAAATGTTAAACTTTATCCTTTAAATCCCCCGGAGGATTTGCATTACATACAAGCAAAATGGCACTGGAGGACTGATATGCCCTTTAAGCCATACACTTTTTATTTTACTGTTCTTTAAAGCTAAATAATGGAAGGAGGAAACCAAACCATAATTCTTTTTTACCTTCCATTCACTCTAAAGTATTTAATGGATTCCACATCACTGCACGAGTTGTTTCCAAAACAAATGTTCTGTAGAAATAATGCTTGTTATGTAACGAGCTCTTAATGTTTTGTGATGTAATGGACGATGTATTGGTCTAAAATCCTTATGATGCTCTGTTCTGGCTTAATTCATTTCCATTATTATTGGTGTATTTCCTTACTTAAGAAACACAGTGGATGAAATTATTAAGCAAACTTCTTGCATGATAATTTGCCCTTTGATAATTGTACATTCATTATTAAACCAAGAGATTTCTTACTACTGATTCACTAGTGCAAATCAGACCAGCCTCACCACTGCCTCTGTTTGGACTTGATGCTTTCTAATGAGTCTGAACTGGAGCTTAATGAGCAGCTCGTTGGGACTGCTCACACCTTCCACACTAATATATGGGGGACAGTTGGAGAGAAAGGATAAGAGGAACTGATGGATAGAGGCTGGGGTATGGTCACTCTATAATACTTCCTGGGCCTTTAGCTCAAATCAAAATGTGATGACCTTGTCTTCAAGGTCAATCCCCAATGCCATGCTTTAACCTCTTTTGTCATGTATATCTCATTCCCAGCTCTGTAATTTAATTCCTCTATCTTCCCTAATGCCTTCTGTCCCCCTTCCTATCTCGCTAACATGCCATTGTGTCCCTTTTTTTCAACTCACCTCTATTAAGCCCTACTACTCATTACTCTAGCAGTATGGCCAAAAGGAATGTTTTGAAGCCCTGTTGTGTTACTTTAATTACATGATAAAACCACTAGCATCCACCTGAAGGGATCTAGGGATGAAGAACCATATATCTGGGGCTTTAGCCCCCAAAGGCTCCACATAACAAGGACTATGGACAGGCGAGAGCCTTTATGGGAGGTAATATTAAGATGAAAATTAAATACAGGCATACAAAGGGAAAAGAAAGTTAAACAGAGAGAAACAAAATGTACACAATAGGTGGGACACCTATGAAAGTATATATGTGTCCATGGAAGTAACAGTTCTTGAACTTTCTCTAGCATTGGTAGTATCACAGTATAACAATGCTTGAATGAATCACATGGCATTAGGGTAATTTGGCACCTATCAGTTCTATATTCAAGCCAAATGGAATGGCAACAAGTGAGAGTGACAGCCAGTAAAATAATCTGGCATGCTCACGTAGCTTAGATGTTGCATTAAGTCATGTGACACTATCTCTCTTGAGACTTAAGCTGTGGATATAACATTCCTTACAAGTGAAAAAAGCAAAGGAAAAAAACCAAGAAAATCACATTTTTATAAATCATGAAATAACAATATCTCTTTTGCATCATTGTTGCCAGGAGAGTCAGAACATCAATTTTTACTTGCATTATTCAGTTAAAAAGTTCAGAAGGTAAGGATAGAAGATAAATCAAATAATTTCTACTACGTAGGAACGTAGGGATATTATCTACTTTAGTTTTTATGCTGAGTTTAAAGGGTTTACAACTGTTTCACATTCTGATGTTTTCTCTTTCTGTCAAATTGTCATTCTTTGATCATGCATCTAAATGTTAATTTGAGAGATATTTATTCCAAGCTATTACAAATGCATGATGACAGAGTTATTCACCAAAGTGAGAAATCAAAGTGAATTTCACATTTGAAGCCAAAGTAGCTGAATTGACAGCATAGCTGAATTGTCTACTTTGACCTTAAAGAAACACTATAGAGTCAGGAACATAAACATGGATTCCTGACCCTATAGTGTTAAAACCACCTTAGAAGGGGTTAAAACATACCTTATTTTCCAGCACCGTGCGGGCACTTCCAAAGGAAGCACCTCCAGTGGCCATCTGAGGAGTGGCCACAGGAGGTGTCCCTAGGGTGCAATATTAACACTGGCTTTTCTCTAAAAAGGCAGTGTTTGCATAAAAATGCCTGAAGGTAATGATTATACTCACCAGAATAACTACATTAAGCTGTAGTTGTTCTTGTGACTATAGTGTTCCTTTAAATTTGAATTTCACAAATAATTTTGGTGAACATTTTTGTGAAAATAGGGAAAATCCTGCAAGCGTTCATATTTGTCATTTTCAGTTGGAATCTCTGTAGTCTTGGCAATGTGCTAGCTGGACCAGTTGTGCTTTCTCACTATATTGTGCAACGTACATATCAACTTACTCTGCTCTATCATTTAAATATTGTGGTATGAATCGTTTCACAGTCAGGTAATAAATAAAGGGCCGTGCTGCATTCAAAGAGCAAGTTATCTCTAAGCGACAGGAGCAACATGTGCATCTTCTGGATGCTGTTGTGCAATTATATACTTCGGGTTCATAACAGCAATGAGAGTGCATTTAAAAACATGACAACTGTGAGAGAAAATATCCAACTAATTATGGCAGTGACAAAATTCAGCGACTTTAAAACCTTTCAAAAGGACATTGTCACTTAATAATAACCTTTGTTGAAATATTTTAATTGGACATTATTACTTAATAGCAACCATGAATAAACCCTTTTAAAGGGGCATTGTCACTGAATCACAAAAATCTGGAGAGATGACATAAGCCTAGTGCATGGTAATTTCATATATCAAACTACTATTTATAAAATGTCAATTTATAGATAGATTTTATAGGTCAATAAAAACATTACCATACTCATTTTATTGACCTTGTAAGGATGAAAGCATACACTAATCTAATTTATTTTATGTATTTAACAGGTCTTAGCACTTTTCAAAATGTAGCAGTTCACCAAAATGTTACAGACACAGAGAATTGTAAATAAAGGTACACTCCCTCCCTCCCCCCCAACAAAACTGACACAAAAACACTATTCAGTAGATATACCAAGTCTTTGTAAGGCAGGTGTTCTGGGCTAAGATATTGTAGCTGGATCCCTAAACACTGGATGATCTTCATACCTCTTTATTCTTGTTGATGATGACCTATTTGAATTGGTAATTTTTCTAGAACTGCTATTTTTTTTCCAATATTTTATGTTTCTCATAGAAGTTATTCCATATTCCTTGCTGAAGGGCTTTATGTGTGAAGAGTGTATCCTCTTGTTTTCCATTATATGAAAAGTGCTGATTTAGAATAGAATTTGACATTTTAACAAATTACCCTTGTTACAACCCCCCATGGCTGTCAATCAGACAACCAGCCCTGTTAGATCCTGGCTGTTTAGCTCAGTGGAGACAATTGCTCAGAGCACCTGCCTTGCAAAGACTTCTCATTGAGCTGCTTTTGGAAGTTTGTGATTGGACAACTGCAAAAAGTGTGGGCAGGGTCAGAAGGGGAGGGCACTAGACATGAGATATGAAGCTTTTGCAAACTGTTTTGAGATAAAACTCCCAATGAAAAAACACACACAATTAAATGCATACATGTTTCCTTTGTGGGGCATATCTGCTAAACAGTGATTTCTATGTTGTTGTGTTTTTTTTTAAGGGGGATGGGGGGAATTAAATACTCATCCTTTAGTCCTTTTTTATATAGATATCATAACTAAAATATAAATATTTTCATACCTAATTATATCTATACTGTTGGCGGTTATTGAGAGACCTGACATTTTAAGGACATCTTGTAGCAATGGGGGAATAAAAAGCAGAAAGACTGAGCAGAAAGAAGCCTCGGAGCATCTTTTACCTGCTGGCACAATTTGCTTATGCATGTACTGTTGGCATTAAATCTTTTATTGTAATAATGTAGGACAGCACAGTCAGAGCTAGGGACGAGATAAAAAAAAACACCCAGCATCGTTAATAATGCTTGAGTAAATGATTTATAATTATATAAATGTCAGCGCTAGCTAAGCCTACTCTTTATTAATAGCTTTATTAATTATCCTGCTGTAAAGTAGTGATACTCCAGCTATTAGATAGTGACTGCAACACTTGGCAGGTTTAATTCAATAATTTTATGTATCAATCTTAGAACAAACCAAGGATCCATTTAGAAATTTATGATAATGTAGTCACACACACAGGCTTTCGCCATATGGGAACATAACAAATGTCCAATGACATTTATAAGGATACGCGCAAACATCAGACCTAGTTGCTTCCAAGTCATTATCCACTTGCTTGCTTATACAGTCTCCTTCTCGTCCAACATTTCATAGTATCACTACTAGCCCAAACATTCCATGAAAATCTGCAGGAAAGGAGGGGAGGCTGGGGGGAAATGGCACCCTCGCCTTTTAATTGAAAATAAATGATGCATCACGTCCAATGAAATGAATGTCACAGTACACCCATCTTGCTGTCACTGTCATAGTTTTATTACATTTCCAAGAATAATTTCAGCAGGCCAAGTTGGATTTAAAATGCAATTTTCAAACCAGCAAGCAAAAGATCAAGGACTCATTCCAAGCTCCTATTTTTTTCTTCCTTTTTAAATTCAGTGTTTGCTAGAAAGCTATTGTTTTCTAAAGAAACTTGCTTTCCTATTTTCAATGTATCTGCTTTTTTTTATTTATTTTTTTATTCCCCCTCCACTGCCAAGCAGCAACAATGTCATCTTTGAAAACACTGCACTGCGGGAAGCCTCTTGAATAGTTTCAGTACCAAGGACAGCAACCAACGCTGACTGGGGATATGACTGCTGGTGTGTTTACCTTCAAGGTGCCCTTAATTAAAATGACCAGAAATTAACAATAGTGTTGAATCACTGAAGAATAGCATAAACAGTAACACAAAACAATGTAATGTAAGAAAAACAGACAGACAAAATTCTACAACGCAATAAAATTCATCAACTACTAGGCTAGTTCCATTTGGGGAATATCCGAGTGTTGCTAAGTGTTTCATCCATTTCTATTAAATCTTTTCAATTTCTTTCTTTCTTACTGCACTGTTGATGAGATGAGTGTATTCCTAATGCTGTTTTAAATGTTAGCTTTCTATTTATTTTGTGAAACTTTTAATGGTTGTGCAAAATATCAGTCTGGAAAATAGGACTTGATAATGCTTTTAGATACGTTCTGAATTAGTTTCACTGAGCTATAACAACACTTCTTAATTTTGATGGGTATTATTGTATTGGTTCTTTAGCACAATATAGGCATAAAATCTGTGGACATGATAAAATATGATTGCTTACAGCAGTTCTGTACATACCAACAATGAAAACATACACTTAATTCCAAGAGCGATTAGATGGAACATGAAACAACAAGGACATTAGCTATTGCATATGGAAAATAGCTAGGCATCTTATAATATGTTATGCTCAGAGTGCTTTTATGAAAATGTGGAATGTAGTATTTTAAACTTCAGCTACTTATGTTGATTGTGTATTGAAATCTTCATAAGACAGGATTGTTTTCTGCAAAATCCAGTGATGTCTTCTGGATGGCTACTGCTTTGTTAAACCCAGCAATCTACATATGGGGTTTGTTTGCTAAACTGGGAATGCCGACAGTTGACAAGGGGCATATTTCTTCACTATATGTATACTAATGTATATATATATATATATGACATTGTAAAGTACATGAATTGTAATTTGGAGGGAAAAATAGCCAAAACCTTACTAGAGAATTTTTTTCCATTTCCTATATCTCTGGCTAAGTTTGTTTAATCACTGTTGTTTAGTGAATACATATCAGGATTTTAAATTTTGGGCCAAAATAATCAAAAAGGAAACATTCTTCAACTATTCTCCAGTTGAGATTTTATTTTGTCTTAAAACACATAATTACTTGTTAATGCTTCACATCTTAATGTAGTGGTTTTGGTGTCTATACTATGTCCCTGCAGGCATTTTAATGTAAATACTACTTATTCAGACATAAGGCGGTGTTTACATTGCTGCCGAGGAACACCTGTAGTGACCGTCACTCAGACGGCCACTAGAGGTGCTTCATGGATCATCTCCATGCTTTGCATCTCTATAAGGAGATGCTGATTAGCGCAGTGTTTTGCTGCGCTTTTGCATTAGCCTCCCAATCTTTCCTATGGGAAAGCATTAGATTGGCTGAGATTGTCAATTTTGGGGGACCAGAATACATGTTTGTATTTCTGTCACTATAGTGTTCCTTTAAATGTTTTGCTGAACTTACATGAAATCGTCATTATAGCAGACTTGATTCTCTTGTGTTCTGTTGTCCATACACCCTTCATCTCCTGAATGGATGGTGTGTGGTCCTCCACTCAGGTCCCCCTGAATGGCTGGTGTGTGGTCCTTTCCGAACACAGACCTGCCTGGGTTGTTAACACATTATAACATTAACACAAGTGCGTTACCATTTTGTCTACCAAACACACATTTTTGGCTATGCAAGTCCACAAAGCTGGGGGCGGAGTTCGTACAGTCGCCCGTTTTACTTACCGACCACCTAGATGAACGACGTTCAGAAGATATGAACTACCGACTTAAGGAAGCATTCGCACAGGGACCCTCATACTTATGGAACTGTTTTTGGCTTAGCGTAATGGCCAGCTGGTCAGAACTTTACCCAATGGCGAGTCCATTCTACCAAACAGATCTGAGTGTTTTTTGGGTATGTTGGATGCTTAGATCAGAGCTATTTGGGGATATATGAATTGTGGGGTTCCTGTGAATTATGACTATGTTTTGGGGTGTTTTGTATATATGTTGTATATTTTCTTGTAACTGAGAGATAATTGAATTACTCAGTTTTGACTCAATTATCTCTCAGACAATGGGTCGCCTGGGAGGGACTTGTGTATATTTTATATGGAGACCCAATGCTGGGGGTCTGTGCATAATAGACTGTGTTTGAGAGAAAAAAATCAGTTGTACTCCCAGAGATGTGTATCATCCAGTTACTGGGGGGAATAGAGCTATTCACATTCCATTGCCTTGTTCCAGAGTTCCAGTCTTCACATATCCAGCAGAGGAAAAGTCCTTGTCAGGACTAGCGCTCCGCTACAGTCATGTATAACATAACAGAGTTTTGTTATATATACACACTATGCTAACAGAATTGTTATTTAGTACAGAGATTTGCATATACTGTGAAATAAGAATATTTACCCATTTTCTAGGACCAGAACAGAGAAACACGTAGATGTTGAAAGTGCAGGGTACACCTGTGCCTCATCCGCATGCTGGCTTTAATATATTTCATAAGCAAAGCAATCTGAGACAATTTCAAGAGGATGCTGGGAAAAGTGTGGGAGCACAGAATTTGCTTTTTGCAGCCTCTTGTGCAGAGGTTTTATGAAATTATAAAAAGAAATGGAGCTTCAATGGCTGCCATAGACATAAAAACAACTTTAGCTTAAAGGGACACTCCACTGTCCAAATACAAAATAAATAAAAATGACTATTTAATCTGATCTTAATTTGATCTGATCTTGAAAAAGACACTGAGGGGTCGAAACGTTGATCGGGACATCACTTAAATAATATTGAATAAAACTTCACTTTGGAACAAGACCTACGAGTGCACCTTCTTACGCTGGTCGCACAGAGGCTTGAAGAACGGAAGGGGTGAGTGCAGAGGAATATATATATATATGAAAATGTGCATGCATTTAATTAAAATTTTCTTTACATTGAAGAATATCTAAAAAGTTACAGTTCTGCCTTTGCAAACCCTCCCCTTCTCGCCTCGCCCAGTCTTTCTGTGGATGTCCAATCACAGACTTTCCAATGCAGCTCAATGAGAAGTCTTTGCAAGGCATGTGCGCCGGGCTATTTCTGCCTCTTGAGTTTCGCGCCACTGAGATAACCAAACCAGGAAGTAACAGGGCCTGTTGTCTGTTGGAAAGCCAAGGGGGTGTAACCAGGCTAATTTATATAAATGCACTTTTTGAAAACTGAAAATAACGAGGACACACTTTTCATACATAAAGCTTTTAAGCAAGCTAGAGTGGATTAGTGGTCTAGGGGTCCTTTAATTAAACAGTTTTGGTGTGTATATCCTGCCCCTGCTGTCTCACAGCTAAGGGTTAAATAAAAAAGATCCAGTCCAGTTCAACCTGATTGCAACCTTGATGCTAAAGGGAAACTGTCACTTCCCAGTTTGTGTTTTGTTATATCAAGTTGTCTTATCCCTACATTTGACAAATATGTGTATTTGACATATGAAAATTAAAATTAAATGTAGAATATAACATACACGACACTTTTGGAATACATATTCAATTTTATTCATACACAAATCCTATTTTGTTTATATTTTATAAAATACATATTTGCATGTAAACGTTCATTTGTTTTCCCTGTTTTGTTTTTATTATTAGTATTTTTTATGTATTAATGTACTTTCTTGTCATTATTGTTTTGTAAAATGTTATTATTAATAAAAAAATATTTGAAGATAAATGCACACCTCTTCATCCTCCAAATGGGCCCCTTCATTTTAGTTCCCTGTCAATCATTGTTACGAGCTCTGGGCTTTGCAGCATAAAGAAAACATATAGAGAACAGAAGACATAAAACATTGTTCCTATTTTTCCTCTTCATTTGCAATGTTTGTCCTGACTTGCCTTTTCTGAACTGGATTTTTATGTCAAAAGCTTTAAAAGGAAATGGACCATCTCATTAAAAAAATTTAACACAAGTTCTAAGTGATTGTCGGTGTTTTATTCAATGGTGAGAATTCCAGAGAAGTGGTTGTCCCCCTACAAAGATATACACTTTTGTTAGTATATTTGCCGGCTGACTAGCTACAGTTATGTAGCTCATGTCTTGTAAGCACCCAAGGGAGCCTTTTAGGTTGTAAGGGATGTCATCAAGCGAAGCTGCATGAGGGAATAATAACCTCAATATCTCTCTAACAAACTATATGTCTACTGCTAGACTGTTAGAACTTTCAATTTGAGCAAGATGTGCTGCAACATAGTTCATTGCTTGAGATGTTTCCTTTGTAAAATACCATCACAACTTTAGAACATGGAATAAGCGGAGTACCTGTCTTTGTGTGTGTGCAGTCAGCAGTGCCAGAGATGCAGAGCTCTGGACAATCTATTTGCTGTCTTGCCATGATTAACCTATATTTGCAAGAGTTATTGGGGAAGAATCAGGCTGTAGGTACCCGAGGACATTCATTCTGACAGCCATATGGGTTGGTAGTAAAAAAACAAGCGTCAAAAGGAACTGAGAAAATAATGTTCTAGCAACATCTGGACATACAAAGAAAGTAAAAACGGTGAAATAAATCATGTCCCCGTGATAGAGAGTGTTTATCATGCCCTGAAAGATCCACATCATCGGAAATTGGAAGTCTCTGGAAATTGGAACACTGCCTTTAGTAATTTGTGGTATTCTATACAGTTTATCAACACGTAAAGTGGCTGTGTCTTTCATTCATTCAAATGGTCAGACTTATTTTCTTGGAATTTCTTTTTTCCTACATTTCTTTTACTCTAAAATCTACTTTAAGAGTATATCTAGGCTAGAGCTTTTTCTCAGATAATGATAGCAATCAACCTGCAAGATCTGTAATTACAATGCCCATGATTCTCAAGTGCTGTACAGTATGAGTCCCCAGGTTGTCATGGTGGTAGTCTGTATATAGACTGGGGTGCCAGACGCTGTTTATTCCTAATGCATAGACAGGAATTATATAACAAGACAGGTGCATTGGAATTGCTTGATGCTGAAAATATTAGCCTGATAGAAGTTGGAAAGAGCTATAAGAATGTCGTAGTAGCACAGTTAGAACCAAAGGATATAAGTACATTTTTTTAAATGATGCAACAAACAATTTACAAGATCAATATAAAAATCCAAGAACAACTAAGTCTCTCACCCACAGTGGGGGCAAGAGTTAGCAAGAATAATAATCATGTGATGGGTGGGCATCACTTGCTAGCCACCTGCCACATTAATGTGAAAAACAATGAGGGGGTAGCTAGTGTTTATTTAATGTAGGCTAGGTAATTGGGACCAATAGCTGCTTGGAACGGAGGGCATGACAATAATGGGGGAAGGATGACCATGGTAAATCCAACCCTCTCTTTCATAATTGTTTAGAGACCCCACCTGCCGCCTATGGGTGGATGTTGTGGTGGGGACACTAGATTCCCATCCCATGTGTAAATTATTAGAGTCCCCACCTGCTGCCAGTGGGTGGAGAACACTAGCTCCCCAATTATATAGTTTATATAGAGCGCACACCACCAATGGGGTTGCTGAGTTGGGGGACTCTAGGTTCCCCTCATTGTGGTCCCACCCATCACTAATGGGTATGGGTGGGACATTAGGTAGCCGACAGCTGCTGACCATATTTTAAAAGCTTTTTTTTACAGTGAGAACTATAAGGATGTAGAATTCTCTGCCTAAAGGGGTGGTTTTATCAGAGTCCATATAGATGTTTAACCCTTAGTGACCAAACGGCTTTTCAATTTTCTCACTGTTTGGGATCAGGGCTGTTTTTACATTTCTGTGATGTTTGTGTTTAGCTGTAATTTTCCTCTTACTCATTGACTGTACCCCCACATATTATATACCGTTTTTCTCGCCATTAAATGATTTTTCTAAAGTTATCATTATTTTCATCACATCATATAATTTATTATAAAAAATTATAAAATATGATGAAAAGATGTAACTTCGAACTTTGACCCCCAAAATCTGTTACGCATCTTCAACCGCCAAAAAAACACCAGTGATAAATGGTTTCTAAATTTTGTCCTGAGTTTAAAAATACTCAATATTAACATTTTCTTAGTTTTTTTGGGAAAGTTATAGGGCTATAAGTACAAGTAGCACTTTGCTATTTCCAAACCATTTTTTTTTTTTTCAAAATTAACACATTACATCATAACACTGATACCTGTCAGGAATCCCTGAATAACCCTTCACATGTATATATTTTTTAAAAGAAGACAACCTAAGGTATTAAACTTGGGGTAATTTGACTATTTTCATGCAACCATTTTACCACGAATCTATGCCAATTAAAAAAAAAATATTGGTGATTTTCTTAACACACATAGCAATTTAAAAATACATGTACTGAGAACTTTAAGGGTTACTGCCAAAGAACACTCCAATATGTGTTCAGCAACATCTCCTGAGCACAGTGATACCACCCATGTATAGGTGTGTTGGGTTCTCTGGGGGCTAAAAGACCTTATTTGAAGGGTGCACAATCCAGTTTTCTAACTTTCCCAGCTGGTCATCATGCACTCATGTCCTATTTGGGACATTTTTGAAGCCGGCCTGTGACAGATTCATCTGCATTGTTGGTTCGTCTGTTTCCCTTTTGTTCGCGGAATTGCCTGTTCATATACCCCCGTTCGTGTATTTGCAAAATGCCGATTGAAACTACCGAACGAACGACCACCCAGGAGAGGAGTGTGCTGCTGGTTAACCTCTTGGCCCCAATTAGAACGTTGTGGTTAACCGCAGACACCTCTCCATTCCATTCGTACGGGTGGTCGTCGTTCGCATGTCGACCACGAGGCAGCGGCCATTTTGGGACATACGAACACAGAGCGGTGTTCGGTACAAACTGTATGGAACTAAAAACGGACACTTAAACTACCGAACACCGCTGAAAAGCTGCTGCCTACCTTCCTTTTCGACAAGGCATGCGAACGTCGGTCGTTCGGGAGTTTTATTCAGTCGTATGGACTTTTACCCCGACAGCCATCCCATGGAGTCATTCGTATACCGAAGGACTGGTGAAAGACTTTGACTCCATGGCGATTCGACTAGATACATCGGATCTGAGCGCTATTCGGTGAAAACATGCCCTCAGATCCAGGCTGTCTGGGGATACGTTACACGAACCATATGCATTCGGTATTTCTGTAGTTATGTATTTTAATGTCTTTTTGTTACTGTAATTTAAGATGGCGATGGTCTCTACCTTGGGAGATAATTAGGTTTCTTCCCCAATTATCTCCAAGGTAAAGAAGACGGAATTATGGGCAAGATGGGAAGGGCTATTATTGAAGCCACTGCGATTGGCTACTGTCCAATATGTGTTACAGTCTTCCACAAGGTCCCCTCGGGGAGTGTCCACCTTGTGGAGACCTGCATAAATACCGGGCAGGTAGCCCCCATTAAAGAGATCTTCATTTGACCCTCAAGACGGAGCTTGGTCTCGTTTGTGGGGGGAATTATTATTGGGACAGCGTTTTCGTTATTTCTAGCTGTGGAAGGCGTTCGACTGTTTGGCTGATCGGGAGTTGCCGTGTTCGCGGACTTCGTTCGGGAGTTTGGCGATCGGCTGGATTTAAACTGCATTTCTGGAGAAGGGGATTATTGCCTAAACGGCGGCTTCATCTACCCGACGGTACGTGTCGTAACACGGCCAATGTAATTTACCCCCATCAAACCCTATATTTTTGAAAAGTAGACAACCCAGGATATTCAATTTGGGGTATGTCCAGTCTTTTTTAGTAGCCACATAGTCACAAACACTGGCCAAAGTTAGCATTTAAATTTGTTTGTGTGTTAAAAATACAAAAAACTATTATTAACACTAACTTTGGGCAGTGTTTGTGACGAAGTGGCTACTAAAAAAGACTGAACATACCCCATTTGCAATACCTTGGGTTGTCTTCTTTTTCAAATGTTATGCCATCATGGGGGTAATTCTCATTCCTGGGCTACCATATGCTCTCAAATGCTACATAACCAATCTGGAAAATTTCAGTGTGAAAAAACGGCCTTATATTTCACACTGTAACGTTCAAAAACACTATGAAACCTGCACATGAGGGGTGCTGTTATACTCGGGACACTTCTCTGAACACAAATATTAGTGTTTCAAAACAGTAAAACGTATCACAACAATATCATCAGTGAAAGGTAGTTTGTGTGTGAAAAACGCAAAAAAGTCACTTTCACTGACAATATCATTGCTTTGATATGTTTTACACTAATATTTGTGTTCAGCTAAGTCTACCAAGTAAAACAGTTCCCCCAATGTACAGGTTTTAGGGTGTCTTGGAAAGTTACAGAGTTAAATATAGTGCTAGCTAATTTAATTCTCTGGTCCTTCGGCTTGGGTTGTCAGGCAGGTCCCCTAAATTGCAATCAATAAAATTACTTAAATATTACATAAATATGCATGTAGAATTTAAATATATAAACATATCTATATATTTGAAGTCTACGTGTATAATTATGAATTTATTTATGTAATTATGCATATATATATATATATATTTTTATTTTTATTTTATTTATTTATATATACATAGATATATATATATATACATATATATATATAATTTCATTCTAAGTGTATTTTGATATATATATATATATTAATATCAAAATACAGTTAGAATAAAATTATATATATATATAATTTTTTAACATTTTATTTTATTATTTTTAATTATTTATTTTTTATAATAATATATATATACACAATATATATATAGTTATTATATATATTATATATATATACGTGTGTAATTTTACTCTAAGTGTATTTTTATATTAATATATGTATATATTAAAAAAATATACTAAGTATGACGTTATATATAGATATAATATGTGTATATATTTCTCATATATATATATATATATATATATATATATATTTTAGTTTATTAACTTTTTTATTTTAAAACTTTTAAAAAACTTTTTCCACTAGCAGGGGGACTGCATGTCAGTTCAGGCAGTCCCCCTGCTGGCAGCACTGTGGACACCTATAGCAGCCATGCGATTGCTCTTTCAGAGTGATTACATGGCCCCTTGGGGTCCTAATTTGCAGAGAAAGGGACTATCTGGGCTGTCAGATAGTCCCCCCTGTCACGTGCGTGGGCTATAGGCCCAGCCGAGACAGTGGGGAGAGTGTGGAAGTGACAGGGTTAATGACACCAGACCCCTGGTTACCTGTTGCTAGTCCCAGCAACCACTCAATTAACCCCTGCAATCCCTTCTACACTATCCCCCTTAGTACTACTGCCACCACCAAGACTTTTAAACCCGGGCGTCTTAGGTTACTCCACACACAGGAGAATTATAGTATCACAGTTCTACTTTTACTGATAAAACATATATAGTTAACCCTTTTTGGTAACGTGTTTACCTGAGCTTTCCTCTGGAGAGTAAAGCTCATAGAGAACAGAGACACAAGCTGATTAAGTAAACATTTAATCTGACAAAAAGGATTCACAGTGCTGAGTACAAAATACAGAAATAAATGATATACAGATAACAAATTGCAAAACAGTACATAAAATAAAATAGGAGAAAACACAAGAAATTCCTTACATATATTTACCCCATATAGAATTCTTGTGGGAGTCTTAGATGGTATAGGTCTCCTAGAAGTTACTGACAAAAGAAAAATGAATAACTGACTCTCCCTGGATAGTCCAACACCCTCATATATCTAAACTAGTTGTTTCTCAGTGGGCAGACCCCTGGGGGGGGGATCAGAGGGGGTTGGTCTGGCAGTCTATTGCCCACTCTATGAAATTCCTTGTGTCCAGCTCTGGTGATGGCTATCTAGATGTTTTATGGTCAAGGCCTGGTGCAAGATCAAAGACCACAATAAATGTCATCCCAAGGTTTACAAAAAAACAACTCTTAACATATATAAACACACATCAAACACCAATTCATGCTTTTGGCATGACACCCCCCATAAAAGAAGAAGACTGATTGCCGCAGGGGGGAATGGCGGTGATCAGTTAAGTACATATGGAGGGAGAGGGAGAGGGAGGGAAGGGGTTAATTTTGTAAAAGAAAATAATTTTCTTTATTTTTAAATTCACCCCTCGAGGCACTCAGCACAGGCAAAGCATCGGAAACCTGCCTGATAGCTTACAATGCTCTGCGTCACTGTGGGGGAGCGATCACCCGGCGGCCCAGCAGTGAGGGGGGGTATTGCAGGATGCATCGACATCAAGGCATCGCTGCAATACCCTTAGAGCGTCTGGAAGTGATCACGATACAGGATACAGGGTACATACAGAGTACGTCAGCGGTCGTTAAGTACTGTTTTTTGTCTGACGTACCCTGTCATTAAGGGGTTAAACAGAAATTGGATAAATACTTGCAAAAACATAACATACAGGGATATACATTCTAATTAGTGGGGTAATAGCTGAAGATATCTGACTGACATTTTGGGGTCAAGAAGGAATTTTTTCCTAGTTTGTTGCAAAATTGGAAGGGCTTCAGACCAGGTTTTTTGCCTTCTTTTGGCTCAACAGCAAAAACATTTGTGAGGAAGGCTGAACTTGATGGACACATGTCTCTTTTCAGCTATGTATCTATGTAACTATGTAAAATTAATACCACCAACCTGCTGGCCAAAGGTGGCAGCAGGCGGTCAGTGATCTGTTCTCTCCCCATTATTTAATAATTTAAAAGTCTCTCATATGATACCCACAGGTGGGGGCACAGGGTGACACCATGTTCTCCTATATTATGTATATACAGGCCACTATTTTTAGCAGCCACTGCCTGCTTTATGTTTAGCATACATACCCTCACCCTGCTCACCATGCTACAAGTGGGGGCATGTATGCGAAACAGTGAGAAGACAGTGACTGCTTACTGCAATGGCTAAATGACCAAATAATATTTGTGTAATTTTGAAATTCTGTCAATGATATATTCACGTTTGAATTCTGACTAAATGACTGAAAACCTAGATTTTTGATAATTTTTCCATTCTTCTGACTATAAATGCACATCTAATGCCAATGCTTTACATGAACCATTAACCTTATATTACCAGGAGTAAGGGAAAATATAATTAACTAAAATTCCAAAGCAAATCAATATCAGGAATCAAATATTATGAATAGAATAAATCCATATCCGTTTTCTGCAATGGACAAAGATCTGGGTTATACGGAAAAGCTGCAGTGATGGCATTGTCGGAATACTTAATGCTTTAAGGATTTCATTAGTAGTTCATTATGTTCTAAATATAAACAACACACACTTAGATGTTTCCAGGGCTAAAGAATTTGAAGCACATAAAAATTGTTTAGTAGGATCACGATGGTTTGTGTCTGCAGTTGTTCTTAATTTGTTAAAAGGTAGGGAAACATTTTCAACAATTTAGTTCAATTCTAATTTGCAATAATTTCTTTCTGATTATAAACTGTTTGAGTGGAAAAGGGACATGTCCATTAAAAAGCACATCAATGGATTCCTGCGCCAATGTATCCATCATTTTTATATTCCCGTTGTTTTATAGACAATTACAGATTTGTTAAAATATCACGATTTCATACTGGTGATTGAGATACACATACCCCCTTTCATATTCAGCATTCAGAAAGATATGTTAATACCAATATTTGGTCTGTTGCTTTAGAGTTCTCTCTTGCTACAAAAATATTTTTCTCTACCATGTAGGTCCCGTGAGTGTCATATTGCTTCCTACTTAAACAGAGCAACATTGGTTTTGTGGACATCACCATTTTTGCCTGTTCTTTGCAGAAAAACAAAAATTCTGCTCTAGATTTTCTTTCCTTCTGAAAAGAGTAATATGTTTACTTTAAGCTTCATTAACTCTTCTACTGTATCAGTCCATACAACCTCTTTGCTTTAAAAGAGCATTACCGTACACACCTCTCCAGCTTAAAGACGTGTTCTCCTGTTCTATTACCTTTATTCTACAGAAAGCATCATCTTCTTGTACTTTGCTCAAGAGATTTGTAAATATCTATGTTATCTTTCTTCTCTTTCTACGCTGCTGCAAGGTATGTGTATGGATAGCTATCAGTCTTTGTGATCTATATTATGCAGACCTTGCATCATTTTAGTAGCCTTATTTATTTATACATTTTTGAAGATAAGGCCTTCAAGACTGAAGACAATCTCACTCAAGTGACTTGTAATCTCGCAGCAGAACACCCCTACATTTTCCTAAATTTGCTAGATTTTCTGTTTCATTTACCATTAATTTCCTTCAGAAAATATTTTTATGCCTTTCCATTTGTTTATTATTATTATTATTGGCATTTATAGAGCACCAACTTATTCCGCATCACTTTACAATATTATAAAGGCAGAAAATTAACAATAAATAAGGCAGTTACAAAATGTTACAAGGACAATAGGTCAATGACTAACCAACCCGGCTTCTAAATACACACACACATACATTCACTGACAGATACGCATACACTCACTAACAGAAACACACACACACTAACAGACACACTCACTAACAGACACACACTCACTGACACACACACTCACAGGCAAACACACTCACACAGTCAGACACACACACACTCACTGACACATAGTCAGACACACACATACACACTAACAGACAAACACAGTCAGACACACACTCACTCACTAGCAGGCACACACACACACACACACACTAACAAACACACACACATTAACAGACACACACTCACTGACACACACACTCACAGGCAAATACACACACACACACACTCACATGCAAACACACACTCACAGGCAAATACACACACACACACACACACTCACATGCAAACACACACTCACTGACACACAGTCAGACACACACATACACACTAACAGACACACACTCACGGGCAAACACACACTCACGCACACACAGTCAGACACACACATACACTAACAGACACAGTCAGACACACTAACAGACAGACACACACAGTCAGACACACACAGTCAGACACACACTCACTCACTAGCAGGCACACACACACACACACTAACAACACACACACATTAACAGACACACACTCACTGACACACACACTCACAGGCAAATACACTCACATGCAAACACACACTCACAGGCAAATACACACACACACACACACTCACATGCAAACACACACTCACTGACACACAGTCAGACACACACATACACACTAACAGACACACACTCACAGGCAAACACACACTCACTGACACACAGTCAGACACACACATACACACTAACAGACACAGTCAGACACACACTAACAGACAGACACACACAGTCAGACACACACAGTCAGACACACACTAACAGACACACACACACAGTCAGACACACACAGTCAGACACACACTAACAGACACACACAGTCAGACACACACTAACAGACACACACAGTCAGACACACACACACTAACAAACACACACACATTAACAGACACACACTCACTGACACACACACTCACAGGCAAATACACACACACTAACAGACAGACACACACAGTCAGACACACACTAACAGACACACACAGTCAGACACACACAGACACACACTAACAGACACACACACACACTAACAAAGCACACAAACATTAACAGACACACACTCACTCACTCACTCACATTAACAATTTTTTTTTTATTTTTTTTTATTTACCCCCCCCCCCACCTCCTTACCTTTGGGAGTGCTGGGGGGGAGGGGAGTTCATTACCTCCCTGGTGGTCCAGTGGTTGCCGGCTGGGCTGGGCAGGCAAGGGAGCTCTTCCCCTGACCGGTCTGCTCAGCTCCCTCGTGCGCCGCAAAGTGAGGCTGGGAGCCAGAAGATGACGTCATATCCCGGCTCCCAGCCTCACTCTGCGGCGCGCGAGGGAGCTGAGCGGATAGCTCAGGGGAAGAGCTCCCTCGCCAGCCGCCTGCCCAGCGCCGCCCGCCAGCCCAGCCGGTCAGTTAGCCGCAAGGCTAACAAGGCATTTGCCCTGGGCAATTGGGGGCGGCGTTTTTTGCCGCCCTCTGAAAAATGCCGCCCAAGGCAAATGCCTTGTTTGCCTCGCGGCTAAAACGCCCCTGACTCCATGTCCAATACTAAACTATTATTTTCTTTGAATCACATTGTGACACTATGTTTTTGAATTTTGAGTATAATATAAACCTATACTTTTAAACTCCACACTTGCATCTGCATCCAAAACAAAAGCCTCACACTATGGTGTGTAATTAATTCCAAATATGGTGAATTAAATTTACACAGTCACTAATTATGGAATTGGAGGTCTTATTACTCACTCAGTATTACAGAGGATAATAATGAAATAGTGACGCAATTAGGACCCCTGTCCTTGTCAGTCTATCCCTAGCAATGCCCCTGATTTAAAGTGACACTTCATTTAATATGAGTACTATCTCAATAAGATATGAAGTTTGTATAACGTCACGTTCATCCATTTTTCAGACTTGTTCATTCTGTTTTAAACAAATTGCGATTGTTCAAATTTTGGGCAATCCAAAATCCTGAATACAAAACGCAATATGGATGAACAAACAAGATGGACAATGGATAAAATACATTTGTTTACTTTGTGATTCAAATTTACATCCATGGCATCCCAAAAAAAGATGATTGATGGGAAAAAAGATGATTGATGGTTGGTTACAGCCACGAGAGATGTTGGTTTTATTCATAGATCTAGTGAGAAATGACCAACAGGGAGAAAAAGGAGGAGAAATATATAATGTATAAATAAAGATTTTTTTTTTTACTACTCACCCTCTTTTTCCCTCTATCGGTTACTTGTTCTCACTAGATCAAAGAACGAATATGTGCCTATCAGTGCACTGCAAAATATATACATATTTTTTATTTATAGAATTGGCCATTTTATATGCTATTTTTGTTCATCTGAATAATTTTTCTTGGAACAATTATATGGACGAAATTAGTCTGAAGTAATACACCACATGGACTAATCCCGAATCACCTGAAACACTTTTTTTCAAACAAATCGATTTGGATAAACCAAGCATTTTTTTTGCCATGCACAAGTCTACTGGTTTCATGCTGTGATTAACTTATATTTTGAACAGGTCTGCCAATTTAATTTAAAGGGACACTAGAGTCACCAGACGAAACTACAGATAATTGTGGTTGTTATGGTGTGTATATTCTGTTCATGCATGCCTTTTGTTCTAAACACTGCCTTTTCAGAGAAAAGTCTAGGAACACCTCTACTGGCCACTCCTCAGATGGCTACTAGAGGTGCTTCCTGGGGCACTGCTGCACAGAGTGCAGCACTAACGTTCAGCATCTTCATGCTGAGGATGGAGACTCTGAACCTTCCTCATAGACATACATTGATCCAATGCATCTCTACGAGGAAATGCTGATCGGCCATGGCAGCGTTTGGATCCATCCTGGCCCACCTCCTTGGCTGAGATCATTAGAATTGATGATCTCAGTCAATCTAATGCTTTCCTATGGGAAAGCATTGTGATTGGCTGAGATCACCAATTCTGATGATGTCAGCCAGGGGAGCGGATTGGGGTCGGAGCCAGCACTGGTAGATTTGCGCAATGCTGGAAATAAGGCACGTTTTTACTATATTTAAGAAGGGAAAAGGGGAGACCAGGGTGGCTAAATAGTGATTTTTAACACATTTGTGTTCCTGACCTTATAATGTTCTTTTAACTTACTTTTAAGATCCTGCATGTAATATTTGTTTTAAATAACTTTGGAAACAGCATTAAAAAGGGTTTAAAACCCAAAAGAAAATACTATTCGACTTCCCTATTGAATATAGAGTTTGGTTTAGGTTTAGGTTCTCAGAAAGGATATTGTAGACCTGGAAAAAGTAAATGAAAAATAATTAGGGTGAAGAAAGATTTGATGTGAAATGCTAGACAATGTCACTTGTTTAATCTAGAAAAAGGACGTTTTAGATTGAATAATTTAGGATTTGTTTGGATCGAATATGATGAAATATGAAGGGCCATTATAAAAAGCCTTCTGATGACCTGTTCATTAAGGACACTAAGATCATCCCTTGAAACTCGAGGAAGAATCGTTCAGCAAAGGAAAGGGCTCTTTACATTAAAAGCAATAAATATATTGAATTCACTGCCTGGAGAAGCGACAATGCCTTTAAAAGGATAGGGTGCTTTCTTAATATTTAAGAATGTGTCAAGTTATATTTATAAATGTAGTATAAAGAAATAATTCTGTTTTGTTTCTATACTTGGAAATCTGTTTAGCATTCCGGAGACAAGATGCAATTTTGTTAATTTTTTAAATAGATGCTTTAATGTTGCATATAGTTGGGATGAAAACTCTGAACATTTATCATTTCACCACACCTGAGCTCACAGCATAACATCACAAGAGCGAGAGAAACTTTGTGTATGTAACTTGCTCTATCACTAATTCAGTGTTCAAGAAACTAACTTGTGATAAAGAAAAACAACACCCTAGTGCTAAAATGTGCTCCCCACCTGATATATAACAAATATATAATAAATCTACCTATAAAAAATGTTCTACAACCTCATACTGCACATGATGTTAAGCAGGCTATCTAGATATATACAAATTAATGGCAGGAATATTTTACAATTGCTCATTTCTAAGGGTTGGCATCCTGACTAGTGTGTAATGAGCAGTTACGAGGTACTGATATTTTGGCAGTTTCTTCTGTTTTTGATAACTGAAGCATACCATGTATTTAATTTATTTGTTTTGCTGTTTTGAAGCATAGGGTAGGGGCGACCAGCTGTCACTGTACAACATGCAACGATTAGTAGGCAGCACGACACAGGAAAATGTAAAAGAACAGAGAGGAACAGACAGAAAAAGCCCTGTGTTTTTAATTGCCACAGATTTTATCTTCACAGGGCCAGACTATAAGATTCACGGTGCCCTAGGCTGGGGTAGACAGCTTTTTGCACTACAGAGGTTGTGGACTACATCTCCCATGATGCTTTGACAGCATTATGGCTATAAAGCATTAATTAAGCATTAACCTGCCCTAGGTAAAATGTGATTTTGCTTTCCACATCCTTCAGCCTTGTTTACTTTTTTTTTTTGGTGTACTCATGCTCAAAATAAGTTGCATTCAGCAGCTTAGATAATCTGTTTGAATTGCCTAGTATTGATTGTAATTATTGTTAAACAATTTATATAGCTATGTATTGTGTGCTTCAACAGCACATCATGTTTTGCATTTTGTGTCAATTGCATACCTGTTTTTTTTCGGTTATGGAGAACATGAAGTCTTTTGCATGTCACCGTCAATCATCCTCAATAATATTTATTACATTTTCACATAACGGAACTCCTTTTCAAATTTAGAAGCCAGTGTAAGGTACAGAATAATGTCCATTCCCTGGTCATTTTCTAAATAAGCTGACCGTAAGTTATGCACTTTGGCGTAAAGAATGCACAAGCAACGTATACCCTTAATGGGTATACGTTGGTATTCGATTTGGTATTCTATTTTTGTATAGTGATAACAACACACGAAAAGGACTTGTGAATTGTTTTAGACAACAAACTAAAGCAAGCAGATATAAGATAGTGGGCACCACCGGAGGCGCTATACCCAAAGGTTAAAATTAAAGAGGACGGTGATTGCGCACACAGTAAATGATATCCTTAGTCTAGGATGAAGTCCCTAGGTTCTGTAAACATAAAAAACCATCATAGGGCAATATATCTTAGACTTAAATAAAGTGTAGGAAAAACTTGGAAAACTCACAATATTTAGAGCCTTTCTGAGTTGGCTCTAAACTTTTAAAGCAGGTTTATCAATCTGGTGCAGATAACGTAGTATAGATCCCTTGGCAACCATCAAACGTCTTCTTTATATAGAAGTCAGGAACCAGGATGACCAGATAGATGAAAAGTAAATACTTTAATTGTAAAACAAATAAAAATATAGCACAATGCGTTTCGACCTAGTACAATAGGTCTTCCTCAGGTGCATAACATAAGACAGTCAAACAACATTCTTATATACCATACATAATAAGTATAATTACTGATAAAACGTTCACAGCTGTAAAGTCCGTCCTTAACTCCATATATGGAGTGTTTCCGGCGAGAAAGACCTTTATATGCCTCCTCCAAGATGGCCGCCGTATACTATTCCTCATACAGGTGCGCGCGACCTTCCCAAAATGGCCGCGCGTCATCTCCGTGTAATTGTATTACATTGCTTCCGGTTTCGTCTTACTCCGGTCACGTGGTGCGGCTTCCGATCACGTGACACCGGAGAGGGCGTAAACAACATGCGATCATATCGTTGGTGCAAGGGAGTGTCAATCAAATCATTCCCAGTTCGTATTTTGAATACATTGTAGCAAAAAAGTGAGAGGTAAAGAGAGAGAAGATTATATAAAGTACCAGTCATTTATAGACTTATAAAAATTCTAACAATAATATAATTACAAGGAAAATAAGTATCTTATATCTTAAAAATAATAAATAAATGTTAAGAATAAATATTAAAATTTTATATAATAAAATACATATAAAATAGAGAATACTGATACCATACATATCAAGAGAAAATTATAAAATTGAACCAATTTCAAAATCAATGTTAAGCCCCTTTGGAGGCATATAAAGGTCTTGGAGGAGGCATATAAAGGTCGTTTCTCGCCGGAAACACTCCATATATGGAGTTAAGGACGGACTTTACAGCTGTGAACGTTTTATCAGTAATTATACTTATTATGTAAGGTATATAAGAATGTTGTTTGACTGTCTTATGTTATGCACCTGAGGAAGACCTATTGCACTAGGTCGAAACGCGTTGTGCTATATTTCTATTTGTTTTACAATTAAAGTATTTACTTTTCATCTATCTGGTCATCCTGGTTCCTGACTTCTATATAAAAAAGACGTTTGATGGTTGCCAAGGGATCTATACTACGTTATCTGCACCAGATTGATAAACCTGCTTTAAAAGTTTAGAGCCAACTCAGAAAGGCTCTAAATATTGTGAGTTTTCCAAGTTTTTCCTACACTTTATTTAAGTCTAAGATATATTGCCCTATGATGGTTTTTTATGTTTACAGAACCTAGGGAATTCATCCTAGACTAAGGATATCATTTACTGTGTGCGCAATCACCGTCCTCTTTCATTTTATCCTTGTGTGTAAGTGTTATACAGTGACTATACTCTTGGGTGGTTATCTATGTGTGCTGCACTGGTTCTCTATATATGATATTCTATATATTATAATTACTTTTAGCGCCATTTTTTATCTCTGTTTTCTACTAGCTATACCCAAAGGGACAGTGCCGGGAGTGTTCACCTATCTTAAGTACTGAGATGAGACTCCAGGGGTCTCTAGGGGCTTAACCCCAATATCAATGATGAAAAACAGAAAGTGATACAAATAGTCACAACACCTAAAGTGTTTAAGACTCAATGTATCTCCTGGAAATACATGTAGTGATGTGGATAATCACTATACAAAAATAGAATACCAAATAGCTATAGACAGATAGATATATATCGCAGGATCTAATGACCAAATGTTTTTTTACTGTAAGAACAATCAGGATGTGGAATTCTCTGCCTGAAGAAGTGGTTTTATCAGAGTCCATACAGATGTTCAAACAGCTACTAGATGCATACTTGCAAAAACAGAAAATTCAAGGATATAATTTTTCAATGTAGGGTAATAACTGCTTGATCCAATGATAAATCTGACTGCCATTCTGGGGTCAAGAAGGAATTTTTTTCCTAGTTTGTTGCAAAATTGCAAGTGTTTCAAGCTGTTTTTTTTGCCTTCTTTTGGATCAACAGCAAGAAACAAATGTGAGGAATTCTGAACTTGATGGACGCAAGTCTCTTTTCAGCTATGTAACTATGTAACTATGTAACAAACTACAAAATTTTAAGAGCCCATCACAAGGATTTAGCATTGAGTTTATAACTAATTAAAGACATCATTAATGGACGAGCTAGGCTGTATTCAAGAAGGGACTTCATGACAATCTCGTAAGAAGAGACAATTTTGAACATCAGGTGCAAAGTCAGTCCCAGACTGAGTGAACAAATAATTTAGTAACAAATGTGCAATTTGTAGAGTTAACTCAATCACTATAACAAGACATGGCAAAGTTTCAACCTGAATGTTTTTTGTGAAGGCTTGACAGAGACCCCTTTTGGCTGAAATTTGTATATGTAATCTTACAGTGACTGGAAATAAGTTCAGAAACAATAAAAAACATCACTTTTATTCTCTAATATATCAAAAGTCTGACGTGGTGCTAGCACTTTTGAAACCATTTTATTTGATCCTCTCTGTACAAGTTACTATAGTCCCAGTATAGCTGAAACAGTAGCATGGGTATACTGTACCCTAACCCTACCCTAACAAATATTTTGCACATGCACATCCCTATTGGCTAGCATTGTGTGCTTTTGTTTGTTTCTTTTTTTCTTTGACTTGTCACTTGTCTCTGCTATTTGAGGAACAGTAGATACAACTATTTTGGATTTTTAGTAGTATCTTCTCAGTTTCTATAAGTGCCAAACAGGTAGAAGTAGTCATACGTTTTCTCTGAAGAG
>OW240916.1:229233554-229250082 GCA_933207985.1 Pelobates cultripes
GTTTTACATTTTTTGCACCTCTAAAAATTATTTTTGGTTTTTCACCCACAAAATTTGATATTTTATCATCTGTTTTTAAAATGTGCCAATTCCTATCTATAATTTTCTTTAAATCCAGATTATTTGGACAGTAATTAAAAATCAATGGAACTTTATTATCCTCTTCTCTTAAATTACCCTTCTCTTTATATTTCAAAAGTTGTTTTCTATCTATTTGCTCAACCTCTTCAGAAACCCGTTTTAAAATTTTTTCCTTATATCCTTTTTCTTTAAATTGCTTCTGTAAATAACCTGCTTGTTGTTCATATTCTTCCTTTTCAGTACAATTTCGTTTTAATCTCAGCATTTGTCCTTTTGGAATATTTTCAAGCCACGGTTTAAAATGGCAACTTGTACAATCTATAAAACTATTTACATCCACTGTTTTAAAATATGTTTTACTTTTTATTTGTTGATTATCTATATAAATTAATAAATCTAAAAAATTCACCTTAAAACAACTAAATTCATACGTTAAGGAAATATTCCATTCATTAAAATTTAAAAATTCTAAAAAATTCTTTAGGGATTCTTCATCTCCATTCCATATTATAAAAATGTCATCGATGTAACGTTTATAGAGGACCAGATTTGCCCCAAATTTTTCACTGGAGTCAATAAATATTTCCTCCCAGTAAGACATAAAAAGATTAGCATAATTTGGGGCAAACCTGGTCCCCATAGCCGTACCTTTGGTCTGTAAATAAAACTTATCTTCAAACCAAAAAAAATTATTCCTCAAAATGAAATTAATCCCTTCTACAATAAATTCAATCTGTGATTCTGGTAAATCACCAAATTTCTTTAAAAAATATGTAGCAGCCTCACATCCCTTCTCATGTTGAATATTCGTGTAGAGGCTGCTTACATCACAGGTAGCCATTATAAACCCATCTTTCCATTTAAAATCTTCTAAAATATTTAAAAGGCTCATTGTGTCTTTAAGATATGCTTTACATTTTTTTACTGGACCTTGTAAAAAATGGTCTATATACTGTGATAGGGGAGATAAAAGTGACCCTATGCCTGAGACAATGGGTCTCCCTGGTGGATTATTTCCATCTTTATGCACCTTGGGGAGGATATATAAAACGGGAATTCTAGGAAAATTGACATTTAAAAAATCAAACTCTTTTTTATTTAAAATCCCTTCTTCTATACCTTTATTCAAAAGGTTTTTATAGGATGACGAAATTTCTGTCATCGGATTTTTAGAAAGGGTCATATATGTAGTTTGGTCTTGCAATTGTCTATATATTTCTTTCAAATATTTTTCTTTTTCCCAAATAACTACTCCCCCCCTTTATCCGCTGGTTTTACTACCACATTCCGGTCTTTCTGTAAATCACTAAGTGCATTTTTTTCCCCCATGCTGAGATTATTTTGATATTTATTCACGGGTTTAATTTTTCTAATCTCTTTAAGACACGATTTTTCAAAAATCTTCATTGAGTCTGTCTTGAAATTGGCAGGATAAAAAGTGGATCTATTCTTTAAACTTGTATGTTTAAAAGCACTTTCTTCCACATTCATATTATTAAGTGGCATTGTGCTAAAGAAATTTTTTAGGCACAGCTTCCTAGTAAATCTATTTAGATCTAAAAATGATTCAAATTTGTTAATATTACAACTTGGTGCAAATTTAAAACCCTTGTTTAAAACTTGAATATGTGCATTAGTTAAAACTTTTTGTGATAAATTAAAAATTCTAAAACCTTTTTCATCCTCATTGGGTATTATCTCCTCCAATTTCTCTCCTCTTTCCTCCTTTTCTCTTCTTTTAAACTCTCTATTTCTCCCTCTTCTAATTCCCTGTCTCGTTTTCTTGGGGTATATAATTCCTTTCTCCTCCCTCTTTCCCTTTCCAGACTCCTCTCTAAAAAAAGAGGATAGTCTTCTTCTCCTAAATTCCTTAGTTTATTAAACCTATTAGAAAGACAAATATTAGAGGTTCTTGGTTTAAAATCCTTCTTTTTGTCCATCCTTAGACCCCTTCCATATCTGACTTCTGTCCATTTATTTTCCTCACATTTTCTATTCCTTTCTGGGGTTTTATATTGGGTCTGGTAGGTTCTTTGTCTAGGAGGACTATTATTACGAAAGACTTGTTTTTCCTTTTTATAAAAGTCCCTTCTCTTATTATCAAAAATCCTCCTTTTTTGGACTTGATCTCTCTGAATATTGCCTTCCGAATCATTTTTAGATCTAAATAGATTTACTAGGAAGCTGTGCCTAAAAAATTTCTTTAGCACAATGCCACTTAATAATATGAATGTGGAAGAAAGTGCTTTTAAACATACAAGTTTAAAGAATAGATCCACTTTTTATCCTGCCAATTTCAAGACAGACTCAATGAAGATTTTTGAAAAATCGTGTCTTAAAGAGATTAGAAAAATTAAACCCGTGGATAAATATCAAAATAATCTCAGCATGGGGGAAAAAAATGCACTTAGTGATTTACAGAAAGACCGGAATGTGGTAGTAAAACCAGCGGATAAAGGGGGGGAGTAGTTATTTGGGAAAAAGAAAAATATTTGAAAGAAATATATAGACAATTGCAAGACCAAACTACATATATGACCCTTTCTAAAAATCCGATGACAGAAATTTCGTCATCCTATAAAAACCTTTTGAATAAAGGTATAGAAGAAGGGATTTTAAATAAAAAAGAGTTTGATTTTTTAAATGTCAATTTTCCTAGAATTCCTGTTTTATATATCCTCCCCAAGGTGCATAAAGATGAAAATAATCCACCAGGGAGACCCATTGTCTCAGGCATAGGGTCACTTTTATCTCCCCTATCACAGTATATAGACCATTTTTTACAAGATCCAGTAAAAAAATGTAAAGCATATCTTAAAGACACAATGAGCCTTTTAAATATTTTAGAAGATTTTAAATGGAAAGATGGGTTTATAATGGCTACCTGTGATGTAAGCAGCCTCTACACGAATATTCAACATGAGAAGGGATGTGAGGCTGCTACATATTTTTTAAAGAAATTTGGTGATTTACCAGAATCACAGATTGAATTTATTGTAGAAGGGATTAATTTCATTTTGAGGAATAATTTTTTTTGGTTTGAAGATAAGTTTTATTTACAGACCAAAGGTACGGCTATGGGGACCAGGTTTGCCCCAAGTTATGCTAATCTTTTTATGTCTTACTGGGAGGAAATATTTATTGACTCCAGTGAAAAATTTGGGGCAAATCTGGTCCTCTATAAACGTTACATCGATGACATTTTTATAATATGGAATGGAGATGAAGAATCCCTAAAGAATTTTTTAGAATTTTTAAATTTTAACAAATGGAATATTTCCTTAACGTATGAATTTAGTTGTTTTAAGGTGAATTTTTTAGATTTATTAATTTATATAGATAATCAACAAATAAAAAGTAAAACATATTTTAAAACAGTGGATGTAAATAGTTTTATAGATTGTACAAGTTGCCATTTTAAACCGTGGCTTGAAAATATTCCAAAAGGACAAATGCTGAGATTAAAACGAAATTGTACTGAAAAGGAAGAATATGAACAACAAGTAGGTTATTTACAGAAGCAATTTAAAGAAAAAGGATATAAGGAAATTTTTTTAAAACGGGTTTCTGAAGAGGTTGAGCAAATAGATAGAAAACAACTTTTGAAATATAAAGAGAAGGGTAATTTAAGAGAAGAGGATAATAAAGTTCCATTGATTTTTAATTACTGTACAAATAATCTGGATTTAAAGAAAATTATAGATAGGAATTGGCACATTTTAAAAACAGATGATAAAATATCAAATTTTGTTGGTGAAAAACCAAAAATAATTTTTAGAGGTGCAAAAAATGTAAAACAAATTTTAACAAAAAGTTTTTTAGATGTGGATAAAAGCATTAATTTTTTAAAACAACCTAAGGGCCTTTTTTTATTGTGGAGTATGTAGGGGGTGTAAATTGAGGAAAGATCAACATAAAAAGATTTTAAGTTTACATCAAATGCCACAAAAAAAGAATATAATATTAAGTCTTTTATTTCTTGCAATAGTAAGGATGTGATATATATGCTAATTTGTCCTTGTGGTCTGCAATATATAGGGAGAACCTCACGGTGTTTAAAAATTAGGATTAGAGAACATATTTACAACATTAATCGGAAATATGAAAATCACAGTGTATCGAAACATTTTCTAGATCATCATAATGCAGATCCAAAAGGTCTAGAGTTTTTTGGAATAGAGCAGATTAAGATACACTGGAGAGGAGGGGATAAAGAATGTCTCCTCTCCTCAATAGAAATGAAATGGATTTTTGATATAGACACTTTAAGTCCACAAGGACTAAATGTTGACTTTGAGATCACCCCATACATATAATCGATCTATTTTGTATCTTTAATATATATATGCACTTTTTTAGTTTTAAATTGCCCCTCAAATTTATATATTGTTCTTATATTTATGTTTTTATATAAAATTTATGTATAGGAGAATTTTTTAACTCCTTTCTCGATTATATAGGGTTGATCTCATAGTTTTTGAATATCTCTCTCTTTTTTACAAATAATTTGTACCTGTATATAAATTAATTTATATATCATTTTCTCTCCCCCTCTTTAAGAAGAAAAATTATAAAAAGTATATTAATGGTTTATATGTTTAATGGTCTAATATTGCTATAAATGATGATTACAAAGATAGTTTTTCTTTTCTTTTCATTTTATGGAAAGTATTGTAAATGAGTTCTTAATGGAGTTAAGAGTTTGTTTTTTGCCAATAATTTGTTGAAAAAAGACATTACAAGTATTGGCAATTTCTGCCGAAACCGGAAGATCGAAAACCGGAAGTGATGTCACCGGAAGTTCCGTCATGACGCCGAAGCCGGAAGTTGCGTCAGACCGTGAACCGGAAGTGAAGGACTAAGGTGTAGGATGCCATCCAGACCCGGAAGAAGATCAAAGGAGGACACAAAAACGTGCAAAAAGGCGCCAAAAAAAGGGCGCCAAAACGAATATTTAAGAACTGAAGCATACTGTGGAAAACAGACTTTTGATAAAGGCTCTAGCCGAAACGCGTTAAGTTTGTTTTTATATAGTGGACTTTTAATTTATTTTACCCAGTGTTTTGTTTTTACCCCTTATGATAGTGTGTCCAATAAAGTTTTATTTTATTCCCTGCATCCTGGAATATTTTAATTACAAATAGAGACCACAAAGGGGAAACAGCCTGGTGTGTGAAGTACCACAAACGGATATTTTCTACGCTTTTAGTCTGAGCCAGCTTATTTTAAGTGGCTCATGACCATGTGAGTGAAACCTTATTTGTTTTATAAATTTTAAGGTTTTTTACATTATTACCCTATGTGTGTTTTTTTCCTGTTCTTACATATTTTATACAGGAATTAATTAAATACGGAGTATATCTTTCAACTAAGGGTAATTATAAGTGTTGTTTGGAGTGTGCCCTCACCTATTTCTTATTGTATACTGTTTATTTTTATGTGTTTTGAGTGACACACATATGGTGATAGGAGCACCTCTCTTTGTCCTGGATATTTTATTATTTTAGCCTTACACTTTTATTCACGTTATGTGAACTGGTTTGGGGGATCCAGATCCAAACTACTGTTCGACTTCATGAAAGACCTTTTCCAGGTCTGTCTGGACAGGAATCTTTCCATTCGAGCGGAATACCTCCCAGGACCAGACAATCCAGTCGCAGATTGGTTTTCCCGTCACTGGAGAGACGCCAGCGATTGGCAACTGGATCCTCTCCTTTTTCATCAAATTCATCTGCTGAGTGGACCCCTCACATTGGATCTCTTTGTGTCCCGTCTGAACCGTCAGACAGCCGCTTTCTTCAGCTTGCTCCCAGACCCTCTGTCCTCAGCGGTCGATGCTTTCCTGCAATCATGGCCGACGAGGAGAGCTTATGCATTCCCTCCTTTCTCAATGATCCAACGGACCCTTCACCAGGTCGTAGTAATTCCATTATGGAGAGCCCAGACTTGGTTTCCCACTCTGCTGGAACTCTCTGTAGTCTTCCCTCTTCTCCTGCCTTGAACTCTCGATATCCTCAGGAACCCAGTAGGTGACTGCCACGCACTTGCCCTACAGAGCCATCTTCACCTCGTAGCTTGGACTGGTTCAATGGATCCTGGCATGTCGTGGGACTTTTGAGCACAGCTCATTCACTCTTATGGGATTCATAGGCCCCAGGAACTAGACGGAGCTACCTCTCTGCATGGCGGATTTGGGTTAGCTGGTGTCTGGAAAGGGACACTGATCCCGTTTCCGCACCTCTTACACTTATATTGAATTTCTTATCCTCTCTCTTCAATCAGAGCAAATACAACAGATCAATCAAAGTATTTTGATCTGCCATTTCTGCGGCTCATGATACTATTGATAATTCTCCAGTAGGGAAACACCCCTCCATTTGTAGACTCCTGCGGGGCATAGGGTTGACAAGACCCCCTGCCGCTAGATAATCGAGATTCCAATTTCTGGGATGCCTCTCTGTTTTTTTCCTTCTTGGAAGCCTGACCTTCTAATGAGGCCTTATCCCTACACCAACTTTCTGCAAAATGGGCCCTGCTTTTGTACCTGGTGTTGGTTTGCAGAGTTTCTGATGTTCAGGCCTTTGATTCTCACTCAGTGGATTTCTCACCAGACAGAGTCAGATTTACTATTATCAGACGTACAAAGATGAACTCATTGGTTTTCTTCCCATACTTTCCGTACAGACCGTCCCTCTGCGTTGCCAGTTGAACCCGTCACTACATTGAATACACAACTTGGCTACGGCCCACTTCGGGCCTTTGCTCATCTCTTATGTTAGTCCACACAAACCGGTCTCTTCTCCCACGATTGCACGCTGGATCAGAGGGTTACTCACTCTCACAGGAATTGACCAATCCTTTGGCACACAATCTGTTAGGGGTGCAGCCGCACTGTCGGATATTTTATCTTCCGCAGACTGGCCTAGGGAATCCACCTTTCGGTCCTTTATTTCAAACCTATGCCACATGCTGCTTTTTCTATTATACAAGAGCATTAAAAAGCCTCTTGTCTTGCAATAAAATTAGGAATTATTCTAGCTTAAGTGACTGAAAAATCTAAATTTTATTAAAGGCAGGAGGCGAATATTTTCCCTCCCTTGTAACACTTCTCCCACCCTTCAAGGTAAGTCTCAAATTCTTTTATTTATCATGTTAGCTTCAGGTTACCAGGTTGACCACTTACTGACATTTCTTACCATCATGTGCTATTAGCTTACTCGTGAACTATAGTTCAGGTTGTTAGTTTTTTACAGCTCCGACTCTTAATTTGTAGACTCGAGTTAACATAAAATTACTTATGAGTATTTGATTTTCTCTTACCCAAGAGACTTTAACATCTTTCTCTCTTTTTTCCTAGTGTGAAGCTTTCGTTTTGACTCTTCAAGGACTTTTAAACAGTCATGGGACAACTTGTTTACCTGGTTGACTTCACGATGATCCAATGGATCTACTGTTTCATTTGATATAGTTCGTTTACATGGTTGACTCTACTACGGTTCGGCGACATCAAGAAAGAGGAATTTGGAGGAGTCTGATGGCCCTATATATTACTGTTATGCATTCTGATTTGTTGAATTTTTTACACTCATGTTAACTATTTCTTTGCTGCTGGGAGTTTCAGTAAAGAAAGATAAGCAAATATTCGCCTCCTGTCTTTAATAAAATTTAGATTATTCGGTCACTTAAATTAGAATAAACCCTAATTTTCCTTCATTAAAATGCACTGCATATAGAGCAATGTTTCAACCATTTACTAGGTTTCAGCAAGCTAAAATATCACACACAGTAAATTAAGATTTTTTGCACTTTATTATATTTCAGGGTTGCTATTGAATATTCACACAATATTTAATTGACCAAACAATTCTCAATGATCCAACGGATCAAACGGACCCTTAATATATGTTAGAAATTAAGACATAATTTTATTCACTTAACATTTGATAATATTTTAAATATCTTAAGTGAATGTTAGTACAGCACAATATGTCGCATTTAGTAACATAATTTGTAGCACTTCATAATGTTGCTCTGCTTAGCACTGGTAGCATATTTAGTACTGATGGTTATAACAGTGGTGTATCCTGGTTTTGTGCTACCCTAGGCATGGTATTTTGTGATAAGATGAAACATAGTTATCTTGTTATCTATTGGACATTTCACTTCCCATCTATTAAATGGTTTAATCTTTTATATTGGTGGTAGGAAACCTTTAGCACTCCATATGTTATTGACGTCTCCCCCACTGCTTTAAACCAAATAAGATACATTTACTGAAATATATAACACAAAATACAACTCATAGAGTAGTATAGTACAAAACCTTCTGTGTATTACATTTCAAGGTTACACTACAAAATTGATGTGAATTAGGCTCATCAATATAATGTAGATGTCTAAAGTTGGTTGAATCCAGAAGTTCAAAGGCACATGTGAAGATAAAGTGGAACAAACATAGTGCAACTCACCTGTTGAAGTCTTACTAATAAGAAGAAACACGTTGGGCTTTTATTTTGTTTATTACCTTTTATTAGTTGTTTATTTGCATATGGGTATTTAGAAGATTTTTTTTTTTACTGTTTTGCATTTGCTCTTTGGATTTTTACTGTGCCGCATCAGCACTTTACCAACTGGACCAGATCCTTCAGTCTTTTATTGGCAGGCTTTCTTAACTTTTTTATCTTGTAGGTGCATCACAGTAAAGCAGTTACAATGTTATTTGTATCGATGCACTATGGATGCCTATTGTTTTCCTTACATGCACCTCTGAGTGTCTAAAAGACATTACATATCCAATATTCATGCTATAAGAGATAAGCCTACAGTCTTACCTTTTAATTGTGAGTTTAACCTTAAATTCCATTCATATGGTATACTGGCTGTTTTTACCCTATTTGGTTTTTCATTTATATTTTTTTGCAGACATACTTTGAAAATGTGATATGCCTTATAAGCAACAGTCATGCCTTTCAATATTGTAAACTACTACAGATTATGTCGATTCTATATAAATGGCAATTATTATTACTGTGATATAGCAAAAACATATTTCATAGCATTTTAAAATAATAATAAAAAAAAATATTGTAGTGATTGGAATTTTTCACTTTTACGTGGGGATTAGAGGTCAATAATCAGCTCAAGGAATCAATAAAGTGCAAAATACAGTTCACATATCATGTTGCTTAATTGTTATTTTGGAATGAATAGGTGTCCACCTACTTTTGGTCATTTAGCTTGCATTCTATTATCACAATATGCTGTTTTTTATCTTAACTGTTGTACAAAAGCTTCAAAAAGAAAAATAAGACTGACGTATGTTAGATTCCATAAAATATGTGTGTAGAATCTCTAAACTGCACCTCTGAATCATTTTTTCCTAGATGGTTATTAATTGCACTTCAAAGGCTCTACATATTTATCAATTGCTGCTGTGGTGGCAATCCTACTTCAAAGGCTATGTATTTTATGGTGAAGACGTACATTTACTACAGCTTAAAGTTGTATTCCCCTTTCAAAGGCTGCGTGTGGAGCATTGTTAGAAAAGAAAGTTGTTGTTTTGTTTTTTTTTAGGTCATTTTCCATAATATAATACATAAACAGACTGCTTCATAGTACAAAAAGAGAGAGGGGAAAAGAAAGGTGTGGATGAAGACAAGAGGCAAATACGTTTTTAATGTGATGGAATGTTAATGCTAAAGTGATCTAAGGACTTGCATTGACGAGTATATAAATAAATGCATGGTCAATGGAGAAACACATTCTGATTACAAGGCTCTAGGTAGACTTACGACTAAAAGATGCCGAAAGAAGGCATGTGAAGGTGGCATTAGCAAAGTGAAGAAAAAAAATAACCAATATAAGCAGACCACTGTATAAATCTGATATCTATGGGCTAATAGTATTATTACCGCTACAATTCTAATATCCTCAACTCTAGCACATCACTACCTCGTAGAATTAGATATGGTCGATTTTCAGTTGAAGTGGAATCAATGACTTTGCTGCATTCAGCAGATGGATCATTAAGAATATATTGTATTTTGAAGTAGAAATAGTGGTGTAGTGAAGCAACAGAAATGGAAAGATTAGAGAATTGCTCCATTCTATGTGAATAATGGTTTCGTACTCATTGAGGTGCCTCCAGGAGGTACAGTCATATAGAGGGGAAATTAAGTGTTGAAATGAGGGGTTCTCTTCCATGGAGATATTAATTTAGGTTTATTCTTGGTATTTATTAGAGGTCAGATTAGGGTGAGGGAAATACAAGGTTTTAACATATTGGGAAGATATGACTCTATGTCCAAGATTCTGCATTGGTTTTGGAAATATAAGATTGAGATGCAACAGGGGGGCTTATGATATCAGTTTCTTAGCAGAAAATTGATTAATTGTGCTGTTTAAAAGTGAGCAAAGGTGTTCTGTAGTGAGAATGTGTAAAAGAAATACTGCCTCATAGCAGTCATGAGTAATCTCAACAATTATTATGTAAATTAAATTTAAAAAAATTTATGTAAAGTGTAAAATATGAAAGTGGGACTGAACTGTGATGAAATTGTTTTATTTCATATCTCCAGCAGTATAATGTGAAGTCAAGTGATGAAAGGTAGATACTGATGGTGAGGTAGGTGATCTGAATGCAAAATAGAAAGTGAATACTGGCTCTCTTTCTTGGAAAATCAGTTTGAAATGGACATGATATGCTATCCTCATCATCTAAGCAGGCAGTTAATTATGAAAATAGAAAATATAAGGATTGGTTAAAACAGTAAAAAAGGTGCTACAATCACCTATGTGGGTCACTTCACCACATACAAGTGCAATAAAATAAAATCAAACAAATTGGTGAGAGCACACTAAAAACATGAATGTTACTGTGACAAAATTCCCCTATTTTGTGTGTACCAGTGCCCTTGTTCTATTCTGTTTGAGCATTTGGTGCTATTTCAGTCTTACTCACATGGTGCTGAGCCACCTAACATAAGCTGGCTCAGGTTTTGGAAATATAAGATTGAGATGCAACAGGGGGGCTTATGACATCAGTTTCTTAGCAGAAAACACTAACACTAAAAACATGAATGTTACTGTGACAAATACCCCTATTTTGTGTGTACCAGTGCCCTTGTTCTATTCTGTTTGAGCATTTGGTGCTATTTCAGTCTTACTCACATGGTGCTGAGCCACCTAACATAAGCTGGCTCGGAGCTAAAAGGTATTGAATGAATGGGGTATAAAAGATGGTCTCAAGAGATCAAACTGCAGCTTTCTTCTTGTTCTTATAGCACTTCCACAGATACTCTCCAGGATGCAGAGATTTCAGGAATAAAAATTTGTTTAGATATGTGTTTGGAAGCTAGAAACTGTGTGTTTATACAGCCCCATTACTATGAATTGTGCAGGAAGTAAGAGGATACAGTGCTGGGAAACACAGGAGGAGCTGACATTCAGTTTACATCTCCTCTACATTTACTCCACAATGGGTAGCCTATTCTTTAGTGCAAGCTAGCTTATTTTAAGTAGCTCAGCACCATGTAGTAAGCGATTTCATTTACAGAAGCGTGCAGAATTATTAGGCAAATGAGTATTTTGACCACATCATCCTCTTTATGCATGTTGTCTTACTCCAAGCTGTATAGGCTCGAAAGCCTACTACCAATTAAGCATATTAGGTGATGTGCATCTCTGTAATGAGAGGGGGTGTGGTCTAATGACATCAACACCCTATATCAGGTGTGCATAATTATTAGGCAACTTCCTTTCCTTTGGCAAAATGGGTCAAAGAAGGACTTGACAGGCTCAGAAAAGTCAAAAATAGTGAGATATCTTGTAGAGAGATGCAGCACTCTTAAAATTGCAAAGCTTCTGAAGCGTGATCATCGAACAATCAAGCGTTTCATTCAAAATAGTCAACAGGGTCGCAAGAAGCGTGTGGAAAAACCAAGGCGCAAAATAACTGCCCATGAACTGAGAAAAGTCAAGCGTGCAGCTGCCGCGATGCCACTTGCCACCAGTTTGGCCATATTTCAGAGCTGCAACATCACTGGAGTGCCCAAAGCACAAGGTGTGCAATACTCAGAGACATGGCCAAGGTAAGAAAGGCTGAAAGACGACCACCACTGAACAAGACACACAAGCTGAAACGTCAAGACTGGGCCAGAAATATCTCAAGACTGATTTTTCTAAGGTTTTATGGACTGATGAAATGAGAGTGAGTCTTGATGGGCCAGATGGATGGGCCCGTGGCTGGATTGGTAAAGGGCAGAGAGCTCCAGTCCGACTCAGGCGCCAGCAAGGTGGAGGTGGAGTACTGGTTTGGGCTGGTATCATCAAAGATGAGCTTGTGGGGCCTTTTAGGGTTGAGGATGGAGTCAAGCTCAACTCCCAGTCCTACTGCCAGTTCCTGGAAGACACCTTCTTCAAGCAGTGGTACAGGAAGAAGTCTGCATCCTTCAAGAAAAACATGATTTTCATGCAGGACAATGCTCACACGCGTCCAAGTACTCCACAGCGTGGCTGGCAAGAAAGGGTATAAAAGAAGAAAATCTAATGACATGGCCTCCTTGTTCACCTGATCTGAACCCCAGTGAGAACCTGTGGTCCATCATCAAATGTGAGATTTACAAGGAGGGAAAACAGTACACCTCTCTGAACAGTGTCTGGGAGGCTGTGGTTGCTGCTGCACGCAATGTTGATGGTGAACAGATCAAAACACTGACAGAATCCATGGATGGCAGGCTTTAGTGTGTCCTTGCAAAGAAAGGTGGCTATATTGGTCACTGATTTGTTTTTGTTTTGTTTTTGAATGTCAGAAATGTATATTTGTGAATGTTGAGATGTTATATTGGTTTCACTGGTAATAATAAATAATTTAAATGGGTATATATTTGTTTTTTGTTAAGTTGCCTAATAATTATGCACAGTAATAGTCACCTGCACACACAGATATCCCCCTAACATAGCTATAACTAAAAACAAACTAAAAACTACTTCCAAAATATTCAGCTTTGATATTAATGAGTTTTTTGGGTTCATTGAGAACATGGTTGTTGTTCAATAATAAAATTAATCCTCAAAAATACAACTTGCCTAATAATTCTGCACTCCCTGTAGTTTTCACAGAGTTATTACGTTATTACCCTATGTTTGTTTCTTGTTTTATCTACAGGATTATTACATATACATGAGTGGTAACATGCATTTTTTTTAGTGTGCTCTCACCAATTTGTTTGATTTTATTGTAAAGCAGTTAATTATGTTTTGGGGGGCCTCACTTCTGAGTCTTAGATATACAGATTATTCTAAATTAATCCTTGTTGTTTTACAAGCAGACTGTGTGGTCTGATACCCAGAGAAGGATTAAAATTCCACAGGTCTCTGGACAGCTTAGCAGTTTGCCCCCAACCCCGACCTTTCATTCTTCCCCATTCATTCTTCATAACTAAACTCATGCTTCTGGGGCTCCTGTCTAATCGCTGCACCTTAGGCCGCTGCCTATGGTCACCTTATTGTACATACTACTCTGCAGAGACCTCTGATTCCTTGAATCTCTATAGTCACTGAGAATTGTAGATTGTCTATGGCAGCAAGCAATTCCTCTCTTGAGATTAATAATTAGAATATCATGACAGTTGGGGGGGAGTAGAGAGAGAGTATTTTTTGTGACATGTGTTTGTTATGCTACATATGGTTAAGACGTCTGACGCCACTAGTATCTACTTTTATGTATTACTGTTTTGTTTTACCTTTATTCTTTCTATATGTAAAGATGTATATTGTAAAAGTTTACATAGCAGTTTATGCTTATTTGCTTTTACCCACCTGATGCGATAATTTTGGAGTGTTTATGTCACCTGCTACCACCTTCCTTCTCCTATCATGTTGATCAACTCAGTTTGCAATTTTCCTCATTCCCCCATGCATACCAGTTTTCTGATTCCTTAGCCTCCTTAACCTCTCATGCCACCCTTTTCACCTATGTCTGTTGGCCTTAGTTATGATGCACATAATTTTCAGTCACATTTGATCACCAAGGACCAAGATAAAGAGAAAGATGGTAGACTCTTCAGGGCTCTAAGTAAAATCATATAATTAATTTCAATTCATGATTACACTTATAAATATGAGGCTACTGAGAGAATGAAATGTGTAACATGTACAGCATAGTTGTGAAAGCTTTCTTTAGTGCAAATGCATTTATTAATTTATTTTGTATACTTGATGCTGCAGCCACAGAAGGTATGTTGTCAATAAAAAAAAAAGTAAATACATTTTATTGAGATCACTGGAACGTTTGCCATGCAAAGCTAAAGGGATTTTGAAAAGCCTGAAAAGTCAGAGCCTACTAGATGTGGCTCAGCAAAGTGTGAGTGTGAAATCTATATCCAATATTGAAATTGTATGTTTATACAGTATTATACTATGTACTGTTTGTTTTTTAGGTGAAATTCAAAACTTGATGGCCAAATGTGAATAAGTATTGTCAACTTATTTTCTTTTTGCACTTTAAGTTGCGTCCCCTATCTCTATCTTTGTTTATACTATTTTTATAAGTGTTTTTTTAAGTGGTTTTTAAACACTGGGGAAGTCGCACTTATGTATACCTCTGGCGCCAATTTAACACCTTGTGTCACTTGCACTTTATTGTGTGGAGTTTGTTTACACTGTAGTGAATTGCAGCATATCAGATATCAAAATAAAATACATGTATCCCTTGGAAGAAAGGTCAATGGGTGTCACGCTGCATGAGCAACACCAGACTCCATGGGTAATCCAGTCAGTGATCAGTGTGACAATCATAAGAACCCCTGGACTCGTTTGAAAGAGGGCAGAGTAAAGGAAAGAGGAAAGAGAGAAGGAGAGGTTTTTTTTTTCAAAATGGAGGACGAAGCCCAAACATGACAAAATAGCCAGGGAATATAGAGTCCAGAGTGGAGTATCTGTTAAGAACGTTGCCTATACTTATAAAACATAAATACTTGCTCAAAACCAGCTGACAATGTATGCATTGGATTGAAACTATGACTATGCAGCTCTACATAGAGAAGATTTTTGATACATTCAGCAGAGGTTCATAGGAAAAGAAATAAAGCATGCACATCGTTTTCATTTTTATAAATACACAAAAGGAATTGCAGTCCAAGTTGAGCACTGTTTCTACATGGATTACACGAAAGCCAAATAGAGGTGGAGGGGGGCTTGAAAGGATTACATCTACTTTGTGGGCACACTCATTTACAGCAAGGAGGGAGCACAGTCTCTGTGACTGCTTCTAGCAGCAGTGGGGTTTATAAACTGCTTTGTTGTGCCACTGAATGCAAACAAAAACTAATGATGTTAAAATGCAAAAAATTACATAGCCGATGACAGCTGGTGTAATCCTTTACTCTTATATACAGGTGTAAGCATCACCTTTGGCATGCCAGATGTCGAGTACTATATCTCTCCTTCTCCCCCAGATGGTTTGCCAGCTTTGTGGTTGAGAGCATTGTGCGTGATGTAGTCCACAATATCAAGAGTCTAGAAGGTTGCTTAACCTTGCTGTAGTATATAGACATTTTATGTCTCTCTTTATAAAAAATGTAGCTCTTCCACATGAACCAAATGAAACAATTTTTCAATCAGAATAATTGCAAAAAAAAAAAGGTTTACGTTGATATAAAATATTCTCAAACATTTAAGACAAGAATGAGCAGGGTGGTATTGATGTCCAGCTGACATGACAGAGGCGACAGGAAGGTTAAAAGGAAATGTCCTTGGATCTGAGCTCTTGAATCTATTGATAATCAATAATCAGTAGTGATACAAGATGTCTGTAGCTGGTTAGACAATTTTAGAATTTGATGCCCAGGTGTTTCTGTTCTGATCCTGTGAGTCTCGCAGTCAGTGTCTAATCTTTGGACAGTTTGGTCTTAATCTTCAGAGACCAGCCTTGCTTGCATTCAGTAGTTCTTTTCAAACTGTGCAGTGTCAATACAATACACTGAGCTCGTGAGTGCAATATAAATGTATATAAGCTGTAATACATTAGTGACATGTCGTGGCTAAAAACATCTCATCGTTTTATGGACCTGGGACACATAATAGCTTTATTTTTTGGCGCAGTCGACTACTGAAAACATTAACCAAAGAGTAACTTTTAAGTAAATGTAATTTAATACTAAAAAAATACATTTGTATATCATGATATACTGGATTAGACATGTATATTATATGCAATTCAAAATTTAGACTGACTGTTTGCAGTATGGTCTCTTTCACAGGACATAAAGGACATTGCCCTGGGTCATACCATGCTTTAGGGGGACATGCTTGTCCACTTCACTCATTGTGGATTTATCATATCATCTCCTACAGGCCAGAGATTAGGAAGGGATGCGAAAAGAAGACACAATGATGTTAATGCTAACCCAAAAAACATTACATGCTCTTTAGGAAAGTATTGATTTAA
>OW240916.1:229251498-229262625 GCA_933207985.1 Pelobates cultripes
ATATGTGCAGCCGCGGGCCCCCCGGCTCCCTTTATTTGCAGAGGGGGCCCAGCAGACTGCAGCAGTACGTTACAATTCTTCCCTCTCTCTAACTCCCACGAGACCCGTGGCCGTCAGAGCATTGCCACGGGTTACCATGGCACGCACTTCACGCTCGCAGGAGTTAGAGGGAAGAGCTGTAATGTACTGCTGCAGTCTGCTGGGCCCCTTCTGCAAATACAGGGAGCCGGGGGGCCCCATGATGCCCCACAATCCCCCCTCCCTGGACCAGGTAAGAAGCAGGGGGGGAGGGAATAATAGTAATACCATTTAATGTGGGGGGGAGGGGGAAATGCTCCATTTGCACAACATTCATACACTAGTAAATACACACACACTCTGCATTCACTACACTAAATCACACCCTGCATTCACTGCACTAACACACACCCTGCATTCACTGCCCTAACACACACTCTGCATTCACTGCACCAACACACCCTGCATTCACTGCACTGACACACACTCTGCATTCACTGCACTGACACACACTCTGCATTCATTACAATGACACACACTCTGCATTCACTACACTAACACACACTCTGCATTCAATACACTGACACACACTGTGCATTCACTACACTAACACACTGCATCCACTACACCGACACACACTCTGTATTCACTACAATAACATACAGTCTGCATTAACTATACACACAGCATCCACTACACAAACATCCTGTATTCACAGTACACACACTACATCCACCACACATTCAAACACTCTGCATTCACTAAACAGAGACACTGCATCTAATACACACACTACATCCACTACATATACTGCATCCACTAAACACATTTCATCTAGTACACACAAACACCACATCCACTACACAAACACACACTACATCACACACACTCTGCATCCACTACACTGACACACACTCTGTATTCAATACACTGACACACACTGTGCATTCACTACACTAACACACTGCATCCACTACACCGACACACACTCTGCATTCACTACAATAACATACAGTCTGCATTAACTATACACACATCATCCACTACACAAACATCCTGTATTCACAGTACACACACTACATCCACCACACATTCAAACACTCTGCATTCACTAAACAGAGACACTGCATCTAATACACACACTACATCCACTACAGACACTGCATCCACTAAACACATTTCATCTAGTACACACACACTACATCCACTACACAAACACACACTACATCACACACACTCTGCATCCACTACACTGACACACACTCTGCATTCAATACACTGACACACACTGTGCATTCACTACACTAACACACTGCATCCACTACACCGACACACACTCTGCATTCACTACAATAACATACAGTCTGCATTAACTATACACACATCATCCACTACACAAACATCCTGTATTCACAGTACACACACTACATCCACCACACATTCAAACACTCTGCATTCACTAAACAGAGACACTGCATCTAATACACACACTACATCCACTATAGACACTGCATCCACTGCACAAACAGTATCTAATACACACAAACACTACATCCATTACACACATCATAATTAGCGATGTCCCGAACTGTTCGCCGAACGGTTCACGACCGGTTCGCCACGAACGGTTCGCCACGGACTCATCATTGAGTAAACTTTGACCCTGTACCTCACAGTCAGCAGACACATTCCAGCCAATCAGCAGCAGACCCTCCCTCCCAGACCTTCCCACCTCCTGGACAGCATCCATTGTGAAGCTGCATTCTTAGTGAGCTGTCCAGGAGGTGGGAGGGTCTGGGAGGGAGGGTCTGCTACTGATTGGCTGGAATGTGTCTGCTGACTGTGAGGTACAGGGTCAAAGTTTACTCAATGATGAGTCCGTGGCGAACCATTCGCGGCGAACCGTTCGGTGAACAGTTTGGGACATCACTAATTATAATTCACTTCCACTATACACACTACATGCAGTCCTGCATCATTGTCAGCGGACTAGGTAGGAGTCCTGTGGGCGGGCTCGTGGGCAGACTCGTGGGCAGGCTGGGGGTGGGGTGGCACCCAAACCTTGTGCTTTGTTAGGGGCCCCAAAATTTCTGGTGGCAGCCCTGCCCCTTACTGTGAGGAGACAAGCCTGAATTACTAGACGTCTCGTGAGTTTTCTCACTTCCCTCCCTCCCCACTAAAACTATGTATAGTTTTTTTCTTCCATAGATACTGTATTATCGGATGGTATTCATTCTCTTTAACGTGGAGCTTTATCTCTTATACTCAGTATAAGTATCTGTTTTAAATTTAAACCTCTTTAGTTTACAAAAACGGTGCCACAGAGGGAATATGATAACATTATACAAATATATCCAGGGCCAAATACAAACCATTGTCTGTAAATCTATTCACAAACAGTACTGTACATAGGACACAAGGTCATGCGTTTAGACTGGAAGAAAGTAGATTTAGTCTAAAGCAAAGGAAAGGTTTTGTTTACCATCAGAACAATAATGACGTGGAATTCTCTGCCTGATTAAGTGGTTTTATCAGAGTCTGTACAGATGTTTAAACAGCAACTAGATACACACTTGCAAAAACATTTTATTCAATTATATAATTTTTCAATTGTAGGATAATAGATTCTTAATCCAAGGATAAATCTAACTGCCATTCTGGGGTCAAGAAAGATTTTTTTCATAGTTTGCTGCAAAATTGGAAGTGCTTCAAACTGTTTTTTTGCCTTCATTTGGATGAACAGCAAAATACAGATGTGAGGAAGGCTGAACTTAATGGACACATGCCTCTTTTCAGCCTATGTAACTATGTAACTATGAATGCAGTTCAACATTTAAAGGCAAGAAGGCACTGGTAGACCGTAGGTACTATAACTACTAAATTTACATTAAGTGGTGTTGGTGCCCAGCATTGTCCTTTAAGTCTTACGCTAATACTCAGGCCTGTAAATTATTCATCACTGCAAGCCTGGAAGGTCCATGGCACACTAGCCAGTGGGTCAATTCCTATTTTCCCTTGCCAATTGCTAGTTGATATTTTGAGTGCTGGTTTATGCCATTAAATATTGCTCTGTGATTGTCCTGAATGTCTGGCAATATATACCACGGTTACCTGCTAAAAATATAGCTGAGACACTAGAGGATTACAGCACTAAGACTAATTAAGAGACAGATTAAGTGTTTATGAAGAGAGAGTAAATTAATATTTGAAGCAAAAATCATATTAGCCGGTTTTAAAATATTCTGAAGACTAAAGAAGTAAAAAACCGAAGACAAACAAGGCAGGAAAAAAGAAATGTGTGAAGTGGTAAATAGAGTTAACTAATTAATTAAACAGAGGAAAGAACATCTGTTTACTTTGAAAAAAAATTTTTTTTTACACAAAATGACAGTGGTAGACAAGATTCAAAACTGACAAGTAATACAGATGTCTGGCTTCAAGGTAAACACATTTGGAAGGGTGGAATCAAATAGAAAATAAATGTATTAATTTAAAAGCAGTAATGTTTCAGTAACTGGCTCAGCTGCATTAGTCATTTTTAAACTGCTGGAAAAACTCACACCAATCACATGCAAGGGTATTATTATTATTATTATTATTTTATTATTTATATAGCGCAGCAAATTCCTTAGTGCTGTACAATGGGTGGACTAACAGACATCAGTAAATGGCAAGTGGATCAGCACTGAATGACCAATCAGAGGATATATTTATAATATTAGGCAGCAAACCTAATGTATGGGGCTTCTTCACAAACCCCAAGAAAGGAGTATATACAATAAAACAGAAATAGGTTGCGGAAAAAAATGGATAATGTTAAAATAAGGAAAAATACCAACTAATTAAAGATAATAAAAGACAGTATTGTGATAATAAAAAAAAAAGGAAAAACAATAAAAAGAGTTCAATATTTTAAAATAAATAAAAAGTCCAAACTTTGAGGTACAGTGAATAATAAATTGGAGACCTTTTTGCAATTAATTTCATGTAGGAATTAGGAGGTGGCTGCTTCTTCAACTCGTTAGACCATAAAGGGGAAGAAGAAGAAACTCCAATGGTGTAGTCAGTGGCGTACACACAACCCATGGATCCCTGGTGCGAAAACTGATCCGTGCGTGGGCCGGGGCCGCAACACATGGCGGCGGGCACCTGGTCGCAGGGGTCGCAGGGCTGCGACCCCTGCTACCTCGGTATGTACGCCAGTGCATGCAGATAAACATACACTTAAAGGACCACTACAGACACCCAGATCACATCAGCTCAATTAAGTGGTCTGGGTGCCAGGTCCCTCTAGTTTTAACTGGAAAACAAGAAGTTAACTGTTAGTGCTATAATACACAGAGTTCCCTTATAGACACTCAAAATACAATAGTAATACAATAGTAAAAAGAAAAGAAAAAAACCAAAGGCAGAAAACAATGTGATCCCGAGAGTGAGCATCCTTGACACGCATCCTGAGCCGCAGTGGAACGCACGCGGCTAGAAACCAGCGGCACACAGCACGAGGAAAATCCCATTTACTTCTGTCCGGCCGGCGAGAAAGTAATCACAATATCCTTTGGGCTCGAGGTCTGTTAACCTGGTATGGGTGCTGTCTAACTTGCTACTCTTTTTTGGGACTCTTATTGATAGCTACATATATTTGTAGCATTTTTTATTCATTTATTAATAAACTTGGAAAAGTATCTGTCTGCTGCATTACATTTTTAACCCTTGGAGGGGTTCTATCCTATTTCATTTTATTTTATTCCATTTATATTACCCAGCCCTATATATAGGATTCACAATTTATTGAAACCTATATTAGATTATTTTCAGCAGCTCATAGACTCTGCCCTCCTTATTTAATAGGTGGTGATGATATGATCAGCTGATACATTTAAAATAAGAGAGCAACAATTAACTTTCATTTACTGTGAAGTGCTCTATATATTCTCTTATATACTTTCATTTCCACTGAATCCTGTATGTTTTTAATTGATTTACTTCAATTAGTGTGTTTCATTTCGATTGTTTAACCCTTGGTGGTGGTTATTTTACTAGTGAATCAGTGGTTATGGTAGCCATATCCAATCTTTATTTTTAAATCCTAGAAAGATACTCTACCAATTTGTTTGGTATATATCTACTAAGTTTTATCATATTGCAGAAAACAATGTGAATCACCAAGGTGATAATAATAAAAATTAATACAAACAGAATTACGTTGATATATTCTGTCTTAGAAATATATCTATAAAAAGAAATAAAAATATATAGTGTGATATCATCAAAAACATACAGAGGGTGAAGATGGTAAAGAAATCACAAAATTAAGATGAATTCATATCTCCCTCAATATTAGGGAATTAGAGAATTGTAGAGGACCTCCAGCGATGATTCTGGATATAAAGTAACAGGTATTCTGATTCACTCCAAATAAAAGGGAGAAAGAATTGATAGTGCAGATTGTATAAAAAGTAACAATTTATTATATGTATTGCACTTACAATGTTTCAAAACAAAAGCAGCATATCTCCACACCAGGTGGTATCCACGTGTTGCAGCTAATCCAATCACAGTTAAGGATTACAAGCAGTACCAGCAGCAATAAAATAAAATAAAAAATAAAAGTTCATATGAACAGTAGAACAGTTCCAAGGCGTTTCGTCCTCTTCTGGACTTCCTCAGGGATGTGTGGCTCTGATTCGGTTGAGTTTCCTTTTATATCTACCACGAAATAAGCAAATCGTTTGCCGGTGTTGGCGTGCGTTCCACCCTGGAACGCATTCTGTTTCCGCATGACGTCACTTCCGGTATCACGGACCGAATGGAAAAACAGTGTTCGTCATGCGGAAGTGACGTCATGCAATAATAAATTGTTACTTTTTATACAATCTGCACTATCAATTCTTTCTCCCTTTTATTTGGAGTGAATCAGAAGACCTGTTACTTTATATCCAGAATCATCGCTGGAGGTCCTCTACAATTCTCTAATTCCCTAATATTGAGGGAGATATGCCTGGCAGGGCGGGCAGGCTGGCTGGAGGGCGTGTGAGGGAGCACTCTCCAGTGAGTGCTTCCTGTTTAGCTCCCTCACGCGCCGCGTAGTGATGCCGGAGCCGGAAGATGACGTCATATTCCGGCTCCGGTAACAGTGCGGTGCGCGAGGGAGCTGGGCAGAGAGCACTCAGGGGAGAGTGCTCCTTCGCGCACCCGCCAGGTGACAGCAGGGCCAGCCTCGGGGGACCCTGAGGTGTCCAGCTCCTGGGCCCCCCCAGGGGAAGAGGCTGGCATACCGGGTCGCAGGGTGGCCAGGCACCCTGGTGGGCCAGGCCCGGTTGCAGCCGTGACCCTTACAACCATGGTATGTACGCCACTGGGTGTAGTATGCCACAAACAAGTAATAAATAATATAAAATTCTATATAGATCTACTAACAAATAGTAGAGCTAATTCAAGCTCTGGTGTGGTGTGCTTTCAATGGCGTTGATCCTCCACTGGTAGAATATTAGTGACAGTGCTTTCAAAAGCACTCCAAAGCAAGGAGTCATTTGATTGAGCAGGAACTACTGCTCAATAATTGACGCGTAGGTGGTATAAAAATATATTTTTTAAAATAGCCAATATTCCTTTAATTTTACAATGTAAATTTTAAAGGGACACAATAGTCACCCAGACAACTTCAGCTCAATGAAATGGTCTGGGTGCCAGGTCCCCCAGGTTTTAACCCTTCAGATGTACACATAGCAGTTGCAGAGAAACTGATATGTTTACATTGCAGGGTTAATTCAGCCTCTAGTGGCTGTCTTCCTGACAGCCACTAGAGGTGCTTCTGCGACGCTGGATTCGAAAATCACATTCAGCGTGCAGAACATGCTTTCCTATGGATTGTTTGAATGCGCACGCTGCTCTTGCCGCGCATGCGCATTCCGCTCCACTCGGGAGCTGACGTCAGCAGAGGAGGAGAGGTCACCAGCGTTGAGGGAGCCCGGCGGCAAGGTAAGTGGCTAAAGAGGTTTTAACCCCTTCAGGCCAGCCGGAGGGGGACCCTGAGGGTGGGGAGGACCTAAGGGTTATATAGTGTCAGGAAAACGAGTTTGTTTTCCTGACACTATAGTGATCCTTTAAAAAAACACAACGCATTTCGCCAACACAGGGCTTCATCAAGTGGTAATAGAAACATACATCCCCCACCCCCGAACAGTGTAGAAGGGCTTAAAACCCCCTTTTTTTACTTACCTAAGTCCAGCGCCTATGACCCTGGTCCAGCACTGGTTCGGGTGTGCCTCTGCTCTTATCCCGCTGACGAGACCTAATGAGTGGCAATGGCGGTGCTCGCATTAGGATTTCCCCATAGGAAAGCATTATACAATGATTTCCTATGGGGATTCCGGTGCTGTTGGATATCCTCATGCATAGTGTGAGGACGTCCAGTGTCAGGCGACCAAAAGTCGCCTAATGACCCAGAAATCCCTCTAGTGGCTGTCTGGTAGAATGGCTGTCTGGTAGACAGCCACTAGAGGTGGAGTTACCCCACAAAGCTAATTAGCTAAAGCTAATTATTGCAGTTTATAAAAAAATCTAAAAAAAACAACCTTTGTAGTTTTAAGGGACCTGGAAATGTGCACCCATTCCACTTCAATGAGCTGAAGTGGTCTAGGTGCCTATAGTGTTCCTTTAACTCCTCACCCATCACACATTCGTAAGGGGATGAAATTATTTTTTTAAGCTCCCTTGGTCTTTAAGTGGTTGGTGGGCACTTTGTAAGGTTACCTGTGGCTGCATGTAATGGCATGACATTCCTGCTTCAGTTCTGACAGTGCTGCATGCAGTGTGTCTCAGTACGTACGTCATTCCTTTATCACTTCTGACGCTGGCTGCCAGTACACTGTGTACCTTAATAATTCTCAATTTATGCATTATTTTCCCTATGCTCCGTTCTTGTATTCTGCATTGATGTCATGCACACCAGGAGTTGGGTCACAACATTCAACCAATAAACACATACTGTAAATAATACTAAAGTCCATCTAAGCATGTAACAGATCCCCTTGAAGCTACTTAAAGTGATGTACCGAACGGTTCGCTGGCGAACGGTTCCCGGCGAACATAGCATGTTCGCGTTCGCCATGGCGGGCGAACATATGCGCGGTTCGACCCGCCCCCTATTCGTCATCATTGAGTAAACTTTGACCCTGTACCTCACAGTCAGCAGACACATTCCAGCCAATTAGCAGCACACCCTCCCTAGCAGACCCTCCCACCTCCTGGAAGGCATCCATTTTAGATTCATTCTCAAGCTGCATGCTTAGTAAGAGGAGGGAAAGTGTAGCTGCTGTTCATAAGATAGGGAAAAGCATAGCTAGGTTAGGGTTAGGGTATGCTTTTTTAAAAAAAATTTTTTCTATGTAATGTAATTGTACTTAGTTGTCTGCCACTGCTGCCAGCTTCTGTGTCAGGCTCACAGTGCATACTGTGCCCATTTCCCCAGTCAGTGCCACCAATTACATCTGGTGTCACAATAGCTGGGATTTAAAAACAAAAAACTTTTTTCACTGTTATAGATTGAATAGCAGTCAGTTGTCTGCCACTGCTGCCAGCTTCTGTGTCAGGCTCACAGTGCATACTGTGCCCATTGCCACCACTTAGATTTGGTGACACAAAGCTTGGATTTAAAAAAAAAAAACACTTTTTTCACTGTTATAGATTGAATAGCAGTCAGTTGTCTGCCACTGCTGCCAGCTTCTGTGTCAGGCTCACAGTGCATACTGTGCCCATTTCCCCAGTCAGTGCCACCACTTAGATCTGGTGACACAAAGCTTGGATTTAAAAAAACAAAACACTTTTTCACTGTTATATATTGAATAGCAGTCAGTGTCCTTAAAGCGGGTGTGTTACGCTAACAGTGGATACGGTGACCATTGCCACCACTTAGATCTGGTGACACAAAGCTTGGATTTAAAAACAAAAAACACTGTTTTCACTGTTATAGATTGAATAGCAGTCAGTGTCCTAAAAGCGGGTGTGTTACGCTAACAGTGGATACGGTGACCATTGCCACCACTTAGATCTGGTGACACAAAGCTTGGATTTAAAAACAAAAAACAATTTTTTCACTGTTATAGATTGAATAGCAGTCAGTGTCCTTAAAGCGGGTGTGTTACGCTAACAGTGGATACGGTGACCAGTGCCACCACTTAGATCTGGTGACACAAAGCTTGTATTTAAAAACAAAAAAACACTTTTTCACTGTTATAGATGGAATAGCAGTCAGTGTCCTTAAAGCTGGTGTGTTACGCTAACAGTGGATACGGTGACCAGTGCCACCACTTAGATCTGGTCACACAAAGCTTGTATTTAAAAACAAAAAACACTTTTTTCACTGTTATAGATTGAATAGCAGTCAGTGTCCTTAAAGCGGGTGTGTTACGCTAACAGTGGATACGCTGACAAGTGCCACTAATTAGATCCTGTGTCACAATAGCTTGGATTTAAAAAAACAAAAAACTTTTCTCACTGTTATAGATTGAATAGCAGTCAGTGTCCTTAAAGCGGGTGTGTTACGCTAACAGTGGATACGGTGACCATTGCCACCACTTAGATCTGGTGACACAAAGCTTGTATTTAAAAAAAAACAACCACTTTTTCACTGTTATATATTGAATAGCAGTCAGTGTCCTTAAAGCGGGTGTGTTACGCTAACAGTGGATACGGTGACCATTGCCACCACTTAGATCTGGTGACACAAAGCTTGTATTTAAAAAAAAACAACCACTTTTTTCACTGTTATATATTGAATAGCAGTCAGTGTCCTTTAAGCGGGTGTGTTACGCTAACAGTGGATACGGTGACCATTGCCACCATTTAGATCTGGTGACACAAAGCTTGTATTTAAAAAAAAACAACCACTTTTTTCACTGTTATATATTGAATAGCAGTCAGTGTCCTTAAAGCGGGTGTGTTACGCTAACAGTGGATACGGTGACCATTGCCACCACTTAGATCTGGTGACACAAAGCTTGTATTTTAAAACAAAAAACACTTTTTTCACTGTTATAGATTGAATAGCAGTCAGTGTCCTTAAAGCGGGTGTGTTACGCTAACAGTGGATACGGTGACCATTGACACCACTTAGATCTGGTGACACAAAGCTTGGATTTAAAAAAACAAACAAACACTTTTTTCACTGTTATAGATTGAATAGCAGTCAGTGTCCTTAAAGCGGGTGTGTTACGCTAACAGTGGATACGGTGACCAGTGCCACCACTTAGTTCTGGTGACACAAAGTTTGTATTTAAAAACAAAAAACACTTTTTTCACTGTTATAGATTGAATAGCAGTCAGTGTCCTTAAAGCGGGTGTGTTACGCTAACAGTGGATACGCTGGCCAGTGCCACCAATTAGATCTGGTGACACAAAGCTTGATTTTAAAAAAACAAAACACTTTTTTCACTGTTATAGATTGAATAGCAGTCAGGGTCCTTAAAGCGGGTGTGTTACGCTAACAGTGGATACGCTGACCAGTGCCACCAATTAGATCTGGTGACACAAAGCTTGGATTTAAAAAAACAAAAACACTTTTTTCACTGTTATAGATTGAATAGCAGTCAGTGTCCTTAAAGCGGGTGTGTTACGCCAACAGTGGATACGGTGACCATTGCCACCACTTAGATCTGGTGACTCAAAGCTTGTATTTAAAAACAAAAAACACTGCTTTCACTGTTATAGATTGAATAGCAGTCAGTGTCCTTAAAGCGGGTGTGTTACGCTAACAGTGGATACGGTGACCAGTGCCACCACTTAGATCTGGTGTCACAATAGCTTGTATTTAAAACAAAAAAACTTTTTTCACTGTTATAGATTGAATAGCAGTCAGTGTCCTTAAAGCGGGTGTGTTACGCTAACAGTGGATACGGTGACCAGTGCCACCACTTAGATCTGGTGACACAAAGCTTGATTTAAAAAAAACAAAACACTTTTTTCACTGTTATAGATTGAATAGCAGTCAGTGTCCTTAAAGCGGGTGTGTTACGCTAACAGTGGATACGGTGACCAGTGCCACCACTTAGATCTGGTGACACAAAAGCTTAGATTTAAAAACAAAAAACTTTTTTCACTGTTATAGAT
>OW240916.1:229265225-229549042 GCA_933207985.1 Pelobates cultripes
TTCACGAAATAGTGCCAAAGACATACAATGGGGGTGTCATTTTACTCAGCAGATATAACTGAACACAAAATAAAACTTTGTACAGGAATAGCACACACCAACTTTACAAAATACACATGAGAATTTCTTTGTTATAAGTTTGTGTGCCAAAAACAAAAACAAACACAATTTTACTCCAATATTTAGCAGAGGTTGGCGGTGAAATGGCTTCGTAGAAAATGTCAAAACAACCCTAGGTAAATAGCCTGTGATGTCTACTTTATATAAAAAATACTTTTGTGTGGCAATTTTGTTTTCTTTTGTGGCTATTAAGCTTACAAGACAAACATACCAAATTCTAAAATCGCTTTACATTAAAAAGTTTATTTTACTCCTTGTGCTTTGTGACCTGTAACTACGAAAAAACCTTAAAATCCAAGACACATTATATATAATGTAAATCAGAACAACTAAATTAATTTATTTTTAATTACTTTCCTTAACCTGCACTAACTATGCACACATTATTATTGCAAAAACTGTAAAAAAAAAACAAAAAACTTTTTTGGAATTTTTCTGTATTTTTTATAATAAATAAGCATTTATATATATATATGTCTTACATCAAATTAAAGCCCTTTCTGTCCTTTAAAAAAATGATATATAATATGTGTCGGTGCAATAAATTAGTAAAATGCAAATTGCAGTTGAACGCAAACAGCAAAAAATGAAAAAAATGCTGTTGTCATTAAATGAAAAACAAGCTTCTGAAGCTCTGTCCTTAACCCCTTCAGGACCTAGGACGGTTCAGGCATTTTTGCGTTGCCGACCGAGGACGGTCCTGAACCGTCCTAGCGGAAAACGGGCGGCTGGAGCGTTCGGAGATCACTTTCGCCGAAATCCCGTTGTTACTATCTGCCCGGCATCCCAGGCAGATAGTAACAGCCAATCTGCGATCGCTCACAATTGGCTGGTGTCAAAGTGGGTGTTACAAACACTCACTTTGACACTGGTCTCTGCCTCTCTCCCCTCTGTAGCGTTTTGTGAGGTGAGAGAGACAGAGATTGTGATATATTGTTGCAGCAGGTGTTAAAGAGAGTTAAAAAGTATCACCAGTGAATAAAAATCCCCTTTTAACCCCTTCCCTGACAGATCTGTTACAGACAGTGCATTTGTACTGTCTGTATTTTTTTTTTTGCACTTAAGGGTTAACTTTATTTTAAAAATCTGTGTCTTAGACTGTCTTAGTCTGTTTTAGACTGTCTTAGTCTGTCGTAGTCTGTCGTAGTCTGTCGTAGTCTGTCGTAGTCAGTCAGTTTCCTTCGCCCAAATCTCTATTAGATTCTTCTAACAGGAGTTAGTTTAGGGATTACTGTTTTAGTCTGTTTTAGTAAAAAAAAAATATATATATATATATATATATATATAAATATATATAAAAAAGTATTTTGTTTAGTATTTTGTTAGTTTAGTCTGTTAGTGTGAAACATGCTTGGAGGAGGCATATGCCTTCTTGGCGTCAGACTCTGATGCCACTGACACTGCATCCGATTTTGACCCAAGTCAGTTTAGCGGCATGTCTAGTGACATGTCATCTCTGTGTGAGTCAGCTGCTAAAAGAAACTGTGCTTCCCCTGCTACGCCGAATGTGGAGGAGGACTGGGTACCTCCACAGTCAGCTGAGCCCAACATCCCTCCTTTTAGTGTCAACGCAGGCATTAATGTGAATGTGGTTGACTTCTCCCCTCCAATATATGGAGTTATTTTTAGGGGATACCATCTGGGAGGATATTGTTTCTCAGACTAATTTATACGCTAGCAAATTTACTGAGACCAATCCAGGTAGCTATACAGTCAGGGAGCATGCTTGTCATCCCACATTTGTCCCTGAACTTAAAAAATTCTGGGCTCTTACAATGCTCATGGGGATAACAATCTGCTCTTAATGGAGCACCAACCCAATTTGTTCGACTCCTATATACTCCCAAACAATGCCTAGACCAAGATATGAGCTGCTGCTGAGATACTTACATTTCAACGACAATACCCTCTGTCACCCCAGAGATCACGCCCAATATGATAGGTTTCATAAAATACGCCCACTGGTATACCATCTTCAGAACAGATTTTCTGAAGTTTATACTCCCCAACAAAATTTATCTATTGATGAATCCCTTATGAAATATAAAGGGAGATTAGGGTTTAAACAATATATCCCCTCAAAGCGGTCTAGGTATGGCATTAAAGTGTACAAACTGTGCGAGAGTGAAAGTGGCTATACATTTGCCTTTCCTGTATATGAGGGGAAAGATGCTCAACTGAACCCTCCTTGCTGTCCTGACTCTCTGGGGACAAGTTGTTAACTTGTTTGGGACCTACTGATCCCCTTGCTCAATAAGGGTTATCACCTTTATGTGGACAATTTTTACAGCAGTGTCCACTTGTTTAAAATTCTTTATCGTTTGCAGACACTGGCCTGCGGCACTGTAAGAAGAAATGCCAAGGATTTCCCCAGACCTCTCATAGAGGCTAAATTAAAAAAAGGTGAATGCAAAGCTCTGCACAAAGCTGAACTGCTTGCGCTAAAATTTAAGGACAGTAAGGATGTTCACATGCTAACAACCATCCATAATGAAGGCATGTCAGACGTCACTGTCCGAGGCAAGGTACAGACAAAACCAGTTTGCGTCAGGGCTTATAACAGGCACATGGGGGGTGTTGATTTGGCTTATCAGCTGATGCAGCCATATCTTATCTTAAGAAAGACAAAAGCCTGGTATAAAAAGGTGGCTATCTACCTGTTGCAAGTAGCAACACATAATTCATTTTTACTCTTTAAAAAAATGAATCCAGGAAGAACCACCTATCTCCAATTTCAGCTCAAGCTGATTTCCACAATAATTTATGGAAATGGTCAAGTTCCAACAATGGTGCAAGAGGAGTCCAGACATTTTATTTTTAAGATACCGCCAACACCAAAAATAAGAAATCCCCAGAAACGTTGCCGGGTCTGTTATAAATAAGGGAAAAGGACAGACGCTCCTTTTCACTGTCCCGATTGCCCTACAAAACCTGGACTGTGTATTGGAGCATATTTTAAGGTCTACCACACAGAAAATACATTTTTATAATACTTGTTCCTGATTTATTTTTTTTGTTTATTTTGAAAGCAGCAAATTTCTGTTAGTCAGTATCCTTCCCCCAAATCTCCAGTTATATTCTTTTTGCATGAGTTAGTTTACAGATTGCTGCTAACTGAAGTTTTAGTCTCATTTAGTCTGTTTTTATCAGTTTTAGTCTGTTTTTAGTATGAAATAAAAAAAAATGTGTGTTAGTAACCCTGTGTTAGTCAGATTCTGACACCACTGACACTGCGTCCGATTTTGACCCAGGTCAATTTTCTGACACATGTAGTGACATGTCATCTGTGTGTGAGCTGGCTGCAAAAAGAAGCCGTGCTTTCTCTGCTACGCCGAATGTGGAGGAGGAACGGGTTATTCCACAATTAGCTGAGCCCAAAATCCCCCCTATTAGTGCCAACACAGGCATTAATGTCAATGTGGATGACTTCTCCCCTGTCCAATATATGGAACTATTTTTAGGGGATACCATCTGGGAGGACATTGCTCCCAGGGCCGGCCCGTCTATAAGGCGGCACAGGCGGCCGCCTTAGGGCGCACCGGTTTCGGGGGCGCAATATTTCAGTGACCGGCAGGAAATATTCCCTCCTGCCAGGCCACCATATCGACCCCCGGTGCAGCGTGCGGCAGTGCTGTGATCAGACGCGGCGAGGGAGCTCTAACCTCTCTGCTCTGCTCCCTCGCGCGCTGTCTCTGATACCGCGGGAGCCGGAATATGACGTCATCAACCCGGCTCCCGCGGTATCAGAAGGCAGCCGCGAGGGAGCAGAGCAGAGAGGTTAGAGCTCCCTCGCCGCGTCTGATCACAGCACTGCCGCACGCCTCCCAGCAGCCCCACTGGACCCCAGGGAATGATTCATCATCCACACCAGCTCTCATGGTAGGGAGGCTGGGTGGAAAATGTTTATTTATTAAAATAAATAGTGAGTGTGTGCATGCGTGTCTGTTTGTCTGTGAGTGACTGTGTGTGTCTGTCTGTGTGTGAGTGTCTGTATGTGAGTGACTGTCTGTGATTGAGTGTGTGTCTGTGTGTGACTGTGTGTGTATGTGTGTCTGTGTGTGAGTGTATGTGTGCCTGTGAGTGACTGTCTGTGATTGAGTGTGTGTCTGTGTGTGACTGTGTGTGACTGTGTGTGTGTGTCTGTGTGTGAGTGTATGTGTGCATGAGTGACTGTGTGCCTGTGAGTGACTGTCTGTGATTGAATGTGTGTCAGTGTGTGAGTGTCTGTGTGTGAGTGTCTGTGTGTGAGTGTCTGTGTGTGAGTGTGTGTGTGTGTGTGTCTGTGTGTGAGTGTATGTGTGCCTGAGTGACTGTGTGCCTGTGAGTGACTGTGTGCATGAGTATGTGTGTCTGTGAGTGAGTGTGTCTGTGCGTGTATGTGTGTGTCTGTGAGTGATTGTATGAGTGTGTGTGTGTGTGTGTGTCTGTGAGTGCTTGTATGAGTACTGCATGTGAGTGTATGAGTGTGGCAGTGTATGTGTGTCTGTCAGTGTGTGTTTGTGAGTGTCTGTCAAATCAGTGAGAGTTTCTTTGTCATTGAGTCTGTGTGTGAGTATCAGTGTGTCTGTCAATGAATGAATGCAATGAGTGTGTGTCAGATCAGTGAGTCTGTGTGTTTTGTCATTGAGTGTGTGTGACTGTCAGTGTGTATACACCACTGAGTGTAGCGTGGCAGAGCGCAGTACAGGAGCTTCTGTTTCCTGTTCCTGGGCCAGACTGACCGGAGGTGCTCACTGAGAGAGCACTCCCTGTCAGTCTGGCCAGGTACAGAAAATTGAAGCTCCTGTAGGGGATATCCTCCACTCGGCAACGCTACAAGAGAGGTAGGAGGCACACCAGGAAGGGGAGTGCGACCACTAAAGGGGTGGGGGTGCACCAAGGGACAGGGAGGGGAGGGGAGAGAAACACCAAGGGACAGGAAAAAGAGGGGAGAGCTTAGAAGAACACTAAGGGACAGGGAAGGGAGGGGACCACTAATGGACGGGGAGAGGGGCTGGTTAAGAGGCACATAGGTGAAGATGTTATTTTGGGGGGGGGGTGGAAAGATACATCTTCGCCTATGTACCCAAAAATCTTTGCACCGGCCCTGATTACTCCCCAGACTAATTTATATGCTACCCAATTTATTGATACCAATCCAGATAGCTATGCAGTCAGGGAGGAGCGTGCTTGGCATCCCACAGATGTCGCTGAACTTAAAAAATTCTGGGCTCTTGCAATTCTCATGGGGATTATAAAGAACCCATCAATTTGCTCTTACTGGAGCACCAACCCAATCTGTTCTAGTCCAGTGTACTCCCAAACCATGTCTAGAACAAGAAATGAGCTGCTGCTCAGATGCTTACATTTCATTGACAATACCCTCTGTCACACCAGAGATCACACCCGATATGATAGGCTTCATAAAATACGCCCACTGGTAGACCATCTTCAGCACAAATTTACTGAAGTTTATACTCCTCAAAAAAATGTATCTATTGATGAATCGTTAATGAAATATAAAGGGAGATTAGAATTGAAACAATACATCCCCTTAAAGCGCTTTAGGTATGGCGTAAAATTATACAAACTGTGCGAAAGTGAAAGTGGCTATACATTTGCCTTTCGTGTATATGAGGGGAAAGATGGTCAGCTGGACCCTCCTGGCTGTCCTGACTCTCTGGGGACAAGCGGGAAACTTGTTTGGGACCTACTGATCCCGTTGTTCAATAAAGGTTACCACCTTTATGTGGACAATTTTTATAGCATTGTCCGTTTGTTTCAAACTCTTTAGGGTTTCTAGATACTGGCCTGTGGCACTGTGAGAAGAAATGCCAAGGATTTCCCCAGACCTTTTATAGAGGCCAAATAAAAAAAAAAAGTTAATGTAAAGGTCTGCTTAAAGCTAAAGTGCTTGCAATAAAATTTAAGGACAGGAAGGATGTTAATATACTAACCACCATCCATGACGAAAGCATGTCAGACGTCACTGTCCGAGGCAGAGTACAGACAAAACCTGTTTGCATCAGGGCTTATAAAATGCACATGGGGGTGTTGATTTGGCTGATCAGCTGATGCAGCCATATCTTATCTTAAGAAAGACAAAAGCCTGGTATAAAAAGGTGGCTATCTACCTGATGCAAGTAGCAACACATAATTCATTTTTACTCTTTAAAAAAAATGAATCCAGAAAGAACCACCTTTCTCCAATTTCAGTTCAAGCTGATTTCCACAATAATTTATGGAGATGGTCAAGTCCCAACAATGGTGCCAGAGGAGTCCAGACATTTTATTTTTAAGATACCACCAACTGCAAAAAAAACAAATCCCCTGAAACGGGTCTGTTATAAAAAAGGGAAAAGGACAGACACCCCTTTGCACTGTTTTTTTTCTTTTGAAAGCAGCAAATTTTAGTTAGTCAGTTTCCTTCCCCCAAATCTCCAGTTAGATTCTTTTTGCATGAGTTAGTTTAGAGAATGCTGCTAAAGGTGCATTTGATACCTGCATATTTGGTTAAAAAAGTTTTATGGCAGTAACATACAACTGGCTGGCCAAAACCAGATGACGTGTGCATAAAAAGCAGAATTCAAAAATTACCACCATGCACGTTCTCTGAAATTTGTTTAGCACAATGGTTGGGGGAAGGATGTGAAAACACCCCATATACAATACCCTGGAATGTCTACTTTATAAAAATATAAACTTTCATGATGTTAACATTAACTGTGGCATGCAAAAATATGCCAAACTGAAGATAGGCCAAGCATACCTATATATCAAGTTGAAAAACTGATATGTACAAGTCTCGATTGTGGCCTTTTAGCCCCAAACAACCCAGCAAACCTATGCATGGGTGATATCACTGTACTCAGGAGATGTTGCTGAACACATATTGGGGTGTTGTTTGGCAGTGACACATAACAGGATCTGTTAATTCATGCCTAAAGTACAATGTGTGTGTAAAAAAAACACGAAAAAAATTACTACCCAAAAGTTTGCCAAAGGCTGGTGGTAGAATTATTGCATGAAAAGTGTTAAACTACCACCATTTAAAATACCCTGAGTTTTTTACTTTTCAAAAATATATGGTTTGATGGGGTTAAAATACATTGGCCCAAATAGGACACTGGCGCAGGTTTACTACATGTCAAGTTGAAAAATGGATATGTGCACCTGCCAAATGTGGCTTTTTAGCCCCCCCAAACAACCTGACAAGCCTATGCATGGGTGGTATCAATGTACTCGGGAGATGTTGCTGAACACATATTGGGGTGTTGTTTGGCAGTGTCACATAACAGGATCTGTTAATTCATGCCTAAATACAATGTTTTAATTTAATTTTACTATATGCCAATAAATCCATTGTTTTCTACTTTCAACCATTGGGAGAGTGTGAACTTCTTGGTCTCCAGATTGGCGTTACTACAAACGAACAGGACCTACCCTCCTACCTATAGGGGTGGCAACCTGAAGGCTTACTATATACAACAAATCTGTGAGTGTAACCTTGAACCATTGGGTAATTAATAAGACCACAACAGTATTACGCTATGTTGTATTTTTATTTATGTTTTAGTGATACAAGCTAGATCCCTATTCCATATGTACCATATTATACTAAATACAATGTGTGTGAAAGAAATACAAAAACAATTACTACCTAAAACATCTGGTGGTAGAATTAGTGCATGGAAAGTGTTAAAAATACCACCATTTGAAATACCCTGTGGTGTCTACTTTCCAAATATGTATGGTTTGAAGTCGGTAAAATACATTGGTCGGCCTTACAAATGTCCCAAATAGGACATGTGCGCAAGTTGACTACATGTCAAAATTCCAAGTTGGAAAATGGATATGCGCACCTGCCAAATGTGGCCTTTTAGCCCCCAAACCACTCAACAAGCCTATGCATGGGTTGTATCACTGTACTTGGGAGATGTTGCTGAACATATATTAGTGTGTTTTTTGGCAGCAACACATAACGGGATCTGTAAGTTTATACCTGAATTGCAATGTATGTGAAAAGAAAAAAAAAAAAAGAAAACTACCTATGCGAAGTTTGGCAAAGACTGGTGGTAAAATGGCTGCATAGAAAGTGTCAAAATATACTTAGATGAATACCCTGGGTTGTCTACATTAAAAAAAATATATACATGTGGGGTGTTTTCCAGAGATTTATGACAGATAATAGTGTTACAATGTCACTATTGATAAATTTTAAAATGTATGTTTTTAAACCACAATATCCTGCCTGTACTTATAGCCCTATAACTTGCAAAAAAAAGCAAAAAAGCACGTAAACACTGGGTATTTTTAAACTTAGGACAAAATTTCGAATCTATTTAGCAGTTTTTTTCATTAGCTTTTGTAGAAGAGTAAAAGATTTTTCAAGTAAAAGTAAAAAAACATGTATTTTTTTCAATTTTGCATCATATTTTTTTTTTTTAAATTAAATTACATGAGATTATATAAATAATGGTGTGTAAAGAAAGCCCTTTTTGTCCTGAAAAAAAACAATATATAATTTGTATGGGAACAGTAAATGAGAGAGCGGAAAATTACAGCTAAACACAAACACCACAAAAGTGTAAAAAGAGGCCTGGTCGCAAATGTACAACATCGCAAAAACAGTCCAGTCCTTAAGGGGTTAACCCCTTCATAACTGAGTCAATAGTGCATGTTCTGATCAAAACAAAACGTAAACAAAAACTGGAATTTGCGCTATATGTCTGTTCAACCGTAATTCACCGCTGTCACATTAAGTGCACCCACACTTATTATATATCATTTTGTTCAGGAGAAACAGGGCTTTCATTTATCATTAACTATTCATATATGGAACATAATTTATTATGAATAAAATTTAAAAAAATGTTAGAAAATTAGATTTTTTTCTTACATTTTTATTTTCGTCTGACATTTTAGCTGTGAATGTCATAATACTGTTAGGTTTTACTACAAAAAAATGCACATATTTGTAATCAGCGATGTCACATGAGTACAACAGTACCCCCCATTAACAGGTTTTACGGTGTTTTGGAAAGTTACAGGGTCAAATATAGAACGTTCCATTTTCAAATTGAAATTTGCCAGATTAGTAATGTTACCTTTGAGAAGGTGTGGTAGCCCAGGAATGAGAATTACCCCCATAATCGAAAAAGTAGACAACCCAAGGTATTGAAAGTATGTTTAGTCTTTTTTAGTAGCCACTTAGTCACAAACACTGGCCAAAGTTAACGTTCATATTTGTTTTTGTGTGGAAAAAAAGCAAAAAACTAATATTTTGCCAGTGTTTGTGGCTACTAAGAAAGACTGGACATACCCCACTTGCAATACCTTGGGTCGTCTACTTTTGCAAATGGTATGCCATCATGGGGGTAATTCTCATTCCTGGGCTACCATACGCTCTCAAAGGCAACATAACCAATCTGGCAAATTTCAGTGTCAAAATAATGAAATGCAAGCCTTATATGTGACTCTCTAACTTTCCAAAACACCATAAAACCTGTACATGGGGGTTACTGTTATTCTCAGGAGACTTCACTAAACACAAATATTAATGTTTTAAAACAGTAAAACATATTACAACAATAATATAGTCCATAAAAGTTCAGTTCGTTTGTAAAAAATGCAAAAAACTTCACTTTTACTTAAAATATCATCGTTGTAATACAATTTACCAGTTTGAAACACTAATATATGAGCTCAGCGAAGTCTCCCGAGTAAAACAGTACCCCCTATGTACAGGTTTTTTGGTGTCTTGGAGAGTTACAGGGTCAAATATAGTGCTTGCGAATTAAATTCTCTGCACTTTCTCCCTGTGTGTATGTCAATCAAATTTTAATTAATCAAATCACATAATTATGTTAAAAGATTACTTAAATCTACACGTATAATTTTAATATATATGCATTTATAGGTATTTAAATTCTACGTGTATACTAATGTAATCTTTTATGTAATTATATGTATTTATCTATATATATATATATATATATATATCTTTGCTATTATTTGTATATATATATAGAATGTCATTCTAAGTGTATTTTGTTACCAATATATATATATTAATAACAAAATACACTAAGAATGAAATTACATATGCATATATAATTTGTATTACATTTTGTTTCCATATTTTATTTATTAATTTTATTATTTTATTTATTTATTATTGTAATTATACGTATATTGGAAGGCAGGGCCTGAAGTTGTGGGAGGGGCTATATCCCTTTAAAAGGGGGAGTCCCTCTTACCTCATTCACCTTCTGGTCCAGATGCTCGTTTGGATTGCAGGTTCCCAGCGTGGTTCCAGTTTCTCCTGACAGCTACATTTTCAAACTTTTCCGCCGGTTTTCCTACTAAACAGTGAGTTGGCAGACTGGTATCATTGTACCAGTCTGCAGCCTACACATAGCCTGACCCACCGAGGTCCACGGCTACAGTATTGTGGGGGACAGAAACCCCCTCGTCAGGGCTGATTCGTCTTGATTCCCGCCGGGGGATCAGGCCTCATGCAGACCAGCCCTCCTCCCCTTCCCCCTCTTCCTCCTCTTCCCCCCTGCCGCTGCTCACTGCACAGCAGCCGGTTAATTAATTTGGTAACCCAGCTCCTAACCCCCTCTCACTACACAGCAGCCGGTTGAAGTTTAAATGTGTGACCCAGCTCCTAACCTCCTCCACCCTCCCCCCCACCCACTACACAGCAGCCGGCTCAATGTATTGTAGGACCCAGCTCCTAACCCCCCCTTTCCCTCTCTCTCCAAGAGCGGGAAACCCCCCAGGCTTGTGGCAGGTAACGGTAATACTCTTAAGACCCCACACGGACCTAATTCACGGGGGTCTGCGTTTTCTGCCACAATAGCCGCATGAGTGGGGAAACCAACCCACCCCCCACCCCAACCTACAAGTGCCCTGTCTCATAAAAAACTATTACAAGACAATACAACTATATGTGACACATACAATAATAATTGCACATGCACACAGTTTAAGAATGTAGGTTCATATATGAATGCTGCCTAGGTTTACTCCAAGCGAAGTAAACACTGTTTTTGGTCAGAGTAACCCTTCCTAAATTGGTACTCCACCCTCCAAACTAACAAAAACCTAACCCTTACTGGTCCTCCTTCAGCCCAATTTTTCTCCATTTACATCACTGGAGGAAGATTGATGTCAGGGAGGGCGGGCTAAGGGGAGGATATGGGCAACACAGAGGATGGCCATGCCACTATTGGATGCCTGTCGCCAGCATGCTGTGTGTGCTGACATCAGTCATCCAATATGCACAGAACTGACATTATTGACTTTTTCAGGCTGGCTAATTACTTCAATCGTGCTACCAGAGGTGCTGTTACACCCACAGCAGCAAAAGAGTCAAACATTTTGCATTTCATAGCAAAACGCTGAACATACAGATTCCAGGCAACATGACCATTTGACATAACTGAAGTGGTCATGGTGCTTGGAGTAACCCTTTAATTCCTTCTTGAGTTATGCTCCTTACTAAACTCATTAAGTATAAAAGAGGATAATGTTCTATGCACCAAACCTTTATTCATGCCCTTATTAAGAGTTATTTTGCCACTATTCTGTAGCATCATGTTACTGTTAGTTGGTAAAAGTTTGTATATTTTATGCAAAATATTTCTGCATCACCTAGGTCTTTTTTTTTTGTAGAAAGCATGCATTTTTAACACTTTTTACTTTTTACTTTTAGGTACATTAGTAACTTAATGTAAAGTAATGTAATGTTACTGCAATAGAACAAGATTTGAATAGTAACATATCAATGACAAATAAGTGTTTCTGGCAGTGAAAGTTTTGCCTGAATTGTGTCTTTTGGGTTATAAAATGTTTTTTTTAAAGGAACTAATTGTTGCATGAAGAATCATGAATGCTATTGTAAAGCAATTGAAAGCATTATTTGGCACATGGTTTTATTAGCGTTTCCCCATTCGCGTGTGCTTCTCCTGCAAGTGCTATGCATTAACTCACTCTGTAAGAAGCCTCTGTGGCTTTTTCATTAGCATTTTGACATTTTTTGCTCATATCTTCTGATACTCCTTTATCTTTGTACTCTGCATGGTTTTTCTCAAAATGACGACGTAATTTAGCAGGTGCTAATGTACTGTTTGGCAATATTTTATTGCAAAGTACGCATTGTGCTTCAGGACAATCTTCATTTCTGGCACTTTTAAATCCAAATGACAAGTAGCTATCATCATATTTTCTTTTCTTTCTTTGAGATTGGCTAGCATTGTGTGCTTTTCTATTCTTTTTTTGACTTGTCATTTGTCTCTGCTTTTTGAGGAACAGTAGATACAACTATTTCGGGCATCTTTTCTGAATTTTTAGTTGGATCTTCTTTCTCAGTTTCTATAAGTGCTGAACAGGTAGAAGTAGTACTAATTTATCTCTGAAGAGTTCCCTCCTTTAACCAGCTTTCCAAAACCATGGTTGTTTATTGGTAAAAACAAACAAACGAAAAAACGAAAAAAATACAGATCTCACAACCTGACTGAAAAGGAGGCTGATTTCGATAACACTCTTAGAAAGAACTGGAGTTAGACGTGGAGCAAAAAGATTTGAACACTTTGAAAAAATACAGATCTCACAGCCTGACTGAAAGGCATGCTGATTTTGATAACGCTCTTAGAAAGAACTGAACTTATGCAAGATATTTGAGTTAGATTTGGAGCAAAAAGATTTGAACACTTTGAAAAATACAGTTAACAGTTTTTTGCCCCTCACAGAGTCTTTCAATGCCCCTGACAGAGCCTTTTAATGTCCCTTACAGAGCCTTTTAATATCCTTAACAGAGAATTTCAATGCCCCTCAGAGAGTCTTTTAATGCCCCTGACAGAGTCTTTCAATGCCTCTCACAGAGTCTTTCAATGCCATTGACAGAGCCTTTCAATGTCCCTAACAGAGAATTTCAATGTTCCTACCTAGCATTGCTTTCTATTTCCCTACCGAACAGAGCTTTCTATTTCCCTACCTAACAGAGCTTTCTATGACAATAACAGAGCTTTAACTATCAGCTCCACTCTCTTTCACTCCTCTACCACGAGTGATAGAAAATGGCTGATGGCAGGTGCTGACTTCTGGGCAGGCTGGCTGACGGCTCTGATGGCACGGCGTGCTGACAGCAAGGTGCGCTGATGGCAAGGCGGGCTGACGGCAAGCCGGGCTTAAGTTTGCGCTCCCGATCTCTTTACCCAATCTCTGCTGTTTCTGACCTTGCTGGAACAGCAGGTAGTGGTGGCCATCTTGGATGTGGCAAAATGCAGCGGAACCCCAATTTTGTTCTTGCGGAACCCTAGGGTTCCATGGAACACCAATTGGGAAACGCTATGACTATGGTGTTATAGTTAAAATCAGAAAATAATGTATGGTTTCATTACTTTTTTTTTTTTTCAATTTGACAATTTTTTATTTTGACATATTGTCAAGTCTCTGACTTGATTAGTTTTTTGGTTCCTACTATGGCACGTTCCCAGTGGTCTTTACTTATGTGGCCTCGTAGGTCTTGTGCCCATTGCTTGGCCGGGTTAGAGTCTACAAAGTGTTGTGTGGGTCGGAGAAGCTGGTAACACCAGAATAGCGGTTTAAACGCTGGTGTCCATGCACCTTTGGTGGTCTTTTGTTCCCATGCTATCATACTGGAGGGATTTTCATCTGAGATGGGAGTTTTATCTGTATGTTTATGGAGAAACGATCGTAGTTGCATGTGGGAGAATTGAGAAGCCACTGGTATATGGTATTCTTCCTGTAGGGTTGGGAAGGGTTTGAGCTTGTTGTGTGTGAGCATTTGGTGCAGGTGCGTGACCCCGTTGGTTATCCACGGCTTGGCATTAAAGGTTGGGATACAGTATGTGATAGTGTTAAGCGGGGTGGCTGGAGATAATGGAGTATGGGTTATTAGTTTATGTCTAACCTTGTCCCAAACCTTTAATGCTGTTTTAATCTGTGCTGGCAGCTGTGACACTGCTGGCCTGAACTGAGTTGGGAGCCACATTAAGGTGGGTATGTCAAAAGGCTTAATAGCTATTTTTTCCAGTTGCACCCACTGCGGTGCAGTCGTGTTTGTGAAGTGGGGAAGGAGTGCTGCTAGTGTAGCTGCTTGGTAATATGACTTAATGTCTGGCAAGGCGAGGCCTCCCTGTCTCGCGGTGCTCGTAGTAGTGTGCCCCGTACCGGGGCCCTTTGGCCCCGCCACACGAACCTGTTAATGTCTTTCTGTGTTTCTCTGAGGTAAGATGCGGGTACCTGTATCGGTAAATTGCGAAATAGGTATTGGAGCCTAGGGATTATGGACATTTTGATGGTTGCTATTCATCAAAATGTCAGAAACAGTGTGCCCCATTTTTTCATTAGTTGGAGACATTCCCCCCATACCTTAACATAATTAGACGAAAGTGTTTCTGTGGGGTTTTTTGTGAAGGTTAGTCCTAGGTGTTTTATTGTGTCTGTTCTCCATTCAAAAAGGTGGGCCTCCTTGAGGGCAGTAAGGGTTTTTTGGCCAAGTCATATTCACAGCACCTGTGTCTTGTTGGCATTGAGAGAGTAATATGACATCGTGCCATATTCCCTGATGAGGTCTAGAATTAGTGGGGTCGACTGTTCAGGTTCGGTAACACAGATAAGGATGTCATCTGCGAATGCGCTAATTTTGATGTCTCTCCCATATAGGTCTATTCCTTTAATACCCTTCTGGTTCCTGATTTGGATCAGAAGTGGTTCTAGGGCCAGGACATACAATAGTGGTGATAGAGGACATCTCTGTCTTGTACCATTCGTCAGAGGGAACGGGTCCGAGAGGAAGCCGGTTTGCAGCACCCATGCCGTGGGACCTGTGTATAGGGCGAAGATCTGTTTGATAAATTCGGTGGGGATGTCATATTGTAGAAGTGTGTGTTCAAGAAATTACCAGTTTAGACGGTCAAACGCCTTTTTGGCATCTAGGGCTAGTAGAAGCCTGCCCTGCCCTGATCCCCTCAGCTTATCTAGCACCAAGGAGAGCTTTCTAGTATTGTCTCTGCCCTGCCTGCTCTTAATGAATCCTGTTTGGTCATCTCCTATGATAGTTGGAAGGATATGTGCCAGTCTATTGGCTAAGATCTTAGCGTATATCTTCGCATCGGTGTTGAGAAGGGAGATAGGTCGAAAGTTTTTGCAGTTGTCTGTAGGTTTATCTGGTTTCGGGAGTGTTACTATCGTGGCCACCAGCATTTCGGGTGGGAGGGATCCTATTTCCGCTACCGTGCGGTATACTTTTAGCAGGTGAGGTGCAAGTGTATCTATGAACGTTTTGTAATAAGTGTTCTAGAAGCCATCTGCGCCCGGGGATTTGCCCGGGGGCAGAGTCTTAATTACCCTCCGGATCTCCTGTATGGTGATCGGTTCAAGCAGGCGGTTCACTGAGTTTTGATCTATTTTGGGGAGTTCTATATCTCGTAAGTATCTACGAATAGAGTGCGTTTCCGGGCTTTTGCGCCCCCGCTTGAATCTAGGTTGTATAGCTCTTTGTAGAAGTGCTCAAATTCCTGCACTATGTCCGCGGGGTTCATGAGCTTGTCTCCTGTGTGTCCTATGAGATATGGGATTTTATTGGCGGCCTGCTTGGTTCTGAGTCTATTGGCCAGGTATTTGGATGCCTTGCCACTGTGGTGGTATGTGGTGGCTCTCAGTCTGTGTAGGAAATATTGGGTCTTTTGGGCGTTGAGTTACGTGAGGTCTCGGTATAGGTCTCTTAACTTATCTGCTAAGGCTGCCGTGGGCGTCTTTTTATTCTGTGCTGTGGTTATCGCTATTTGTTTGTGGCAGTCTAGGAGGGTGGTTTGGTGGCGTTTCTTTATGTACGCTGCTTGTCTTATGAACTGGCCCCTCATCACCGCTTTATGTGCGGACCACACTGTGCAGTCTGAGACCTCTCCTGTTGAGTTTGCCAGGAAATATTTGCTGAGTTCTACCCTCATACGTTCTACGAATGGTTTGTCTAGGAGGAGAGACTCGTTTAGTCTTCATGTTCCCCTGCCTCGGGGTTGGTATGTGTCCTCTAGGTCAAGATAGATCGGGCTATGGTCTGACCACGTTATCTCTCCTATTTTACAGTTTGTCAATTTTGGTAGGGTCTTGTTGTCTAAGAAGAATGTGTCTATACGTGTGTAGGTGTTATGGACCCTGGAGTAGAAAGTGTAATCCCGGTCTGTAGGGTGTAACTTCCTCCAGCTGTCATATAAGTTGTACAGGGTCAATGTGTTGGTGAGGGTTTTGCAGAGGACTTGAGTCCCTTTTTTGTGTTTTCCCTGTGGCGAGGCGGTGGTATCAAGGGTCGGGGACTGGATGAAGTTGAAGTCTCCTCCTAATATGAGCCCCCCTTGTTTGTATGTATCCAGTTTGGACAGGAGTGATTTGTGGAAAGAGATTTGGTTGTCGTTCGGGAAGTACACTGCGCCTATGGTGTATTGTATATTGTTAAAGAGCCCTACCACTATGATGTATCTCCCTTTAGGGTCTATGTAGCAGCTTTGCAGAGTAAAGGCGACGTCTTTATGTATTAAGATGGAAACCCCTTTCGTCTTTGCGTCTGATAGGGCATGATACTGTATAGGGTATAGTTTTGTAAAGAGTGATGGGGCTATGGGGTGCCTAAAGTGTGTTTCTTGAATGCAAGCTATGTCTACCGTGTTTTTCTTGAGGTCGTGTAAGAGCAATCTGCGTTTTCCAGGGGAATTTAGCCCTTTAACGTTGTATGACACTATTCTCATTTTGGTGAGATTTTGTCAGGTAATATTAGTGTTGATATCTGTGTAAGTAGGATTACACCCTCTTTCTCGTAGGCAGTATTTCTGTATGTGCCGTTGTGTGACAGTTCAGTGCGGATGTCTATTACCACTTTTACAAGAGGAGATATGGAGGCAGGAGGGGGACGGGGTAAGGTCAACCTTGACTGTTGGCCTTGTGTAGTGCACCTGGTAATTGAGGGAGATGGGGGGAAGGAGGGCAAAGCCCTATGAGGCTCCTCTGGGTCGAGCCGATTGCGGCGCCCAAGGGATGCCCGCAGTTTAGGGGGTTGGTGATATTGGGACTTCCTGTTAAGGTGTATGTCCCTTCAGCCCGCACACACACACACTGGGGCACAATGGGTGCTGATGCGGTTAACTTGTGTTACTTTTTTTTTCTCCTCTTCTTCAACAACCTGTGGGTCTCCGGTGTCTCAAATCCCCAACCCATGGTGATTGGGCAGTGTCATGGTCTAACCGAGAGTATGTCTTGTTGTGTGCTTGTCGGGTCTGAGTGGGAGGAGGTCGGGGGGCCCCGGTGGTTACCCATGCGTGTCTCAACTGAAACAATAGGTTAGCAAAGTATAAAATTACATAACAATAAGTATAACAACATAACTGTTAACTTGATTATGCGTCTTACGTATACCACTCAGGTATGGAGTTCCTTTAACGGGATGCCCAGTCCTATGCCAGGCGGGAGTTTTCATCAGGCCTGTGTTCGGTAACTCGGCCAGCGGAATGCCCCAGTCTCTAAGCAGCTTTATGCCTTGCGGCGCTGATGTGATGGAGGGGAGGGAATCTTGGTGGTATATTAGCAGCTTAGCTGGGTAACCCCACCTGTAGTTTAGTCCCTGGTTTCGCAGCAACAGTGTGATTTGTGCCAAGGATTTACGGTATTGTAAGGTCTCCGCTGAGAGGTCGGAAAAGATTTTTATGTTAGCGAATTTATCTGGCATTCCTCTGTTTCTGCTTGCCTTGATAATTCTTTCTTTGGCATGAAAGAAGTGTACTCTTGCTATGACGTCTCTCGCAGCTGTGTTGGGTAGGTGGCTAGGTCTTCTGAGTCGATGCGCTCTGTCTAGCAGCAGTTGGTCTGGGTGTAGTTCGGGGGTCATGTGCTGGAACATGTCTTGTAGATATTTTTCCAAGTCAGCATTCGTTACTGATTCTGGTATTCCCCTAAATCTGAGGTTATTCCTCCTGGATCTGTCTTCCAGGTCTGCTAGCTTGAGTTTTTGAGCTGTAATGACGTCTTCCAATTCTTGCATTTTATCCGCCACACTATTATGGGCCATGGAGAAGTCGTCCATCTTGGACTCTAGGTGTGCAGTGCGGTTTCCTATGTCCTGTATGTCTTTTCTGATTTCAGCCGTCAATGCAAGCATTTGGGCCTTAAGACCCCTCTGTACAGTGATTGTGAGCTCAGCCATCATGCACCTCATAGTGGCCACTGTGAGGGGCTGTTCCTCAGCGCTTATGTCTGGGGAGGCTGGGGACATCGGAGAGTCCTCCCGCGATCGCTGTGGGCCGCCATCTTGTTCGGCCTCTTCCCGCGCTTCTTGCGGCACGGCTTTTGCCATAAAGAAGGCCGCTTTGTCTGCCTTCGTGGGCTTAGTTTTCAGCCTCTGGGACATGGTAGGTGTTTGTTGTGGTACTTGCTTTTTTCTGGCGCTCGGTAGTCCGCTTAGTTAGTGCCCCGTGTGTTCCGAGCGGCGGGAGCTACTCCGGCATGCGACCATGCAGCTCGAGCGCCAAGCCACGCCCCGATTTCATTACTTTTAAGCAAGACGTGTATATTTTTTTTCCATGGGCATTTCTTTGTGACATTCAATCTCTGTTACAGGTAAATAATGTTTGTCTATGGTGGAACAATATTTTTACGAGATATTTAATGGCACAGGAAGTAATGGTGGATAATTCAAAGGAGTGGTGCTCTGTGCTGTTTCTTTGGCAACAATTGTCCAACAGTACTTTGGCTTGGCTAACTAAATATATGAACCATCAGGATATACTGAAATGCCCTAGGCATATTTATGCTAGGTAACTTAGTAGCAATGTCATATAATTCAGCTTCAGGCTTTAGAAAACCAAACAGATTTTGCTGTAATTCTGGCTTGGAGATCACTTTCCCCCATAGTCAAATTCTGAAACATGTCTAGTGCTAGAATTAAATATTGTCTGTGGACTACATTTCTTGTTATGCTTATCCAGTCAGACAGATTTTAGTCTAATTGAGGCGAACATCCTTGTGCGTAGACTATTATAATTATACATTTTCTACCGTCATTAATCTGGCTTTGGTAAAAACTGGAAATAGGACAAGGAAAAAGCAAAGACTTATTTAACACACACATTTGTCCCCCTTAAATAGGTGCACCCCTCGGATATCACTTGGCTCTTGGCTCACCTCTGACTTTGTGTGTCCTAAATAGACAGGGCTATGATGTCACAATTCAACCTGTGTGTATTAGTTAGAAATGATATGGAATGACTGCATTTGTAAGTGTCCGAATCATGCTTAGAACTTGTATCTTGTTTCTTTTCAATAAAAATCACAGCAAAGCAAAAGTGAATAACCCCCTGAGATAATAGTCAGAGGTAACACTTAATTATAAATATTGCACAAAAGAATAATTGCACAAGTGTACTATAAAAAGTCCAATGAGTAATAGAGTATTAGGTAGTCTTATATTTAGCTGGGTACTTGAGTGTTTTGTTTCCAGTATTCACTTACAATTAGATACTATGTTGCAAACACTGTATTCATTTCAGTTACCTTAAAAAGATACAAGGAACATATAAAGTGTAACTGTTTAAATATTTAAATATCCCACCACTACCCTTCATAGCAACTCTTGCAGAGTAAAAGTGTGGTAAATGTCTCCATTAGAAAAATGAAATACAATCTGGGTGCTTAAGCAGAAAAGGTGAAAAAAGTCGCTTCACACTCTGGTGTAATTCCCAAAAATTACCAACAAAACAGTAGTATAGTAAAAGTGATGAGTGGAGCAAAGAGAAACACCAATATATAAACAATATGAGAATAAAATACAACCTTACAGGGGAATATATCCTCCAATGGGTTTTGTTGTATGTAGGGAAAAAAGAGAATATATGCAGTAATAGTGCAGATGGTAAATAACTGCAAATAATTCACATATGTTGTATATAATCTTATAGCACTTAAATGTTACAGAAATAATGTGTTTCACATAAAAATGACAAGATTTATTATCTGCTACATGCAGAGAGAAATTAACATAAATACAAATACATCAATAGAAAAAAAGAGAGCAATCTCTATAAAGAGAGCGATTAGCCCCTGTAACGGATCACCTGGCACCCCGACTGGATACCTCCGTTAAAGGATGCTCCTAGTGCTTCCTGAGGACTCCAAGCACTGCAGCAGACACCACAACCACCGAATCGGAGAAGCATATGAATCCTCTCAAGCATATGAATGCTGTAGACAGTTGAATAAGAACCATACGAATAGGTTTACTCTCCTAGCAGTCAAACTGGAACAGCATACAGTAAATCCTTCCCCCAATAATGAGACGACACTTCACTTTGAGGGTTAAAACAGGAACTCCTGTACTGTCACATACAGTCTCTTTTATTCCCAATCCACAAACATAGTACAGCCCACAGGGCGTTACAAAACAACCAATCAATCCGTACAATACACCCAAACACTCCCACACAAAATCCTCCCCTCTGCAGGTGATATGATTACTAGTGATGTACCGAACGGTTCGCCGGCGAACGGTTCCTGGCGAACATAGCATGTTCGCGTTCGCCACGGCGGGCCAACATATGCGCGGTTCGACCCGCCCCCTATTCGTCATCATTGAGTAAACTTTGACCCTGTACCTCACAGTCAGCAGACACATTCCAGCCAATTAGCAGCACACCCTCCTAGCAGACCCTCCCACCTCCTGGAAGGCATCCATTTTAGATTCATTCTCAAGCTGCATGCTTTAGTAAGAGGAGGGAAAGTGTAGCTGCTGTTCATTAGATAGGGAAAAGCATAGCTAGGTTAGGGTTAGGGTATGCTTTTTTTAATTTATTTTTCTATGTAATGTAATTGCACTTAGTTGTCTGCCACTGCTGCCAGCTTCTGTGTCAGGCTCACAGTGCATACTGTGCCCATTTCCCCAGTCAGTGCCACCACTTACATCTGGTGTCACAATAGCTTGGATTTAAAAACAAAAAACTTTTTTCACTGTTATAGATTGAATAGCAGTCAGTTGTCTGCCACTGCTGCCAGCTTCTGTGTCAGGCTCACAGTGCATACTGTGCCATTTCCCCAGTCAGTGCCACCACTTAGATCTGGTGACACAATAGCTTGGATTTAAAAACAAAAACTTTTTTCACTGTTATAGATTGAATAGCAGTTAGTTATCTTCAAGCTGGTGTCAGGCCTACAGCCTGTGCTCTGCACAACAATTGCCAGTGCACAGTGCCACTCATATCTGGTCTCACAGTAGCTTGCACATAGTACCACTAATCAACAAAAAATGACAGGCAGAGGCCACCCCTTAGGGGCGCCGTCAGGTGGTGCTGTGATTCCCTTTGGCCTAGAATAATGCCCAGTTTTCAGAGGCCACATACCCTGAACTTGAAAAGTTCTGAGGACATAGTTGACTGGCTAACACAGGACACCCAATCTTCTACAGCTTCCGCTCAGAACCTTGACGCACCATCCTCCTCCAGCTTAGCTTCGGGCACCTCTCAAGATACCACTCACCCGCCTGCCGCCACCACCAAAACTAGCACCACAGCGCTTCAGTTGGTATGTCAGAGGAGTTATTCACACATCCGTTGAAGAAATGAGTGATGCGCAACCATTATTGCCAGAGGATGTAGATAACAGGGATATGTCTCAGGCAGGCAGCATTACACACATGGACGTACGGTGTGATGATGATGATGATGTTGTACCCGCTGCTGCTTCCTTTGCTGAGTTGTCAGATACAAGTGAAGCGGTTGATGATGACGATGCGTCCATGGATGTCACGTGGGTGCCCGCTCGTCAAGAAGAAGAACAGGGTGAAAGTTCAGATGGGGAGACAGGGAGGAGGAGGAGACGAGTTGGAAGCAGGGGGAGGTCGTCGCAAGGAGCTAGTGGCACAGTCAGACAGCATGCATCGACACCCGGGGTCAGCCCGACAGCACGCCAATCAACGCATGCTGTGTCCACCACCAGAATGCCGTCATTGCAGAGCTCAGCAGTGTGGAATTTTTTTTGTGTGTCTGCCTCTGACAACAGCGATGCCATTTGCAACCTGTGCCAAAAGAAACTGAGTCGTGGGAAGTCCAACACCACCTAGGTACAACTGCTTTGCGTAGGCACATGATCTCACATCACAGACGCCTATGGGATCAACACATGAGTACAAGCAGCTCGCCTACTCTAAGCTGCCAGCCTCCTCCTGGTCCAGCATCTTCAGCCACGTCAACCACTGCTGTCCTCCTTGTCCCCTCTCAACCATCCTACACCATTCTCGCCTTCGAGCAGTTCACGCCATCTTCCCACAGTCATGTGTCTGTCAAGGACATGTTTGAGTCAGAAGAAGACAATGTCAGAAAGTCACCCCTTGCCCAGCTGCCTGGACCACTGGCTTGTCCTAACGATAGCCCGCCAGCTTTTACCATACGCTGGTGGAGTCTGAGGCGCTCAAAAATTTGTAGCTATTGGGACACCGCAGTGGAAGGTACCGAAATTACTTTTCGCGAAAGGCAATCCCCAACCTGTACTCAATTGTGCAAAAGGAAGTAATAGCATCTCTGGCACACAGTGTTGGGGCAAGGGTCCATCTGACCACTGATACCTGGTCTGCAAAGCATGGTCAGGGCAGGTATATCACCTACACTGCGCATTGGGTAAACCTGCTGACTGCTGCCAAGCATGGAATGCATGGCTCTGCAGAGGAGTTGGTGACACCGCCACGACTTGCAGGCAGTCCTGCTGCCACCTCCTCTACTCCTCCTACTCCATCCTCTTCCATAACCTCCTCGGCTGAGTCCTCTTCTGCTGCTGCGTCTTGCTCCACATCAACGGCACCCCCCAGCTCCCCAGGTACTATTCCACATCCCGGATACGGCAGTGTCACGCCGTCTTGGGTTTGACTTGCTTGAAAGCAGAGAGTCACACCGGACAAGCACTCCTGTCCGCCCTGAACGCACAGGTGGAAAAGTGGCTGACTCCGCAGCGACTGGATATCGGCAAAGTGGTTTGTGACAACGGAACAAATTTGTTAGCGGCATTGAAGTTGGGCAAGTTGTCACATGTGCCGTGCATGGCACATGTGTGTAATCTGATCGTACAACGCTTTGTGCATAAGTACATAGGCTTACAGGACGTCCTGAAGCAGGCCAGGAAGGTGTGTGGCCATTTCAGGCGTTCCTACACGGCCATGGCTCACTTTGCCGATATCCAGCGGCGAAACAACATGCCAGTGAGGCGCTTGATTTGCGACAGCCCGACACGTTGGAATTCAACACTCCTAATGTTCGACCGCCTGCTCCAACAAGAAAAAGCCGTTAATGAATATTTGTATGACCGGGGTGCTAGGACAGCCTCTGGGGAGCTGGGAATTTTTTTGCCACGTTACTGGACGCTCATGCGCAATGCCTGTAGGCTCATGCGTCCTTTTGAGGAGGTGACAAACCTAGTCAGTCGCACCGAAGGCACCATCAGCGACATCATACCATTTGTTTTCTTCCTGGAGCGTGCCCTGCGAAGAGTGCTGGATCAGGCCGTAGATGAGCGTGAAGAGGAAGAGGAAGAGTTGTGGTCACCATCACCTCCAGAAACAGCCTTATCAGCATCGCTTGCTGGACCTGCGGCAACGCTGGAAGAGGATTGTGAGGAAGAGGAGTCAGAGGAGGAATGTGGCTTTGAGGAGGAGGAAGAGGAGGAGCAAGACCAACCACAACAGGCATCCCAGGGTGCTCGTTGTCACCTATCTGGTACCTGTGGTGTTGTACGTGGCTGGGGGGAAGAAAATACCTTCATTGACATCAGTGAGGAGGAGGAACGGGAAATGAGTAGCTCGGCATCCAACCTTGTGCAAATGGGGTCTTTCATGCTGTCGTGCCTGTTGAGGGACCCTCGTATAAAAAGGCTGAAGGAGAACGACCTGTACTGGGTGTCCACGCTACTAGACCCCCGGTATAAGCAGAAAGTGGCGGAAATGTTACCGAATTACAACAAGTATGAAAGGATGCAGCATTTGCAAAATAAATTGAAAAGTATGCTTTACACAGCGTATAAGGGTGATGTCACAGCACAACGGGAATCTAACAGGGGGAGAGGTGGAAGTCATCCTCCTCCTCCCATGACCACGCCGGCAAGGACAGGACGCTTTAGAGACGTGTTGTTGATGGAGGACATGCGGACCTTTTTAAGTCCTACGCATCGCCACAGCCCTTCGGGATCCACCCTCAGAGAGCGACTCGACCGACAGGTAGCAGACTACCTCGCCTTAACTGCAGATATCGACACTCTGAGGAGCGATGAACCCCTTGACTACTGGGTGTGCAGGCTTGACCTGTAGCCTGAGCTATCCCAATTTACGATAGAACTTCTGGCCTGCCCCGCTTCAAGTGTCCTGTCAGAAAGGACCTTCAGTGCAGCAGGAGGTATTGTCACTGAGAAGAGAAGTCGCCTAGGTCAAAAAAGTCTAGATTACCTCACCTTTATTAAGATGAATGAGGATGGATCCCGAAGGGACTGACACTGGGCTTATACATTAGATTAAAAAAGGCCTGATGAGATGAGCTGCCTTGGGCTAAAAATGGTCCACACGCTAAGCTGTATTTTAGCTCTGAATGCCTGTTGACTTGGCGCGGACTGGATCTTCACCAACTAGGTTTCCAAGTCAGCCATGTTTTAGGGCACTTTCGCCTGTGAAACAAACATCAATTATAGATTGAATAGCAGTTAGTTGTCTCAAAGTGGTGTGTCATTCACAGTGGATACAGCCCAGCGTACCACTCACTCACTGGTGTCACAATAGCTTGATTTAAAACAAAAACTTTTTTCACTGTTATAGATTGAATAGCAGTTAGTTATCTTCTCAAGCAGGTGTGTCAGCCCTACAGCTGTGCATCGGCCAGTACGCCACACCTCCTCTACTCCTCCTACTCCATCCTCTTCCATAACCTCCCTCGGCTGAGTCCTCTTCTCTGCTGCCAAGCGCCTTTGCTCCACATCAACGGATAGGGGACGACAGTGATTAAACTGATAACAATAGTACTTAAACACACCACTCCTATCTGGTGGCACATTAGATTGCACGCAGTGCCCCAAATTTGTTGTGATCTGTGAGTAAGGTAAACGGTTGTCCATACAAGTAGGTTGCAGCTTTTTGAGGGCCCACACCACCGCTATGCACTCCTTTTCAATGGCAGTGAATATACTTCGCTGTGCAAAAGTTTACGGCTTAGATAAGCCCCGGGTTGCCAGCCACCATCTGCTCCGACTTGGCTCAGTACTGCTCCCAATCCACGCATAGAAGCGTCTGTATGGACGAGAAAGTGTTTAGTTGGATCAGGAGAAGAAAGTACAGGTGATTTAATGAGCGCCGTCTTGAGCTGTTGGAAGGCCTGTTCACACTCTGGGGCCTATACTACTATCTTGGGGAGGTTTTTACACGTTCCTATATGGCACTTACTGGGCTTTAGGGTCAGTCCGGACTCCCTAATCCGGTCTATTACGGCTCCTATGTGGGTCAGGTGTTTGGGCCAGGAGCTGCTAAGCAAAAATGTCTATACCCATCCAAGTAGGTGTGTATCAGTGTGTATCAGGGATCCTTAGGACAGGTGTCAATCCATATCTGCCAAGTGACCCATGTTGTAGTACCCCCATTCTGATCTTGTGTCAGTGTGTACTGGCGGTCTCTGAGGACAGGTGTCAATCCATATCTCCGCTATGGACCCTATGTTGGGGTAACATTCCCTATTCTGATCTGTGCCGTGTGTATCAGGGCCTCCTGAGGACAGGTGTCAATCCATATCTGCCAAGTGATCTCTATGTAGAGAACAGTCCCATTCTGCTCTGTGTCAGTGTGTATCAGGGAACCTGTAGACAGGTAAGCCAATCCATATCTGCCAAGTGACCCCATGTTGGGGTAACATTCCCTATTCTGCTCTGTGTCAGTGTGTATCAGGGGCCCTGAGGACAGGTGTCAATCCATATCTGCCAAGTGACCCTATGTTGGGGTAACATTCCCTATTCTGCTCTGTGTCAGTGTGTATCAGGGATCCCTAGGACAGGTGTCAATCCATATCTGCCAAGTGACCCTATGTAAAAAAAGGCCTGATGAGATGAGCTGCCTTGGGCTAAAAATGGTCCACACGCTGCTGTATTTTAGCTCTGAATGCCTGCTGACTTGCGTGACTTATCCGCCACCAACTAGGGTTCGTCAGCTATGTGTGTTTATAAATGATATAAAGCAGTGTGTACTTTATAAATGGCTCCACCTGCCACCCGTACAGCAACACAGTCTCCAGTTAGGAGGACCAACCAAGCATCTTCTTCCATCTGCTTGTTACAGAAATTACTGCCGTGTACACGTCCACTGATAGGAGACGCGGAAGGTATTAAACTGATAAAAATAGTACTAAACACACCACTCCTATCTGGTGTCATATTAGCTTGACCGCGCAGTGCCCCAAATTTGCAGTAAGAGGACCGACCAAGCCTCTTCTTCCATCTCCCTGTTACAAAAATCAATGCCGTGTACACGTCCACTGATAGGAGACGCGGAAGGTATTAAACTGATAAAAATAGTACTAAACACACCACTCCTATCTGGTGTCACATTAGCTTGACCGCGCAGTGCCCCAAATTTAATGTGATCTGTGAGTAAGGTAAACGGTTGTCCATACAAGTAGGTTGCAGCTTTTTGAGGGCCCACACCACCGCCATGCACTCCTTTTCAATGGCAGTGAATATACTTCGCTGTGCAAAAGTTTACGGCTTAGATAAAATCAATGCCGTGTACACGTCCACTGATAGGAGACGCGGAAGGTATTAAACTGATCAGAACAATACTAAACACACCACTCCTTTTTTTTGGTGAGGCTTTACAGGACAGAGTGCTTCTCCACGGGACATGTTAACTCACGGGCAGCTGGCTCATCAAGGAACCACAGCAGCTTCCATGTACAGGTAAGACACGTGCAGCCGGTAAGGGTTCAGGCTCTTCTTCCTGGAGGATACGCTGCAAGCCTGTTGAACGAGGTGACCTTGCTCGGGTCCCAGGTGTACGGTTCCTAAAATGGCTGCCATATACACGTCCACTGATAGGAGACGCGGAAGGTATTAAACTGATCAGAACAATACTAAACACACCATAAATAAGGTTTCTCTCCTGTATGGCTCCTCAAATGATGCTTAAGATTAGAAGCGGCTGAAAAGCATTTCTCACACTCCGAACAAAAATATATTTTTTTAACATTCTCTCCACTTTGAACGAAATGACGTTTGGGAAGAGATTAACATAATTAAACACAGGCAGTAAAAATACAGTTTTTAGCCATACACTGTAACTTTAAAACTACACATCCCATCTTCATAATTACATATTTGGAATCAGCACACTTAAAACATAAACATAACCAAAAATCAGCCAAATCCATCCAGGGGTTAAAAAGTTAGCTGGAGGTCCCTTTATGACCGACCGCAAGCACATTTTCCTGCCCAAAACAGTTCCATAGATTTGGGCTGTGAGGTCGGTCTATTTCAGGCTGAAAAAACGACTAAGTCCCATCGCGAATGGGACTTAGTCTCTGCAGCTGAAATAAGGCTGAAAAAAACGGCTGAAAAAAAGACTAAGTCCCATCGCCGAATGGGACTTAGTCTCTGCAGCTGAAATAATTTCCCATTTACTGAACCAAGTGGGAAATAGCAAGGCAGGCACAAAGGGTTTGCACCAGGTCTGGGGACACAGGGGACACCGTCTTAAAGGGGCCGTGTCCCCAACAAGTCTGGGGACACGGCCTTAAAGGGGCAGTGTCCCAATCTTCCTGATGTCCCAAAAAAGGTGTTTAAAGGGCCAGCACCAGTCACATAAAGAGTCCATAAGCCCCAATATGCCCACCGACAGTCTTAAAGGGCCATACACACCAAATAAAAGTGCATACATTTTCACAATCTCCCAGGGGCCATAGTCATGCGGGAGGAGGCTGGCAAGTAGGCTTCTCCACAACCCAGGGAAGCAGGGCAATTTGCCATTTAAAGGGCCCGTTACAAATAGCAGTTTGTAACAAGGTGTCAATCCATATCTGCCAAGTGACCCGATGTAGGGGGACCAGTCCCTATTCTGCTCTGTGTCAGTGTGTATCAGGGAACCTTAGGACAGGTGTCAATCCATATCTGCCAAGTGACCCGATGTAGGGGGAACAGTCCCTATTCTGCTCTGTGTCAGTGTGTATCAGGGATCCTTAGGACAGGTGTCAATCCATATCTGCCAAGTGACCCTATGTAGGGGGACCAGTCTCTATTCTGCTCTGTGTCCGTGTGCATCAGGGGCTCTGAGGACAGGTGTCAATCCATATGTCAAGGTGTCAATATGTCATATGTCAGGTGTCAATCCATATTGATTGTGATTTAGGAATGTTAGGTGATTTCTGCCCTTTATGGATTAAAACCAGACTCTGTATCAACTGTGTAATTTTCCATGGGAGTTTTGCCATGGATCCCCCTCCGGCATGCCACAGTCCAGGTGTTAGTCCCCTTGAAACAACTTTTCCATCCCTATTGTGGCCAGAAAGAGTCCCTGTGTGTTTTAAAATTCGCCTCCCCATTGAAGTCAATGGCGTTTCGGGCGGTTCGCCGGTTCGCGAACACTTGCGGAAGTTCGCGTTCGCCGTTCGCGAACCGAAAATTTCGGGTTCGCGACATCACTACTACTTAATACAAATTACATTTGTTTTCTGTTACATGAAATCAGAAATCTACAAATTGCCAAGAAGAAATAAATATTGCAGCCTGCTTGGAACAGATTGCAGCTTCAGTTACAGTTTCTCAAACCCAAACCCAAAATGTGTTTATTGAGTGCAGTAAGACACTTTCCCCCATCATTCTGTGTATCTCAAACTAATTGTCACTTATAAATAAAAAAAACAAAAGACTGTTTTTGGCATATTTCACAATATTATAGACATATATGGCAGCTGGAACAGTCTTGCATAATACATTATTACATATCTGCATTCAACATTCTATACCACAATTTAAATTAAAACACAAAACAACTACAAATCCCAGAATACTTATGGCAAGCCACTCCAACACCATGTTCGCATTTGCATTTATATACATTTATTTCATAAGCACAAATAGAACTTCTGTTTGCTCAGTTGCCGTAACTGATTTATTAATAATCTGTGAAGCTCATAATACTCTGTCTTTAAGTACACACGGTGGAATTTATAGCAATAATATTTCTGCAAGGTATTGGAAACACAACTCAGAAATGACTGTAAGCAACACAGTTTGTCTCTGGGCATCGAGGACATGTTTTTTTTTTTCATTACTCTGGGTGAATGCAGAATAATCACTCTCCCATAAAGCCACGCAAACAAACATAATCTGTACAACAAAGTCTATAGACTGCAAGAGGCTCAACAATCAGTTTTGTACAAGTATCTGGAGTAATCTTCACCTTTAAAATTGGCTTTTAACACAAAAGAAAATGAATACAATGTGGCAGTGGTTATAAGAACTCACACACACACACACACAAAAACAAGATTGAATTCAGTAGTCCTTAAACATGACTATCCTGGTAGAAATCTAGGACATTTTTAAAAGCACTAACATGATTATATTGCAAATGCAGCTGGATTATTTTGCCCCAGGGAACATTTTGCAGGTTCTAGAGCAGGGGTAGGCAACCTTTGGAACTGCAGATGTTTTGGACCACACCTCCCATGATGCTTTGCCAGCATAATGACTTTAAGAGCACTGTGGGAGATGTGGTCCACAGCATCTGGAGTGCCAAAGGTTGCCTACCCCTGTTCTAGAGAATGACCATATTCAGGGGCTCAATGCTGTCTTTGTTGCTCTCTGACTTTTGTCTATAAATTACATTTTCATTTACTTGCACTTGTAGTGATGGTAACTTTTTTTGAACCACTAAAAAGTAACTTTATTTTTCCCTCTCATAAAAACCTTGAGTTAGTGCATGAACAATAGCAATATTCAGATGACATTGCACAGAAAATGGGTTATTTCTGGAACTCAGAGTACCACCTGCCTGTGGCTTCTCTCACAAATCAGAGCATTCACTTCCACATTATCTGTCCAACCTTGGCCAGTAGTAATTGATTGAGAGCTTTGGACTAACCTGCCGCGTGCACCATCAGTCTATCATTGCCATCCAAAGTTGGTTGGGTATTGAATGAATAATACATAAGTGAACATTCTGAACCATTACAGCGAGTGTGGGTGCTTTCAGTAAGGGAAGAGACAAGGTTTTTTTTTAAATCACTCGAAAAATGGTTTGACAGAAAACTGGGAGATGCATAACTACTAAATAGAGATCTAGTGTTTACAGTACTTAGATTGCTACTTGAATCAACTCTAGAGAATTCAGTTGCAATAAAAAATAAAAAGGTCTTCCATATATCTCTTTCCTGCAACTTGAAAGAAATGTATTCTTTTAAATAATGGACAGTAAAATAAGTGTCAGGCAAATTCTCTCACACTCTCGATGTCATCACGTTGTATGATGCTCCCTTCTGTGGCTCTGCCACAATTGCATTTTTGAAATTTGGATCTTTAGGGCTTCCGTTTACGGCACAATTCTCGTGCCCGATTTAGTTATTTTCGGTCGGTGCCATTAATTTGCTTTTTTTTTTTTGACAATTAAACTAGCTGAGTAACTGTGTGTTTAACATCATAGTAATCGCTGCTAATTATATTTGTGTTACATAGAAACATAGAATGTGACGGCAGATAAGAACCATTCGGCCCATCTAGTCTGCCCAATTTTCTAAATACTTTCATTAGTCATTATCTTATAGCTACGATAGCCTTATGCCTATCCCACGCATGCTTAAACTCCTTTACTGTGTTAACCTCTACCACTTCAGCAGGAAGGCTATTCCATGCATCCACTACCCTCTCGGTAAAGTAATAATTCCTGATATTTATTTTTAAACTTTTGCCCCTCTAATTTAAGACTATGTCCTCTTGTTGTGGTAGTTTTTCTTCTTTTAAATATAATCTCCTCCTTTACTGTGTTGATTCCCTTTATGTATTTAAATGTTTCTATCATATCCCCCCTGTCTCGTCTTTCCTCCAAGCTATACATGTTAAGATCCTTTAACCTTTCCTGGTAAGTTTTATCCCGCAATCCATGAACCAGTTTAGTAGCCCTTCTCTGAACCCTCTCTAAGGTATCAATATCCTTCTGGAGATACGGTCTCCAGTTCTGCGTACAATACTACAAGTGAGGTTGCACCAGAGTTCTGTACAATGGCATGAGCACTCCCCTCTTTCTACTGCTAATACATCTCCCTATACAACCAAGCATTCTGCTAGCATTTCCTGCTGCTCTATTACATTGTCTGCCTACCTTTAAGTCATCTGAAATAATTACCCCTAAATCCCTTTCCTCAGATGTTGAGGTTAGGACACTATCAAATATTCTGTACTCTGCTCTCGGGTTTTTACGTCCAAGATGCATTATCTTGCACTTATCCACATTAAATGTCAGCTGCCACAACTTTGCCAATTTTTCAAGTTTACCTAAATCATTTGCCATTTGGCTTATCTGTCCTGGAACATCAGCCCTGTTATATATCAAAAATGCATACCTTACCATCAAGACCTTCTGCAATATCACTAATAAAAATATTAAAGAGAATAGGTCCAAGTACAGATCCCTGAGGTACCCCACTGGTGACAAGCCCATGCCTCGAATATACTCCATTGACTACAACCCTCTGTTACCTGTCAGTCAGCAGCTGCCTTACCCATTCAACAATATTGGAATCCAAACTTGAAGATTGCAGTTTATTGATATGCCTTCTACTGCACCAGCCTGGTATATTATTTTAGTTACCCAATCAAAAAAATCAATAAGATTAGTTTGGCATGATCTCCCTGAAGTAAACAAATGTTGTCTGTGATCTTGAATTCTATGTGAATTTAGATGTTCAACAATCCTATCCTTTAACATGGATTCCATCACTTTCTCCACTACTGAAGTAAGGCTTGCTGGCCTGTAGTTGCCCGACTCCTCCCTATTCTAGTGAATGGGCACAACATTCGCTAACTTGCAATCTTCTGGGACTACTCCCGTTAACAATGATTGGTTAAGTAAATCTGTTAATGGTTTTGCAAGTACACCACTAATCTCTTTTAATAACTTTCAGTGTATTCCATCAGGTCCCATTTACTTATTTGCCTTTACTTTTGACAGTTGAAATAGAACCTCTTCCTATGTAAACTCAAATGTAACTAATTTGTCCTTTTTCCTAATTGAGGCCCCTTTCCTTAATTTTCATCTGTAAATGCTGAACAAAAATATTAATTGAGGCTGTCAGCTAGCTTTATCCTCTTCTACATACCTTCCTTCTTTTGCTTTTAATCTAACTAATCCTTGTTTTACTTTCCTTTTCTCATTTATGTATCTAAAATGTGTTTTGTCCCCCTTTTTTTACTGACTGTGCTATGTTCTTTTCTGTGTGTGATTTGAAAGCTTTTATAACTTGCTTATCCTCTTTCTGCCTAATCTTATAGATCATTCTGTCTTCCACACTCTGGGTTTTTTATCATTACTAAATGCTAACTTTTAGTTTTTTCACTATTTTGGCCACGTCTGCAGAGTAGCACAGTGGTTTCTTGAATTTTTTGCTTTTACTGACAAGCCTAATGCAGTTTTCTGACACCTTCAGCAGTGCAACTTTTAAATAATCCCATTTCTCTTGGACTCCATTTAAACTGCTCCAGTCTGATAATGACTCCTTTACACATATTCTACTTTTAGAAAAGTCTGTTTTTCTAAAGTCTAAAACTTTTGTTTTTTGTGTGGTGTGACTCAGTCACTGTTCTTATATTAAACCACACTGACTGATGATCACAGGATCCTAATCTTTCGCCTACAGTATTATTTAACTTTTAATTATGTGCTATGTAAAAGGCCGTAGACCTGAATTTGTGGGAGGAGTTTTCCCTATATAAACCCTACCCCCCTACTTACCTTTGCCAGTTCCTGATTCGGGAAACATTGCCACGACAACCAGCACTTCCGATTCAGTATTTCCCGCCAATTTTCCAGATAGCAGCCCACAGACCCGGCGCTCAGCCTCTCTGATCCGGCCTGCAGCTTCTCCAACCTGACCTAAGTACCTCCGACCCGGCCTGCATGTCACGTATCGTTTTTTTTTTTGGCAAAAATGGAGATTAAGTTGTATGGAGAGCTCTTGTTGGGCATTTTGCACTTCTTGAAGCAATTATTTTATGGTGGACACTGCCTGTTTCACGCCTATGATGTCTTCTTCAGTGGTACTGTCAGTCACCGTCTGCAAATCTGTCTGGATCACTGCTTTATCTAGTGCCAAGGTCTGCCGAAAGTCAGCCAAGAGTGCCTTAATCTCCTGATTGGTTGCCAGGGTTGAGTAGTCTGGGCAGTTTGGAGCTGCTTGCTCATAGTCCTGTGTCACTTATCCTTCGTATCCATATGGCAAAAACTGAGAAAATTACCATCCAAAGATCGAGGGGAGTGCCACTCGGCGGGCTTCTGCCATGATGCCTGACTTGTGCAGCATGCCGGTGCACGCCGGTTGCTGCGGACCCACGCAATTATATAGCCCCACATCCGTCCACGGTAAAGACAACGTTGATGTGTGGGTGACATCACGCAAAAGACTCACACGCACGTTTTGGGGTCAAGGGCTGGGTACAGCCAATCGGATCTGCATCGGATAACATTTTAACTCACTTATTCCTTAGCACATTGCCCTGTCATGGTTTAACTTAGATGGTTATCCGAGAGTGTGTTCTTGATCGTGTTTTTCTGTTTTTTGACTTTGGCATCGTTTTGACTTCCCGCTGTGTCTCGTTCTGTGTCCCTGACCTCGGCTAGTTTTCTGACTATTCTCGGGTACGTTAAGTCCGGCCATTCTAAGGCCCGGTAAGACATTACCCTTAGTTCTAGGGTGTGATACTATTCTGTGTGCTGGATCAATATAATCCTGACACTGCAGTGTCTCCATATCTCCGACCCGGCTCCCCTTTCACAGACACTGGCTTCTGGCCAGGAGACGCGGCGCACTTACGTATGTACACGTTGGAACCCGTTCACGGCGTTCCAACGTTCGGGCCTACCAATCATGGGGATGGTCTCCCTTTGCATTTTCATACACGAGGGCCATTCGTTTGTTTTACTTTCGTAACTCCCCGTACTTACTTACGTTGGCATGTTTCGCAGTGTCATATAGCATGCTCATTAGTTTTTCTGTACGTTTGCCTGTTTTAAATTCGTACGTTCACTGGCTTTGTCCCATTCGTACGTGTTTAAATTACTGCATTCATTTGGTTAAAAACTTAGCCTCCCTAGCTACTTTCACTCAGCCGTTTGTGATTAGCCTGTTTTCATAACACCGTTCGCATGTGTCTTGTACCATAAGCTTTGGTATAAACTTTCACTGTTCGTACAGAATGCCCTGTAGTCCTCCCGATTCATGCAGGCTTTTCTGTTCGGTTCCTTCTGGCATGTTTTTTATTAGTTATGCGGTGTGGTTAAATACTTGCTGTTTGTGGTTTTCCACCCACCACCTCCTTCTTGAGCCTTTCACTGTCGTGCTCAGTTAAGGTACTTTGCATATGTGTATATATATATAAAAGCAGAAACCTTGGCACTCACCCTTTAATGTTTAAAGAAATAATCTATCCTTGCCTGGGTGCAATCCTCAACGTTTGATATATAACAAAAATGTGTACAAGGAGCAGTCACAGGTCTTCATCAAAATTCTGATTAATTCTTTGGTGCAAATTACATGTGCAAGTTTAGACGATCGACGTTTCGACCCTTACAGGGTCTTCTTCAAGATCTTAACAGCTAGCTGTTACTTTATGCTCTCGATCACCAGTTATTAATTACGTAGACACTGTTCTGTTTTTGCATAAAAACCTTTGCTCTCCCATTAAACTGTAGAAACCAACCTACACTAACAACCTGTGCCTGATTTCCTGAGCACTCAATATTCTCTAATATGGAAACCTTGAAGTATATTATTCAGCTCTTTTACCTGACAATGTGTGGCAGTATTTATATCAATGTGTCTATGTATCTGCATGTGTGGCAGTGTGTGTATCTGTGTATCTAGATGTGTGGCAGTGTTTGCTACTTTGTGTCTGTGTATCTGAATGTATGTTAGTATTTGTTCCTTTGTGTCTGTACATCTGCAGCAGTGTTTGTCTATCAGTCAGTCTATGTCTGTCAGTGAGTGTGTGTATGTCAGTGAGTGTGTGTCTGTGTGTCTGCCAGTGAGTGTGTGTGTGTCTGTCAGTGTGTGCCTGTCAGTGAGTGAGTGATATAAGGGGGTGGCAAAATGGATCTTTGACGAGAGTGGCAGAAATCCTTACGCAGGCCTGCATAGAATGCACTGGTAATTCACGCCATACTCCTTACCTAGATACACCTCCAATGCTTCATACTTCCATCTTGACTGTACTGCAAATACTGATGCTTGTTTGTTCTCAAAATAAGTATGACTTCATATTTTATCAGCTTTTATCTACTGCTCACACATAAACCGGACTTAGCATGGGACAGAGTATGGGACAGAGTCTCATATCATAAGGGACTCCAGTTTATGTGATTTTGCTGACATCTGTGATACTAAAGAAAGAAAATTCTAAGAAAATTACTTATGTTACCCACAATTTATTATGGTGAAATGAAATACAACAGAATCATATAAAGCCAAAACAAATGGACCAGCTTGTGTTTTCCGAGTGATTATAGAAAAAGAATAATTACTTTGCAGTGGCCTGCCCTAGTTTTGTAGTTTGGAGACTTTAATTAACTCCCTGTCTCTTTGCTCAATAGCTGCAAATGAATGGTGCAGATATATTTACATCCAATAAACCCAAGACATTGAAAGAACCATTTAATTGCTAAAAGCACAAGCCAGAGCAAATTTGTATGTTTTGCATGTTTCATAGACTTTAATAAATCTAAACTGAAGGGAAAACATAACTGCAGAACATCTTGTGGAGAATAGAAACAGATACTAGTCCAAACAGGGTTAAATTTTGTTTATAATATAATTTGTAACAAATAAATAGCCACACTAACACATACCTAAATAGCTACCAACATAGAAATAAGACGATACATGCTCTCACTTGCCTAACTGACCAAGTAGAACCTAGTGTTGCTCCTGGTTTTTGATGACTTGTTTGAGAATTACCTACCCCTAAACACACCTTCTGACCAAATTCGCAATAACAGCTGATTTACCAATTCTTTATATCCTACCCCATTCCTATAAAGTTTGTAGATTACACAACTTTTTTTGGCAAAGTAAAGAGGAAAACAATACTATACCACTGGCTCTCTGTTGACCAGTTCACCATTACCCACTCTACCACTAAACTATTCAAGATTCTACAGTGGACTTACTCAACACTAGAAAGAAAAACTGAAAAATATGTTTTTGTAGAATACAATTCGTATGTCAGTAGTCTTGGCCCTTCTTTACAAGTAATATTAAAAATTACTTTTGAAACCATCCTTGTTAAATAAAGCACTGAAGTGGTTATGGTCATTAGAGTATTCCATTTTTCAAGTAATGCAGAAATTAACAAAGATTTAAATTGCAAGGAATACATTAAACAATCTAGGATAGTCATGCATAGTCAAACACATGTTCACATAATGCAAAACCTGGAACAGCAGGACAATTAAAATACAAATGACATATCTAGCTGTGGAGTGCTAAAGTAAAGCAAATATACACATTTATTAAAATTAGGAATAACAGCATTTAAATAGTTTTACATATTGTTATGCCGAATGAGGAGTAACATAGCATTTAAATAGCTTGTCCTATTTAAAAGGTACCATTCAGCTATTGCAAATTTGAAAACCATTTTCTGCTTGAAAAAAAGTTCAACCCTAAAGCCCATTCCTTAATGCTGTTGATTCAAAAGAAGGCAAAACATTCAACTGTAGCCATTTCCAATTGTGTCACAAAAAGGGTAAAAATCCTACTTGACTTCAAAATGGCAATCAGATTTCTCCTTGGATTAACAACCTGTTTACATACATATCATTCATAACCTTGAATATTCTGCAATAAAAGCATCCAGGCCTTTTTTTTTACATTATCTACAGAGTCTGATAAGACGGCCTCACTATGCAGAAAATGCCTCATCTTTATTATTCTTACTGCAAAAAACCCTTTCCTCTGCCGTAAAAAAACACCTTTCTTCCATTATCACTGGGTAACCCCTTGTCTGCTGTATATTCCTGCTAATGAAAAGGTAGCACATACTGTTTTGTACTGACCCTGTATATAGTGCTATCATATCCCATCTAAGGCACATTGTGTTCTAAAGAATATAAATCCAGTTTTTCTAGCCTTTCCTAATAATTACTGTTTTCCATCCCCATTACTAAATTAGCTTTTCTTCTAATTCTGAGATATTCTTCTTTAAAGCTGGTTCCCAAAATGACTTTGCATAGTCAAGGTTGCGTCTTACCATTGATTTGTAAAGAGGCAAATTTATATTTGGATCACGTGAATCAAAACCCCCTTTTATACATGAAAACACCTTACTTGCTTTTGCAATGCCAGACCAGCATTGCATGCTGTTGTCTAGTTTGTGATCTATAATTGTTACCAAATGCTTTATCATTAATTATTATCCCTAACTCTACCCCATTTAATGTAAAACTGGCATGTGGGATCCTTATTCCAAAATGCATGAATTTGCATGTATGTGTATTGAATCTTTTCTGCCTGATTGGTCCCCCATTTTATTGAAATCCCTCTGTAAGGACGTTATTATTATTATTATTATTATTATTATGATATTTATAGAGTGCCGTCAAATTCCGCAGCGCTTTACAATGGGTGGACGAACAGACATGTAGTTGTAACCAGACAAGTTGGACACACAGGAACAGAGGGGTTGAGGGCCCTGCTCAATAAGCTTACATGCTAGTGGGAGTGGGGTAAAATGACACAAAAAGGTTAGGATAGTATTAGACTAATGACAGTTGCAGAAGAGGAATCAGTCAGAATCTATTAACAGTTTAATTGATACACTTTTATGAAGAAGTGGGTTTTTAACGATTTTTTGAAGGAGTGGAGACTGGGTGAGCATCTAACGGAGGAGGGAAGCGAGTTCCACAGGAACGGTGCAGCCCTCGAGAAGTCTTGAAGGCGAGCATCAGAGGTGGGAGTACGGACAGAAGATAGACGTAAGTCTTCAGCAGATCGTAAGGGCCAAGACGGACATACTTGTGTATAAGGGAGGATAGATAGGTGGGAGCAGCATTATGTAGAGATTTGAAATCAAGAACCAGAATTTTAAATTGAGCTCTATATCTTATAGAAAGCCAGTGTAGGGATTGACAGAAGGGTGAGGCATGGGAGGTGCGGGTGGACAGGAAGATGAGCCTCGCTGCCGCATTCATTATGGACTGTAACGGCGCAAGTTGGGAGTACGTAAGACCACTGAGAAGCGGATTACAGTAGTCAAGGCGAGAAAGGACAGTGGAATGGACCAACACCTTAGTCGCATCTGGCGTTGAGTAGGGGCGGATGCGCGCAATGTTTTTGAGATGGAAATGACAGGATTTGGCGATAGATTGAACATGAGGCTTGAAGGAGAGGTCGGAGTCAAAGAGAAAACCTAGGCAGCGAGCCTGCGTGGTGGAGCTGATGGTAGCACCGTTGACTTGGAGGGAGACAGACACAGGAGTAACAACACTTGAGGGAGGAAAGACCAACATTTCAGTTTTGGTCAAGTTTAGTTTAAGGAAGTGGGCAGCAGATCGTATGGGCCTAGACGGGACATACTTGTGTATAAGGGAGGATAGATAGTTTGGAGCAGCATTATGTAGAGATTTGAAAGCAAGAACCAGAATTTTAAATTGAGCTCTATATTTTATAGGAAGCCAATGTAGGGATTGACAGAAGGGTTATATCATGTTCATACTGTATATATATTTTTAACCTAGTTTTGTGTCATCTGCAAACACCAACAAATTACTTTTCAATGCCCACTTCGAGATCATCTATAAACAGATTAAATAGAAGTGGACCCAGGACACAGCCCTGATGCACTACACTTACCACTTTTGTCCAATTTTAATATTTTTCATTTATAACTACTCTCTGCACTCCATACTTAAGCCAGTGTTCTATCCAACACAGTTTTCCATCTAACCCAACTGATTTCAGTCTTACTAGTAACCCTTTGTGTGGAACTGTATCCAATGCCTTAGCATAATGCAAGTGAATCAAATCTACTGGATCACCCTGATCTATATTTTTAAATTCTTCATAGAACACCACTTCTAGTTTGGCATGACCCGTCTTTCATAAAACCATGTTGATTCATCTTTATTAAAAAAAATGATATTTTTGTTCAAAATTAATTCTTGAATATTATCCATTAAAGAAACTATTTTCAAATAATTTACCAACCACAGAGGTCTATAGTTTCTTGGTTGATCGTTTGAACCTTTTCACTACATCTGCTTTTCTGCAATCATCTGGTACAATTCCCCAAAAAAAAGAATCCTGAGCAAATCCTGAAAAAGTATAAATGAAATATAGTTTAGGTATTTAAAAAAAAAAAAAAAATCGTCCAGAAAACAGGGCCACCTTTCCACTGGCCGGCAGGGGAGATCAAATGACCTCCCCTGTCGGCTGGGCATGTTGGGCAGTGCGGTGAGGCCCCCATGCCTGTGCGGCCCCGGGCAACTCCCCAGCATGCCCATGCAGAAAGACGGCGCTGACAGACACACACACACTTACTGACAGACACACACACACACACACACTTACTGACAGACACACACACTTATTGACAGACACACACTCACTGACAGATACACACACACACATACACACACACTTACTGACAGACACACACACACTTACTGACAGACAGACACACACTCACTCACAAATACACACACTCACTGACAGACACACTTACTTTCAGACACACACACATTCACAAATTCATTTTATTGCTTGTTGCTCCTACCTTTAGGAGTCCTCTGGGTCCCCTCTCCCCGGGGTCCAGTGGCTTTCATAATTTTCCTGCTCTTCTCTGCTCCCTCACACTGTTTAGTGATGCGGGGACGGATTGTCGTCATATTCCGGCTCCCGGCATCACCAGAGAGGGCGCGAGGGAGCAGGAAGATCATGAGCACAGTCAGCGCTCCCTCGCCGTCGCTGCCTGCCTTCCTCCTCACCTGGCCGATATATTGCTGCAGAGTAGGTACCTGCCATCTGGCACAAGCAGGTGCCTACTCTGCCTTGCTAAGAGGGCACCTTTAGGTGCCCAGCAGGCTACCTGCTTGGCTCCCTGTGACAGGCCATCAGCCTGCTCAGCGCGGCGCCCCCTACCTCCTGGCTCCTGGGTGCGGTGCACCCGGTGCATCTGCCCAGGATTGGCCATGCAGCAGCCGTTTTTCAAATGATTTAGGGCGGCCTGGGGGGCAATTGCCTCCCTGCCCCCCGGCCCAGCCCGCCCCTGCCCAGATGGAATGTTTTTTTTAAGTGGGTTAATCTCATAAGAGCAGACATTAGGCTGTTAGAGTAGGACCTGCCAAAGATCAGGTACATTGACGTTGTGGCAGGCTTATGCAATGTATGATCATATAATGTAACTAAAACCCCATTATTATTGCCTTGTTTAGGTGTTTAAAAAAAACAACTAATAAAATCTGTCAACAATGAAATTACTGTTTAGTGGATACGTGGGTGTATTGTGGTCTGTAGGTTTGGAAACCAGGCAATATTCAATTTTCTGATGTCCATTTCCAAATCTAAAGTGTACACTGTCTGGGCTAATATTGTCAGTCATCCTAATTGGTGTAGGGAGATGATTGAGGTATTCCACCATATCTAACAAGCAAAGAAAAAAAGAGTTACCTACGCACTAGCCCGAATCCCTATGCATATTTAAATAAATTGTGGTTATTTAGTAACTCCAACGGCCATTAGATGTAAGCCCACCTGCCACGTCAAGGCAAACCTCTTAGGTGGGTCCTACAATAACAACTCACTGTGCTTCCTTCAGCTTCAGGCAAAGAAATCTGTAATAAGACAGAGAGGGGTATTTTTCTAAACCCCTACATACTTATTAACCCTTAATAGGAAACACATGGGGTGGATGGCAGAATCTCAACATAATGCTGCTACATAATTCTACATAATGCTACTCCCACCTATCTTCCCTAATACACAAGTATGTCCTGTCTAGGCAACTACGCTCTGCCGAAGACCTTCGTCTATCCTCTGTTTGTACTGCCCCCTCTGATGCTCGCCTTCAAGAATTCTCTAGGGCTGCACCGTTTCCTTCCCTTTTTCGTTAGACGCTCATCCAGTCTCCACTACTTACAAAAAATTTCATTAAAAACTCACTTTTTCACAAAAGTATATAATTAAACTGCTAATGACTCCCAACTGATTCCTCTCCTGCAACTGTCATTAAAAAAAGAAAAAACACACTAAGTTTTCAGTGAATATTTTTCTACCAATCTACTTCCCTAATCCTATCCTTACCTTTTGAGTCACTTTATCCCACTTCCTCTAGCATGTAAGTTCATTGAGCAGGACCCTCAACCCAGGACCCTCAACTGTGCATCAAACTTGTCTGGCTGCAATTACATATTTGTTAGTCCACCCATTGTAAAGCGCTATGGAATTTTTTGGCGCTATATAAAAATAATAATAATAATTGTAACATAACTGTGTGATGCAAAAGTGAATGCAAATACACAAAATAAGTCCTGCGTCCAAACTGCCACTACTCCTGGGCGGCAGCAATGACCATAGCACACATCAGCCCCGATACATACAAAACAAGCAAAGAGTTACCTGCACACTATAGGAAAAACTAATTCTCCAACACAGGCACCCTAATAGGTGTCGTGCCGAGAATAAGAAGTACAACCCTATGGAAATGTACTAATAAATCAAAAATAAATACAAATGATCTATTAATAAAGCTAGAAACCATAGCCTACTTACTAATAGGCAATCTAGGTGGGTAGGTACTGTAGCCGGGAGCCAAGTATGAAATAACTATCAGGGATAGACAAAACAGCGATTTTAAGTTAGTAACCTGCTCTAAATCAGGTAAGGTACATGGAGTTAGCGGACCGCCAAGAAAACCCTATGATGTATGCCAGACAGGCATAAGTCTCTCTATCAATATTAAATACACCAAAAAGGGATTCAGAGACCTCTATACCCACTCCCCAATTGAAGGCATAACGCCACAAGAAATTTATCCCTACTACCTCGGCATCGCACGGAGCTAATGCCTACCGGAACCTCTGACGCCGTCAAGACGCCGTCGTCAGGGGCAAAAACAAGCTAGCCTTATCTCCAAATCTCCTTAAGTACCCAGTATATAATTAACCATATTAGTATCAGCCGGTCTGTGATGTTACCACAAGAAGTCCTCACATACCATTGGTCCAGCGAAAGGCACGCCCAACCGACGTACATCAGCCACACACCTCCAAGTCTTGCCCACATTAATCCCGTGCATTTAACGTAATGAATACGTCACCATTAGGGGCAGTGTCAGCTGGATCATGTAGGTGGAGGGGTGCTGGAACCAACCATTATTACCACACGCCTCACACTAGTGAATCATCACAGCATCACCATAGGGGCGGAACTACCGCAACGTATGAATGGAGTGTGTGAGAAGGGGGTTTGGAAAAGTTATACAAACCCTTCAAAGTCATCACTCATCTGGCCTGCCGGAACAAAGGGTGTATATGTGTCCATATATTAACCCTTGAACTCAGTTACCTAGTGCCAGCTTGTATTAAGTTGTCCTTATTCATGGTTCCCAAAGTGTAGGGTCGGTTAACTAAAATTAAAAAAACCCTGCATTCTCAATATGTAAGTATGTCTAAGTATATTGACACTGATAACACTAGTACTTTCCCATCCCTTAGGGTGGCTAGAGACGGTGCCAAAAGATGAGCGCAAGGGAACTGCTAGTTGACAGTCATATAGCAGTATATGGTTAACCCCTACCTGACCATATCGCTTACTGCTTATAAGTTGGATGAAATTGAATAAAGTCCAAAACATGTAGTAAGGATAGGGCATAAAGGGCAGTAAACCCCATTCCCCAAGCGGTAATTACCATAAGGTAACTGTCAGATAAATGGTTAATAATAACCTGTATGGCATCACTCGGATTATATACAAAGACATCAGCTAGCCGAATACTCCCAAAATAATAAGCACTTAACGAAAAATTGTGAAATAGTAAATAGCTTAAAAATAATAATGAAATAACGATAATCGACCTTTATGTACATTAAAGAAAACCCACATAGTTACCAAATAACGATCACCAATTAAATGAAGGGGTATTGAAAACCCCTCATTCAGTCCTTGTGGTTTTGCACTATTGGTCTTTCTTTATGTTTAATTTTGTTTTTCATATCAACCACTGAGGACCTTATCAAGAACCCAAGAAGACCTACCCAAGACCCACCTTGTATTTTCAGAGACTTTTTTTTGTAAATATTATCTCCTATTTGTACAATTTATCCCTTATTTATTCTACTTAGCGCACCCTGTATTTTTGTTGTTTCCTGCTCCCAGATTTATTGAAGGGTTTGAGGGTTGCCCTTCCCCTCACGTGTGCAGCTCCATCCACCTCTGTGATCAGTACTGTAGCACTGTTCCACCCCAAATTCTACATCTTATTGTATAACCGCCTGTTTAACTGTGTTATCATCAATGAGTAATTGACGTTCAGTTGAAAGGACCCTGACATAGGCTCTCTTCAACACCCTGTTACGATCTCAGATTAGTTTGGGGAACAACATTCCTAATGGAACCATCACCAGATTTAAGTAATTCAACGAGTGTTTGAAGACACTCTAAGTCCTTAGGTGATAGTCCCATACTCTGGGCTTTGGTCTCTTTACGTATCTCACGGTACTTGTGCAGAACTAACTTTCGCACAAATAAATGGATGTCTTTTGTCCACAAGAATTTTCTGAAAGTGGGCGTAGGGACATAAGATAATCCCTTAGATAATACACCAATTTGTGCATCAGTGAGGGTTATCTTGGACAGGTTAATGATTTGTAAGGATGGTTTAGACCCTATCTTCGGTGTCTCTGGCCTCGGCCCCTGTTCCTTGTGCGGGGACCTTGGAAGGACTCCACTTGGGGAAGACCTAAAAAATCCACCCCTTTCTTTAAGATACTTTTTGGTGGATTGGTCTGTGTAGGTGTATGTGAGGTAGAGGGCCGTTCTGTCTCCGTATCTGTGGACTCATACTCTGACGTGCTCACATAGTCAGAGTCCACCCTATTCCTCCTTTTAAAAGGGCGGTAGACCATTCCCCTCTCAAAATCTGAGACGTCCCGAAGATATTTCTGGTGCTTCCTTACTTTGACCTGATGAGAGAATTTGTCAAGATTGGACTTTAACTTTACTTCTAATGTCTCGAATTGGGGGTCAGTTGTTACCTGTTGGACTTCCTCTATTTGCCTGTCTACTTCCTGTTGCACGGTCTCAAGTCTCATAGACTCATACTTACAAACGTGTTTGAACAATTTGTAGCTGCCTCCTCCCACTCCTTATAAAACTCCTCCAGTGCCATTTGTCTAGCCGGGGGTACTTGAACCCGTAACCACCTTGGTATGATGTTCTTAGAAAGATATTTCTGTAATGTAGATATCTCCCAACTCATCCTAATTTGGTGTCTAAACAATTTATTCAGTTTATTGAAGTAGGTGTGAATATTGGGAGGTGATGTATTCTGCATAGTGAGATCATTGCTAAAAACTGACTCCACAACCACGCACCAACTGTTTGCATCAGGTCTGTTAGAAAGGAACCCTGCCATAGTACCAAAATAAACTAATTTTAAATTAAGGTCCTATATCGAGACACTTACATCATTGTCATAACCATTCCTCGGCGGGTAAACGTTTCATGGGGATAGAGCATATCCTGCATTCCCCACGTAAGGGTGACTGGGATATTAAACTCCGTCAGAGGGAGGCCTATTGGATCTTTAAACTTGAAACCTTATCGCCACAAGGACTGAATGAGGGGTTTTCTTATACCCCCTTCATTTAATTGGTGATCGTTATTTGGTAACTATGTGGGTTTTCTTTAATGTACATAACGGTCGATTATCGTTATTTCATTATTATTTTTAAGCTATTTACTATTTCACTATTTTTCGTTAAGTGCTTATTATTTTGGGAGTATTCAGCTAGCTGATGTCTTTGTATATAATCCGAGTGATGCCATACAGGTTATTATTAACCATTTATCTGACAGTTACCTCATGGTAATTACCGCTTGGGGAATGGGGTTTACTGCCCTTTATGCCCTATCCTTACTACATGTTTTGGACTTTATTCAAATTCATCCAACTTATAAGCAGTAAGCGATATGGTCAGGTTAACCATATACTGCTATATGACTGTCAACTAGCAGTACCCTTGCGCTCATCTTTTGGCACTGTCTCTAGCCACCCTAAAGGATGGGAAGGTACTAGTGTTATGAGTATACTTAGACATACTTACATATTGAGAATGCAGGGTTTTAAAAAAAAAAAAATGTTTTTATTTTAGTTAACCGACCCTACACTTTGGGAACCATGAATAAGGACAACTTAATACAAGCTGGAACTAGGTAACTGAGTTCAAGGGTTAATATATGGACACATATACACCCTTCGTTCCGGCAGTCCAGATGAGTGATGACTTTGAAGGGTTTGTATAACTTTTCCAAAACCCCTTTTCACACATTCCATTCATACTTTGCGGTAGTTCGGCCCCTATGGTGACGCCGTGATGACTCAGTGTGAGGCGTGTGGTAATAATGGTTGGTTCCCGCACCCTTCCACCTACATGATCCAGCTGACACTGCCCCTAATGGTGACGTATTCATTATGTATAATGCACGGGATTAATGTGGACAGGACTTGGAGGTGTGTGGCTGATGTACGTCGGTTGGGCGTGCCTTTCACTGGACCAATGGTATGTGAGGACTTCTTGCGGTAACATCACTTAGACCGGCTGATACTAATATGGTTAATTATATACTGGGTACGTAAGGAGATTTGAAGATGAGGCTAGCTTGTTTTTGCCCCTGACGACGGTGTGTTGTCTTGACACGCCGAAACGCGCGTCGGGCATTTTCTTTATTTATTTATTATTTTCACCATGCACTTGGGTTATATTTGTTAGCACTTTTTTAGTTTAATTTAGCCTAACTATAGGATCAGAGGTTCCGGTAGGCATTAGCTCCGTGCAATGCCGAGGTAGTAGGGATAGATTTCTAGTAGTGTTATGCCTTCAATGGGGGAGTAAGTATAGAGGTCTCTGAATCCCTTATTGGTGTATTTGATATTGATAGACTTATGCCTGTCTGGCATACATCATAGGGTTTTCTTGGCAGTCCGCTAACTCCATGTACGTTACCTGATTTAGAGCAGGTTACTAACTTGAAATCGCTGTTTTGTCTATCCCTGATAGTTATTTCATACTTGACTCCCTATGGGTTTTAGCTTTATTAATAAATCATTTGTATTTATTTTTGATTTATTAGTACATTTCCATAGGGTTGTACTTCTTTTTCTCGGCACGACACCTATTAGGGTGCCTGTGTTGGAGAATTAGTTTTTCCTATATTTTCAATTACTATTAGGGTTACCCCCTATTTACCAGTACAACCCGGTGACTTTCTTTTCTCTTGACTGAGGGTTTTGGGGGGACAACAGCTCATCTTAACCCAACTACTGGGCAGAGGGGCAGTGTCTAACCGGACCTGGAGTCAATTTTTAGACAGTTACCTGCGCACTAGCCCAAATCTCTATGCATTTTTATTTATGAAATATTTTACCAGGATGGATACATTGAGATTTCTCTCATTTTCACGTATGTCCTGGGTCCACAAAACATTGCATTGTTTCAATAGGATACAATATTACAAAAATACAATATACAATATATATATATATATATGTGTATATATGTATGTATGTATGTATATGTATGTATATATATACACACACATATATACATTTAATACAGAACAGGTAATAAATATATTCAACCATGACAGGTGCATTCTGTATTTAGATATAATGCCATAGATCTCTTAAAAGATTTTCGATTGAATAAAGATTTGACTGTGTCCCTGAGGTTATTCCATAATTGCAGTGCTCTGTAGGAAAATGAGGATCAAGCTACTTTTTTTTGTATTGCGGTATGCTAAATATCGTGCTACTACTGGATTGGAGGTTATAGGAGGTGGGAACAGCTGGGGAGAGCCTTCTACTCAGGTAGGGTGGTTGCTTCCCAGAAATGCTCTTATGCATATTTAAATAAATAAAGGTTACTTAGTAATTGCAATGGCCAGGTACTCCACCTTATATGTTGCTTCCACCAAACTCCCTGTCCATATCATAAGCAGGTAATCTATGTAGTGATAGTAGCTCTGTATATTGTGATCAAATTGTGTTAGTTTATACTTCTCTTCATACATATACATATATGCATTTGCGTACATGGGAGACCGTTGCCGCCCCCATAGATGTCCCTGCCACCTGTAAGTACCATTGTTCTTCGAAACAGAAGTAATCGTTTTGAAGTTTCAGTGCAAGGATTTTTAGCACAAATTCACTAGGAGGATCATGATATACTGAAGACTGTGTCAGAACACATCTCATGGCTTCTATTCCCTTTCGTGTGGGATGACAGTATAGAGACTCTATAGGTTTAGTCTCTTCAAATTCCAACAAGGTGATCTTAGAGCTTAGATAATAGTGTTTCAGTCCTTAATACATGTATGTAGTTCTGGGTCCCTTGAAGATATGATTCAACCATTTTGCGATTTGTTAGAGAGCTCCATCGACTGGAGACGCTATAGGGCATCCTGGAAAGCGTTGTGAGTGCTTTTGTATTTTCATGTCTTGATTCTATATGTTTGAGTTTTAAAGTAATCAAATACTTGTAATATAATAAAATGTGCTAATTTAAAGTCATCTATTGGTTGGGGTATTTTAAAACAAAATATTTATATATTCTTTTATATGGAATTGCTGCTGGAGAAAATGCAGAAAGCGCATGTATGTCTTCATCACTTCTGCATTAAATGATTGAGTATGCATGCACATGCTCAAGACATCACACAAAGTCACCACACCAAGTAGAGAACTTATTTACTTAGAAAAGGGTTCTATGACTGTGTCACACCCATACAACAGCGTAAGTGTAACATGTGATTTAAGTTTTAAAACTTAAGGAAAAAATTCTCCTCACCTTGCTGTTCTCTTTCTCAACCACACGTTGATCATGCCTTTCCTACCCTTCAGACTTTCTTCCCAGCTACTGAAAAAGAGGTGGCTGCGCTTCACCTTTCCTCTTGCCTCACCACTTGCCCGCTTGATCCTGTCCCATCTCACCTCTGTCTTGTGTCTTCTTTAACACACATCTTCAACTGCTCTCGCTCTTCTGGCATTGTCCCTGCTGACCTTATAAATGCCTCTGTAGTATCTATCCTGAAAAAAACATCTCTTGACCTGTCCTCCCCCTCTAACTATCATCCCATATCCATACTCCCTTTTTCCTTAAAGCTTCTGGAAAGACTTGTCTTTATCCGGCCTCACCCTTGAGCCTCACATCCAGTACATTTTGCCAAATCCTGTAGATTCCATCTTAAAAACATAGCCCGCATCTGCCCCTTTCTTACGCCAGATGCTACCAAGGAGCTTGTCCATATTCTAGTAATTTCCTGCATGGATTATTGCAACCCTCTCCTAATTGGTCTTCCCAAAAGCCGTATTGCCCCACTACAGTCTGTAATGAATGCTGCAGCCAGACTGATTTTCCTCTCTAGTCAGTCCTCTCACACCTCAATCTCTGTCAGTCCTTACATTGGCTTTCTGTAGGAGTCACTTAAAAGTACTAACCCATACCTATAAAGCACTGAACAATGCTAGCCCCTCTTATATCTCTTCACAGATCCATAGGTATATGCCCCTTCGCTCTACCTGTGACCTTATCCTGTCCACTGCTCGCACCTGTACGGCCAGCTCATGCTTGCAGGACTTTTCGCGGGCGGCTCCCTTCATATGGAATAGCCTGCCTACTGCCATCAGACTCTCCCCTAGTCTTCAATCGTTTAAGAAGTGCCTTAAAACCCATCTCTTTAGGAAAGCTTATGGCCTTGCAGAGTAACCTCTACCTCACATACCTGTCTCTTGCTCTCTCCTAAAGGGCAGCACTTTACTCTCTCCTCCAGCACTGCTTCACTCCCACCTTATTTGATTGCTATTTCCTGTCCTAATATATTTTACACCCCACCTCCTATAGACTGTAAGCTCATTTGAGCAGGGTCCTCTCTGTTGGTGCTATATAAATGGCAATAATAATAATAACACAGTCCCAGAGGTGATACACCAGTGAGACACTCCTGGGGTGTCTCGTAGCTTAACCCCTAATGTATGAAAAAAGGAATAAAGCAGTTAACAAAAACTTAAAAGCAAAATGACTATATACATAAATTACTTAGACTTGTAAGGCTAATTGGACTAATTTGCAAATACCATTGCAACACAATTAGCAACACATGCTAGTATCATAGATACTATTGGAGTTATTGCTATTTGTATCACCTGGATAAATTTTTTTGTGATGACTCTTTGCTCCATCTCAGAAAGAAATCTAACTTAGAAATATACACAGGATCTACCTTATACTAGGCCCAGTTTGGCCGATTTTTAATAAAGCCAGCCATGTGAACTGTTTAGTATACCTGCCACATCAGGTTTAGGAATAGCCTTATAAGGCTAAGTTGTTTATGTATATAATTAGTTTGTAAATTATTTAAGTTGCTGTTGCAATCATTTCTTCCTCTTTTATTTCTAATTTTCTATCTGGTCCGATTTAAAGGGAGAGAGGCTTACTACAATTTTCCTCCTTATATCTCCTTCTTACCAGTCTATGCGAAAACCATGCTGAGTTAACACACCCTGTGACTCTATATTAAGCACAGCACTTGACAGACGTATATCTTTCCACATATATTGGTACTATCCTGCAATTACCATCACAACATCAGAAGGAACACATACTAGTATTATCGATACTATTGACATGATTACTTTGTATATTATTTTGACACATACTGTGATGATCTTTGCTCAAATCTGACTAATATACATACAGAATCTACCTTCTACTGGACCTACTTTTTACCGACAATTAAGCCAGTCATGTATACTGTGTGGTAGACCTGTCTCATCTAATAATGGAATAGCCTTTATAAGTTGAGTTTTTGTTACGATTGTCTCCACTACAGAGATCACACCATTACTTTAAAAACTGGTATATATCCAGGGAACCCTCTCCTCACTCATGTGAAATAGATTTTGGCAAGTTCTTTACTTTCCTCCACTGTATTACTCATCTCATGAAACACTGAAATAGCATTTACATGGGTGATGATAAGAATCTATCTCTTCTTTGGAAGTGACAGCTCATCTTTAAAATTTATAATTTATTTGCTTATGTAATTTTTCACATCTTTATATTTGATATATTAGAATAGATATATATATATATATTTTTTTTTTCTTTTCAGTCTCCTAACTGTTTTATCTGCTTCTCCTTAAAATGAATTACGCACACGCTTATGGATACACATACATCATTTTAATTATTATTCAATGCTTGACATGCATTATGATCTGTAACAGACAGGGTGTTTTGCATTCTATTAACATATCCAACTTCATATCTCAGTTCCATGTCAGTGTGTATGATCATAGGATGTTGTCTCTATTCTTTATGAATTTAATGGCATATCAATTTGTAAACCATTTGGCGTATTCGCCGGATGCAATGCATGAATACAAACGTGATTACAAAAAGAATGCATAGATATTGTTAGCAACGAAGGCAGAAAACAGAAAGTTTACTTATACCCCACGTAGAAAGAGATCATGCACAGCAGCATGGTGATTGCTTACAGTACTATCCATATGTTTTATTTCAGGCCGATGGGGAAAGCATTATCTCCCCTTAGCACTTCATCAAGTTGAAGGCCTTGCTACATCCTCTAGTTGGCATGCAAATACACTTCTCTAACCTGCAGAGTGCAAACATTCCACCCAATGATTGAATTCTTCTACTACCGGTAAAATGCTCCCAGGAAGGATAGCAGGCTCGAATGTCAAGAAAAGCAATGGAGGGAAATAAAAAAATAAAATTTAAAAAAATGAAATAAATTAAATAAAACAAGGTTACTCTTAACAAAGTGTTATGCTGAAGTGAAAATCGTTGGATCTGGTAAAAATGGAAGAAATGTGGGAACTAGTAGGCTATTTGAACAATAAATATGCATTTAAAAATGAAGATTCTGCAATTATTATATTAACTCGAAGAAGGAATTAACATTTAGATGCTGTGGTGAAACCGGCCTCGCCACGTGTCCTTGGAGGGGGCTGCTTGCCCGCCTCTTGCCTTTGGACCAGACTTTATGTGAATGTGTTAACCCAGATAGCTATGCCATGGAGCCCATTCGTGTAGTTAAAGACTTCGGCTCCATGGCAATTGAACTGTGTGAATAGGATCTGAGCGCTATTCGGTAGTTTTGTGCGCAGTTTTGTGAGCAGAAGGTGCTGTCCTTCCTCCCCAGCGGCAGTGTGTATCCCAGGGAGCTGAAGGTGTCGTCCTTCCTCCCCAGCGGCAGTGTGTACCCCAAGGAGCAGAAGGTGCTGTCCTTCCTCCCCAGCGGCAGTGTGTGTCCCAGGGAGCAGAAGGTGCCGTCCTTCCTCCCCAGCGGCAGTGTGTATCCCAGGGAGCATAAGGTGCCGTCCTTCCTCCCCAGCGGCAGTGTGTATCCCAGGGAGCCAAAGGTGTCGTCCTTCCTCCCCAGTGGCAGTGTGTACCCCAGTGAGCAGAAGGTGCCATCCTTCCTCCCCAGCGGCAGTGTGTACCCTAGGAAGCAGAGACCGTCTGTCTCGCACCCCAGCCGCAGGACAAAATATTGAAAGGGGAGACAGTTGGTCCCCCTCTCCACCAGCAAAGAGAGTGTCAGGGAGAGGAGCAGGTTACCCCCTCTCCCCAGCGGCAGTCTACAGTTCAGAGGGAGGAGCTTGTTACACCCTCTCTCCAGCGGCAGCCTAACCCACCAAGGGGAGATGTTAAGCCCCACAACTATGCAGATGAGACCGTAGTCTCTGCACTTGCAGCACCAGGGGTAGGGACAGTCGGTCCTGTCCCCCAGCCACAGAGCAGTGTATCCAGAGGGGAGACAGTCTGTCTCCCCCTCCCACAACCAGGCTCCAACCAGGCTACTTCAGTGGTAGCGCTGGCACCCGGGCCGAGTACCACTGGTCTCTGCCCACTCAGCAACCCACCAAGGCAGTCTACCAGCCCCCCGCACAGCCCTGGTGAGGCACCTGGACAAGTTGCTATTTTATCCAGGTGTAGTAACCAGTTATTGTCGGTGGGCTGTATTGCTGTTTGTGCTTCGTGGGTGGGTTGCTGGACTAACCAGGGCACTGACCGGCAGGAGGTCAGATACCCTGTTAGTCTGGATGGTAAGGGGGAGAAATGTGGCAAAACCGGCCTTGCCACGTGTCCTTGGAGGGGGCTGCTTGCCCGCCTCTTGCCTTTGGACTATGGACCAGACTTTATGTGAATGTGTTAACCCAGATAGCTATGCCATGGAGCCCATTCATGTAGTTAAAGACTTCAGCTCCATGGCAATTGAACTGTGTGAATAGGATCTGAGAGCTATTCTGTAGTTTTGTTCGCTCAGATCCCAGCTATCTGGGGATATGTGAAATGTCTGTGTGTTATGTGTAAAAGGTGACTTTATGTATTTTAAAGTGTTTTATGTCTTTTTGCAACCATGTGCTCAATGGAGTCTGCCTCTATCCCTGGATAATTGGATTACTTTCCCCCATTGTCTCCAGGATAGAGGGCTCTGTAAAACCTGTTTGAGCCAGATAACCATGTGCCAGCCAGGGCCCAAAAGATACTTTTACTAACTTTTGAACCCCTGGTCGGATTCATGCCATTTTTAATATGTTGTTCCCCTGAATGGATTGATTGTGAATATGTAATTTTATGTGAATGTGATGTATAGTTTTAAAGTTATGAAAGTTGGGTAGAAAGTATGTTTTAACTGTATGTGAAATTGAGTTTCCTCTCAGGATAAGGGGAGGGAATATGTGGGATGTAACTGATATGTGATTGGTTGTTTTATACCTCCCTGTGGGCGGTCCTGTATGTGAAAGACTATAATAAAAACCAGGCTGGGTGTGCCAGCACAGGAGTTCCTGCTTAACCCTCAAAGTGAAGTGTCGTCTCATTATTGGGGGAGGATTTATTGTATGCTGTTCCAGTTTGACTGCTAGGAGTCTAAACCCATCCGTATGGTTTTTGCCTATTCAGCTGTTTATAGCATTCAAATGCTTGAGAGCATTCATATGCTCCTACGGTTCGGTGGTTTTGGTGTCTGCTGCAGTGCTTGGAGTCCTCAGGAAGTGCTAGCAGCATCCTTCAACGGAGGTACCCAGTCGGGGTGCCAGGTGATCCGTTACAGATGCTTTCTATGCAACTAGTGTTTGACTTACAGTGGCCACATCTAAAGGTTGCCAATTTTCAAGTCACTGCAAATGGTTAAACTTACCTGCTAGATAGAATATGGACATTATCATTGTAAAACATTTCTTATTAAAAAAAATAGTCTATCCAATTTTTCCAAAATATTTTTACTATTTTATAGATTTGCCAATATAACCACTCACTAAAATCTTATTATGTAATCCTGAGCTCTCAGTGACACAGTCTCAAAGAATATAATTTTTAAATACATTTACTTTTTAAATGGACACTATAGTCACCAGAACAACTACAGCTTATTGAATTTGTTCTGGTGAGTAGAATCATTCACTTCAGCCTTTTTGCTGTAAACATTGTCTTTTCAGAGAAAATCTAGTGTTTGCATTACATCCTAGTGATAACTTCAGTGGCCACTCCTCAGATGGCTGTTAGCGATCCTTCCTGGGTCCTGGGTGCCTAAAATGCATCCAAACATTCAGTGTCTCCTCCCTCTGCATGCAGACACTGAACTTTCCTTATAGAGATTCATTGATTAAATTCATCTCTATGAGGAGATGCTGATTGACCAGGGCCGTGATTGAATCATGCTGGCTCTGCCCCTGATCAGGGCTGGACTGGCCGACCGGGAAACCGGGAAATTTCCTGGTGGGTCGTCGGCACCTGGGGCCAGGCAGACAGCTGGATGACCTGCGGCCGCAGTGTGAGCTCTTCTTCTGGCAGTCGCAGGGTGAGCTCTTCTTCTGGCGGCCACAGGGTGAGCTCTGAGGGCGGCCGCAGGGTGAGCTCTGAGGGCGGCCGGAGGGAGAGCTGGCTGTTCTGTCTCTGCTCCCCCGCCCTCACGCGCAGCTTAATGAGACCGCGGCCGGAATGCATGTGTGTGTGTGTCTGTGTCATGGTGTGTTTGTCATGGTATGTGTGTGTGCGTCTGTCATGTTCGGTGTGTGTGTCTGTCATGGTGTGTGTGTGTGTCTGTCTGTCATGGTGTGTGTGTGTGTCTGTGTGTTTTTAAAAATAGTGTTTTTACTCACCTTTTTTCCCCTCACGTCGTGCTGGTCTCCCCTCAACTGGTCCTGCTTATGGCTGAAATCATCAAGTTTGATGATCTCAGCCAATCCGCACTGACACAGGAAGCACCTCTAGTGACCGTCTGAGTGTCTGTCACTAGGAAGCAATGTAAACATTGCCTTTTATAAGAAAAGTCAGTGTTTACATAGAAAAGCCTGCAGGGACAGGCTATAGACACCAGAACCACTACATTAAGCTGTGTGTGTGTGCGCCTGCTAGTGAGTGTGCTTGCTTGCATGTGTGTGTGTGCCTGCTAGTGAGTGAGCTTGTGTTTGTATGTCAATAAGCTTATGTATATCAGTGAGATTGTTTGTCTATGAGCCTATGTATCAATGAGCTTATGTGTGTCAGTGAGATTGTCTGTGTCTGCATGTGAGTATGCTTACTGTATAATTAAACGTTTTACTCTGAAAGGACCAATATTTTATATTAGAAAAGGCAATATATATATATATATATATATATATATACATATATATTACTCAATCATCTGGGGTGGCACGACATATTACATGTGACAATATATGGCGCAATGACTTATGGGGCTGGCATAGATTTTTTTTCCAGGGTTCCTTTGTATCCCCAGTCTGGCCCTGCCCCTGATCTGCCTCTTTGTCAGTCTCAGCCAGTCCTATGTGGAAGCATTGTGATTGGATCAGGCTACCACTTCTGCTGTCAGGTTTAAATGAAACAGGTACAAAGTAAGTTCCTGACCCTATAGTGCTCTTTTAATGTATGTTCAATGTAGCTCATTTGTGCTCCTTATAGTGGGTCTATGGCAACCCACCATATTTCCAAATCATTTGGGAACTACTTGTAAAAAAAAAAAAAAAAAAACAGTTCTCCCTGGCGACTAGATACCTTCCTTAGGTGCATTGATATAACAGAATTTTCATTTCTGCATTTTCACTGTTAATTACATGCCACGTAGATGGCAGTGATAGGTTGTGAGTCCTGGGTGTGAATTGAGCTGCACAGAAAATAGTATTTTTGCATCTGACTTGTAGATTCTAACAAAGGTCTTTCATGACTCACTTTGGTACATAATACCTTAAGTGTGGCTCTACAGTACACAGAAGGGACTGACTGTTCCAGGAGTAGTAACAAGTCACAGGTGTCATGGAGAACTGATGGAGTGTGTAGGGATAAGCTTCTACCTGAAATATCCATATCATTAGACTTGCTCTTAAGGAAATCCATCGTTCATCATTGCAGCATCACTTGATCGTTTGGCGGTCCTTGTCACACATCTGTGCTGACACCACAGCAGGCGTGCTCTGAGACTGACAGCAGGGAAATCCTTCCTGAGGAAAAAAATACCTTTTCTGCTGCAGTACTTTAACTCTAATCCATTGATTATAAATAGGCTGTTTGGAATCTGTCAATTTATAATTTATGAGCTGGATAAATGTCACAAGGCACCTTAATGCATTAACATTCCATTCTGTCACTTTTCATAAAATATAGTTTTCTTATATCTTTATATTAAGATAGACATGCCCAATATCTAGTGTTGAGTAGCAAGGAATATGGTCAATGGAGTCCTAAGGGTCTTTTCACCTCACTGCAAATGGTTAAACATACCAGCTAGATATAATATGTGCATCGTCATTGTAAAAGATGCCTTATTAAAAACAGCTGGTCAATAGAGGCAGAATTTCTTGAAATAAAATAATTAAAATAAAAAAAGTCACATGTAATCATGTCAAAATCTTGGAGTATTTTTATAAAGAGGCACATTGTCCATGGTTCGATCTCCCAGACATGCTTAGTTTGTTGTAACTGGATTTTTGAGGTCACCCATTTCCTGTGGGTAGTGGTATCATGTACACTGTAAAAGGCAAGAATATTCATGTAATAAGGTGCTTTGTGACATTTATGCAGTTCATGAATTATAAATTGACAGATTCAAAACAATCTATTTATGATCAATGTGTTAGAGTTAAAGTATAGTCCTGTCTTTTAGTGCTATCATGGGGTGGATGCAGACCACCTTAAATCAATTGTTACTTCCCAAATATGTGTATCTGTAGGCTTATGGTGTTTAATAGGACATGACCTTTTATTCAGTCAGGGATTGAGTACATGGGATTAAAAGTGCACAGTCCAGCATATCAAGGGGCAAAGTAAAATTTCAAGGATATCAGGTCTGCCAATTCTCCTGAGTTTATTCCCTGGTGGCGCCATTTTGGGTACACCAGAGAACTGTTCCCAAAATGTATAGAGCGAGCACATTATTAAATATGCTTGTGCTACGTTAATAGCATTAAGACCATCCAGAGAACACTTAAACCATACTCACTACATTGTCTAACGGCAGTACGCTGGCCTGTGTGAGAAGAAGGCAGCTTGGTGCATTCAATGGCTTACCAATAATTCAGGCAGCCTCACCCCCATTCCGGGCTGGGAAATTAACATGCTAACTTGCAATACTTACAATTTTAACTGCTTTCACAGACTCCTCAATTTATACTTTTCTGTAGTCAGCTCCAAAGGGGCACTGATAGTGAATGTCTAAGGTCCATTTAGTACTGAGCTGGAATCCAAAGTCAGGAGTATATCACACTCTGGTGAATAGCCACTCCCCAAGGATGACCTGGTTTTGGGGCGGTCTCCAAGGAAGTCTGTATAATCAAGAGTTTGTAGGGAAACTTGCACACTATGTTTACAGAAGTTTGGGTGTGTATCTGAAGGTTGCGTCAAGTCCTCATATATCTAATAAACAAATAATAGAGTTGAGATACCTGACAAGCTTTGAAAAAGGGTTGATATGTAGTGATGTCCCGAACTATGCGCGAACGGGTCGCGAATGGTTCGCCGCGAACGGTTCACCGCGGACTCATCATTGAGTAAACTTTGACCCTGTACCTCAGTCAGTAGACACATTCCAGCCAATCAGCAGCAGACCCTCCCTCCCAGACCCTCCCACCTCCTGGACAGCATCCATTGTAAAGCTGCATTCTTAGTTAGCTGTGGAGGAGGTGGGAGGGTCAGGGAGGGAGGTTCTGCTGCTGATTGGCTGGAATGTGTCTGCTGACTGTGAGGTACAGGGTCAAATTCGTGGCGAACCGTTCGCGAACCGTTTGGCGAACAGTTCGGGACATCACTATTGATATGTTGCCAGATCTACATTTTGGTGAATTGACATTTCCTGGTTAATATTAATCTGGTATTTCAACTCTAATATTAGTTTCCAAGGATGTCTGCAGTAGTTTTGAGTTAGCAAAAAGTTAAATGGATCCTCAACTGAATGGAAGGTGAATATTGTTTTCATAGAGGGGTCTGCAGAGCCTGCCCCCGAGTCCACCCACAGGGCTCATCCAGAGTCCACTCACAAGGATGTAGTGTTTGTGTGTATTAGATGCATAGTGTGTATAGTGACTGCAGAGTGTTTGTTTGTGTATGGGATGTAGTATGTGTGTAGTGAATGCAGAGTGTGTGTGTATAGTGACTTCAGAGTGTGTGTTTTTGTAGTGGATGTAGTGTGTGTATAGTGACTGCAGAGTGTGTGTTTGTGTAAGGATATAGTGAGTGTGTATAGTGACTGCAGAGTGTGTGTTTGTGTGTAAGGATGTAGTGAGTGTGTATAGTGACTGCAGAGTGTGTGTTTGTGTAGTTCATGTAGTGTGTGTGTATATCGTGACTGCAGTGTATGTCTGTGTAAGGATGTAGTGTGTGTAAATGTTGTGGTGCTTCATACTGTGGGGGGGAAGGTGGGGGTAGAGTATATATATATATAAATAATTTTTTACTTGAATAAACGAGAGACCGAAATGAAATGACATAGAGGGTAGTCCAGAAAGCTTTTGCAATGGAAAAGCAACAGTCTTTAAAAAAAAAAAAAAATCATTAATTTGCACAATGTAAGAATTGATTTTGTAATGTACAGCTTCCTGTGTTAGCCGAATATCATCATGCACCAATGATTTACTTTCAAAATCTTAAACTTACTTTAATAACCATTATTTCTCACTATTTTCCAGCAGGCAAGGCTACCTCACATAATTTGCATTACAGTGACAATGCAGAAAAGAAGTGAATCTTTGCAAGACACTATAATGGATTGTGTTGAATAATTTGCTCTCATCTTCTACCTCGGAAAAGAATTTTTTTGTGAATTTACTCTTCTGTAAGTATTTGCATATTCTTTATTTTTTCCCTCAATAATGCAAACCAAAAAAATATAAAATCTCAGTCCCAGCACCGAAGCCTCATTCAGTGGCTTGAATAATGCAGAAAATAATTTGAAACTCTTTTGTCTCTGTGTGGTAAGTGCTGCCAACCACGCCAGTTCCTGCAAACCTAATACATTATCTGGAATAGATTTCCTATGAAGATGCTGACCTATTTCTCTGTTTGATCTTTAAATAGCTTTACTCACTTCAGCTTTGTTGTGATGTTTCTAGAGCTTTTTTTTCATCTCTTGTCGAGTTTTACTCAAGTATATTGCCCATGAATCATGGAACACTTCTTTTCAATTCCCTCTAATATTTGAAGCTGCACACCCACTTGCCAGTTACCAGTTACTAAAAATCCCACTGCCTGTGTATATAAATCATTCTAAATATTTTTAAAAGTTTTTAAAAAAAGACTTGAAATTAAATTTCCAATAAATGTTGGATACCCAAAATGTGTTAGTACATGATTGAAAAGAGCATTGTAAACACTTTCCGTGACTTGATGATGTGTACCAGCAAAGTAAAAAAAAATCTCGTTATGCAAATATACCAATTAAATTACAAATAAGCTCTGTATCTAACTCACAATCATGGCAAAATCAATAACATAAAAATGTACGTGAGGGCACGAAACCCCTGCATAATTTATTGGGTCACTTATTAGAATCAGTTCTATTCTAGAGAGGCCACTAACAGGCAGATCAGTTGTCACAATTGACCCAGTATGGATGGTGCTGTTACTAGAAGAGCAGCTGAGCTATGAGGCAAAGAAACTCGGTCAGCCTGTGAGAGTGACTGGCCAACTGAAAGGGGCAAAGGCATCTTAAAGTTTTTCTTCAATCACAAAGAAAGATCCCCCACCATAGGATTGTAAACCAGAGAGTTTTGCTTGAGGCCTTGATTGTTGTGGAGATACATGAGTGATGTCCTTTGACACATGATAGCATCCTTAATTTATACAACCTTGTGAAGGGTAACTTGGAAACATGGTCTTGTGCTAATATGACTATACCTGGGCTGGCAAACAAGGTAAAGTGCATTCATATGGATGGTATCTTTGTTTAAAGTTGCTGCCCATCTTCCTGGTTTACATGTGTACCCATCGATAGAGATATGTTTCCATTCTTTTAATTCCTGAAGGCTGATGCAGAGTCAAAAAGAGCGTCTGCTAACTGGGGAGATTACCCAATGTCCTGAACAGGGCCGGACTGGGGAAAAAATTAGGCCCGGGCATTTTTCAATCAGAGCGGCCCCCTAAGAAGGGGGCGGGGCCAGAGAGGGTGTGTTTTGTCATAACTAATGACAAGCACGCCTCCTCTCAAAGTGAGCATGTTGGTTCAATGCGCAGAGCTGCGCTGAAGAGCTCTGGCATTAGAAAAAGGCCCTGTATTTGTTCTGCGCAGCGCAAGCAAATTTAATAACATGCTTGCGCTGTGTTTGCTTTTAAATTGTCTCTGGTGTCTCCATAAGTGGGATACCAGAGGACAAAAGGGCCAGGAAAGTGTATGGTGCATGTGTTTGGAGCCTGCTTGTGGGAATGCGTGTGTGTAGAGTGTGGTGTGGTATTGTGTAAATAGGTCAATTTCATATGTGTTTGTGGTGTAATATGTGTGGCTAGGGGCTGTAGAGAGTGTGTGTATAGGTGGCATAGTGTTATAGGGGATGTAGCGAATGTGTGCATACGGGCTGTAGTGTGTGTGTATAGGTGACGTAGTATGTGTAGGGGTTGTAGAGAGGGTGTGTTTAGAGAATGTTGTATGTGTTTGCTGACAAGGAATGTAGTGTGTGTGTAGGCGGTGCAGTGTGTGTGTAGGAGATCTAGTGTGTAAAGGACCCAGAGTGTGTATAGGAGATTGTGTGTGTGTGTGTATAGAGGATTAAGAGTGCATATAAGTTAAGGGATCTAGCGTGTATCTGGAGCGTAATGTATGTAGTGCTGTAGTGTGTGTGTGTGTATATATATATATATACATACATATATATATTTGGACGTATTGTATGTGTGAGGGGCGCAGTGTGTGTGTATGTAAGAGGGGTGCTGTGTGTGAGGGTGTTTTTATCTGCCGTCACATTCTAATTTTCTTTGTCTGTTAACTCACTGAGGGTTATTTTATATATTATATATATATATATCTGTAAATATATATATATATATATATATATATATATATATATATATATATATATTATATATATATATATATGTGTGTGTGTGTGTGTGTGAGCGAGGGTGCTGTGTGTGAGCGAGGGTGCTGTGTGTGAGTGAGGGTGCTGTGTGCCTGAGTGCGCTGTGTGTGTCTGGGGGTGCTGTGTGTGTCTGGGGGTGCTGTGTGTGTCTGGGTGCTGTGTGTGTCTCGGTGCTGTGTGTCTGTGGGTGCTGTGTGTCTGTGGGTGCTGTGTGTGTCTGGGGGTGATGTGTGTGTCTGGGGGTGATGTGTGTGTCTGGGGGTACTGTGTGTGTCTGGGGGTGATGTGTGTGTCTGGGGGTACTGTGTGTGTCTGGGGGTGCTGTGTGTGTCTGGGGGTGATGTGTGTGTGTGAGTGTGATTTTTTAATTTAAATTAATTATTTAATTTTTTTATTAATAATAATAATTAAAAAAAAAGTTATATCCCCCCCCCTCCCTTCTTACCTTTAGCCTGGGAGGAGGGGGGGGAACCGTTTTGCCTGGGACGGGGGGGAGCCGTTCTGCCATGGGAGAGCCATGCTGCCTGATCCCTGGTGGTCCTAGTGGTGAGCGTGAACTCTAGCCTGTAGGCTAGAGTTCACTCTCGCGGGATCTGAGCGTTGCCGCGGTAACCGCGGCAACGCTCAGAATCCCGCGAGAGGACCCGGCGGAGCTGCTGGTTAGAGCTCCGCCGGTCCTCTCCTCCCTCCCTCACACCCCAGCAAGCGGCCGCCTGGAAGTGTCTCTGGGCCGGTAAAGGGAGATCTTTGATCTCTCCACCGGCCCATGGAGGCACACAGCGGGGCCGGCGCTCGGGTAGCGCTGGCCCTGCAGGAGCCGGCCGGGGAGATCCTGTGATCTCCCCTGCCGGCCTCGGCCCCACGGCCATCGCGGCCCACCGGGCATTTGCCCGGTATGCCCGATGGCCAGTCCGGGCCTGGTCCTGAATGCCACAGATTCTACGCAGGTGGCACTCAGACCTCAACAGGATCAAGAACGCATATCTAACAACTGCAAGCAATTTTATAATTTCAAAGTTATTTGCGACCATCAAATGCATATACAGCATGTCAACAATATCTTTACTGGAAACACCCATGACTTGAACAGTTTGGGTGAGGCTATTTCTAACAAGAATGGCTGTTTGGTAAATACACATGCTAAAGTAACCCTCATAGGTAACATTGTTTAATCTGACACCTGGTGTCATGGAATCTTCCCTACCTGAAGATTCACATTCCTTGCTCACTGACACGTATTCATAAGATTGCAGGACACCCATATTTTGGACCTTTTCTCCTTCTGTTTATGCTGTAATTGTTTTATGTTATAATTGCAGATGCAATATGAGAGTAGGACATTTTGCTTCTCCCAGATGAGGAAAAATATGGGTGCATGCCACACAAACCTGTCACTTGGAATCCAGGTCCCATGGGGAGAACACACAATAAAGCCCATCTCAGAATGTGGATCATGAATGAGTGCACCTCTGGTGCACTCAGATCTCACTTTTGTTGCCTATGCAATAAAGGTAACAGGCAGATTTTCGACATTACAAACTTGCTAATAATGACAATACCATCATGTAACATAAATATATCTGGTAACATTAAAAAAAAAAGAACTAGCAAATCTATTTTAGCACAAAATTGAATTAACAAATAAGTGCACATTCCATTGGAATGGATTACAATTTGTTTTTGTTTTAAAGTACTCCAATCTGAGACAAAGATTGGAGTTACAAGTAAAATGTTGCAGAATATTGATTGGACTTGCCATAATTTCGGATTCCGAAAGCCTGATTCAGATTCCTGGATCAAATGATAAAAAGTAACCCAAAGAAGGAAAAGCAGGGGGATCAGTAAAAAATCCATATTTATACATTATATTTTTATTAAATATATAATATATAATAATATTTTTTACTGCACCTCCATTTCCCCTCAATTGTCCACTTCTCACTTGATCTGTGAATTAAATCAACATTTAGTCACTGTCATCAATAATTTTTTTTCCCCTCTTTTTTGGCACCACAGGCAGAATTCAGAATCACACATTAAAACAAACATGTTTGACTATTGCATGGCTTCTTTGATTTGTGATTTGGCTACATTTTGGCTCGTAATTTGGGAATTACACCAATCACCCAACTGGCCCAAAATTCAGATGAATTGCAGTTCGGACCAAATCAAATCTCCAAGTCTAGTTAAGACATGCATTCGATAATATTAGCTATAAGCTGACTGTGGGTGTTTTTCCTTTACTTGCTAGCTTTAAAAACATATTTTTTTTAAAAATGAGATGTGAATAGTTCAGTTTCTGCTGTCAACATTGCTGTATTACAAGTGTCTATGCCACATGCCAGTCTAGTCACTCTTTGGATATGCTGAGTCTTATCTTTTCCTGTAAATGATTTAAAGAGACACTATAGTCACCAGAACAACTACAGCTTATTGCATTCATTCTGGTGAGTAGAATCATTATCTTCAGGCTTTTTGCTGTAAACACTGTCTTTTCAGAGAAAATGCAGTGTTTACATTACAGCCTAGTGATAACTTCACTGGCTACTCCTTAGATGGCTGTTAGAGATCCTTCCTGGGTCATGGCTGTCTAAATGCATCCAAACATTCAGTGTCTCCTCCCTCTGCATGCAGACAGTGAACTTTCCTCATAGAGATTCATTGATTCAATTCATCTCTATGAGGAGATGCTGATTGGCCAGGGCTGTGTTTGAATTGTGTTGGCTTTGCACTTGATCTGCCTCTTCCTCCTATGGGGAAGCATTGTGATTGGATCAGGCTACCACTTCTGTTGGTGTCAGCAGGCAGTTGGCAGGTCCAAAGGAAACAGGGACAAAGCATGCAGCTCCAGACTTGAATAGAAGTACGATTTTACTATATTTAAGGAGACAAGAGGGGGCAAGGTGGGCTAGATGGTAGTTTTAACCCTATAGGGTCAAGAATACATGTTTGTGTTCCTGACCCTATAGTGCTCCTTTAATTTATTTATTTTTTTACCAGGAGTCCACTCCTGCCAGCTTGCCAAGTCTATTTTTTAATCGCTACCTTACAATAATAGTACCTATGTTTCACACAGTTTATAGTATGCTTGTGTTGGTTAACAATGGATACAATGGGTCTTACAGATATTTTTATTAAACACTCACTCACTTAATCCACTTAATGCCACAACAGCTGTTGCCAGAGTTTTAACATACATATAAAGACAATTGTATGGTATGAAGAACAGTGCACATTTTTTAAGTAATACATAGTGAACAGTAGTGTGGTGCAAGTCATAGCGTATGCGTAAGTGGCTAAATATGCTTAACAACTGACTATTTTATTAGAAATATATGAAAATTAACAGACGCTTCAGAATGAGTGGGTAATTATCCCTGGGTAGACAAATGCTTAAGATGCAGACAATGAAGCCCTATGTCAGACTGTAGTGTGCAACCTATGCTTATTGCATAGCTCAACCTATGCCCTCCACTGAGTGCCTAATGGCTGTGTGAAACAGTGTACCAGAGTCCTGCTTCGCGCTTCCTGACCAGCACCATGCCTGGAGACTGACCCTTCTCCAAACCCACAAGTCCCATGTGTTGGAACAGATGAGACTCGCTTTTGGAAACTTTCAGGAGGAGTCCACTGTATGCGGTACGGGAGTGTCGTTCGCCCTGTCGAGTTGCGTAGAGGGGTTCTTCTCAAAATGAGCAGTGATCCTTGTGGATTGCAGGTTTCTGTAGGTCCGAGCCGTCTACGTCGGGACTGTTTGTGATGCCTCTGCTTCCTCCCCTGCCGCGCTGTGGTATGCTTGAGCCCTGCCCAGCTTGGTTTCCATTCACTCTGTAAGAAGTTGGTTCGGGTCGGATCTGCAGTGACAGACCTTGTCTTGCTCTGTAGGGTTTTCTCCCAGTGTTTCACCCAGAATCTTTTGAAGGCCTTTGCGATGCTGTCTTCCTCTGTGGTCCAAGTCATGGGAGTTTGGAGTGGTCTGTGCATCTTGTTGGTGGCCATCTTGGCTCTCGATGTTCTGCAGGACTCCTTGGGTTTGGACCCCCGCCGTTCCATGGGGGGGTGGGACTATGTTCGGGCTCTGTAGTCGATCCGGGGGAAAGGAGAGCGCATCCCACAGGCCGCAGTTTTGCTCGGTCATGGAGGTACTGACCGTCGGCTGTGTAGCTGAAAGGGCCGTGTCCACAGACCGTTCACAAGTGTCTTCTTGCTGCATGAAACGGTTTGCGGTGGTTTTTTGCATGTAAAGCAGGCAGATTACTGGTCTCAGGCCCGGAGCTCGTACAGCATGCGATTTGCCAGTTCAGCAGTCAGGCTCCGCCTCCCCAAAAATCTATAACTTTTAACATGTGATATAACTGAAAACCCCATAACAGTGTAAAATATTTTGTTGTTAGCCTCTTGATATCACCCTGTGGATGTCAATATCACAAGACTATTTATAAAATTACTAGTTAGATCCATTTTTAAGACAATACAATTTTCTAACATTGACAGTTTTACCAATAGAAAAATGGCTTGTGGAATTTGTATTGTGATTGCTCTGATAACTGGTGGTGTACAATTCTAAATGAAAGTTATAAGATATTATTGAATGGTTACCAGCGTTGGATATTAATCACCTTTTTTAATCACCGCAAAATTAGACTTTTTGGGGGAAATACAATTATATATAGCACTTTAAAAAAAAATACTGAGAGTTTTTTTTATTGTTTTATACACCTTAATATGTAGAATTTGGCTCCAGGAAATAACAATGTGTAATGAAAAAACTAAAAATAAAAAAACAGACAGATAATCTACTGCAGCGTGACCTCAATTCACATAATTAATTGATTTCTATGTGTGCACCTTTTCCTCAGAACTAAATCTGGGTGTAAAACATACTATCCACAGTAAAAACAGACCCTTACGGCCTCACCACATCAAGCCATGGATTTAAAAAAAAATGAATTATCTTATATTCCACCCATTTAAATTAAATTAAAAACAAACAGCCACAACTAGCAAGACTCAGAACAGGAATACTGGAACATAGCACTTTAAATATTTCTACCCCAAATCACCTGTCGAGATTTAACAATGCACCCGCGATGGCCTATTGTTGCCAAAACAATCTGGTATTAATACAAATTTTTTTTCAAAATTGTATGTGCCATTCAATAAGCAAACACATGGCTGTGTTATACTGTCCATGGTAAATTAGCAGGGCAAGTCTCGCTAGACATAAGATCTTCAGAAACCAGTTTGTAATGATGGCCAGAACTCTACCTTAAAGAAGCATTCTAATGTAATAAATACATAGAAACATAGAATGTGACGGCAGAGAAGAACCATTCGGCCCATCTAGTCTGCCCAATTTTCTAAATACTTTCATTAGTCCCTGGACCTTAGGATAGCCTTATGCCTATTCCACGCATGCTTAAACTCCTTTACTGTGTTAACCTCTATCACTTCAGCTGGAAAGATATTCCATGCATCCACTACCCTCTCAGTAAAGTAATACTTCCTGATATTATTTTTAAACCTTTGTCCCTCTAATTTAAGACTATGTCCTCTTGTAATTTAGGCATTTATGACAGTAGAGTTTTCCTGTTCATTTTTAGATTTTAGATGAGAGATGCTGCAAAAATACATGATGTTAAAAGGTTGATAAAGTAAAATATTAGGTGGAAAAATATTGTTTTCTATTGCAACACCCTGGGAAGTTTTAGTGAAGTACGTGAAAGCTGAAATAATAAAAAGTAAATAGAATATTCACAGTAAAAATATTGTTGGCTAGCAACAAAAATCTAAATTTGAGCGTTAAAAGCTAAACTATAAATATAGATACAAATAGGGAATCGTTTCTTTCAACATTTTAAGAATCCTTTTACCTAAGAAAGGTGCTAAATCCTACCAGACCACTTAGTGACCAGACTATCATTTGGCTTAGTATTTTATGTAAGTATTTGGAGTAAGTACATATGGAAGAAGAAAGCAGATGTGTATTTATGAATTGCTGTGTGAACTTTACGAAGTGCTGCTCATTCGTCTGTCATTATAAATGTCTTCACGATCAACCATAGAGGATCTGGAGTGGCATAAACACTTACTTTCAAATTTCATCCAGGCCTGAATTTTGCTTTCATGATGCTTCAAGTAAGGAATCTAAATTGACACAATAGACAAATAAAAAAAAGAACAACTTCACGTTTCATATTCCTTTATATCAACATAAAATGGAAAATAAAACCATAATGGAATAGACACATTGACCCAAGTGTGATGTATTGGAAGTGCTTGCTTGCTTCTAATGGGTTCTACTTTGTTCTTTTTCAATAGTCTACAGCTCTACGGTTCGTAAGTACTAAAAGATGTACCATTTACATGTATAGATCGGACAAACAGGATGTGTGTTCGAATGCGGCAGTGTCAGATAAACTTGTTCATTAGAAGATCTGCAATATCTTCCTTTTAATAAGGAAGACTACTAATGAACATACACTGAAAGAAACTGTGTTTCATAAACGTTCCTTATTAAAACTGTGATCTAACATTTGCAATTAGAGTAACGATGTGTATGTATGGGTAGATGTATAAATAGATAGAAAGAAAGCCGTGATCTGTAGCTATAGCTAAATATGCATTTCTGTATTGACTAAACTGTCTTTGAGACACCTTTGTACAACACAGAAGTCTCTCAACCATACCCTGTCGAAATGCTGCCGAATCTGATTGAGCACAAGCACAAAAAATTATTGCACATGGAAGAAGGGCTTGAGTCCAAGATAAACTGACAACAGCCGCCAACTGTTATAAAATAAATGAACAAAAATAATGTGAATAGACATATTTTGTAATGATTTATACATTTTCAACTTTATTTAAATGGAACTTAAGTTGAAGCATTATCACTGCTGTATTTTGTTTCTTTTTCTTGATGGAGAATGATGTTCATAGGGTCTGTTCCAAGAAAAAAAATGTTTCTTTCATATGTCAAGTCTCTGTCAATCACTCAAAATATAGAGAATTCTGATGAATAGACTTGTGCATTCAGATTTGGCTGCAATTGCAATTTGTTAGAATTTAGGGCAATCAGAGAATCAGCCAAATTCCATATCTCCGAAGTGCCATACGGACATATAACCAAGCAGACGACTAGCACGATGGACAAGCATGTTCATTTGCTTCAGTTCCAAAAAAAAGAAATCATAGATGGAAAAAATATTTTTCTTACTTGATCTGTGAACCAAATGGCACAGAAATGCTCCTTTCAGTGTATTGCAGAATATATACGCATACACACCACATTTTGCCACTGACAAATCTGATGCAACAATTAAAAAACTATGAGGATTACCAGAACATAGTTTATTATTATTATTATTATTATTATTATTATATTTATAGAGCGCCGTCAAATTCCACAGCACTTTACAATGGGTGGACGAACAGACATGTAGTTGTAACCAGACAAGTTGGACACACAGGAACAGAGGGGTTGAGGGCCCTGCTCAATGAGCTTACATGCTAGAGGGAGTGGGGTAAAATGACACAAAAAGGTAAGGATAGTATTAGACCAGTGACAGTTGCAGAAGAGGAATCAGTCAGGAGCTATTAACAGTTTAATTGATACGCTTTTATGAAGAAGTGGGTTTTTAACGATTTTTTGAAGGAGTGGAGACTGGGTGAGCATCTAACGGAGGAGGGAAGCGAGTTCCACAGGAACGGTGCAGCCCTCGAGAAATCTCGAAGGCGAGCATCAGAGGTGGGAGTACGGACAGAAGATAGACGTAAGTCTTCAGCAGATCGTAAGGGCCTAGACGGCACATACTTGTGTATAAGGGAGGATAGATAGGTGGGAGCAGCATTATGTAGAGATTTGAAAGCAAGAATCAGAATTTTAAATTGAGCTCTATATTTTATAGGAAGCCAATGTAGGGACTGACAGAAGGGTGAGGTATGGGAGGTGCGGGCGGACAGGAAGATGAGCCTCGCCTCCGCATTCATTATGGACTGTAACGGCGCAAGTTGGGAGCACGTAAGACCACTGAGAAGCGGATTACAGTAGTCAAGGTGAGAAAGGACAGTGGAATGGACCAACACCTTAGTCGCATCTGGCGTTAAGTAGGGGCGGATGCTCGCAATGTTTTTGAGATGGAAATTACAGGATTTGGCGATAGATTGAACATGAGGCTTGAAGGAGAGGTCAGAGTCAAAGAGAACACCTAGGCAGCGAGCCTGCGTGGTGGAGCTGATGGTAGCAACGTTGACTTGGAGGGAGACAGACACAGAAGTCCTAATTACTCACTTAGGTTTTCAAAGTACAACTTCTGTCCAGGGGGTCTCTGGCAAGGAAAGATGGTGACTCACTCAAAATTAGATCTTGGCCCCAAGCAAGTACACAAACACCCTTCAGGATCACAGGAGATATACCCTGTGAATTGCAACGTCTCACCCAGGGGTGGAGCAATAGGGATACTAAGTGACCACCTCCTTTGTTCCAGAAAACAACAAGCGACATGCAAACTTTTGGTTTTATCTCCTCTATTGTACTTGCCACAGAAATAATAATTGCCTCTATGAATTTGTTATTGTTTTCCCATTCCAAAGACATGTTGCACGCCCCGCCCACGATCCAATAGGACGGACATCACAAGTCCTGCCACACGGTTTAAGTTGCACAACTCATGTTTGTGCTTAATTAAAAGATTGGCCTTGTCCCATTCCAAATATAATAAAAATTAGGCTTAATTATTAACCTGTGGGTAAGTATGAATGTTTCACTCGGATAAGATACTGGAACACAAGGATCTTCATGAAACGAATCCCATTACCATTTCAAATGATTAAACTATCCTTTACAAGGTATATGCCAAATGGATGAAGAGACATTCAGACTTTTTCCAAGTGTAGAACCTCACACCTTGCAGATTCTTGATTACTTCACATCCATATAGTAAAATCCTTTTCACATTGCTATTCCAGTCACACTACCCCTTCTGTCATCTGACCTCTGTGGGGGTCCCAGCTTCAAAAGATGTAACCCCTGTTGACCTCAGCAATAGCATCTCTGTAATTTGTGCTATTTACTACACAAATTACATTAAAAGATGATATTCCATAGTGTAATAATAAAATATACACCCTTGCCGTGACACCTCCCCCAAATAAGAGATGCAACGGGAGAAGGCTCACATGCCTCTACCTTGTGTATCAACACTTCCTTTTTGCCTCCACCTCATATACTCATCTTTTTCACAACTCTGGTTCTACGTGAATGGGGTAGCCCTCACATGTTCACACACCTCCCCCAAAAAGGCTTGCCCTTTGTCCCTAAGCCAAATCACAGCCATATCCACAACACGCATGCCTGATTTGCCTGTTTCCATCTCCCACTGCGCTCTGATCACATCTCTCAGGTCACACCCACTGCACCCGTGTAGTAGCTCTAAGGGGAAGAAACCAACCGATTTCTGCAGTACTCCCCTGTACGCACACAAAAGAGGAGACAGAGGCCACTCCCAGAGTACCTGCGCTATATCCACACTCCTTATCTCTTTTATTTTGTGGTCTGTCTGCTGGGCTCGTTGCACCTTTTTACTCTGAACCTTTGGTTCAGAATCAAAAATTTGCTTAGAGACAGACTCCTTCTCTTGAGCTGGCTTGGGTGTATGTTGGAGGTGTGATTGTGATAAGATGACAAGGATCATGGTTCCCCCATCAGTATGCTCCCGTGCGGCCATTTTCCCTGGACCCACAGGTTGAGACTGTCCCTGCCCCTCACTTTGGGCAGGCCGTGGACGGGTTCCCCTTTCTACCGATGGAACCTCTGCCTCTCCCTCACTTCCACTCCATGTCCTCACACATACAGCACCTTGGGAACGGTCTGAGTCTTGTGCAGCGTAAGGCTCACACACACTCTGCTCTCCCCCACAGCCATGCTCTCCCTCCACACTTTCACACAGCCCAGCCAATACATTGGCGTCAGGCACATTTTGGCACACATATTCATTCAACCCTCTCTCCCTAGAATTCTCTTCCTGCACATTGTCACATGACACCTTTAACACTCCTTGGTCAGGCACACTCACGTAATTTCCTCTACCAGCCAGGCCATCCTTCCATAATCTCACATAGCCACTCACTTTGTCCTTGTTCTGGCACCTGACATACTCCTGACTGAGATAAAGGTGAACACATCAACTCATCCTACCCTGGCTCCCAATGGTTTGATCCACTTGTGTTTTCACATGGCATCTTAAACAACCCTGGCTCTGACACAGATAGGCACACACGCTCATCCAGCCCTGCCTCCGTGTGCAGTTGTTTTTGCTCACTCACACATGGTATTGCAGGCACCCCTAGTGCTGGCACAGACACGCACACATGCTCAATCTGCCCTCGCTCCCAGCACAATTGCTGGCATACACCTTCACCTGTTTCCACGGACACCCCTGGTTCAGGCACAGATTGATACACATTCTGCCCTCCCTCCCAGTGAAGTTGCCCTGGCAAACTTTCACCTTGTACCACAGACAACTCTGGTTTTGGCACAGCCTGGCACGCATGCTCATTCTGCCCTCCCTCCCAGCAACTTTGTCTTAGCCCATTCTCACATGATATTGCAGACACTTCTGGTTCAGGGACAGACCAGCACACATGCTCAGTCTGCCCTCCCTCCCAGCACAATTGTCTGCATACATTTTCACAAGTTTCCACGGACACCCCTGGTTCTGGCACAGATTGACACTCATTCTGCCCTCCCAGCGAAGCTGCCCTGGCAAACTTTCACCTGATACCACAGACAATTCTGGTTTTGGCACACATGCTCATTCTGCCCTCCCTCCCAGCAACTTTGTCTTGGCACACTCTCACATGATATTGCAGACACCTCTGGTTCAGGCACAGACCCGCACACATGCTTTTCTGCCCTCCCTCCCAGCACAATTGTCTGCATACATTTTCACATACTGCCCTCTGCACAGTAGGGCCCCAATGAGGCTTGGGTTTATAACACACATTACTTTCTGGCACATACTGGAATAACAATCTACCTAAGTCAGTACCAAGTAATACATTTGCAGGGATATTCTCATCTACCCTCACATTTGTGAAAACCTTCCCCGCTCCCCAATCCAAATAAACTCGTGCCATTGGCACTACAAGTCATACCCCCCCAATTCCTTTAACTGCAAGAGTCCTGCCAGGAATTAAGTCCTCAGAGCGCACTAGCTCTGGACGCACAAGAGTCACATCTGCTCCAGTGTCCCTGAGTCCCACAGTTACCTCTCTTCCAACTGTCACAGGTTGCAGATTCACATTGTTGCTGCCCTCTGATCTGGTTACAAACAACACAGAGGACGTTGGTTCTGAGGAGCGTCCCTCCCCAGATGATGATGCTGGCTGCCGTTTCCCAGGGCAAGCAACACCAATGTGCCCCACTTGGTTACAAATAAAACATCTGCGACTATCTCCTTGCGCTGACATGGCACTAGCTCCCCCTCTCCCTGAGGTAGGAGCTGAAACATAAGATGGCCCGCTAGGCCTGGTGATGGGGAGTCGTGGTGGTGTGGTCCTCCAGCTGGATGTTCCCTTGGCAAAACCTCTGCTCCGGTCCACTGTTGCTCGGTTGGCAGTGTGGAAATCTGCCAGCTCACCTGCCTCCAATGCCGTTTTGGGGTTCCGGTCCAGCAGCCATTCCTGTACATCAGCTGGGCAGAGCTGCAAAAACTGTTCTTTTATTAACAGGTCTTGCAAACTTTCCAAAGTGGTAATCTCCAGCCCTGTAGTCCACTGTCGGAATGCTGTCGCCACGTGCCCCACAACCGCTGCATAACTTTCTGTGGGATGCTTTTGCAAAGTCCTGAATTTCTTTCAGTACACCTCAGGAGTAAGGTTGTACCGTTTTTGCAAGGCAACCTTAATCACATCATATTCCTGGTCAAATTCTGCTGGAAGCGCAGCAAATGCTTAGAGTGCAGGGCCTCTGAGACCAGGGGTGAGGTATTTTGCCCATTGGTCCTTTGGTAGCTGGTACTGCCTGCAAACTTTTTCAAAACTGCGCAGGAAAACATCCAAATCACCATCTTTGTCCAAAGTTGGAAAGTTTTCTGCACGTGGTTTGGGTGCAGAAGAGTCTCTGGAATTAATACTTGTAGGGGAGGCAGTCAACCTCTCCAACTCAGCCATTTTTAGTTCATGCTCTCTGGCAGCTTGGCGCTCCGCGGCCTCTCTCTCAGCTTGGCGCTCTCTCTCAGCTTGGCGCTCTCTCTCAGCCTCCTGATACTGAAGGATAAGCTGTAGTCTTTGGTTTGTGTCTGCTGAGTCCACATATTTTAACACAGTTTGTAAGTAACAATCCAGAGGATCTCCAGATCTTGGTACATCACTGACAAAAGCTACAGGTATCTCCTCTGCAGTGTTTGAGGCATCACTTTGCACTGCTTGTTGCATATCATAGTCCACCAGTGCTTGTAATAGTTCCTCTTTTGTTTTCCCCCAACAGGGAATAGATCTCTCCCGGCAAAGCACTGCCTTGGATTGCGTCTGGTACTCCATTTAGTAAATAAAAGATAACAAAGAAAAAACAGAGAGGGGGGGGGGACTGTTGAGGTGTAAATATATTATATATGCACTGAGTTCAGCCTTTGGATATTGAAACACAATTTCTTTTAGTGCCGGGATTAACCAACAAATCCAGTAACACTAAATTCTGGTATAAAAAGATGAAAAATCTTTTAGTTATCCCACCGCTGCCACCAATTTGTCACTCCAAGAGTGCGCGTGACATAGTTGTGGTTGTGAAAGGGTTAAAGTTCACTATTTGTCTGCACTAGACCGGAAATAATGACAAAATCCCCCTTTAACACCACAAACACTTAAACATAATAATATAACTATTACTACTTTAACGCTGCCACCACCAAGACAATTTATAAATGGGGTGCCTTGGTCCCCCAGGTAAATCAATAATAAAACCCACCAAATATTACTTAGTACAATATTTAAGGAATTATAAAAATACTAACTAGTCTCTTCAGGTAACGTGATTCTTAACCAGACAAAGGCAAAACTTAATAAATGAATGTTTATTATGAGCAAAAGATAGTCACAATGCATATAAAAATATATGATAAACAAATTATTTACACCAACAACAGATAAAAACAAAAAGGATAAAATACAGAAGTCCTAATTACTCACTTAGGTTTTCAAAGTACAACTTCTGTCCAGGGGTCTCTGGCAAGGAAAGATGGTGACTCACTCAAAATTAGATCTTGGCCCCAAGCAAGTACACAAACACCCTTCAGGATCACAGGAGATATACCCTGTGAATTGCCACGCCTCATCCAGGGGTGGAGCAATAGGGATACTAAGTGACACCTCCTTTGTTCCAGAAACCAACAAGCCACATACGAACTTTTGGTTTTATCTCCTCTACTGTACTTGCCACAGAAATAATAATTGCCTCTATGAATTTGTTATTGTTTTCCCATTCCAAAGACATGTTGCACGCCCCGCCCACAATCCAATAGGACGGACATCACAAGTCCTGCCACACGGTTTAAGTTGCGCAACTCGTGTTTGGGCTTAATTAAAAGATTGGGCTAGTCCCATTCCAAATATAATAAAAATGAGGCTTAATTATTAACCTGTGGGTAAGTATGAATGTTTCACTTGGATAAGATACTGGAACTTCATGAAACGAAGGCCATTACCATTTCAAATGATTGAACTATCCTTTTACAAGGTATATGCCAAATGGATGAAGAGACATTCATACTTTTTCCAAGTGTAGAACCTCACACCTTGCAGATCCTTGATTACTTCACATCCATATAGTAAAATCCTTTTCACATTGCTATTCCATTCACACTACCCCTTCTGTCATCTGACCTCTGTGGGGGTCCCAGCTTCAAAAGATGTAACCCCTGTTGACCTCAGCAATAGCATCTCTGTAATTTGTGCTATTTACTACACAAATTACATTAAAAGTTGATATTCCATAGTGTAATAATAAATTATACACCCTTGCCGTGACAGGAGTAACAACACTTGAGGGAGGAAAGACCAGAATTTCAGTTTTGGTCAAATTTAGTTTAAGGAAGTGGGCAGCCATCCAGTTAGAAACAGCAGAGAGGCAGTCAGAGACACTAGTCAAGAGGGACGGGGAGAGATCAGGAGAGGACAGGTAGATTTGAATGTCATCTGCATAGAAATTATATTGGAAGCCAAAGGAGCTAATGAGTTTACCAAGGGAGGCAGTATAGATAGAGAACAGTAGGTCATCAAGGACTGAACCTTGGGGGACACCAACAGAGAGGAGTTGGGGAGAAGAAGCAGAGCCAGAGAAAGAAACACTGAAAGAGCGCTGGGAGAGGTAGGAGGAGCACCAGGAGAGAGCAATATCTTGTAGACCGATATTGCGGAGGATGAGAAGAAGCTGTTGATGATCAACAGTGTCAAAAGCCGCAGACAGGTCAAGGAGAATTAGGATAGACTAGTGACCACGAGATTTTGCAGCGAGTAGATCATTGGATACTTTGGTCAGTGCCGTTTCCACAGAGTGCTTAGCGCGGAAACCAGACTGAAGCGGGTCTAGCAGAGAGTTGGACTCGAGGAAGTCTGTCAATCTTGCATACACAATTTTTTCAAGGATCTTGGATGCAAAAGACAGTAGCGAGATAGGACGATAGTGGATGGGGAGTTAGGGTCAAGATTGGGCTTCTTTAGAATTGGGGTTACAGTTGCATGTTTGAAGGGCAATGGAAATATACCAGAGGAGAGAGAGAGATTGAGAATTTTAGTGAGAGGTTGAGAAAGCGAAGAAGACAGAGTACGGATGAGATGCAAGGGAATTGGATCTAGGGAGCAGGTGGTGGGGCGGGAGGACTGGAGCAGAGCAGAAACCTCTTCCAATGTAGCGGATGCGAATGAACATAGAACAGCAGAGGGAGTGAAGTTAGGGGAAGTATTGTAAGAGGAAGAAGAAAGATGAGAGATCTCTTCTCTAAATGTAGAGATCTTGTCAGTGAATTGAGTTGCAAAGTCTGAGGCGGTCAAGTTAGTAGGTGGAGGAGGAACAGCAGGGCGAAGAAGAGAGTTAAATGTGTGAAATACTATTTTTGGTTCGCAGGAGAGTGTGGTTATGAGGGTATTGAAGTAACTTTTGCAGAGGAAAGAGCCAAGCTGTATGAGCTCAGCATAAATTTATAGTGTAGAAAGTCAGATGCACAGTGAGACTTTCTCCAACAGTGTTCAGCAGTTCTGGAGCATTTTTGGAGCTTGGTGTGCCAGGGTTCTTATTGGGGGGGCCTGCGGCATCTAAATGTACAAGGTTCCATGATGTCTAGTTGAGAGGAGTGGAATTGTAGAAGGAGGTTGCAGAACTAGGACAGGTGAGGTTTGAGATAGGTAAAAGGAGAGTTTGGAGAATAGTGGAGAAAAGCTCTAGGTCAAGACATTGGAGGTTTCTGTGAGAGTGATGTTCAGACGGTGGTGTCAATTGGGTCTTAGGTATGCCAATGTCATAGTTTATTAGCTTGGTGCAGCCCTTGAGATTCGCTCAATTGCACAACAGAACCAAAACACCGGACAAAACATTTATTTCACTAACGTTTGGGCGACTGGATGTACACTTTGGCCTTTTGGATCCATTAGTTTGTATTTACTTATTTTGATTATGTTGATAATACAGACATAAAAGTATCTTGCTGTCCACTATCAGTTATTAATTTCTTAGAGTGAATAAGCTATGTGAGGGAGGATTGTCTTAATATATTCAAGAAGGCAATCAACATAAAGATTGGCTATCAATGTGATTAAACAAATCTAATATTTAATGCCACAAAACTACTACATCACAAGAAATTCTCTAGGCACTCAAGGTGTTTGAGTGCAGCTCCTACCATCACTTTTACAAAACTACTACATGGCAACATGGCTTTAAAAACAATATTTGTCATAACTAAAATATTAGTGTACTCATTTCCAAAAGACCATGGAAATAGCATAACATTTCTTGTGTTTGAGTTTTGTCCTCTTGTGAAGGTAACCATTTTTTTGCCTCATATTCATGTTGTGTTTTTCTACTTGTTGGCAGGGACACTATAGCGTTAGGAATATATATCTGTATTCCTAACAAATAGTGTTCCTTTAAGCGCTAGGGGATAGGTAATCCCCTTCATCTGTTCCTTGAATTAGGAACATGAAATATAGCTCGGATAACTGTGTGAACCCCTACCCTGCAATATATTTTCTGAATATACTTTAGACAAAACTAAATAAAAAAATTAAAAACGCAGAATTAAATGCTATTCACATGGAATACACTTTGATTCATGTGGCCTTGTTGATTCTGTTTGATTTAGCACGACAACTACAGATTATGGATGTTGTTCTCTAAATCTGTGTTGGAGAAATGAATTGATGGGGAAGTTGGCAGTGCAATTCTAACTGAAAAAAGGCAAAACTGCAGAAACATTTATGCTGACTTGGATATAATATCACATGGATATGAGCATGTTCTATTTTAGCTTTAGCTGTCACTTGACTAAGGCATATTCAAGCAAACAAAAATACATCCTGACTGCTCATTCAATTCCATTATGTTTATTTACCACGATAAAACAAGCAACGTTTTGTCCTGTATTAACATTGTCTTTGTTAAGCCACAATTCACAACACACTTTATATAAAGCATACAATCAGTGCAATTAAATGCAGGTGAAAACAGAAGGAGGCAGGTAAATGGAATTATATCTATTGAAGCGCCACTGACACCCTCTCTCCATCTGAACATTGAGTATTTCATAAGGATCGAACCTATATAAAATACTCATTTTGCCTGTGTTCAACATCACTCAACCTACATACTGAGTAGTGACTACTTTGTCTCTGTATATTTCCTATACCTGACACTTCTAGATACTAGATGGCTGTAGGAAAATTGCTTTATTTATAGAGGATCCTGCAGTCTTGCAGGATCCTCCATAGAACTTAATGCTGTACAGTGCTGTACTCTCGTGCATGTGCTAGAGTAAAGCTATGATGTCAGCTCCTGGCGCTCAAGAAGAAGCTGAAGAAGACCTGCCAGATTAAGATGGCCGCAACTATGAGGAACAGGTTCAGGTAAGTAGAACTCACTTTTATCTGCTCCCCCGGCCAATAGCGTCCCCAGCAGCAATGACACTGTCGGGTGTCTTTGAGAATTCTGCAAAGTCCCCAGACAGTGACGGTGCCGGTTTAAGCATTTGAAAAAATATTTTTAACAATTACTCAGAAGATAAAGAAAATAAAGAACAGAAGAATGCAATTTGAAATCAGTGCTTAATAAGTATTGGAAAGTGTTATCACTGCAACACTGGGACATTTTAAGCATTCCAATAATAATAATTGATTGGCCACCAGGCTCCCGACCTTAGGGGCTAATCACTATAGTTAAACCAATGGGTTCACTGCGATTGGCTCTCACAGTGATCACTCAGCGAATGATAGAATAATCTACTAAACAGCTTATTGTTGAGGTAGATAGGCTCAGGGTTTGTTAGGGCTAGATAGGGTTAAGTTGGAAATAGCATCTGAGTTTGATTCTATCTGTATGGTTCACAGATAGTGGGAATGTTAAACAAGCAAAGAGGCATGATGAAATGAGGGCATGTCCCTGTACTCAGGAGATTCAGAAAAGTACAATTCTAGGACTTTTTAGGACAGAGAAGCCCTGTGTATTTCACCATTAACATTCAATATGTATGACACAGGTAATAAAACGGAAAAGTGAAAATACTGAAATACCCCATATCAAATAGTATTGGTTGGCTTCTTTTACAAATGATATGTCGTGGAAGGGGTAAAGTGTAGTTAGGGGTCGCCACTATTTTGTTCCAAAAGTGACATGTGCCCAGTAAATGAGTTGGTTAAAATTGTAATTTAAAAAACTGAAATTGATATGTTTTTAATTTGACCCTAAAACTTCGCAAAATCTGACAAAGGTCTATATGTGGGGTACTGCTATAGTACGAACTGTGTGCTGCTGTGCCCTGGGGCACCGTGACAGGTATACAGGGGTGACGCGAAATTACCCATCAGTTGGCCCATTCACTTAAGGCCACCCAATGGGTATCACTGTTTTACTGCTGATCAGGGGCCTGGTGGGGCACCGCCGCCCTTTTAGAGCCTGAACCGGCCCCTGTGATATCAGCAGGCTGGGAGGAAATAGCAGCATGTCATTTCCTCCCAGCTTCACAGAGCATCTGCAAGTAGGCAGAGATGAGGCTGGATTGAGCTGCCGCACACTCCCTCCCATCAGTCTCAGCCAGAACCCCTAACAAGCCACCCTCCTGGACACAAGGTAAACTAATAGGAGGGTGGCTGAAAAAAAAAAAAACATGTATGTGTTTGTTAGATTGTGTGTATGTGTGTATCTGTGTCAAGGTGTGTATCTGTGTGTCAGTGTTTGTGTATCTATGTGTGTGCATCTGTTTGTCAGGGTGTGCATCTGTGTGTCTGTGTGTGTGTGCATCTGTTTGTCAGGTGTGTGTATATGTGTGCACATGTACATCTGTGTGTAAGGATGTGGATCTGTGTATGTGCATCAGTGTGACAGGGTGTGCACCTGTGTGTGTGTTTGCCATTGTATGTATCTGTGTATCATGGTGTATGTGTGTCAATGTATGTGTGTGTCAAGCTGTGTGTATGCATGTGTCAAGGTGTGTGCATGTGTCAGTGTGTGTATGTTTTGGTGTGTATCTATGTGTGTGTCGGTGTCGGTGTCTATATGAATTTGTGTGTATGTGTCAGTGTATTTATATGTATCTTGTCTGCATGTGTATGTATATTTGTGTAATTATGTATGTATGTGGTAGTGTATGTGCATACATCCAAGCACTCAAACACTAGCACAACAATAAAACATACTCCTGCAGTCTAACACAAAGATTACATGCAAAGACACTGTTGCATTTAAACTCTAAAATTATATATAAACACACCCCTTCACTCAAACACCAACACAACAAATAAATGTACATCCGCATTTAAAAGCAAACATTACATCCAAACACACTCCTACAATCAAACTCAAACATTACATACAAACACACCCCTGTTTTACAGAATTACATACAAGCACCCTTGTATTAAAACACTAGAATTACATACAAGCACCCTATTATGCTATAGTATGCAGCAGCACTGTATAGATTTACAACCTAGAAATTATATTAAAAATATTGAAATATTAAGTGTGCCTTGAAACTAAAACATTTGGGAACCACTGAGCTATAGGATGTAAATTTGCAGTCTTTAGGGTAGTAGAACATATATGATCTATGAAATTTCCCCATAAATAGAAAGTGTGGGAAAAATGAAACATACATATAAACAGCAGATTTGTTTGGTGATAAAATGATTAAATGAAACAAAATTGCATTTAGACTGCGGTGGTCTAATTTGTATACTTTTGTGTAGCTGTTTTATTTGACCATTATTAAAGTTATAGTAACAGCAGATTAAGTTTTGCAAAGGTTTAGCTCTAAAACTGTAATTTTCTAACGATTTGAAAAAGCATGAGATGTAAAATGTGTAAGAATTTTACAGTGATATATACACTTTAATAGCACAATTGAACTTATTTAAACATATAGTATTTTGTACTGTTATGTTTATTTTCTTTTTTCTTTACACATGAATATAGTATGCGTCCTATGAGGAACTGTGATTGTAGCAGAGCCCTAGTCCTGATAAGAACTTTCACTCTGCTAGGATCAGGAATTCAGGAACAAGGCACTGAAATGTGATAGTTCCCCCTGGCTTATAGGGAGCGAATGCTCAGGGGCGTACCGTGAGGTTATCGAAATCGGCGCCCACAAGGGTCAGTGTGACAGGTGATTTTTTTGTGCCCCTGTTCGGCCTGCTCCCCTGGCTCCCCTGGTGAAGCGTGTGGCTCCATAAGGGAACCGCATGCACAGTACACACACTAGAAGAGGAGCTCCTTACCCCATTCTGCGTAGGAGCACCAGGTGTTACGTGACTAGTGAGAGTGACATGGGAGGGGACATGGGGAGAGAGAGTGACATGGGAGGGGACATGGGAGAGAGTGACATGGGAGGGGACGTGGGGAGAGAGAGGGATAGGGGAAAGAGTGACATGGGAGGGAGGCATGGGGAGAGAGAAATACATGGGAGGGGACATGGGGAGAGAGAGTGACATAGATTGGGGACAGAGTGTGACATGGAAGGGGACATGGGGGGAGAAAGTGACATGGGATGGGGACAAGGGGGGAGAGAGAGACATTGGAGGGAGGCATGGGGAGAGAGACATGGGATGGGGACATGGGGAGAGAGAGAGAGACATGGGTGAAAGAGAGACATGGGAGGGGGCATGGGGAGAGAGGCATGGGGAGAGATAGACATGGGAGGGGGCATGGGGGGAGAGAGAGAGACAGTTGGGAGAGAGACATGGGATGAGGCATGGGGGAGAGAGACACAGATGGGTGGGAGACATGAGGGGGAGAGAGATACCGGATGCAGGGGCACATTGAGGGAGAGGACACGGATGGGTGGGGGCCATGAGGGGGAGAGAGACAGTTGGGTGGGGACATGGGGGGGAGGGGAGACATGATGGGTGGAGCACATGAGGGGTAGGGACACGGATGGGTGGGGGACAGGAGAGAGACACGGATGGGTGGGGGACATAAGGGGGAGAGAGACACAGATGGGTGGGGGACATGGGAGAGGGACATGGATAGGAGGTAAGGGACATGGATAGAAGGTAAGGGACATGGGAGGGAGACTTGGATGAGATGTGGACATGGGAGCGAGATATGAATGAAATGGGGAAGGACATGGAAGAGGAACAGAGAGATGGAATTTGGGGAGAGACATGGAAGGGAAGGAAGAGACATGGAAGGAAGAGGATAGAAGCGAGTGAAGCTGAGAGTGCAGCAACACCTTACCCTGTCTGGAGATTGTAGAGGGACTAGAGAGCGAGTGGAGCAGATAGTGCGGCTACACCTAAGGTGTGACACCTTACCTACCTGGCTGAGACTGCAGTTTGCAGAGGGACTGAGGGAGCGAGCGGACTCTCTGGACAGTGGCATTACTACTGAGACAGTAAGTAACCTAAAGTGAAGCTTTTAGATAGATTAAATGTATGTCCCCAGATTACATATTGTATGAGAATGAAACACATACTTTTAGTTTGTTTTGTTCTAGGTTTCACCAACTTCCATACAGGTCACAGGCAGCACAGATAACCAGTTACATTATTCTATCTACTCATCAGGTTATTGCTAAGATAAACACAGTAGCACCATAAACAGCCTGCACAAAACCATCACACATTGACAGCACAAAATGATCACTCACTTTCTCATTACACAGAGCCAGCTCAGTGCTAACACAGTTTCCATCACATGTACACAGCCCAATATAATCACACACAAACTATTCCTATCACATGCAGTCCCCATTACACTCAGACAGCCAAATATATCACACACAAACTGTGACCATTTCACTCAGACAGCCTAATATGCAGTCCCCATTGCATCCAGACGCCCCAGTACATAACATGCAGTTCCCACTATACTCAGACAGCCGCAGTTCAACTCTTACAACCAAGGTATTTATTAAAAAAAATGATACCAGTAAAGACTCCAGCTTGTAATACTGTGCAAGGACTGAGTGCCCCGGGGCAGCTGTGTGATGTGGCCTTTAAGAATTTAGTTGTGGCGGGATGCAGATGCATCACCAGGAGTGTGAGAGAGCACTCTCGCGGCCAATGTAATGTCTTTGTTGCCACTGGAAATCTCGTCTGGCATCTTTTCCCTCTTGCATGGTACATGCAAGAGGCTGTTTGAAGTCCTGGGCAATCTAAATGCCGGGGTAAGCCCTGGGTGCTGGAGCAAGTACCATGAGTGCAATCTCAGTGCTAGGGCAAGTCCTGTGAGTGCAATCTCAGTGTTGGGGTAAATCCTTGGTGCTGCTGTGGGTACTGGGACAAGTCTTGTGAGTGCAATCTCAGTGCTAGGGCAAGTCCTGTGAGTGCAATATCAGTGCTTGAATAAGTCCTGGTTGCTGTAGCAAGTCCCAGGAGTGCAATCTGTGTGCTCGGGTAAATTAATATATGCCCCACTATATACAAAGGGTTATGTCTCACACACTGCCCTGATATTTACCCATGCACAGGGCAATTAAAATAACCTTGTGTACATACTGGGGCTTATGTATTGCCCTGTGTATGGGGTATATATAAGGGCAATGTGTGCGGTATCACCTTGTGTAAATACAGGTGATATATATTGCCCTGGGAAGGGGTATATATCAGAGGTATCTATAAATAATAATACACTCTTCAAATGTACTTTTAAAATTATTTTGTGAACAAGAATATAGTGTTATAAGATGGGGCTGGTATAATGACGCAATGACATGGGCCTGCTTTTATTTCCAGGGCTGGTCTTTATCCCCAGTCTGGCACTAATTTGGTAAAAAAGAGAAATCCAGCGCACTCCCTTATCCACTAAACAGCAACTTCGGTGCAGACAGATTTTTTTTTTTTTAAACTAATCTAGGCAAAAAATAATGGATGTTTAGTTACATTAGGTGATCATACATTGCATAAGCCTGCCACAACGTCAATGTACCCCATCTTTGGCAGGTCCTCCCCTAATGTCTGCTTAATAAAATTCCATCTGGAGTTCTCTCCAGTACAAGGCTAAATAGGGCCCTGGGATGAGTCACCTGTGACAGGGAGGTGGCTGCACTCACCTGAACATGCATAAATAGTGTGCTGCTGGGGGCCAATTTATACAATAAAAAAGAGAAAATCCAGCGCACTCTGTTATCCACTAAACAGCAACTTTGGTGCTAACAGATATTTTTAGGTTTTTAAAAACACCTAATCTAGGCAAAAAATAATGGGTTTATTTTTTTTATTTTTTTTTTTTAAACACCTAATCTAGGCATTATTTTTTGCCTAGATTATGTGTTTTTAAAAAACTAAAAAAAACTGTCAGCACCGAAGTTGCTGTTTGGTGGAAAAGGGAGTGCTCTGGATTTTCTCTTTTTTATTGTATAAATTGGCTCCCAGCAGCACCTTGTTTATGCATGTTAAGGTGGGTGCAGACAGCTCCTTAGTTTCGGCACTAAAATGGTGTGATGTCCCCTGTGTTATGCTTGTAAAAAGGTGTGATGTGCCTGTGTTAGGTTTGCAATATGGTAACAAGCATTCCACTGGCACATCACCACCAAAGTGTAAATACATATTTATGATTTAAATCTGATAACAGATTCATTAGAGCAGTGGTTCCCAAACTAGTCCTCATGGAACCACCAACAGTCCAGGATTTATGTATTTCCCTGGTTTACTCCAATGGAGATACTAACAAAACCTGGATTGTTGGTGGGTCTTGAGGACTGGCTTGGGAAACGCTGCATTAGAGCAAACCCTATCATTGGCTTTATTGGGAAAGCATTGTATAAGAAGATTTGCGATTTCAAGTGCACTAGCTGATGGAGTTCTGGAACCTTGTAGTGGTTTCATATAGAGAGGGTGGCTTTGGGTGACTGGCAGGACTCTGTTCCTAAGAAACCTCAGGAACTTTCAATTCCTCTTTATTCACTTTTTATGGGACATGGATGATGAGGAAACAAAATATAATGCTAGATTTATTTCTTTAGCTGCCCTTTACATGGTGGAAAACTTTGATCTAAAAAAAATTACGTTTTTGTTTTTTCATGATATGGGGAGGGGGGCGCCGATATGGTTCCTCGCCAAGGGCGCTGGAGACCCAAGGTACGCCTCTGTGAATGCTCCCCCCAGTCGGTAGAAGCTATCTCCCGAATGCCATTCATCTAGTTGGTGAGGAAGTGGGATAGGCAGCAGTGCCATCTTTGCCCAGGTTTGTGGCGACGCAAGGCCGAAAATAGTTCCAGACGTTCGACGACCAGGTACTGCTGCTTGTGTTTGGGAGACAAAATAGCTGCCATGCATTGGACCACGTGCGCTCAGTTATAAGAATGGTGGCTACCCAGGGAAAGCACTCAAGTTAATCACCAATTTGTGGTTAACAGCCAGGGGAGGTCGGTGTTTGGCAGACTGGGCCCCTTTAAAGTTGCAGGGAGTGCTGTGAGGAAGTGACTGTTCTTCCTCCCAGCTTACAGTCTGCGAGGCTGAGAAGACACAGGATGCAGCTATGAGAGAAGGAAGGAAGAGGGAGGAGAGAGAGCTCTACAGATTCAGACTCCCATCAGGATCAGCCAGCCCCAGGAAGTCACCTCCCTGCATCCAAAAGGTATGGAAGCAGAGGGGTGCTTAACATTATGGAAGCTGCAATTTGTGTGTGTGCCAGTATGTATGATTAGGTATGTGTACATCTGTGTGTGTCACTGTGTATCTGTGAGTTTGTGTGTGCACCTGTGAGTGTCAGTGTGTATCTGTGTGTGTGTGTGTGTGTGTGTGTATGTATGTATCTGTGAGTATGTTTGTGTGTCAGTGTGTGTGCATCTGTGAGTATTAGTGTATATCTGTTGATACCACAGACAACGTAGTCCACTGCACTCAGGTTCCGCTTTTCACTCCGGCCCAAAGCCTCAGAGGTGCTAATCCATTAGACAGAGACTGCTAATCCGTCCAACAATACAAGGTAATAGAATATACAGGCAACACTCCAGGTACTGAAGGTGTATTTACTGGAGGGTGCAGAATTGCAACTTTTCAGCCCTAGAGGGACTTAAACATGATTAAGGCCCTCTAGGGCCGAAACATTGCACGTTTGCACTTTTAAAGTGTTCTACCCTCCAATAAATACATCTTCAGTATCTGGAGTTTTGCCTGTATATTATTTTACCTTGTATCTGTGTGTGTATGTGACGGTATGTGTGTCATTTTATGTATGTGTAGGGGTGTGTGTGCGCCAGTGTTCATGTGTGGGTATGTGTGTAGCTATGTTCCAGTGTGTGTATGTGCAGGTATGTGTGTGTATTTGTGTGCCAGTGTGTGTATATGTGTATCTATGTGTAGGTATGTGGATCTGTGTGTGTGCCAGTGTGTGTAGGTATGTGTGTGTGTGTGTATCTGTGTTTGCCTGTGTAGGTATAGGTTTGTATCTGTGGGTGTGCCAGTGTATGTGTCTGAAGGTATATGTTTGTATGTGTGTGTATGTGTCAGTGTGTTATTGTGTTTCCATATCACTGTGTGTGGCCGCATATGTGTACAGCCTCCTATCCCCTAAACAAGAGTCCCCTATTCCTCTGCTGCAGCCCTTTTCACCCCACTCTAGCCCCACCACCAGTGCCCCTCCCAGTGCCCTGCATCCGCCCCTGGTCTGGACTATTGGACATATTATACCTAACACTGCTAGGCTTAGGCTATAATGTGTGACTAGCAGATTTTAAAGCCCTGTGTGCACAGCCTCAGTTCTGCTCAAAGCAGACATTTCTGGGACTTGTATTTTAGTTATCAGCTTTCTACCACTGCAGTTTAGAAGTAAAGGGGAAAAGTGAGTTGTACACAAATAAAAGAAGCAGCACAAAGGGTTTAATATAGAATCAGAATGTTCATGAAGGAACAGATAAGGTACACTGATCAGCCACAATATTAAAACCACTGTCAGGTGAAGTGAATAACATTGATTATATTATATAAGTCAACAGTCAGTGTGTAAATTTCATTTGTTGAAAGCAGGAAATATGGATAAGCAAAATAATCTGAGTGACATTGATAATGGTTAAATAGTGATGGTTAGACGACTGGGTCAGAGCATCCCGGTATGCAGTGGTTAGTACCTACCGAAAGTGTTGCAAGGAAAGACAACTGGTGAACCAGCTTTATGGACATGGATGCCCAAGGCCCATTGATGCCTGTAGTAAGTGAAAGCTAGCCCGTCTTGTGCCATCATACAGAAAGCCTACTGTAGTTCAGATTGCTAAAAATTAGAATGCTGGTCATGATAGAAAGGTGTCAGAACACACAGTGACCAGACAGAGTGCCCATGATGACCCATATTCACCACTGAAAGAGAAGTTTGCTTTAGAACTGGACCATAGAGTAATGGAAGAAAGTTGCCTGATCTGATAAATAACATTTTGTTTTAGATAAGGTGGATGGCTGGTTGCATGTGCATCATTTACCTGGGCAAGAGATGGCAGCAGGATGCACTATTGGAAGGCTGGCAGATGCAGTGTTATCTTCTGGGCAATGTTCTGTTAGGGAATCTTGGGTCCTGGCATCCATGTAGATGTTATTTTGACATGTACCGTCTACATAGAGATTGTTGCAGATCGCGTACACTCTTTCATGGCAATGGTGTGCCATGATGGATGTGGCCTCTTTCAGCAGGATTATTCACTTTGCAAAATTGTTCAGGACTATTTAGAGGAACATGACAAAGAGTTCAAGGTGTTTCCTTGGCCTCCAAACTCCCCTGTACTCAATCTGATTGAGAATTTGTGGAATGTGCTGGAACAACAAACCCGATCCATGGAGGCTCCAGCTTGAAACTTGCAGGACTTAAAGGATCTGCTGCTAATGTCTTGGTGCCAGATACCACAGGCCACATTTACAGGTCTTATGGAGTCCATTTCAGAGCTGTTTTGGCAGCATGAGGGGGACCTATACATTATTAGGCAGGTGGTTTTTTTGTGCTTGATCAGTGTAGAGATAAGATGCAAAATGCTTCAAAACATCAATAAATCTTTTTTTTTTTTTTGAAAAAGTATATTAATTGGATTATATGCATCAACAATTTAGTTAGTGCCTGGAGTATCTATTTTATTACTAATGTTTCATAAATTGAATACAAAATAAAATGTTTTTGTATGTTCTCTTAACTATTTTGAAAAGCTTTTATGCAGGAAACAACCGATATCTGAAATGATTATATAATGTATTGCAAAATTTGCCAATTTAAATTTAAAAACACATGTTGAAGTTGTGAATACCTTCGTTACAGAGAGTGAAGGTGAATAATGTAAGTGCTATACTGACAGTATTGTAACAGACAGAACTGGAAATGTGTAGAAAATGCAAGCTCAGTTACAGAGGGAATTTGATCTTGCTACATATGGTTGTTAAGCTTACTCGTTAAATTTGCCAGCACATGATTTGCAATTTCCAAATGTGAAAGAACAGATAGCTGAGGTTATCAAGTATTTTAGAAATAATCACTTTGCAAGTAAAATTTAAGCAACACAAGTCTAAAGCGTGGAATGAAAGTTATTCTGCTCAGATGACTGTTCAACTGGATACATAAACGTTTAAATTTCTAGTAAAGATTTTTGAGACAATTGAGAGAACATTGACAGCACTGTGAACATTAAAATTGTAAACAACAAAGTAAAGAAAAATGCAAGTACTAATGAAATTATAGAGAACAGGATCCAAATTTAAGAATAATGGGAAAAAATAAAAGACTGCTTCGTTGAGAAATAGATCAATGAACAAAGAATGTATCCCTCTGGCCTGGCGTTCTGTTAAAGATAAAGATAAAATCATTTCGAAATGCTTACATACACCTTTCACTGAAATTATAACATAGCCAAAAGAAATAATGAGACAATGTAGAATCTTTGTCAAGTTAGGCATGATGGATCTTTAACCCCTTAAGGATGGAGCCAAATGTACACGTTGTGAACAAAACAAAATGTAAACAAAACCTGGAATTTGCGCTACATGTCTGTCCAACCGTAATTCACCTCTTTCATAGTAAATGCACCCACCCTTATTATATATCATTTTATTCAGGGGAAACAGGGATTTAATTTAATATAAAATATTGAGCTATGAAAGATAATTTTTTGATTTGTATAAATTATTATTTTTCAATTAAAAATTTCATCCATATACACACTTTCATAGAAAAATAGGTTTTAAGATATTACAATAAATTAAGTAATGTACACATAGTTAATAAAACCATATTTTATGCATTTATACACTGACTACAGTCAGATCTATAGATTACATACATTAGCCTCTTTCTTACTCTTCCACATAAAGCTGCTACATTACCTAAGAGAGGTTGTCATTGGAAGGAGGGGGGTTTGGGTTTTAAGCCTAAAATATCTATTCCAAGGGGCCCAAATCTCCTCATATTTCTCCTTGGATACTTTATTTATTGCTATGCCTGCTTCCATCCTGCATTGATAATCCACTTGTACACAAATATCTTGCCAAACCAACTGGCCCATATTTCTCCAGTTTCTAGCTATAACTAGTTTAATTGCCATAAAAATATGGATCATAAGAATTATTAATTTTATATTGACCCTTGGCATATTTAAGTGAAACAGGAACATTTGAGCCGTAATAACAGTTTGTGCATTCAGAATAAAATTTACCAAATCCGATAAAGTTACTTTCATAGGTTTCAACTCATCACGGTCCCACCATATGTGAGAGAATGAGCCTAATTCCCTACCACATCTCCAACAATCTGGTAGAAGTGTGGGTTGAAATCTATGAAGGAGAGTGGGCACCAGATACCATCGGTACACAAGTTTAAAATACACTTCCCGTATATTTACCCCACGGATATGTCTTTTTACTAATTATAAGCCCGAAAGCCAATCTTCAAACGGAGAAGAAAAATTGAGTTCTTGCTCCCATTTATTCATTGCTGGCACTTTATCTATTTGCCTTTGGCTTCTTATAAATTGGTTAAACCTGGAGGCAATTTTTTTCCTGTGATGGAATGCTATAAACTGGTCAATTTGAGAGATTTCCGAAAAAGTTTTTCCTATGATAAAAGATTTTATTCTTAAATAGTTAAATATTTCTTTGGAAGGAAGGTTATAGTTGAGCTGTAACTCTGGGAATGACAGTATTTTATTATCATCTAATATTTCCGCAAATTTTACAATTCCGCACTTTTCCCATTCTTGTATATTTATATCTTTTAGATAAAGTTTTAAACATGTTAATGGGGCAGTCCTTGATATATACTTAGTGCCATATTTTTTCTTTAAATATTTTGCTATATAGATCATTGTGTTATTCATCGGATTGTTAGATTTTATATTTTTTACAAATTCGCTATCGCACCACATAAGAAATAGAGGTTCGATATTACCCAATTCCGATTTTTCAATATCTAACCAAATAGGTCTTGATTTTGTAGAGTTATCGCACTTAATTAAATGTACTACCATATTAATCGTATATAATTTTTGTACGTCCGGAAAAGAAACTCCCCCTTCCTTCCAATCTCTCTGTAATATTTCCAATGACACTCTAGGTCGCCTGTCCTGCCATATATAATGTGATATTTGTTTTTGAAGACCGCGTATAGTCTGGGGTGACACCCTCAACGGGAGATTACCAAATAAAAATGTCAGTTTAGGGAGTAGGTAGGAATTTACTGCTTCGATTCTTCCCAGCCAAGACAGTTCTAACCCTCTCTAATTTTTTAGAATACTCCTGAATTGGGTAGCAATTTCAGTATAATTAAGTTCTCCAATTTCTCTATACTCCAAGGGTAATCTTACCCCTAAATACTTTGTATTCCTGGCTTCCCAATCGCATTTAAATTCCTTCTTAAGCTTTTTTTCCCCGGTCCCAACTAAACCTTTTAACAGAATTTGTGTTTTATTTATGTTTACTTTATAGCCTGAGATTTTGCTATATTCTTTAATAAGATGAACTACGGCTGGAATAGATCTAATAGGATCCGTAAGAGTCAATAGACACTAATCCTAACCCCTTGTTTTGCCACTATTCAGAAATCCAAAGCACTTTGGCAATTCGGAACTTCAGCAATTCGGTTCGGTTCGCCTCGGCACTTCGGAAATTCAACACTTCTCAAATTCGGCAATTCGAACTTTGGACATTCGGAATGAAACAAATTGCACATGTCTAATAACAGATAGCAATGCGTGTAGGGACAACATCAGGTAAGTATACGTTACTTCTACTGAACCCCCATCCAAGGTACCCAAAGTGGAGATGTCCATAGCAGGAGTCTTTGCAAAATATGCAAAGACCACAGCAGGTGACTGAGCCACTTTAAAATAAATCACTTTATTGCCCTTTGGTAAAGACTGGTGCTAAAGATGTTAATCAGACTTCTTTATCAGCCATTTCTCCATGATGATTATAATAGCTGAAAATCCTGAAAATATTCACAGCACAAGTAATGTTGGAAGTACAACACCACCTTTTAACCATTGACCTCAGTTGGACACCTCTGCTTGCTCTAGGATACCTACAGCTGGGCCCTCTCGTCTCTTATTATTGCTTGCCTTTTCTGTTCCTTATAAATACTTATAAGGAGAAAATGTTACCATATTAATTCATCTATTTTTGTCTTTCTGCTGACGTAACAAACAATACATTGTATTGTTGGGGTTAGATTAGTTTTTGTATCATAATTGGAGTTTTACTAGTTTTTGTATTATAGTCGGGGTTAGATTAGTTTTTGTATCATAATTGGAGTTTTACTAGTTTTTGTATTATAGTCGGGGTTAGATTAGTTTTTGTATTATAGTTGGAGTTTTACTAGTTTTCCATTTCCTCTCTGGAGTGCAGTCAACTAAAAGGAGACCTTGTAGGGAAACGTGCTTCTATGCTGTGTTTATTTGGTGCTGGAGAAGACAGTAGTCAGCAGCATATTTTTTTTTTTGCATTCCTTTGTAGAACATTAGCACAATGTTGAGAGTTCTCCTATGAAAACAAATACCCACAGAAAACAAAAAAGAGAAAATGCCTATCAAAGACTCCAGTGGGACGTGGTCCACTAACAGCCAGGCCTGTTTTTAGGATGGGTGAAGTGGGTTCATAGATGAAAGTGATGTCATGTTGGCTGCTCAACACATAGACACAATTTTGTGATCTACTGTCAGTAACATGGCTGCCACATAGCAACACAGATATAGGCATCCATTCTCAGGATGTAAAGTCATATAAACAGGAAATGTATGCAAGACACAGCTGCCCTGCTCTCCCACAACTAAACACAGGGAATATCAAGGAAATGTTCTCTTTGAGCAAAGTAAGGAAATGGATAATATAATTTCCAAAGTATACATGTCAGTGGGTCTACATGTGTAAAAAAAAAATGTTTTTATGTATATGTATGTGCATGTGTTTTTGTGTACATGTGTATGAATGTGTGTGTCTGTGGATCACAGGATGTGAATGTATGTGTGCAAGTGATAGTGTGTATTGCATTTGTGTTTTGGCATCTGTGTGTGTTTTGGCATGTATGTGTGTATGTATGGGTGTGTGCCTGTCTGTGCATACCAGTCTGATGAGTGAAAGGCTCTGTAAGGATAGGGCCATGCAAGTATATGTTGCCTGGGATCCCAAATTATATGATGCTGTTAACAACTGAACCTTGAAAATGTAAATAATAATTTTTATTGAATATGAGTAAAACACAACAGTTAGAGAAGTGTATAGTTATGATCACACTGTCTCTAATGTAACTGTAGATGTAATATGTCCTGTGGTTATATGTCATTGCAGATAATGTACATACAATCTTCCAGCATATAGCTTAAACACACACATTTGAACAGTAATGAGATATGTACTTTCTATAGATTTTAGCAGCCAATGAGCATATTCAGGACTTGTTACATCATTTTTTAAAAATGTATTTTAACTTATTTGGCTGCAAAACACAGCAAGTATTTGTTTTTAAAACTGTATGTAAGAACGCCCATTGAAAGTTTACATATTGTGACAAACAGCAAACCTTCTTTCTCCTCAAAACACATCCCTCACTCCACCCTGCTTTAACTGCAGTTATATAGCTGCTCACAGCCCCTACAGGTGAGGCTAATGACCTCTATGGAAAACCTGGGCTGGACTCATGCACCACCACTCTGACAGTGGGTGGAGAATCGGCCCACCCTGCTCTTCCGAATACTCCACCCCAGGGACCCAAATAACAACAGAGGAAAAAACCTACATTTAAACTTAACTTTCCCTGGGGCTGCATGTGCTTACCCACATGTCAGAATAGTGGCTGCGCAAAAGTCTCGGTGCCAGATATACACCCATGACCACCATCCCCAACACTCTTTGCTAGCTTGTAAAATATGGAGATCTCGGCATGAGTAATCATGATTGTTTGCATGCTAGAAAACGTGTCACATGTAAGAAGGAAGAAATAAAAGATCTTCTGCTGCTCTTACTCCCCCTCTCCTTACTGCCATGATATTTTTCTCAGAATGGCTATAGTGAAGCTACAGCTATACACATATTATTCTGATGCATAATACATTCACTTCTATTCATACACACATTTATTCTCATATATAAACAATTTGGCTTCATCCATTTGGAGGAAAAGCATTTATGGTATTTCTGCCATTGGTTTCAGCATAAGAACTGTGAATGGCTGAGATGTATCAATCACTTTTTTCCTTTAAGCATTTTTCCACAATCTTTCTAGATAATTTAATAACTTGTATCTCATATACAAGATATGGGATTTTAGTCACACATTACAGCCACATTGTGTTTAAGCTCACCACGGTTTATAGTCAGGCTGTCAAAGTCAATTTACCCATAGATCAATAATTCCAAATGTTCACACACAGATCATACTCTCAAGCAAACACATACAACTACACACTCCAATGCACACGCACACATAATGTATATGCCCACCTCTCTCTTAGCACCTGAAGTGTGGATAAGTTTTCGGTGGATGTAGCCTCTATCTGCTGTTTTCAATGGCCAACCTTATCGCTGAAGTCCCTGAATGTTCTGCAAAATTTCAAATGGACAAAGAGGGACATTTCATGCCACAAAAATGTAATTCAGAACAAGATCAATGTACTGTTTATACTTAAGTATAAGATGAGTTTTTCGGTCCTGTTGGGGGCTGGCAGCGAGCTGTTACTTACCTTTACAGCAGCTCCTGTCAGCTCCCTTCTCCTCCATTCCGGTCAGCTCCACTGTAAATCTCGCGAGAGCCGCGGCGTCAGAGCTGTAAAGGTAAGTAACAGCTCACTGCCAGCCCCCCTCCTGCACAGCCCATCCACTGAATCATCAGGGACTGCTATATTCCCCCTCCCATGCCATGTATCAAGCAGGGAGGGGGGACAAAAAATAAACTAAAAATGTAAATAATATTATAATAAAATAAAAATTTTATAATATTAAAAAAAAAATTTTTTAAATTCAATATTAAAAATAAAATGTAATATTAAAATAATAATAATAAAAAAATATCAATACACACACACTGCATTCATACACACACACACTCTGCATCATATATATACACAAACTCTGCATTCATACACACACACTCTGCATTCATTATATACACACACTGTAAATAAATATTCAATTAATATAATTTTTGGGGGATCTAATTTTATTTAGAAATTTACCAGTAACTGCTGCATTTCCCACCCTAGTCTTATACTCAAGTCAATACGTTTTCACAGTTTTCTGGGCTAAAATTAGGGGCCTCTACTTATATTCGGGTCAACTTATACTCGAGTATATACAATATCTTATTTACACAGGCTATTTCTAAACACATTTTTTGTAGTTTAAAGACACACCAATATGAAGCTCCTAGGAAAGTGAGACATTAGGATAGAAAAGAGGGGATAGAGGGATTTGGGCCCAAAAAAGGGATTTTTTTTTTCTCATAAGTAGGTACACATGCAGAATTATTTACTAAACCGTGTTAGATTTACTAAAGCCAAATGCAATAAGATACAGGGATTTGTCAATAAAACACATTTATCAATGACCATAGGGGATTAAAGATTAACCGAAGGCATCTTGCACATTCGCAAATGATCATTTACTTGCTTTTTGCAACTGAATGATAATTTCAAGTATTATTTGCCAGCTGGTTGCACTAGCAGTCAATGGGGGAAAAAAAAAACCTTGGCAGCTGGCTAGTACAAGGATTTTTGGGTACATGGGCGAAGATGCATGTTTCTGCCACCCCCACCCCAAAAAAAATACATCTTCACCTGTGTGCTTCTTAACCTCCTCTTTTAAATGTCTTACCCCTATTTAGTGTATCATATATACTATTTTATCCCCATTGTGTGTCTTACAACTCCCATTATGTATCTCTTACAACCCCCCTTGTGTGTCTCTATTCTCCCCTCTTCACGCTTGTAACGGACCGTTTTGCACACAAGGGGTAAAAACCGTTTAGTCGATCGGCCCCCTTTCAGAGATACAGGCACAGCTACTGCAGAACACCAAACTCCCGAACTGGATACAAAATAGCACTCCAACTCCCGAACTGGAACCTCCCAAATAGCTGCTAGCAGACGAACAGGAAAAGCAGACAATCAGCTTACACTCCTGGCAATCAGTCTCTAACATCATACAGTGAATCCCCACAAAGACGAGACAAGACTCCGTGTTGAGGGTCAAGCAGTGGTCTGTTTAATGAAGGCTACCTGCCCGGCTTTTATGCAGGTCTCCCACCTGGTGGACACTCCCCTAGGGGACCAAATGGGAGACTGTGACAAGGGACAGACAAGTAGACAAATAGGACACACAGTCACAGTATATTCCCACAATGCATCCTGGCTTCCTCCCCTCTGCCCTGGGAGATAATTGAGAAGTAACTCAATTATCTCCCAAGACAAAGGCAAAACTCCATTACACATGTGGGGACACAAAACCAGTATTATACTTTAAAATACATAAAGTAACATTTATTACATAAAACACAGACATGTAACATATCCCCAGATGGCTCAGGTCTGAGTGCACATTATTAGGTGAATGGCACTCAGACCACACGAATACAGTTTAATCGCCATGGAGCCAAAGTCTTTACAGTCAGTTTCATACGAATGGGCTCCATGGGATTCCTATCTGGGGTATAACCTATTCAAACAGAACTACCGAACACCGGGCCGTTCGTGCACTTCCACCGAACAAGAAGGGAGGTCGGCGGCTTCAGCGGTGTTCGCGCAAAACTGTGTCCGATTTTAGTTCCATGAAAATAGGGGCGAACACCGCTGTGCATTCGTATGTTTAAAATGGCCGCGACCTCGTGTTCGGGATACGAATGGCGGCCACCCAGCATTCGTCAATTAAGCTGCGGTTAACCGCAGCTTCAGGGAGGTTAATTGCCGGCACACTCCAGCTCCCAGGTGGTCCAGTCATTCGTACGGTTGTTTGGTAGATTGAATGAATGAAGCTTTTCTGCAGGTAAAAAAAGATGTCTTTTAACAGGGGGCCATAGTCCAAAGGCAGCAGGCGAGCAACCAGGCTTCTCCAATGCAATGTGGCGAGATTGGTCTCATCATATCTCTCCCCTTTTCCAAACAGACTAACAGGGTATCTGACCTCCTGCCGGTCAGTGCCGTTGTTAGTCCAGGAGCCCACCCACAAAACATAATCAACAGCACAGCCCACCCACAATAAATGGTTACTGCACCTGGGTATAGGAGAAGCTTGTCCAGGTCCAGGTGCCTCACCACGGCTGTGCTGGGTACGGGTACGCTGACTTGGTGGGGTGCTGCGTGGGCAGAGACCAGCGGCACTCTGCCCTGTTGCCAGCGCTACTGGGAGGGTAGCCTGGTTGAAGCCTGGTTGTTGGAGGGGGAGACCGACTGTCTCTCCTTTAAATACACCGCTCTGCTGCTGGGGACCGACTGTCTCCCCTTTAGATACACAGTCCTGCTGCTGGAGACCGACTGTCTCCCCTTTGGACACACAGCTCTGCTGCTGGAGACCGACTGTCTCCCCTTTGGCTAAACAGCCCTGTCGCTGGGGGGCAGAACCGATCGTCCCTACCCCCTGTGCTGTATGTGCAGAGACCACGGTCCCATCTGCACAGTTGTGGGGCTTACTGTCTCCCCCGGGTACATTAAGCTGCCGCTGGGGAGAGGGGGTAACAAGCTCCTCTCCCATATATACTTCCAGCCGCGGGGGAGGGAGACCGACTGTCTCTGCTCCCAATACAGAGTCCTGCTGCTGGGGAAAGGAGACTGGGCTCTCTATTCCCGGTAGGACACACTGCCGCTGGGGAATGGAGACTGGGCTCCCAATTCCCGGCACATCACACTGCCGCTGGGGAATGGAGACTGGGCTCCCAATTCCCTGTTTTATCTCCCACTGGGGAATGGAGACTGGGCTCCCAATTCCCAAAAAATCACGCTGCCGCTGGGGAGGGAGGACACTGCTCTCCTCTCCCTGGACTTCACACTGCCTTCCCGGCATATCACTTGGCTGCTGGGGGGCAGGAACAACTACCTCTGCCCCCTGTAACTCAGCCTGCCGCTGGGGAGGGAGGACGCTGCTCTCCTCTCCCTGCACTTTACACTGCCTTCCCGGCATATCACTTGGCTGCTGGGGGGCAGGAACAACTACCTCTGCCCCCTGTAACTCAGCCTGCCGCTGGGGAGGGAGGACGCTGCTCTCCTCTCCCTGCACTTTACACTGCCGCTGGGGAATGGGGACTGGGCTCCCAATTCCCAATAAATCACACGGCTGCTGGGGAATGGAGACTGTGCTCCCAATTCCCTGCAGGACCGGTGGAGAGACCTCGGTCCCATCTCTACCGGCCACCTGGGGTTCTTCCCAGAAAATATCAACAATGTCTTCCCAGCTGAATGGGTCTGGAACTGGATCTGTCACCTTGCTGTCCTGCTGAATCTTCTCAATGGAGTGGAAGAGATCTCAGTAGTCCTGCTCCAGTTCCCACTCCAGGGTTGCTAGGTGAACCAGGTCTTGCTTAATGTCGTGAGTGTCGTCCCAGTCATACCTGCTCTCCCTCCACTCCAAGAGATCACTGAACCGGGCTTGTGTAGGGCTCCCAAATTCAGGCTCTGAAAAAGCCTCCCATAACAAGCCAGGACCATCAAACTCCTCTCCCTCTGGCTTGTCATGCTCGGCTGTCCAGGGCAGGTACTGTGCCCCATACCACCAGAGCGCCTGGTAGGCATCTTCCAGCCAAATCTCCTGCCATACCCGGTGCTCCAATTCCTTCACCCATTCATCCAGGGGCTGCTCTCCCAGGAAGGGCATCCGCAGGGCCACTTGCTTCTGCAACCGCTGCTCTTCACTGGGGAGACTCTCACCCCGCTGGTATTGTACATTATCCAGGGCCTGGTACCAGATGCCTTTCCTTAATGCATCCCGGCCATCCAGGTCCTCCTCCTCGTATGACACTGCTGGTTCCATTCTGTTGCTGTCAGGGTCGCTGTACTCAGACATGTGTTGCCCTCAAATTGTAAATCCACGGAATGGTGTCGCCTGTAGCTGTCCTGTTGTCTGTGGGAACGATCCCACCGCTGCCACCAATTGTAACGGACCGTTTTGCACACAAGGGGTAAAAACCGTTTAGGCGATCGGCCCCCTTTCAGAGATACAGGCACAGCTACCAGGCTTCTCCAATGCAATGTGGCGAGATTGGTCTCGCCACAATGCTTATATCCTCCCACATTTTGTGTGTCTTACTCATCCCAGCCACTTTGTGTGACTCCCAGCCTCCCAGCCCCTTTGTATCTTTTGCTCTTCCCAACACCTTTGTGTGTGTCTCTTTCACCCAATCCATCTGTCTCCCCACAGCCCCTCTGTGTGTCTATTTATACCCTTTTCAAGCTTTGCTGTGAGTTTCCTTCATATCCAGCTCCTCTCCCTTCCTGTCCCTTAGGGTTTCTCTTTCCTCCCCCCTCCTTTCTCTGTCCCTTAGTGTTTCTCTCCCCTCCCTGTCCCTTGGTGCACTCCCACCCCTTTAGTGGTCCCCTCCCCTTCCTGATGTGCCTCCTACCACTCTTGTGACGTGGCCGAGTGGAGCTGATCCCTGTACAGGAGCTTCAGTTTTCTGTACCCAGCCGGACTGACAGGAAGTGCTCTTTTAGTGAGCACCTCCTGTCAGTCCGGCCGGGTACAGGAAACAGAAGCTCCTGTACCGTGCTCTGCTCCGCCACGCTACACTCAGTGGTGTAGACACATTGACAGTCACACACACTCAATGACAAAACACACAGATGTCACTGACAGACACAGATTCACTGATTTGACACACACACTGGCAGCTACGCACTGACAGTCACAACCACACATTCAATGACAAACACACAGACATCACTGACAGACACAGACTCACTGATCTGACACACACTCATTCATTGACAGACACACACACTGACAGACACTTATTGACAGACACACTGATAGTCAAACACAGACTTAATGACAAACATACTCTCACTGATTTGACAGACACACACACACACACACACTGACAGACACACTCATATGCACACACATACACACACATACAGTCACACACACATACACTCACTAATTATTAATATTTTATAAATAAACACTTTCCACCAGCCTCCCTACCTGGGGAGCTGGCGTGAATCTGTCTCTGGGGTTCAGTGGGGCTGCTGGGAGGCGTGCGGCTGTGGTAAAATCAGAGGCACCTTGCGGGCTGTCTAGTGATGCAGGGAGCCGTAATATGACCTCATATTCTGGCTCTCCTTGGCATCAGCAAACGGCGTGCGAGGGAGCAGAGCAGGGAAATCACAGATCCCTCGCCGCCTCTCATTTTACCACAGCCGCATGCCGGGGGGACCATAAAATGACCTGGTAGAAGGGAGCACTTCCCTCCTGCCAGTCACTAGAATTTTGCACCCTCAGAGCCGGTGCGCCCTAAGGCGGCCGTCTGTGCCGCCTTATGGACACGCCGGTCCTGCATTCACCACATTAAAAAAGTTAAGAAAAAAATATATATTAATGAAACAAATTCTATGGGATGAGGGATGCTATTACTATAATAGAGGTTTTAAACATCCATTGCTGCCCAGTCACTAGAAAGGTTCCCATCCCAAAGTCCGCCACAGGCCCCCAACCATGGGTACCGGTAAGTGCTATGCTAATATATTTGGGGAGGCTCTAATGTCCCCTAATATTAATAATAAGGGGGGAATGTCTAATGCCCACACCTGACCCCCACCCATGGGCAGCATGTGGGTGCCCTAATTTATTATTAAATAAGGGGTGGCTTTTCTAGCGACTGGCTGCCCAGTCACTAGTTTTAAATGTTGTGGAAACATGCCGTAGGTGGGGCATATGAAGGATATGGAGGTGGCCCTTTACAGCATCACATGTTTTGACCCATTCAATAAAGTGCCATCTTGACTTTAGTGAATAACTCCATTGCTGTTTATTTTCTATATCACTAGCAGGGATAGGCAAACTTTGACACTCTTGATGTTGTTGACTTCAGCTCCCATAATTCTCTTATAGCCATACTGATGGCAAAGCACCAGGGGAGATGTAGTCTACAACACATAGAGTGCCAAATCTTGACTATAGAATAAACAGTATGTGAATTTTCTGCAGCAGGCTTACTTACTTAGGCTATGAAATGAGGATCCATAGATTAATGTAGGCATTACTAATCAACAAATCTTCTACCCCTTTGAGATTCATCTACTCTTGGGTTTAGTTACAAATATTGACAACAACAAAAATAACTCCACCCCAGATATTCTATATGTATATGCTATAACTCGGTTATTTTAGCCTAAAATGTGCAATATTCCACAAATTCCAGTTTAATAAACAAGCTCAAATGTTTACCTTACCTTTTTATACTTCCCTACATTACTATAGAAGGTACAACTCGATTGGTTTCTCTCATTCACCTAGGATTGGGGCTGATGTTCCAGCAATTTATATCTGCAATCCAGAATTATTTACTTATAAACAAGATAGTAGATGATGGTATTTTTGTAGTTAAAATGATTGTGTTTCTATCAAGATTTATACAAACACATCTAGAAAGAGTAGTCTCAGAGCCAACTATGCCAATTAAATAAATAGGCAGTTAGCCAGTTCTTCTTGTTTCCCTGAGGCTATCCAAAATCTGTTCCAGACAGAATTCTTATTAATAGATTGGTTGGTTCCAAACTGCTGAGATTTTTTTTTATATAATGAGACAGAATGCGCTGTTATTTCAGGCAGTGATATTATACATATGTATGGTTACTTTGGTTTTTCTGATATGGAAAAGATTTGTACCTTAAAAATGGAAGCTCCCTCCTGCTACTTCTGATTAGCAAAATACCAGTCTTAGGGAAAAGTCTGATATGGGATCATCTGGAATACAAGAAGTAGAAGTTATCTGTTATGATTAGTAAATCTTTTCAGCTTGCATATCTGTACAGCAATCATGGGTTTACTAAGTAGAAGATTAGTTTAAAAATACTGAATACCCTATATATATTAGTGATAGTGATATCTTAAACAACATCTGCTTGGATAGATTGTAAAAGTTTTTTTTTTTAACTTTTTCCAGATCCCTTATTTTAGATAACATTTTGCAGTTTGGCTCTCAGTTCACAATTTAGATGAATACCTTTTAATATATTAATATATTCTTTTATAAATTTATTTTAATGTAAATCATATAAAGTTAATGTTAATTATCCCCATCCATCTTAATGACATGTATACTGAGTAAACCTTTACTGTGGAATATTTTCAGAGCTGTGCATCCATTAATAAGTGCTCCATAAGATGCGTAGAAGTCAAATGGAAAACTTAGAAGCCACAATGCCAGTTCATATTGCATGTGTATGCTGTGTGCTACTTTCTGTGGCCGTTAGGTTGAGAAAACTGATCAAGCAGCCTCAGTACCAGTGATGTAGTGACTGTTATGAGGTTCTTGAGGTTACATAGTTACATAGTTACATAGCTGAAAAGAGACTTGCGTCCATCAAGTTCAGCCTACCTCACATTTGTTTTTTGCTGTTGATCCAAAAGAAGGCAAAAAAACAGTTTGAAGCACAATTTTGCAACAAGCTAGGAAAAAAATTCCTTCTTGACCCCAGAATGGCAGTCAGATTTATCCTTGGATCAAGCAGTTATTACCCTACATTGAAAGATTATATCCTTGAATATTCTGTTCTTGCAAGTATGCATCTAGTAGCCGTTTGAACATCTGTATGGACTCTGATAAAACCACTTCCTCAGGCAGAGAATTCCACATCCTGATTGTTCTTACAGTAAAAAAACCTTTCCTTTGCCTTAGACGAAATCTTCTTTCTTCCAGTCTAAACTCATGGCCTCGTGTCCTATGTAAAGTCCGGTTTGTGAATAGATTTCCACACAATGGTTTGTATTGGCCCCGAATATATTTGTATAATGTTATCATATCCCCTCTCAGGCTACGTTTTTCTAAACTAAATAGGTTTAAATTTGTTAACCTTTCTTCATAGCCGATATGTTCCATTTTTTTTAATTAAATGCGTGGGTATCATCCACAGGGTAATTTGGGCTGATTTAGTTGCTATTTCTGTGTGTGGTGTGAGGCAGTTTGATTGACCCCAGCGCCAGCTATATTTGTTAATTGGATTAGGTCACTAATATGACAATAAGACCTCATTAACTCACACTCAGTCCCCTGGTTGTTTACACTAATTTCCAGTGAGTATATCTTTTAATATGTATATATTTACTGGTGATTTTCCCAACACACTGTATAGATTAAAGAAATAAATGAGTGAGGGTAAATGTGCCTGGTATACGTCCTGCAATCCTACTTGCAGTTTAGTTGAGTTAAAGAGGAAAGAGGGAAATTTTACAGCAAGATCCTAAAGATTCAAGGCCAGGAAAACAAGCCCAGACTCACACCTATTTAAAAGCCCAAAGCACTGAGGTGTATTGGGCTCATCTCTGGCACTTAAAGAGTGAAATACTGACTATTTACATTACTTTAAGTCGAACTGTTACCTTGGAGATGCATGCATCATTAACCAGTGTAATAGTATTGGAGACATTAAAATGGCTCTGTCATCTGAAAGTATCTTTACATAAATCAGATTAAAACAACTCTCCCAGCAGATTAATATTACTTTCATCTAATCAATCTACAGTAAATGTAGCTGTAATTACCATTTAAATATACACAAATTTTACAGTGGAGGTGGCCATTTTGTTTTGCATCATATTGCTCTCAGACAATTATAAATACAAATGTCACTGTCCCGATGAAACTGGGAATTTTGGGGCCTGGGCAGTCTAGTAGTTCTTATTGTTGAGACTATAGCAGTGTTGGAGATATTTCTATTTCATCTATTTTGCATGGAACTTGGGAGATAACATGTAATTTTACCACAGGACAGGAGGCTTCCTATTTTGCATAAACTCCACAGCAGCAAAGAAAAGTATGACAAGAACCAATCAAAATGCAATAGGAAGTATAGTATTCACAGTGAATAGGCTCCCCCTCCTCTTTCTTTGCTGCTCCATCAGCAGACAGGTCAGAGTTTTTGTCTCTTACTTATATATGATTACATATTGTACTTTATTTACTATATTTTCTTCTTCTTACTGTCCCCTTTTTCCTATTTCTATATGGGACTAAAACTATTTGGGATATTCCTACTTTGGGGACAGTTTTTTTCTATTTGCCTAAAACATAATACTGTTCATTTCCCTCAGTCCTTAACGCCAAAGCTTGCATCTGTTCCAGGGGTTCCCCCCATTGGACCAACCCTCACAGCTTCCCGGCCGCGAACACTCGTGCGCCCGGCGTCGACAAAAGCATTAATTTTCACAGCAACTTTCGGCGATGGTTATCTTTTGCATCTCGCAAGAATCACGGCCGCCGTTTTAGGTGTCGCATGAGTGCTGCGCTTCTCTTGGTCCCGGTTTTCTCGGATACCAAAGTCTGCATTTTTCCAGACAAACAGACTAAGGCAGAGGTCAAACCAGGTCAGTGCTTATCCCTAACTACTGTGGCAAGCACTATAGGGCTTAATACCCTGTGCTTCTGAGGTAAGGCCCCTTATTATTTGTGCTGCTGAGTGGAGGTCTGCTTTTGCAACCTCTGTGTACCTGGGTGAGGCCCAGACAAAACCCAATATACATATCATACCCTGCTGGGGTTTACTTTAGTACTGCTGGTACTAATTTTCCAAAATTTACCATATTCTGCTGAGGTTATACTAGTACTGCTGGTACTATCACTATACTGTGATTCTAAGGCCCACAGCTCTGACCTCTCGCCCACCATACGCCCTTTGCCACACACACTATACATCTATAAGTGCCATAAGTCCTTGCTCTAATTATATCATGGAAGCCTCCAAGAACACCCCTGCGGACTTCCAGGCCATGATTAATTCGGCAGTAGCCGCGTCCATGGAGAAAGTGCTCTCCAAAGTAATGAATTGACGTTGGACGTTGAACTGACAAAACGCTCCAAAGCCCATCACTCCAGTTAAGACTCGGACTCCGAAGCTTTGGAGCCTCGTAGTAAGAAGAGCAAAAAACAGGTCGCAAGAGAATACTGAGAACGGGCAGCAGCTGAAATAGCCTGCCCTTCGGTGGGTCCCCGCTCAGTTCTCAAGCTGGCTTTAGCTCATCTTGTGCCATTACAGAGGGAACATCTCTGAAACATATCAGACTGGTCCCACCCATACGGGCAGTCCAGATCCGCAGTAAGAAGGAGACTCACCCTGGCAAATGCCACTGGAAGGGAGAGAAGAGGCAACGCAACCCAGGCAAGGGAAAGATGCCCACCAAACGACACAAGTTGGCTGCATCCACTACCCATGTCCCATGACATGACTACTCGGAGGAGGAGGAGGGGGACCTGACCTGTTCTATGGCCATACTGGACATATGGCAGGCGGTAGAATTGGACTCACAAGATGCATGGGGGTCAGATACTGGATCGCATTCCCGTTTTCTGCGAGAAACTTTCATGGGTGAAAAGATGTCCGAGAGCATTGAACCCCCACAGGAGGATGGGGAAACCATCCTTGACCAGGCGGGTCAAAAACTATTCCACCCATGGAATATAAGGCACCCATGGTCAGGGGATGAACACCCCCAGAGCATTTGGCCAAATGTATGCACCTATGGCAACGCAAAACATTAGATAAGGTGCGTAACGGACTGCGGTCGAATGCCCACGTCCTGCCCTACCTGATCACGTTGTCCAGACACCAGAATTCGACCAGAAGTGTAAAAGGGATTCAGAGGGGTGCAGGAATAACTACTGGATTCCATCGCCCCCTCTCTAGAATCATGTATCTGGCGGACAACGCTTTCCTGAGAGCCAATCAATTCGACGACAGCACAGTTCGGCAATGGGCACATGACATACGGGAATGGGCACAAAGGTGCTTCTGTTTTGTGGGGAACACAAATGTTGCCCTCTCTTCTGAGAAGCGCAAAGCAGCACTACTCCGCATAGACAGAAAGTTGTTGGAATTGGGCACCAAAGAGCTCGGACGCATTCCTCAAAGAATTGAACAGACACGTGAATGTCTTCATGTCACTAAATAAGGTGCAGACTTCCATGAGGAACGTCTTCAGGGGCAACCCCACAAGTTTTTTGTTTTTTTTTGGAAGCGCTGGCTGCCAAAGGGGCTGCACAGCCAGCCGATTTTGGCCATCAGGCCCCCGTTCATCGAAGCCCCAACCTTTCTACCTGGAGGTGGGCTACAGACAACCGTTCTCCTATTCCAGAGGAGTGGTTAGAGGTCAGAGACAATGTGGTCATGGCAGAGCACGCTTCCCCACAGGTAAGCAACCATTTAACTCAATTTCCCTTACAACCTTGTACTGCAGGCCATATTGCTCTATTCTTTCAGGCCTGGACGACCATCTCAGCAGATGCGTGGATACTACTAGAATTTCCACTTAAATTGGAGCTGCCCTGACTTATCAACTGTCCTGCAGACTATTCCAGACTCATCGACATCGAATTACAGGAACTACGAGCGCAGGGCGCAATCGAACCCGCTCCGGAACCTTGGGGTTTCTTCAGCAATATGTTCCTGGTAAAGAATATGTTCAAAATGGAGGGCATCCACCTCTTGGGACCTTCTTCAGGACTGCGACTGGTTCACAAGGTTAGATCTCAAAGACACATACATATCGGTACCCGTCCACCACTCCTGTCGTCAGCTCCTCCAATTCAAGTGGTGAGGCCTACCCTGGCAGTTCATGTGTCTTCCTTTCAGCCTCAGCTCGACCCCATGGTGCTTCACCAAACTGCTGAAGCCGGTGGTTGCTCATCTTTGAGCAAGAGGAATTCGATGCATTATCTACCTGGATGATCTTCTGCTATTCTGCTCCTGGAATCACTGGGATTTGTGGTGAACCACCAAAAGTTGGCAATGTCCCCATCCCAAACAGTAAAATTCTTTGGCTTGGATACCAAGCTTGGATACTGCACGTCCAGCACGCTACGACTACCAGCGTCAAAGATCTTGGCTATTTGCAAGGAGCTCCACAGAGTCATCCGTTGCCAAACCATTCGACTCCATGGACTCGCTCGAATAGTGGGTCTCCTGTCCGCATCCATACAGGCCATCTTTTCAGGGCCAATCCATTACAGGGTGATGCAATGCTTCAAGGCCTCCTTCCTTTGCCAGAATCCTACCTACAGCCAACCTATACCAGTGGCGGAGGAAGGTCAGGGAAGAACTCAGATGGTGGCTGGACAGGAGCCATCTTCGGCAACACGCCCGACTTTGTACTGGAATCAGACGCCAGCCTCTGGGGATGGAGCGGGACGAGTGAGGGCATATCGACAGGGGACCTCTCAGGAACTCAACATGCACATAAACTTCCTAGAGCTCCTGGCCCCCTAACAACAGGCTTTCTCTCCGTCAACCTTTGGCAAAATTCATGGTCTTGCTTTGCCTCGTTTCTTTCCGTCAGATATCGGGTGTTCGGGCTTTCAACATAAATGCATTCTCTGTCTCCTTGGAGGGAGTAAACTTTAGGGTCTCCCGTCGCATGAAATCGTATTCGATTACTTTTTTTTTTTTTTTACCCCTTTTTTTTTTACCCTGAGTTATGTGTAGTCTCGGCCTTGCGCCGTTATGTGGAAGTGACGTCCCCACTTCAAGCATCCACTTCGGGGCAGTTATTAGTGTCCTACGTTAGACCGCATGACCCCGTCTCGGTTACAACGCTCTCCAGATGGATACAATGGGTTTTGTCCCTGGTGGGCATAGAGACTTAATTTGGGGCTCACTCCATCCGAGGGGTGTCGGCTTTGTTGGCTTTCTCGGCGGGGGTGTCGCTATCGGATATCCTCCATTCTGCGGACTGGTCTCAGGAATCCACTTTTCGGATGTTTTACTTCCCGGGTTCTTCTGCGCCCTGTCTCTTCGGCATCAGCGTTAAAAATGCAAAATAGGAAGCCTCCTGTCATGTGGTAAAATTTAAGATTATGCTAGCTTTAGTGTACTTATGATCTTAATTTTAGTAATGATAGAAGGTATTTTCCCACGCTACTCCCTCCCTTGGTTGGGATGCTTGGGACCTCTCGGGGGTATACTACAGGGATATTTGTGTCTCCTGTCTTTCTGGCATGACTTTTCCTTCCTGGGACTTTCCTTTTTCTTGGGTATAGCTTTCTACTACCTGTCTGTTCCTCCTTGTTATACGAAGTCTACCATATTAGTACTGGTTTCACTTAGGTTGTTTCCTAGAATTTATGTAATTCAGTATTTATATTTTATTTCTTAAGAGTAAATTATATGCAATTAGTTAACAGATTACTTCCTTTGCTTCCTTAGTTTTGACAATGTGCCTAACCTATTTCACGTTCTCGTTTCAGACTTGGCCCGGTTGGATTCTCGTTCGTTTCAGGATTGCTCTCATCTTGTTGTATTGTTGCCGTTGGCGATAGATATCTGATGTTATGGTTTTGAACTTTATCCGTCTGTGATGTCGCATTCTGAAAGAGGAGAAGGAGCCTATTCACTTCCTATTGCATTTGGATTGGCTCTTCTTTATACTTTTCATTGCTGCTGTGGAGTTAGTAAAGAGAGTTTATGCAAAATACTCGCCTCCTGTCATTACTTAAATTAAGATTATAAGTACACTAAAGCTAGCATAACATTCAATTTTTTTGTTTTAAAATCGTGACTATGCTGAACTATGCTGTGCTCATGATTTACTTGATCATGCCCACAAGATTGTTAATGCATGCTCACAGTTTAACTAATGTGTGGGCATGATATAGTTAACTATATCTTAGGCAGCAGGGCTAGTGCTTCCCATAAAGCACTAGCAACCTGCTGCTTCAGCGGTCTCCAGATTACATTGAGATGTTGTATTCCCTCCCCCCCCACACACCCTGGGGGTGCTCTGCAGTTTTCAGAATTCTGACTCTCCTGAGCTGCCAGCACCTGCCCCTCTCTGCTCCTGCCCTTTTTCTAATTCTGCCATTCCAGTGAATTACAACAAGTAGAGGAGAAGGAAAAGGGGCAGGCACAGGTGGCAAATTGCACTTGGGGAGGATACACATCACCAGAGCCAGCCGAGGTAGCAGGAAGGTAGGTGCTAATAGAAAGCACCAGCCCTGCTACCCCAGGATATTGTTGCTCTTGTGCACATTATTTAGTAGCTCATACCAATGAGTTTACTAAATCATGCCCATGGGCCAACTATATTGTGCCCACACATTAAGTAAGCAGTAAATACTCATTAGTCATCTTGTGGGCACAATCTATTAAATAAATGTTTATATTTTGGTTGGTCCTTTGTTTGGTCAATCATTAGCCAATAAGATGTTTTTGTCTTTGTTGGTAAGGCTATGGGGAAACTCACAAGCAAAAAGTGCTAAGTAACTAAAGGTAACAGAATCTGCACCACCATGAGATGACATCACTATGTAATAGCAAGGTTTCCTATGTTTTTATGACATCTCCAGTCTAAAGGAGAAGGCTTGAATACTGCAAGCAAGTTTCTCCACCGATGTCCTCTCAGGTTGGAATAAATGCTTCTGTAAGGATTATAGTCCACCTCCCCAAACACTAGACAACACTTAGTGAAGAGGACAAGAACCACCTTTATTAAAAACAGAACGCCCACAGCCTCATTAACATACAATAGGGTTACAGTGGTAACCAATGCCAATATGGACTTGGGATAGTAACCAATCACACTACAAATCCTACGCCAACCAATAACAATATGGACTTGGGATAGCAACCAATTACACTACAAAGCTTACAACCAGTGTGAATTGAGCCCTGTAATTACCAGGAAGGATGGGGACAAACAATAACAATGGCTGAGGATCAGATAGTAGATTTTAAGGAGTGGCAGGGCAGCCAGTTTGAACTGGACTGGTAGTGTCCCTGGAACAATTGGACAATGCCCTGCTGGGAAAACTATAAAATAGGAGACAATAGGAGAAAGGGGGGGGGAGGGAAAGGCACATACAACCTGGACAATCACTACATTATACACATCCTGAAACTTATGCTGAGCACAGGGTGACAAAAACCCAAGAGCAATCTGAGGACCTTCAAAAGTGTTTATGGACACCTCCAGTGGCCACTCCTCAGATGGCTACAAGAGGTGCCTCCCATTCAGCGTCTCCACCTATCTCTACATGGAGTTGCATAACTTTCCTCATAGAGATGCATTGAGGAGATGCTGATTGGCCAGTGCAGAGTTTGGCCCGCCCCTTCCCCGACTCCTCAGCTGAGATCGTCAAAATTGACAATCTCAGCCAATACAATACTTTCCCATAGGAAACATTAGATTGACTGAGATCATTATTTTTGATGATCTCACCCAAGGATAAGGATTAGGGTCAGAGCAGGCACCAGCAAACCCACATGGCACTGGAATAAAGGAAAAATGTAACCCTGTATAAGGGAGACAGGGGGGGCCGGCCACCAATATAGTGTTTTTTCAACACTATATGGTCAGGAATATATGTTTGTACTCCTGACCCTATAGTGTCGCTTTAAGGATGCTTTAGTTTCACTATGGATTTCCACACACAGTGCCTTACTGCTTATTCAATTCCATTTTCACTGCTCTATCTATCAACCTTTGGTTGGATGGTGTCCTCCACAGAAAATGTATTCTCTCTGGTGTGTTCTGATTCACAGACTGCATGAGGTGGTCGTGTCAGACAATGCAGTCTTACCAGGGGGACCGTGAGGGAGCTGAGTGCATGGCATCGGTTAACTTCCTTTGTGGTGAACAAAAGGATATGAGTGATGACATCACTGTTCTATGCTCTTTGTGAAGCAGTACAAATTAAACTTAAAGGACCACTATAGTGCCAGGAAAACATACTTGTTTTCCTGGCACTATAGTGCCCTGAGGGTGCCCCCACCCTCAGGGTCCCCTTCCCGCCGGGCTCTGGAAGGGAGAAAGGGGTTAAAACTTACCTTTTTCCAGCGCTGGGCGGGGAGCTCTCCACCTCCGATCCTCCTCCGTTCCTCCCCGTCGGCTGAATGTGCACGCGCGGCAAGAGCTGCGCGCGCATTCAGCCGGTCGCATAGGAAAGCATTTATAATGCTTTCCTATGGACGCTTGCGTGCTCTCACTGTGAAAATCACAGTGAGAATCACGCAAGCGCCTCTAGCGGCTGTCAGTGAGACAGCCACTAGAGGATTTGGGGGAAGGCTTAACCCATTCATAAACATAGCAGTTTCTCTGAAACTGCTATCTTTATAAAAGAATGGGTTAAGCCTAGCTGGACCTGGCACCTAGACCACTTCATTAAGCTGAAGTGGTCTAGGTACCTAGAGTGGTCCTTTAAGTATGGTTATGGTGGAAAAGTTTGGTTCCACTGAATCATTTTCCAGAAATTTAATTTTGTTTAGGTAATCTTGTTAATGTGACCGTTTGGTTGGCCGAATATAATCCATGAACAATATTTTGAAAAACATTAGGACAAACCAAGAAGGAAGCAAAAATGGGCCAATCCGTATCTAAAAATATGCATAAAATTGATTTTTCTATCATCTTTTTTTCCCCCATCATTCATCTCTTTTTTGTGGTACCACAGGAACTCAATACCAAATCAAACGAACATGTTTGGCCATCGCACTAGTCAATTATTTGGTTATACTACCATGTCACACTTCAAAGATATGGATATCGTCCAAAATGCAGATCAGTTAAAATTTGCCTGAATCCAAATGCATACGTCTAGTACATACCATAGAAAATAAACGGCTGGTGGAAGATGGACAAACATGGCAGCGAAACCAATGGATTTGCACAGTTGGGGAGGCATTTTGCACGCAGAAATTTTAAATAACTATTTTTCTTCAGTATATATTAATGAGGATCCTATGGCAAGAGATATGCAAATGATTGCTGCAAAAAACTTGCAAATAACTTGTGATTGGATAACTCGAGACAAGGTGCTACAGCTATTAAAGAAAATTAATGTAAATAAAGCTCCGGGGCCTGACGGTATTCACCCACGAGTACTTAAGGGGCTAAGTGGGGAAATAAGTGAACCTCTGTATTTAATTTTTCAAGATTCTTTTGTTTCAGGTGTTGTACCGGAGGATTGGAGGATGGCAGATGTTGTTCCTATATTTAAAAAGGGTTCAAAATCCTTGCCTGGAAATTATAGACCTGTGAGCTTAACGTCTGTAACTGGGAAAATATTTGAAGGACTATTAAGGGATAATATTCAGGAATTCATTGGGAAGAACTTTGTTATTAGCAATAATCATCATGGTTTTATGAAACATAGGTCATGTCAAACTAACCTAATTGCATTCTATGAAGAAGTAAGTAGAAGTATAGATCAGGGTGTTGCAGTGGATGTGATCTACTTGGATTTTGCCAAAGCATTTGATATGGTTCCTCACAATAGGTTAGTCTTCCAACTAAAAGAAATTGGTCTAGATGAATATTCTTGTTCTTGGGTAGAACATTGGCTTAAGGATAGAGTACAACTTGTTGTAATTAATGGTAAATTTTCAGGCTGGACAAAAGTGGTAAGTGGTGTTCCTCAGGGTTCTGTTTTGGGACCACTTCTATTTAACATATTTATAAATGATCTTGAAATAGGCATTGAAAGCCATGTATCAGTGTTTGCAGATGACACAAAACTTTGTAAAGTAATAAAATGTGAGCAGGATATTGCTTTGCTGCAGAGAGATTTGGATAGATTGGGGGACTGGGCACTAAAATGGCAGATGAAATTTAACATAGAAAAATGCAAAGTTATGCACTTCGGGGTTAAGAATGCACAAGCAACTTACACACTAAATGGTAGTGAATTAGGGATAACCACACATGAGAAGGATTTGGGAATTGTTATAGACAACAAATTAGGCAGCAATATGCAATGTCAATCTGCAGTTGCTAAGTCCAGTAAGATTTTGTCATGTATAAATAGGGGCATAAATTCTCGGGATGAAAATATAATTTTGCCTCTTTATAAATCGCTGGTAAGACCACACCTTGAATATGCTGTGCAATTTTGGATGCCTGTTCTAAAGAAGGATATCATGGCACTGGAGAGGATACAGAGACGAGCTACAAAATTGATAAAAGGAATGGAGCATTTTAGTTATGAAGAAAGGTTAAAAAAATTAAATCTGTTTAGTTTGGAAAAACGGCGCCTGAGAGGGGATATGATAACGTTATACAAATATATTCGGGGACAGTACAAACCTTTATCTAGAAATCTATTCATGAACAGGGCTATACATAGGACACGAGGACACACATTTAGGCTGGAAGAAAGGAGATTTCATCTAAGGCAAAGAAAAGTTTTTTTTTACAGTAAGAACATTAAGGATATGGAATTCTCTGCCTGAAGAGGTGGTTTTGTTAGAGTCCATACAGATGTTTAAACTGAAATTGGATAAATACTTACAAAAACATAACATACAGGGATATAATTTCTAATTAGTGAGGTAATAGCTGCTTGATCCAAGGAGACATCTGACTGCTATTTTGGGGTCAAGAAGGAATTTTTTCCTAGTTTGTGGCAAAATTGGAAGCACTTCAGACCAGGTTTTTTGCCTTCTTTTGGATCAACAGCAAAAACATTTGTGAGGAAGGCTGAACTTGATGGACGCAAGTCTCTTTTCAGCTATGTAACTATGTAACTATGTAACACGCAAATTCACATTAACACATTTTTAAAAAACAAGGTTCCTTTAAATACACATGTAAAGCATTTCTTTGGCCAAAAGTGATTTTAGTTGTCCTTGAAATATTTTCAATCTCGTTTTGATCTATTTAGCCTCATTAGGCCTAGTAAGCCATCCTGTCTGCATGTTTCACACACAAGGATTTACAGTAGTGTGTATCTATTTAGAATTCTTTTTTTTTTGTGGAAAGGGTTAAATCTCTCCTTTGCAACATTTCAGCATGGGTCTCCCTCTTCCATAATCCCTCAGCCCTTTGGAGTTTCCTACTCTGCTTCCTTAGCTGTAACTAGGTCAGGCCATGCTCTGAAATGCCTGTGGCTGCCTTTCTGCCAGTGGGGGAATCTGCCAAGATAATTTAAAAGGACAGATATTGCCTCTTCAATGATGCTTGGGACTGCAAACAGGACCATCAGCCTACTGTTCATCTACGCAGGCAGGATGAATATATTAACAAGCACACAGATTTTGCTGCCTCAGAGAGATGTTCCGATAAGATAGTTAAAGAAAAGTTTGGTATCCCTTTCAGGAAATAGTTTACAGAATTAAGAAATGCTGGAAGCAGGCAATGTAAAACTATGAAGGCCCAAAATTTCATATAAGACTACTTAAATCAAAACATTTTATTAAGCTACTTTACACTAATTAAATGTGAAATGGAATTCATAATTTCAATAATTGTCACAGAGATTAATTCCGTCTTATATTTGCTTTGTAAAGTTAGGTTTCAATTAGCACATATACATAATTTTGAAGAGTTATTCCAGACCTAGGTCTTGACTACTGTTTTTAGATTGCCAGCTTTTTGGTTGTGCATTTTAAATAATCAGAGTGTCATACATTATGATAGTACCACAAGGCAACAATATGCTGTTGAGAAAATCGACATCCGTAGATAACACGACACAGACGGTGTTGCTTTGGGCTTTGATTAGGCAGTTGAGTGATAAGTAAAGTTTGTGTACAAGCTGTATATAAGGAGTGAAACATGAGCTGCACATTTAACCCACACAATACTATGTTACCTAGTAAGTAAGATTTAAAGCGTTTTCAAATTTAATATCACTTAAACACGAAACAGGGGCATAAGACATAAACATACATTTAGGCAAATTGTTATCTGGTATATTAATACTAACATATTTAAAGGTAAACTGTCACTAAGCTGCAGTGTATGCCGCTGAATGAAACAATGAGAATCATGTCTAACTTGAGTTAAAAAAAAATTTCATAAAATGGTCAGTTTCCTTTAAATTTATCTTAAAGATTTTAAAAAAACAACATCATATTGTCTTTTGCCTTGTTCAGACATGGCAAAAATCAGGGCATAGAATGTAAATGACTACAAGGAACATAAACATTGTTTTATTTCTTCCCTTCTCTGTATGCTGTTTCTATGCTGACTGTCAAGTGCAAAGGGCAGAACTTGAATGAATGAGCTAAAATGGAGGCACACAGTTGTAGGAGAAAGAGATGTGAATTTCTACATTTAATCTTATTTTTCATAATCTAACAAATACATATTATTTCCAATATAGGGATATGTAAACATAACATTAAAAATCCTGGTAAGAGGGGGGCGTGGCCAACGTCTGGTGAGAGAAGACGCATGGAGTAAGAGCTCCGAGCCCTTTTTAGCCTAATAGTCACAAAACATAGTGATACCGGGGGATAAAGCTCCACGTCTGGGGAACCATAACATGTCACCGTCCAAGCAGACGAAACTAATTCTTCAAATCCGGACAAGCAAAAAAGAGCGTCACAAAGCACAACAAGATGGCGCCGAACTTATGGCACACTCCCCGGCCTCGGAAAGAATGTCGGACCAGGAACCATCTCAAGCTACCTATTCTGACGACTTGGTTACAGAAAAAACCCTGCATGCCATGCTGCAAAACGTTTGTACCACACTACAGAAAGATATTAAGCAAATTGCTGCGACCATGTCAAAAGAAGTGGCTGAGTTGGGAGAACGAACAAACCATCTGGAGAACCAGACGGAGGAACTCTGCCAGGCCCACAATGAAGTGGTAGAGAAGGTACAACACCTAGCTGAAGAACAACTAGCCATGAAGAATAAAATAGCGGACATGGAGGACAGGTCACGGAGGAATAATGTCCGGTTTAGAAGCATAGCGGACTCTATCACTCTGGAAGAACTGCCTCATTACCTTACTGCTCTTTGCTCTAAAATCCTACCAGAAGCTCCGGCTGAGGCCTGGACGTTTGACCGTCTGCACCGACTACCACAACGTTTGGCAGCGGACGTGCCTCACGACATAATTGTTCGGTTCCATTATTTCCATCACAAAAACGAGCTTCTAACAGCTGCTAGGAAACTATCCGATCTCCCATCTCCCTACCAAGGAGTCAGCTTCAGATCTATCAGCCGCCACTATGACTAGACGACGGGAATTTGTGACCATCACCAAGACCCTGAGGAATAACAACGTGATTTACAGGTGGGGATACCCCACGAAGCTCTTGGTCTGGCGTGACGGAAAAACCCATGCCATCACCAACCCAGAAGCTGGCCTGAAAACTCTCACGGTATGGGGGTTGTGGAAACCTGGAATTGCAGCCTTACCGCCTCCAACGGCACTTGAGAAGCTCCATGGAGAATGGACAATGGCGGCCTCGCTGTCCCAATTGAACTGAGCAAACGACCGCATACAGGACTCTATTCTGAGGATGGTGTCTGAGAACACTCTTTGGCCAGGTTTTATGTTTTATGATAAATTTTTCCCGTTATAAGGTGTTTACTGCATGGGCGCTCTATTAGAGGGGAGCGAGAGGGAGGTAGGGGGAGGCGGCCCCTCAATGACTAGGTGGATAAGAACATGCCAGCTATATTGTGCCACACTAAAAAGCGGTACACATAAGAGGCTTCCTTGTGGAACCTTTCATTATAGGCTAACTCCGGGCTACTGGAATCTCCCCCCCCCAAGGCTGTATGATCGTGAGCTGGCTATGGCCTCACCCGCCCATGACTCAGCCACGACTCAGCCACGACTCAGCCAGGTCTTAAGGACAAGAGCACGGTGTAAATACTTTGGTTTTCTTTGTTCAATTATTTTCAAATCACTCCTTAGTTCTGTGTTGCTACCCCTACCCCTCACTCTCACAAACAATCCACATACGGTTATGCAGAACCTCATAAATACTATTATGCAGGGATGGGACATCACTGTACCTGGGGCAAAAAGCTGGCAAGCCCACGACCAGAACCTTCATGACAGGCAAACTTACAATTGTCTCCTACAATATAAAGGGGCTGAATCACCTGCACAAATGGCGATTGGTGATTAGGGACATGTATAGATCCGACGCAGCAATAATTTGCCTACAGGAGACTCACTTCTGTAAAAGAAATCCCCCTTGTATGACTTCCCGCAAATACCCAATGGCACACCATGCTTACTCCATAAATCCAGAGGTGTGGCTATCTATGTCCACTCCGACTGGGTCTATGATATTGAATAAAAATATGGTGATCAAAAAGGCAGGCTCTTAATCCTGGTTGGCACGTTAAATGGTATTCAACTTACTGTAGCAAGACTATATGCTCACAATGAAAAGCAACGACTATTCCTGCACAAAGCTTTCCAAAAAATAATGAGGGTTCGCAAAGGTCACCTTATTGTATGTGGGGATTTTCAGCTGCACACTTAACACTGCATTAGACATAAAGAGAGAAGACGATAAGACCCCTACCCAAGCATCCCGGCGACTGAGCCAATATTTAACTCACGAGCTACATGCCTACGACCTGTATGATACCTGGCGCTCATTGTTCCCTTTGGCGAAAGACTACTCCTATTTTTCACCGATTCACAAAACCTACTCCCGCATAGACTTATGCTTGGTAGATAAGTTGACTCTGCCACATGTTAAGGACACCACTATAAGCCCACGGACTTAGTCAGATCATGGGCCTTTCTGTGTGAGGCTAGATCCCACACACCCGGCTAGAGGCAGGGAAAAATGGAGATTAAATGAAACACTATTAGTTGAACCCAAAAACATGGATAAATTGACTAACAAATCAAAACCCCAACACGGCTGTGGCTAGCCCATAAAGCGGTTATCCAGGGAAACCTAATACAGTTAGGATCTATGACAAAGAGATGGAAACCTAATACAATTAGGATATATGGCAAAGAGACGTGACACAGAGGCCCAGGTTCTCACCGGGGCTGTACCTTGACTATGGCTGTGCTTCACCTGACCCTGATCAGACGTAAGCAGGGTATTTAAACTCAGCCTCGCCCTGTGAACAGGATCAAGCCTTTGATCCTGTTGTGTGTGTTCTGTACCAGTGTTCCTGTCTATTGATTCTCTGCTTCATATTGACCCCGGCTCCTGGCATCGCTACTCTGACCTCTGGCATCCCATGACTCCAGGCTATTCCTCGTTGTTCCTGTCCTCTGGCTTTGACCTCGGCTATCCCTTGACTATCCTGCTGTTTAAATCCTTGCCTGTGTTGATGCACAGATCCACAGGCCAGGTGAATTCTTACGTGACCACCTTGGCCTGTGGCTATTTGCAAGGATGAGCATCATATTTGCGCTACAGACTCCCAACTCAGGTAAGACCCTGACACCCATAAGCAACTTTTACGGGAACTAGCCAGGTTAGATGCTCAAAACAAATCACGACCATCCAAACACATCTCTAAACAAATGGCAGCCATTAACATACAGCTACATGCACTATCTCTCATAACTACTGAAAGACACATGAGATCCCTCCAGCAGACTCACTATGTAATGGGCAATAAAGCATTATTGCCCATCTCCAATCCAAAATCCCCTATATTCAAAATAAGTCCGGGGACAAACTGTTTAACCATCACGACATAGTAGAAGAACTAGCAACCTTCTACGAACAGCTCTACAACCTAAGGGCCGACCATGACACATACACACCGACCGCACCGGAGATAGATAACATCCTAAATGGTGTGCAGTTGCCATCACTCAGCGCCCAAGATGCACAAACACTGGACACCCCATTCACAGAAGTCGAAATCAATTCCGCAATAGGCACACTCCCAAAACACAAAGCGTCGGGGCCAGATGGCCCATCTAACTATTATTACATCAGGTTTGCTACCATACTGACACCCCATCTTACCAGACTTTAAAATGATATTAGATTGTGTGGCAAAATCCCACCGGAGATGCTAGAAGCACATGTGCTGACCTTACCAAAACCAAACAAACTCCCTACTCTATGCGCCAACCTATGCTCCATATCACTGCTCAATGAAGATCTCAAACTCTATGCCAAACTCCTTGCATCCCGAATAAAACCCCTACTACCATAATTGGTCTCGGCGGAACAAGCAGGGTTTGTCCCAAACCAACAGGTGGGTGACAACACTCGGTTGGCACCGGACTTGATAGATAGGGCAAATTTCAGCTCTCAATCGGGCCTTCTCCTGGCGCTGGGCGCAGGCCTTTGACCATCTAAACTGGCCCTACATGACTGCTACACTCTCAAGGCTTGGCTTCTCAGAGCCCTCTATCCGGAGCATAGGGATACTATATTCCAATCCTACAGCAAAGGTCTTTAACACAGGTTTCTTATCTTCTGTTTTTCGGATATCAAACGGCACGCGGCAGGGTTGTCCCCTCTCACCCCTTATATTCATCCTCTGCCTGGAACCCCTAATATGCAGTATAAAAACCAATAGAGCGATAAAAGGTCTGTCGACCCCAGATGGAGAAAAGAAAATAGCAATATTTGCGGATGACATTTTAATGTTTATATTAGAACCGCTCCAATCTCTGCCACCACTGATGCACCAACTCTCTCTCTATGGACGCATTTCATATTACAAAAATAATACGTCCAAAACGCAAGCGCTACCAATTAAGCTAACCAAACAAGTCAAACACCGCTTACAAACCACATATAAATTTGATTGGCGCTGTCACGGGTGGCGGTACGGAAACCGGGACCCCTGAGTGCCTGATGATAAGTGGGAGTCTTCAGCGTGGAAGTGGATTATCAGGGTCTGGTGCAGGGTAACCACACGCCCTCTGGTGTTGCGCGGCCAAATACAAGAACCCTGATGCAGCTACAGCGGATGCCAGGAACTTGATATGCAGACCTCCCAGGAGCTGAATAGGGAGGCTCTCCAGCAAGAATGTATCAAGTACAGAAAACAAGGCAAGGGTAGGATAGTCACCAAACATGAAAACAAGACAGAACTAGTAGAACCCAGAACCAGAGAAGGATAGGAAGCTAAACCCAGAACATGTACACAATACGTAAGGGAAACATTGACATAACATGGGCAGGACTGGACAGGACTGTACATGGACTGGGAATACAAACAAGACAAGTTATGAATGGCAAAACAAGAGGAGAAATAACTAAGCACTATATATGAAAATCATGGGGATTTAGTCACATTATATGATCATACATTGCATAAGCCTGCCAACAACGCCAATGTACCCCATATCTGACAGGTCCTACTCTGCCTAATGTATACTAAAAGAACCATAAGAAACACATATATAGCACTTACCTGCAAGAAAGGGCAGAAGGCTTGAGCAGCTGCCTGCAGGACACTGAAACAAAAGGAATGATGGAAAACAAACGTGTGTGGCAACATAAAACAAACATTTAAAGGAAACCTGGACACTGGGAATTCCAGGGACGGATTACAGGAATAAACCCAGAAAAACCCAGCATAAAGAAAACCAGACATAGAATAGAAAACCAGAAAAAACAAGAAAAACTAAACAAGAAATGTAAAAAGAGTACTGGATACCAGAAGCCAAAGCCAGACATCTCCACAGAACATGGCATGATGTGACAGGCGCATTAAGTCACTAATATATTTGGGTATAAAACTAACCGCTAAGATCTCACATATAATCAAAGAAAACCACATACCTGTCCTCACTAAACTAGAAACCCAAATAGAGAAATGGGGAGCAATGGAGGTGTCATGGCTGGGCAGAATCAATACCATCAAAATGATGACCGTCCCTCATATCCTATACCTCTTCAGAACAATTCCATTGGCCCTTCCTAAGACCACCACCAGAAGCATGCAAAAGATTATTAATTCCCATGTGTGGAAAAAGAAACCACCAAGGGTGCATCACAAAACTACAAAAAGTATTAATGGGCATGGAAATTATTTGTGAAGTCTGGAAAATTGTAGACAGATATACAGACCTGATCAATACTGTTCTATACTGACCTGTTCATTATCTTTTTAAAAAGATTAGGAAGTCATCTAGAGACTTATGCACGACAAAACAAAATAGGGACAGCAGAATTTCTCTCCGGACCCAGGTTTACCACATTCAGGCCTGATCCATAAACAACTTTCACATTTTGCTGTCCAAATGGCCCCATATGCAGTTGGATGGTTTTGCCCCATCCAGTATGGGGCCATTTGGACTTTAGGGGAATAATTCCATTAGTTCCATGAACTTGAGGCTTTTTTCTTTTTTAATAATGGTACTTTATTGATTTTCATAGCAGACCATGTAGAGAATACAATGTTTTCATAATAGATGACGTCATGATTGGTTTACACAAAATACATAAACAAATGAAAAGGAAATAAAGGAAAATAACTATAACAAAACAAAATGTATTGTCACTCACCTTGCAAATATCCCTTTTCTCAGTAGCACTAAGGAGAAATACTCCCCCTCAGAGAATGACTCAGTTTAGACTCTCCGCTGCACCCACCCAGTATTTTATCCAATCCTGGAAATTAATCTTGCACCAGACACATAGTTAATTCATGGCTGTCATATACTCTCAAATCTTCTGCCAGTGACAGCAGGATCGGATCATGGTCAGACCATGTAATCAAGCCAATAGTCATGTTTGTAACCCTTGCGAGAATTGAGGTATGTAAAAAGAATCTGTCTATTCTAGACCAAGTATTATATGGCTGAGTGGTAAGTACACTGAACAAAATTGTGAACGCAACACTTTTGTTTTTGCCCCCATTTTTCATGAGCTGTACTCAAAGATCTAAGACTTTTTTCTATGTACACAAAAGGCATATTTCTCTCAAATATTGTTCACAAATCTGTCTAAATCTGTGCTAGTGAGCACTTCTCCTTTGCCAAGATAATCCATCCACCTCACAGGGGTGGCATATCAAGATGCTGGTGAGACAGCATGATTATTGCACTGATGTTCCTTTGTCTGGCCACAATAACAGGCCACTTTAAAATGTGCAGTTTTACTGTATTGGGGAGGTCCGGGGGGAGGGTGTCTGGAAACCAGTCAGTATCTGGTGTGACCACCATTTGTCTCACACAGTGCAAAACATCTCCTTTGCATAGAGTTGATCAGATTTTTGATTGTGACCTGTGGAATGTTAGTCCACTCCTCTTCAATGCTGGATATTGGCAGGACCTGGAACATGCTGCTGCATACGCCGATCCAGAGCATCCCAAACATGCTCAATAGGTGACATGTCTGGTGAGTATGCTGGCTATGCAACAACTGAGATGTTTTCAGCTTCCAGGAATTGTGTACAGATCCTTGCAACATGGGGCCGTACATTATCATGCTGCAACGTGAGGTGATGGTCGTGGATGAATGGCACAACAATGGGCCTCAGGATCTCATCACAGTATCTCTGTGCATTCAAAATGCCATCAATAAAATGCACCTGTGTTCGTTGTCCATAACATACGCCTGCCCATACCATAACCTCACCACCACCTTGGGCCACTCAATCCACAATATTGACATCAGCAAACTGCTCACCCACACGACTGCCATCTGCCCTGTACAGTGAAAACCGTGATTCATCCATGAAGCGAACACCTCTCTAAAGTGCCAGATGCCATGCCGAATGTGAGCATTTGCCCACTCAAGTCAGTTACAATGACGAACTGCAGTCAGGTCGAGAAGCCGATGAGGACAACATGCATGCAGATGAGCTTCCCTGAGATGGTTTCTGACAGTTTGTGCAGAAGGTCTTTGGTTATGCAAACTGATTGTTGCAGCAGCTATCCAGGTGGCTGGTCTCAGACGATCTTGAAGGTGAAGATGCTGGATGTGGAGGTTCTGCGCTGATGTGGTTACACGTGGTATGTGGTTGTGAGGTCGGTTGAATGTACTGCCAAATTCTCTGAAACGCCTTTGGAGATGGCTTATAGTAGAGAAATGAATACACCTGTGAAGTGAATGGATTATCTCGGCAAAGGAGAAGTGCTCACTAACACAGATTTAGACAGATTTGTGAACAATATTTGAGAGAAATAGGCCTTTTGTGTACATAGAAAAGATCTTTGAGTTCAGCTCATGAAAAATGGGGGCAAAAATAAAATTGTTGCGTTTATAATTTTGTTCAGTGTATAATTTACCTCTGTCATCTGAAATACCCACCACGGGTCTACAAAATTATGTTTACAAATTATATTAGAATTTTGATTGGCAATTTAGTCTACAGTAGAGGTTGTCTTTTGGCCCATTATATGTGAGGATGAGGAATCTGTTTTATAGTCTAGCAAAAAATGTGCCTCCGAGAATGACTTCTCTAAACTTAAGTCTTCCAACCAACGCATGTGATAATATGTATATCATGTGGACCATAAACATTAATAATGAATGAATATATGGCATGTTATTTATATATCACTGTAAGAGTACATAGGTACTTGTCTCCTGTTTTGTGCACCAATTAACTTCTTTCTAACCAGGATGGATTTGAAGCAAGAATGGATATCTACGAGTTATGAAGCAGAATTAACATGAGGATGGGCCCTCAACTTAAAATGAGTCTCTTGGTAAAAGACTACATGTGCTTGGTGCTTTTTTGCATCCGTCAGAGCTAATCTCTGCTTATGTAAGTAGATGAGCCCCTTTGCATTCATAGATAAAATTTTAACACACAGCATTTGCATACGTGAGTATTCTAATGAGTTTGGTCCCTGGGGGGTTATTTCCTTGGTTGCAGTAGCTGTCTGCGAAAAATCTAAGTACTCAGAGGTGCCATCTCAGCCACAATTATTAGCTCTACATTACGTGCACATATCAAGAACCTTAGATAGCAAGTAACAGTACACCGCATTTGTAGCATAATCCTCTTTTGTGAGGCATACCCTATCAATTTCACTTTAATATGCCGAACATAAAAAGTAAGAGTTGAAAAACTTGTGTTACAGAGCACCAAGCATAAGCAAAAAACATAAAACCCCCTTATGCAATATAAAACACCAGTGGTTGAAAAGGAGGTAATTATAAAATTAAGTTACCCTATAAAATAGTAGATGTTTAAAAAATTCCTCGGATCTTCTGAATATACATATACATAGAGAAATGAACAACCTACAAAATAAAATCAAAAAGGACCACAAATGGTGCAGACCAAAAAACACCATATAATAGCTAGTGTAAAAATGCACAAGCATAAATTTAAAGCAGGCAGAATATGAAAATATTGGTTGAACTTCTTTTTTCTCTACTTCCCAACTTCTGTACTTGTTAGGAGAGAAGAAACAAAACACATAGTGCAACACTGTATAACACCAAAAAGAACACTTTATTTTATGCACTCACAAGATAATTAAAAAGTAAAAGCCCATCACAGTTTCTTTACTCTCAGGAGAAATTCTGTATACAACCTCTAACACCCAGAAATCTGTTGTGAAGGAAAAACGGTGTTCTTTCATCCTACGCATTTTGTAATCTATAAACTATAAATAGATTTTCTCAGGGGTATTCAGCATGTGCCTGACAATTCTACCAAGTCCTGGGTTTAAAAACCCTGGTTTGCTCCTCCCAAATTGCCTTGCGGCCAGTCGGGACAGAGCTGGTCTACCTGCAGGTCTACCTACCTTATCTCTTCCGGTACACCCCAAATTTGTATATTATTATGCTGAAACCTGTCATTCATGGTACGCTATTTTGTCTTCTAGCGCCTGTAATTTATTTTCCATGGTAATACAGGAATCTGCAAGGCATTGTAAGACTCTATTAGCTCTTCAACCTTTTGTTCCAAATGAGCAATGCAATCTCAGGTGGCCTGAATATTCACTCTTATATCTGTAGCTATAAGTTGACCTTTACAAAGGTTTGGAGCTCATTAAGCAAGCTTTTAATGAAGGTATCTGTATCTGGTGCAGGCAATCTCATTGATATAGAGGTAAAGTCTCTGGACTCCGAGCATGTGGTCGGAGATGGAGGTTTATTGACCTCATTGATTTGAGTCTTCAAAGGCAAAGTAGAGAGAGAGGAAACTTGCAGAATATGTGACTTGGGCTTTGCTTTTTTTGGAGGAGCCGTTGGTCATATTGCTCCTGGATTGAAGTACATTGTTTTGGAAGACGTGTGTATGTGTTACACACAGTCATCACCACTTTGCCCCAGAGCTGCGAGCTCACAGGTTTGTTCTCATTGTTTTTTGGAAGGGATATCCTTAAATCCCTACCAGCTGGTCCTGCAACCATGTTCACAAGAAAATTGCCTAACACCATATATTGAAAAGCCACATAAGAAGAATACAATTTGAACTGTGCCGGGCTGAACTAATTAACATTTAACAATTGTAGAATATTACAAACTCTAGGCCAGGCATAGGCAACCTTCGGCACTGAAGATGTTTTGGACTACACCTCCCATGATGCTTTTCCAGCATTATGTGTGTAAGAGCATTATGGGGGATGTAGTCCACAACATCTGGAGTGCGGAAGGTTGCCTATCCCTGCGCTAGGCATTTATTATATGGTTATGTAGGTGAGTGTAGGATAGATGGTATCAATAAGTCACATGGCTTTCTTTGAGGAATCTGGGATGTGCATGAATATGAAGAGGAAATAGGGTCTTCTTATGTTGCCATAAGTTTAGCTTAATTTTTTAATGTTATATAGTCATAACGGTATAGAATAGTTGACAAAGGACCACGATTGCTATTGTCTGTATGTTCTCTGACTTTGTTGACAAAAGACTCTCCCTTCCTGAGTTCAGCAGTTAGCATCTGCTGTAGAATATTCATCACCTTGACACATTATTTGTTATTTTAGTATATATCAATAATTGTAAGCAGCATAAACCTACAAAAAACGTAAGTCTGATGCGTATTGATATTTATAACTGATACACAGAAGAAATATCCTGTGATATTATATGAAGAAAGAAGAGAAATAAATATATTATAAAAAGTGTTTTTATACAATCATTATAATTTTTCACACCTCAAGCAATGCAACACTGTTGGCCAAAGAGCAGCCATGTTTTTTTTTCTTGTTTTGCATTACCTCTTAATATCCAAGTTTCCTCCACATTGCTTGAATTTATAGAAATTCTAATTTTATTAAAAAAAAAAAGCAAACCTAACTTCAATGGTAATATAATTAAAACACAGTTAAGTAAATAAAATTGTTAGTTTTGTTGTATTCTCTTATTTTTGTTATTTTTTACAGAAAGTTTTGCAAGGTAGAACTAATACTAGTACACTCCCCAAGTAATTCACTCTGTACACCTTCAGGCAACTTTTATTATGTGGTGTGTTTATACTTATTAACAGATTTGTTTTCACAGTACATTATCCTATAATATGGTGCCATCATTGAAAATAAAAGGCATGCACTAGATGTTATTAAAAACAAGAGTTATAGTTTGTGCCCTGTCTAGGATTATTTTATTATTTATTTATTTGCAACTAGTCTTCATTTTAACATTTAACAGCAACAATTGGATGCAAGTATAGGGGCTACAGTTTGAGATAAGTGGTATAACAATAGTTTGCAACACATCCTCAGATCCGTTGGGGTGAGCGTGAACTTGAAGGGTCAGGGTGGGGAAGGGTTGTACATATGCGAAACAGAATACCAAGGTTACGGTACTTAAAAGAGCACTATATGGTCAGGAACACAAAGATGTATTTCTGACGCTATAGGGTTAAAACCACCATGGGGAAATTACAATCTCATATTCAATACTGATTTCCAGACCTCCTGAAAAAACATTATTTGTTACTTTCTGTTTTATTCTTCCTGGATCCTTTGAAGAATTTCCATCTAGCCTTTACTGTAATAACCAGTAATACACCTTACTCTTGTTGTTACCTTTCCTATCCTGACACATTCTAACCACCTAAATGATGCCCACATATTTCCCTGTAATATTAATTGTCCATTGACTTTCACAAGAGGAGTTTATTTAACAAAGCTGATTAATGCTTATCAAAAGAGTGAAAAAGCTGATATCCAATCATATACTCCTAGAATCAATGAGTGAACGTGAAATCTTCCTGTATAATGTATTCTTCACAACACAAAACAAATGTTTCTTGTGACCGACATTGGTGTGAGTCACTACCTCTGTTACCAAGGCAAAGTACAGGAGAATAAAATACAAATGAATTCTGAAGACTCAAGAAGCAGGGAGATATTAGTACTCATGTTTTGTGAATTTTTCCTTATTCAAATAAAAGCCAGTTCGGCTAACAGAAGTGAAACATGCAGAAAATGATTACATTATTATTCCCCCCTCTCATAATAGGTTGCTACTGAGAAATAGACTCCTTGGCTAGACTTTATATCCAACAAATAAAGAGGTGCTATAGAGGTCAAGGGTAAACATATGACTAAAAGTCGGGAAAGAGTACAGTTACTCCTTACCCCTTCCCCTGCTTCCTTGATTCCCATTTTTGGATTTCAGTTTATATTATAGTTACTTTCCAACACTGATTGAGAGCAAACAGGGAAATTCAAGTTATAGTTAACATTTTAGTTTAAAACTTAATGTAGATGTTGTGTAAAACTGGTAAATGGCACTTGCACGATATCTTAATTTTCCCTTATTTGTAAAGTTTGCATTTTAAAAATCCAAATAAAGATTGTCCAAAAAAATTAATAATACTTTGCCTATATTTCCAAATCCTCAGGTCCTTAGTGAATGGTACAAGAAATGCACTGAAATGATCATGATTCAGGCATAACTAAAATCTTAAAGTGACACTATAGTCACCAGAACAACTATAGCTTATTGAATTTGTTCTGGTGGGTAGAATCATTATCGTCAGGCTTATTGCTGTAAACACTGTCTTTTCAGAGAAAATGCAGTGTTTACATTACAGCCTAGTGATAACTTCACTGGCCAGTCCTCAGATAGCTGTTAGAGATCCTTCCTGGGTCATGGCTGCCTAAAATGCATCCAAACATTCAGTGTCTCCTCCCTCTGCATGCAGACACTGAACTTTCCTCATAGAGATTCATTGATTCAATTCATCTCTATGAGGAGATGCTGATTGGCCAGGGCTGTGTTTGAATCATACTGGCTCTGCCCCTGATCTGCCTCCTTGTCAGTCTTAGCCAATCCTATGGGAATACACTGTGATTGGATCAGGCCACCACGTCTGATGATGTCAGCAGACAGGTTTTGACTATTGACTATTCTGAGTCAAACAGCATGCAGAGCTACAGCTTCAGGCTTGAATAAAAGTACAATTTTGCTATTTTTAGGGAGGCATGAGGGGCCCAGTGGGGCTAGATGGTGGTTTTAACAATATAGGGTCAGGAATACATGTTTGTGTTCCTGACCCTATAGTGATCCTTTAAGTTTGTGTGTGTGTGCCCCACAGTAACCACAAAATAGATGCACTATGAAAGCAGTACCCATGGGTCCTTTTCTAAAGTAAAGTAATTATTTATCTAAAGTGGCCTTTCACATTTTTGGGGAAATCATATTTCTTAACAATGGGAAATTATACTTTAAATAAATAATCAAAAGTATAAAACATAATGGTAAACCATGTATAATGGGAAAAAAATATCATAGAGATCATTCATTTTCTAAATGTCTCTAGAATACTAATCAAACAAATCCAACTGTACATATCTCCGTGCTGGCTGAGGTTATTGGGAGTTACAGTTCCCGGTGCCAGCTGCTTTCATTTCAATGGGACAAGTATTTCTGAAGAGTAGGGCAGGATAGGACAAGCATGTACTGGTCTGCAGAGATTGGGGCTCCTAAACTGCGCCTAGATAATGCATTCATTATTACCTGTTCATTACACTAAATAATTGAATGGCATGACATCACGATCATTGTAGTCTATGCGTGCCTCCCAATCTTCCCAATTTATTTGAGAAAGTCACGACAGTCCTGACTTTGTTCGCTGGTGGAAAAAGTGGGAATTGGGGGCACACCCATTACATGCTTTCCACATAGTGGTGTTTGCTAAGATTGGTGATTTTAAGTAGCCTTGTAAAATGTAAAACTGTATTTATTTATTTTTTGTCTGTGTGCTGTTCCTTTAATGGTATTTTTTTATAGATTTTGTCTTTATGGCAGCACCACTGTTAGAAATGCATGTTCTGGGTGGGCCCCCAATTCCCATTTTTTCTGTATAGACTTGGAATCCAAACCAGATTGATCTGAGCACCCCACCCATTTACTATGGTGCCACTTTAGAAGTGACCACAGCAGGGCCGGACTGGGAAAAAAATTCGGCCCGGGCATTTTTTTATCACAGCGCCCACTAAGAAGGGGGCGGGGCAGAGAGGGTGTGTTTTGTCATCACTCATGACAAACACACCCCCTCTCAAAGTGAGCATGTTGGTTCAATGCTCTTCCAGGGCAGACCATGCGCAGAGCTCTGCTGAAGAGCTCTAGCATGAGAAAAAAGCCCTGTATTTGTTCTGCACAGTGAAAGCAAATTTAATAACATGCTTGCACTGTGTTTCCTTGCAACTTGTCTCTGGTGTCTCTATAAATGGATACCAGGAGACAAAAGGGCCAGGAAAGAGTATTGTGCATGTGTTTGGAGCCTGCTTGGGGTATTGCGTGTGTGCAGAGTGAGCTGGTTGTGGTGTGGTATTGTGTAATAAGGTCGGTTTTAGTCGTGTTGTGTTTGTGGTGTAATGTAATGCATATGTGGCTAGGGGCTTTAGAGAATGTGTGTTTAGGGGATGTAGCAAGTGTGTGTATACAGGCTATAGTGTGTGTGTGTAGGTGATGTAGTGTTTGTAGAGAGTGTGTGTTCAGGGAATGTAGTATGTGTTTGCTTACAAGGAATCTAGTGTGCGTATAGGGGATCCAGAGTGTGTGTGTGTTTGAAGGACCCAGAATATGTATAGGAGATCTAGTGAGCGTGCGTATATAATGGATTCAGAGTGTATATAGGGATCTACAGGGAGTGCAGAATTATTAGGCAAGTTGTATTTTTGAGGATTAATTTTATTATTGAACAACAACCATGTTCTCAATGAACCCAAAAAACTCATTATTATCAAAGCTGAATATTTTTGGAAGTAGTTTTTAGTTTGTTTTTAGTTATAGCTATGTTAGGGGGATATCTGTGTGTGCAGGTGACTATTACTGTGCATAATTATTAGGCAACTTAACAAAAAACAAATATATACCCATTTCAATTATGTATTATTACCAGTGAAACCAATATAACATCTCAACATTCACAAATATACATTTCTGACATTCAAAAACAAAACAAAAACAAATCAGTGACCAATATAGCCACCTTTCTTTGCAAGGACACTCAAAAGCCTGCCATCCATGGATTCTGTCAGTGTTTTGATCTGTTCACCATCAACATTGCGTGCAGCAGCAACCACAGCCTCCCAGACACTGTTCAGAGAGGTGTACTGTTTTCCCTCCTTGTAAATCTCACATTTGATGATGGACCACAGGTTCTCAATGGGGTTCAGATCAGGTGAACAAGGAGGCCATGTCATTAGATTTTCTTCTTTTATACCCTTTCTTGCCAGCCACGCTGTGGAGTACTTGGACGCGTGTGATGGAGCATTGTCCTGCATGAAAATCATGTTTTTCTTGAAGGATGCAGACTTCTTCCTGTACCACTGCTTGAAGAAGGTGTCTTCCAGGAACTGGCAGTAGGACTGGGAGTTGAGCTTGACTCCATCCTCAACCCGAAAAGGCCCCACAAGCTCATCTTTGATGATACCAGCCCAAACCAGTACTCCACCTCCACCTTGCTGGCGTCTGAGTCGGACTGGAGCTCTCTGCCCTTTACCAATCCAGCCACGGGCCCATCCATCTGGCCCATCAAGACTCACTCTCATTTCATCAGTCCATAAAACCTTAGAAAAATCAGTCTTGAGATATTTCTTGGCCCAGTCTTGGCGTTTCAGCTTGTGTGTCTTGTTCAGTGGTGGTCGTCTTTCAGCCTTTCTTACCTTGGCCATGTCTCTGAGTATTGCACACCTTGTGCTTTTGGGCACTCCAGTGATGTTGCAGCTCTGAAATATGGCCAAACTGGTGGCAAGTGGCATCGTGGCAGCTGCACGCTTGACTTTTCTCAGTTCATGGGCAGTTATTTTGCGCCTTGGTTTTTCCACACGCTTCTTGCGACCCTGTTGACTATTTTGAATGAAACGCTTGATTGTTCGATGATCACGCTTCAGAAGCTTTGCAATTTTAAGGGTGCTGCATCCCTCTGCAAGATATCTCACTATTTTTGACTTTTCTGAGCCTGTCAAGTCCTTCTTTTGACCCATTTTGCCAAAGGAAAGGAAGTTGCCTAATAATTATGCACACCTGATATAGGGTGTTGATGTCATTAGACCACATCCCTTCTCATTACAGAGATGCACATCACCTAATATGCTTAGTTGGTAGTAGGCTTTCGAGCCTATACAGCTTGGAGTAAGACAACATGCATAAAGAGGATGATGTGGTCAAAATACTCATTTGCCTAATAATTCTGCACTCCCTGTAGTGTGTGTATGTGTGTAGATGATCCAGAGTTGGGTAGAGGATCTAGTGTGTGTCTGGAATGAAATGTGTTTAGGGGTGCTGTGTGTGTGTGTGTGAGGGGTGCTGTGTGTGTATATATATATATATATATATATTATATAAATATGTTTGGAAGTATTGTGTATGTGTGTGATGCAGTGTATCAGGGGGTTGTGTGTGTATGTGAGGGGTGCAGTATGTGTGTGTGATGGATCCTGTGTGTGAGGTGTGGGTGCTGTGTGAGGGTGTTGTGTGTGTGAGGGTGCTGTATGTGTGGGTGCTGTATGTGATTGATTTGTGTGAGGGTGCTGTGTGTGTGGGTGCTGTGTATGATGTGTGTGAGAGTGTTGTGAGTGCTGAGTGTGAGTGCTGAGTATTATGTGTTTGAGAGTGATGTGTGAGAGTAATGCGTGCTGTGTGTGAGAGTGTTGTGTGTGATAGTGCTGTGTATGAGTGTGAGAGTGCTGTGTGAGAGTGCTGTGTGAGAGTGCTGTGTGTGTTGTGTGTGAGAGTGCTGTGTTTGTTGTGTGTAAAAGAGTGCTGTGTGTGTTATGTGTGAGAGTGCAGAGTGTGATGTGTGTGAGAGTGCAGAGTGTGATGTGTGTGAGAGTGCAGAGTGTGAGAGTGCTGTGTATGATGTGTGTGAGAGTGCTGTGTATGATGTGTGTGAGAGTGCTGAGTGTGATGCTGTGTGAGAGTGCTGAGTGTGATGTGTGAGAGTGCTGAGTGTGAGAGTGCGGTGTATGAAGTGTGTGAGAGTGCAGAGTGTGATGTGTGTGCTGTGTGTAGAGTGCTGTGTATGATGTGTGTGAGTGCAGAGTGTGATGTGTGTGAGAGTGCTGTGTATGATGTGTGTGAGAGTGCTGAGTGTGAGAGTGCTGTGTATGATGTGTGTGATAGTGCTGAGTGTGATGTGTGAGAGTGCTGTGTGATGAGAGTGTGTGTGAGAGTGCTGATGTGTGTGAGAGTGCGAGTGTGATGTGTGAGTGCTGAGTGTGATGTGTGAGAGTGCTGTGTATAAATGTGTGTGTGTGTGGGGGGGGTAAATAAACAAATAAAAAACTATGGGGGGTAAATAAAGAAATAAAAAAAAAAAGTAGGTATTAAATCCCCCCCTCCCTCTTACCTTTAGCCTGGGAGGGGGGGGGGTAAGGAGGGGGACCGGCACAGTGACATCATCCCTGGTGGTCCAGTGGTGAGTGAACTCTAGCCTGAGGGCTAGAGTTCACTCTCGCGAGATCGGCGCGTTGCCATGGCAACGCGCCGGATCTCGCGAGAGGAACCGGGCGGAGCTACAAGATAGAGCTCCGCCGGGTCCTCTCCCTCCCTCCCCAGCCGCAGGTCTGTTTAAATGGGCCGGTGAGGGAGATCTTTGATCTCCCCACCGGCCCTCCATGGCAAACAGCGGGGCCGGCGCTCGGATAGTGCCGGCCCTGTATAGACCGGCAGGGGAGATCCTGAGACCTCCCCTGCCGGCCTCGGCCCCACGGCCACCGCGGCCCACCGGGCATTTGCCCGGTGTGCCCAATGGCCAGTCCGGGCCTGGACCAAAGGAAAGCATAAATTAAGAAACTCTGTAAACGGATTAAGCTGTAAGTATTGCTATTTAGCATGTAAATCTCCCATGTTAAATTTAGTGTAGGATACACTGATATTGGGGTGTTGTGACGTAGTGGTGGGCTTAACACAATATGGTCATATGGTGGAACTGAATCACATGTCTGTTTGTTAAGATATGTGATTTTAAGTATCCTTGTAAAATTTTAAACTGTATTTTTGTTTTGCGTGTGCGCTGTTCCTTTAACTGTATTTATGCCCCTGGTCTCCCACTTTTGGGGAAACAGGAAACAGCCTCCAAAAGTGTGGCTAGAGTGCATCATTAGACATGGTCATGCTGCACTCAGGATACTAGGACCCTTCAAGGAGTACTGAAGTGGTGCTACCTGCAAGTCCTCTACTTAGGGCCTTAACTGACAGGCAGCTTGGCGTGCATTCATGTCAGGCTGAAAACCACTAATTCAGGCTTTGCCTACCCCTTTCTGGGTGTGTCCACATCTTTGGGTGAATTACGCTTGCCACCTTTACCTCCTTTCCACTGGACGCCAATGTTGGGAAGTATGGTGTATGGGATTTTAAACCTTGGTCTGCCTGTTGAAATAATGCAATGATGTACAGCATTTATAAACAAATTATTTGAAATCTCACATTGGCTTTCTTCCATTCCCTCACCCCATACGTGGAAGGTAAGCGTCTCATTATTTTACATCCACTGCAATACCTACTACTTTGCGTACCCCTATTGGCAGCTGCTCAGATATAACTGAATTAAGGTTTCCCTAATTTCCCTAGCTATCCGGCACAATAATTCTTATTTCCTCACCCATATTTCTGGTCTTTTGGTTGAAGGATACTGAATAAGAGGTGGCTGTGCTCTCCTTATTCAAACTCTTCACCCTGTCTCTGTGACTCCGTCCTCTCATGGTTTTCCTCTTATCTCTCCCAACGCTCATTCAGTGTCTCTTTTTCTAATGATACCTCCTCCCTTTTCCTATCTCTGTTGGAGTCCACCAAGGTTCTGTCCTTGGTCCCCTTCTATTTTCTCTTTATACTGCCTTTCTTGGCAAACTTATTATCTCATTTGGATTCCACTACCACCTGTATGCTGATGACGTCCAGGCTTCTAACCTGCCATCCTGCAACGTGTCACTGCTTGCCTTTCTTCCATCTCTGACTGGATGTTCTCCCGCTTTCTGAAACTAAATCTCTCTAAAACCAAGCTACTTGTCTTTCCTCCTTCTAATACTGATCCTTCTCTTCCACTCTCCCTTCAAGTTAGTGGTATCCACATTAGTCCATCCTTGCAAGCACGCTGTCTTGGTGTCATACTTGATTCTGGCCTCACCTTTGAGCCTCACATCCAGCATGTTACCAAGTCCTGTAGATTTCATCTTAAAAACATAGCCCACATCCCCCTCTTTCTTATGCAAGATGCTACTAAGGATGCTACTTGGTCCATGCTCTAGTAATTTCCTGCATGGATTATTGTAACCCTCTCCTAATTGGTCTTCCCAAAAGCCGTATTGCCCCACTACAGTCTGTAATGAATGCTGCCCCCAGATTGATTTTCCTCTCTAGACGCTCCTCTCACACTTCACCCTCTGTCAGATCTTACATTGGCTTCCTGTATCTTACAGGAGTCAATTCAAAGTGCTAACCCATACCTATAAAGCATTGACCAATTCTAGCCCCTCTTATATCTCTTCACAGATCCATAGGTATACCCCTTCTCTGTCTCTCCACTCTGCCCATGACCTTCTCCTGTCCACTGCTCGCAAACATACCGCCAACTAACGCTTGCAGGACTTCTCGAGGGCAGCTCCCTTTCTATGGAATAGTCTGCCTACCACCATCTGACTCTCCCCTAGTCTTCAATCGTTTAAGAAGTGCCTTAAAACCCATCTCTTTAGGAAAGCTTATGGCCTCCCAGAGTAACGTCTACCTCACATACCTGTCTCTTGCTCTCTCCTAAAGGGCAGCACTTTCCTCTCTCCCCTAGCTCTGCTTCACTCCCACCTTATTTGAATTCTATTTCCTGTCCTATTGTGATTTACACCCCACCTCCTATAGACTGTAAACTCGTTTGAGCAGGGTCCTCTTCAACCTATGGTTCCTGTAAGTTTTCTTGTAATTGTCCTATTTATAGTTAAATCCCCCCTCTGATAATATTGTAAAGCGCTACGGAATCTGTTTGCGCTATATAAATGGCAATAATACTAATAATAAGGGTGCGGGTTAATATAACCAAATCGGATCTGGTCTAAGAGTATTTTTGTTATATTTCATACAATCACATATGAAGACAATTGCAAGTTGACTGAAGGCTTAACAAAGGTTAGACCTTCGAGCAAGTGCAACATGAAGAAGATACCTCCAGGACTGATTGATACAATAACTGAGACAATACAGGAGACATTTCACATGAAATAGCTCAGAGGTGTGACTGTGAATGGTTGCTGGGCTGCATCTAGCTATCTGTCAGAATGCAGCTTGAATAGCAAACTAATTAAACTGCCCTTTATAGTTATCCCTACATGTATCTTATGTTCTTTGCCAAACTCATCGTGTTCTTTTTTCCTTACCCAGGAAGGAATTAATTAGTTAATTGGCATTGCTTCCTTATTATTTAAGAGGTCACGGTTACTCATTTTGCACAGAATCTTTCTTTACGCAAATAGTAATTATCTACATGTACACTATATGTGTGTGCGTGTACATGTATAAATTTGTATAGATAGACATAGTCACATCTAGATTTTACATACTAGTACTGCATAGAAGCCCCTTTGTGGCATGTTTTCATCAAAGTGCTGCAATCAAGCATCACACAATTTTTGCACATTTTGCAGTTTTGCATATTCTTTTTAAAACTCAAGTCGCAAATCCTGTATGTAGTCATAAAGGCTACATGTGTATTCTGAGAAACGTTAAACATACACTGAACAAAATTATAAACGCAAGACTTTTGTTTTTGACCCCATTTTTTATTAAACGGGAACTCAACGATCTAAGACTTTTTCTATATACACCAAAAGCATATTTCTCTCAAATATTGTTCACAAATCTGTCTAAATATGTAGTAAGCACTTCTCCTTTGCCGAGATAATCCATCCACCTCACAGTTGTGGAATATCAAGGTTCTGATTAGACAGCATGATTATTGCACAGGTGTGCCTTAGGCTGGCCACAATAAAAGGCCACTCTAAAATGTGCAGTTTTACTGTATTGCGAGGTGACGGGGTGGGTCCGAAAACTAGTCAGTATCTAGTGTGTTCACCATTTGCCTCATGCAGTGCAACACATCTCCTTCACATAGAGTTGATCAGGTTGTTGATTGTGGCCTGTGGAATGTTGGTCCACTCCTCTTTAATGGCTGTCCGAAGTTGCTGGATATTGGCAGGACCTGGAACACGGGGTCGTATACGCCGATCCAGAGCATCCCAGACATGCTCAGTGGGAGTTGTGTACAGATCCCTGCAACATGGGGCCGTGCATTATCATGCTGCAACATGAGGTGATGGTTGTGGATGAATGGCACAACAATGGGCCTCAAGATCTCGTCATGTTATCTCTGTGCATTCAAAATGGCATCAATAAAATGTACCTGTGTTCGTTGTCCATAACATATGTCTGCCCATCCCATAACTCCACCGCCACCATGGGCCACTCGATCCACAACGTTGAGATCAGTAAACCACACGACGCCACACACGCTGTCTGCCAGCTGCACTGTACAGTGAAAATCAGGAGTCATCCATGAAGAGAACACCTCTCCAAAGTGCCAGACGCCATCAAATGTGAGCATTTACCCACTCAAGTCGGTTATGATGAACTGCAGTCAGGTCGAGACCCCTATGAGGATGACGAGCATGCAGATGAGCTTCCCTGAGTTGGTTTCTGACAGTTTGTGCTGAAATTCTTTGGTTATGGCAACCAATTGTTGCAGCAGCTTTCCGGGTGGCTGGTCTCAGACGATCTTGGAGGTCAAGATGATGGATGTGGAGGTCCTGGGCTGGTGTGGTTACAGGTGGTCCGCGGTTGTGAAGCCGGTTGGATGTACTGCCAAATTCTCTGAAATGCCTTTGTAGACGGCTTATGGTAGAGAAATGAACATTCAATTCACAGGCAACAGCTCTGGTGGACATTCCTTCAGTCAGCATGCCAATTGCACGCTCCCTCAAAACTTGCGACATCTGTGGCATTAAACTGTGTTATAAAACTGCACATTTTAGAGTGGCCTTTTATTGTGGCCAGCCTAAGACACACCCGTGCAAAAATCATGTTGTCTAATCAGCATCTTGATATGCCACACCTGTGAGGTGGATGGATTATCTCGGCAACGGAGAAGTGCTCACTAACACAGATTTGTGAACAATATTTGAGAGAAATAGGCCTTTTGCATACATAGAAAAAGTCTTAGATCTTTGATTTCAGCTCATGAAAAATGGGGGAAAAGTCAAAAGTGTTGTGTTTATAATATTTTTCAGTTTAGATCTGTAATTTATAGTTAGCACTGATATTGTCATCCACCTGTCAGACAAAACCAGCCTGGCCATTCTCTTCCAAACTCGTGCATTAACAATGTGTTTACACCTACAGAACTGCTTTTATTTTTATTTTTTTCACACCATTCTCTGTAAATAATATAGAGTGAGAATTTAGAAGCTCAAATCGCCATTCATGGCCTCGATAATCATACCATGGTCAAAGTCATGTAGATTATATGTTTGATATTTTTTTAATATTTGCAGTAGTCAAGTCATGAAATGATGAGTGCACGAACAAGTACCTTAGTCTTGAATTAGAAAAGGGCAAGTTTGGGGGGCAGGGCCTGACTGCCAGGCTTAACGGGTGCATGAGACATCAGCTCCAACAATCTTTCAACTTTTCAACCCACTAAAGCTGAACTTGTACCTACTTGACAGCCAGAAACAGTGGTCCTGGACACAAGGGAGTACTGGTCCCGAGGCGAGGCTTGCAAACTCTGTTCTAGTCCCTCGGGAGGATAATTGTCATCTTCCTAGAATGAGGTCTACTCAGGCGGTGAGTAGGGTGGACAAACGTTGTCATGCTTTCCTGTCCAACTATATCAAGCTGGACTCCCAAAGCTGTGTGCACCTGGCCCTGCACCCCCCCCCCTCTGGACCAGTGGGGGTGATGGCTCCTACCATGACAGTGACTCCGCAGCCTCAAGGTACCATTGTACTGCTATTCAAACCTGGAGTTTCACTTAACATGGCGAAAAGCCACGACTCCCACAGCTCGCACCAAGATGGACGCCAAACTTCAGTCCTCGCTAGAAAAAATCCACACGGGCCTATGGGAGAAGCTCACTACGTATCTGTGGCAACCTATTCAGCAGGAACAAAGGGGTATCCCATCTTGGCATATGCCAGACAAGTCCCACAAGTGGTGAAGAAGGTGGAGGTAGTGCAGGTCGACAAATGCGGCACAGAATCAACCAACATACTGTCAGGATATTTATACCGGCAGACATTTTGTGCTAAAATAGAAATTAAAAGTGTATATTGCCAGAGTCACTCAGAACAGAGCGGACTCTATTTTGTCTTCAGGCAAGACAGACACATAATTTCTTGCTTTCTGTAACTAACCAAACCAGGCTGAGCTTAGGAATGCTTTATGTAAATAAAGCAATAAAGTCTCCCAGCAAGGATGGGGGATGGATTACTAAGTCCAGAGACAAGTATATACATTATATATACTTGTATATATCTAACCATTATACACTTATTTTACTATTATATTAAGTACATATAATTTGTATTATGTTAATAAGATAGACCATTCATGGATAAATATTCATGAAGAAATATCATATTATTTAATGAAGGTTAGTGGACTAGAAAAATAATCCTACACATACAGCTTCACAAAAGGACCAGACATAAGAAAGCCAGATAACAGTGATAGATAAGACTTGGTAATTAATTTTACTTTCTAAATCTTACAAGGTCCCATTGTAAGAAATAGTGTAAAATTAAGGTTAGATGTGTCAGAAAATAGAAATACGACAGATATTGCCACCACAATGTCTGAGACATTGGAAAAACTAAAGAAATCCTTTAAACTGACGGAAAATTTTAGTTATGCCGTCCTAAAATAGATAAAGAAATTACGTCAGAATCGTCATCAAAATAAGTTAACCCTTTTCGGGACACGAAAGTTTGGTGATGTAAAGGCGCCATCTACTGACCAAAAATTAGATGATACTAGATAAACTAGACACACCTACAGTTTCCTATTCGTCAGATCAACGCCTGACGTACAGAGAGTCTGGCCCTTTAAAAAGTAAGGACAAAGGGAAGAGAGGAGATTCGGACATTGTGAGAGATCCAGGACAGATATTCAGGACACTCTGGGACTAACACTCAACTCTCAAACCTTTGGACACAACTCAAGAAACACCTCCTGAACACTTAGAATTTTACTATTACTTTCTAACCAATATCACTTTCTCTATCACATGCACACCTCCTTACAAACATTAACCCCACTTCATTCATTCCTAGGACTACCTACTCATCTGATAAGAGCATCTACAACATAACTGGTAATGATGCTGGTTTTATTTAATTAATTCAAATAAATCAAAAATGTACTAATAGCAGGATATATGCATGGATAAATCACATTCAGATTTCATATTTAGAAATCTTAGTTAACTAAAGAATATTTAGTTATAAACATTCCATTCTGCAGGTGGAATCAAGATAATTATATATTAATGTGATATTTATCACGTGTTAGCATACCGCTGTTTTTATCCAGATGTATTGATTTGCTCTGAAAAAAGATAGTATATCTTATGTAGAGTTAAATTCGGCTTTTGTAAAAATCTGGTAGATTTGTTTGTATTGGATGGTTCCAGGAAATGATTAATGAGCTGGTTTGAACGTTATTTCAATAAAAAAAATAGCAAATAGAATAGGATATTACATGCCTAGGAGGATCTAGGCAGTATTGAGAGTTAATTAGGGTTTAACTGTCAGCTGAAGTTTTTATGGCTTCTCGATGCACTGTTGTATTCTGTGGAATTCTTTGCTCTGTGTGAAGTTGTTTGATAAGCTGTCATAAATTTTGTATGTCTTGATAGTTGGTGCTGTAGCCGTTGTACTGTGTTAGCCATTGCCATTGTATACTTACGTTATACTAAACATTCACTGATTATTATCACGCATGTTACATATTATTATTATTATTTTATTATATTGTCACAATAAATTATATTTTTATAAAATAAAATTGTGATTTATTGTATGGAGTAAAAATCCTCATAATGATCGTTCTCTTGGATCTAAGAGAATTAAATAGTGGGTAATTCTCGAGATATCAAATTTTTATATAATAAAAATTAATAAATTAATTTGATAATTTTTATGAAAATATTATTTTAATATTTATCACCCCATAAATATCCCCACAATACATCAGCCCTAGAAGACTTACCCTCATGCATGCCCAAGCAGCTGGCTCACAGCGCGAAATGTCGCTCCCTATCCCAGTCATAACTTGCTACACCTTCCTGATGGGGCCGCAAGGCTTGAAGACAGCCAGATTACAGCAAGACTATACAAGACTTCTAAAGGGTATCAGCTGATTGAGCTCTCCCCTAGGCCTTCACATTGCAAACCTTAGTTAGATTTTTTTTTTCTGGGGCCTTACTATCCAACTGGCAAGGTTAACTTGTTCTAACTTGTAATCTTTACTTTAGTGTCAATGCCACTACTGCCATCACTCATCAATCTTGGTCACAGAGGGTTCCTTTCTTATGGTTGTCACATGACATAACTACCCCTCTCTGATCCCTGTGACTTAGTACTCACTTCAATACTATTATAAAATGTGCAGTTTACCCGTTATGCCACACAAATGTATTACTATGTTGTTTCATAATACTTGTGTTAGCTGTTGTGGCTCTGCAAGTCTGCATGTATACCTATGCACAACATAAAATACATAATAATAAAAAAAGGCAAATGTGGGCAATATTTTTAAGGTGGAAGTTACAGCATTTAGAAAAGACTGGATATGAGGACAAAATGTATGACCTGAGTCGAAAGTAACATCAAGGCAGCGAGCTTGAGTTGTGGTGGTAATAGGTGTCCTATTGACTTGTAAGTAGATTGGTGGAGGAGGCAGACTGTTTGAGGGAGGAAATATGAGTTTAGTCTTAGAAAGATTATGTTTTAGAAACAGGAAGATATCCAGCAAGAGATGGAAGAGAGGAAACATGTGACACATTCCATGGGTGCAGGTGAGAAGTCATGGTAAAAGAAGTAAATCTGAGTATCATCATAGAAACATAGAATGTGACGGCAGATTAGAACCATTCGGCCCATCTAGTCAGCCCAATTTTCTAAATACTTTCATTAGTCCTTGGCCTTATCTTATAGTTAGGATAGACTTATGCCTATCCCACGCATGCTTAAAATCATTTACTGTGTTAACCTCTACCACTTCAGCTGGAAGTCTATTCCATGCATCCACTACCCTCTCAGGAAAGTAATACTAGATGATATTATTTTTAAACCTTTGTCCCTCTAATTTAAGACTGTCCTCTTGTTGTGATAGTTTTTCTTCTTTTAAATATAGTCTCCTCCTTTACTGTGTTGATTCCCTTTATGTATTTAAATGTTTCTATCATATCTCCCCTGTCTTGTCTTTCCTCCAAGCTATACATGTTAAGATCCTTTAACCTTTCCTGGTAAGTTTTATCCTGCAATCCATGAACCAGTTTAGTAGCCATTCTCTGAACTCTCTCTAAGGTATCAATATCCTTCTGAAGATACGGTCTCCAGTACTGTGTACAATACTCCAAGTGAGGTCTCACCAGTGTTCTGTACAATGGCATGAGCACTTCCCTCTTTCTACTGCTAATACCTCTCCCTATACAACCAAGCATTCTGCTAGCATTTCCTGCTGCTCTATTACATTGTCTGCCTACCTTTAAGTCATCAGAAATAATCACCCCTAAATCCCTTTCCTCATATGTTGAGGTTAGGACTCTATCAAATATTCTGTACTCTGCCCTTGGGTTTTTACGTCCAAGATGCATTATCTTGCACTTATCCACATTAAATGTCAGTTGCCACAATTCTGACCATTTTCTAGTTTACCTAAATCATTTGTCCATTTGGCTTATCCCTCCTGGAACATCAACCCTGTTACATATCTTAGTATCATCAGCAAAAAGACATACCTTACCATCAAGACCTTCTGCAATATCACTAATAAAAATATTAAAGAAATGGGTCCAAGTACAGATCCCTGAGGTACCCCACTGGTGACAAGTCCAAGCTTCGAATATATTCCATTAACTACAACCCTCTGTTGCCTGTCACTCAGCCACTGCCTTACCCATTCAACAATATTGGAATCCAAACTTAAAGATTGCAGTTTATTGATAAGCCTTCTATGTGCAACAGTGTCAAAAGCCTTACTAAAATCTAGGTAAGCAATGTCTACTGCACCACCCTGATCTATAATTTTAGTTACCCAATCAAAAAAATCAATAAGATTAGTTTGGCATGATCTCCCTGAAGTAAACCCATGTTGTCTCTGATCTTGAAATCCATGTGTTTTAGATGTTCAACAATCCTATCCTTTAACATGGTTTCCATCACTTTCCCCACTACTGAAGTAAGGCTTACTGGCCTATAGTTGCCCGACTCCTCCCTATTACCTTTCTTGTAAATGGGCACAACATTCGCTAACTTCCAATCTTATGGGACTACTCCTGTTAACAATGATTGGTTAAATAAATCTGTTAATGGTTTTGCTAGTACACAACTAAGCTATTTTAATAGCTTTGGGTGTGGTAAATAAAATATTGAAGGTGTGTCTACAACTCACAAAGAAAAAGTGAGAGTGAGGCACCCCCAGAGGTCAGACTGGTGGTTACAGATCCACCAAAAGGGCTTGTACCCAGAATAAAATATTAAAGAAAGTGGTATATTAGAGACTCAATAAAAGAGACTCTAAGCTGATTTTAAATATAATATAAGGAAAGTACTAATAACATTAAATGACTAGAGAACCAGCACTGAAGTCCTTAGAAAGAGAAATAATCCCAAAATATATAGTATATTAGTTGAATATTCCAAAAGGGCCCCTAAAATGAAACAATTAAAGATACTTTATTATAATTCAAATGATAAAAAAAGGGGCAAAAGATGGAATCAAATCAGACCTAAAGAATTGGGAATACTATATATATCACATGTCTCTACAAGAGGAAAAGTCAAATTCTTCAATAAGGATATAATCCCCAGAGGAGAAAAGATAATGATTAATCAAAAGATAGATAGACAGGAAATAATAAATCGAAAGGTAATAATTACCCTAATACTCCAAAATGAAACACCATCAGGTATATCCTATACTGTCCCTCGACCTATATTATAATAAGGAAAGGAGGAACCACAGTAGATAGGTGCTAAGCAGAACAGCATATGAAAGAGAGTGATAAATAGAAAATTGATAGTTCCTGAAGGCTCCTAAAAATCTACACCTTCAAGGGTGTTCTATGCTGTTCCTAATGAGAGACCCTCAGTATGTAAATGCTGAACAATACAGCAAAGGAAAGGAGAGTTGTAGATAAAGAGTAAAATCCCTGAAAGCTCCTAGAAACAAACACCTTCGAGGGTGTTCTATGCTGTCCCTATATATAGAGAACCTCAGTGAATCAATAGTAAACAGAGCCGCATACAGAAAGTAGATAATAAATAAGGAATAGAATCCCTGCAAACTTGTTAAAGACCAACACCTTCAAGGGTGTTCTATGCTAGCCCTATAAAGGAGCAAGTAGATACACTGTCTCTATCTATCTCCTCTTGGATTCAATGAGTCAGTGCTGGGACAAAACTTGAAATAAATCAAAAATCAAACATTTAGTGCTACCATTGTGAAAAATAAAGAAAAAGGTTAAACCCGACGCGCGTTTCGGTGCGTTTAATGCACCTTCGTCAGGGGCTAAAAATACCTCTGCAAATGAAATGGTTTTTAAATCCTCGATCACCAATAGGAGGGCTCCCCAAATCGTCCGGTAATGTTCTCCCGGTGTGTAGAGGGGCGTGATATGGGCGGGGTGTTGGTACGTCCACGCCTCTCTGGACGTGGGCGTAACGCCATCTACCAACGTCCGACCCCACGTGGGTCTAGAGGGGTGGAGTTATGGGCGGGGTGTTGGTACGTCCAGGCCTCTCTGGAGGTAGGTGTAGTGCCATCTGCATGCGTCCGACCCCACGTGGGTCTTCCATCAGGTCCCATTGACTTATTTGTCTTTACTTTTGACAGTTGAAAAAAAACTGTAAACTCATGTGTAATAAATGACTCCTTTATCCTTTTTCTCAACTGAGGTCCCTTTCCTTCATTTTCATCTGTAAATACAGAACAAAAATATTCATTGAGGCAGTCAGCTAGACCTTTATCCTCTTCTACATACCTTCCTTCTTTTGTTTTTAATCTAACTAATCCTTGTTTTACTTTTCTTTTCTCATATATCAACATATAGATGATAATGAAATCCAAGGGAGTTAATTAGCTTACCAAGATAGCCAGTGCAGATGGAGATTAAAAGAGGGCCAAGAACAGAGCCTTGTAAAACACCATTTGAGACAGGCAGTGGTGAGGAGGGGGCACGTCATTCCGGCTCCCGGCATCTGTAGACAGGGCGCGAAGGAGCAGAGTTCCCTTGCCGCCTCGAATGCTAATACAGCTGCATGCCTCACAGCAGTTCACTGGACCACTAACGACAGACCCGCGACAACTCTCCAGATAGGGAGTCTGGGTCGAATATATATAATCATAATAATATTAATAATTAGTGAGTGTTTTTGACTTTGCGTGTATGTCTGTTTCATGCTCTTGATCAGGAGATGATTGCCAGAGTTAACCGAAGAGGCTTTATTTGTAGCTTTTGACATTACAGCAGTATTACTTGTAAATAAATGTGTTCAGCAATGTCCAGATAGTAGTTATGCAGGGTTGTATAAATCCAAGTAGGCAGGATAATGAAGAGTTGATAGTAATCCAGGTTGGTATGGTACAGGTTTGTATAAATCAGGTAGGCAGGCTAAAGCAGAGATGCATGTTATCCAGGTTGGTATGAAGCAGGGTTGTATAAATCAGGTAGGCAGGATATCGCAGAGAAGTAGAGTTGTAAATAATCCAAGTTGATAAGGAGCAGGGGTGGTAGCAAATCAGGTAGGAAGCAATGCAGGTAAGTTACAGGTTGTTTCCCAGGAGCCAGGATCTGAAGTTTTTAGTATGAACATCAACTTCAATGTAAATGCCTCTTGCTTTGTCGGGTGTGGCCTTTTATAGCAGAACTTGATGTCATGTTCTATAGGTGAGAGTTGGAGGGAGGCCACTAGAGGCAAGAAACAGGTACTGGAATTTAAAGAAACGGTAGCAAAATGGAAAAGTCTTGCTAGTCAGAATAGGAACCTGACGGTACAGAAGCTTCTATTTCCTGTAGCCGGCAGAACTGACAGGTAGTGTCTCTTCCTGTCAGTCAGTCCGGCCGGGTACAGGAAACTGAAGCTCCTGTACCAGGATATGCTCCGCTCGGCAATGCTACAAGAGAGGTAGGAGGCACACCAGGAAGGCGAGGGGACCACTAAGGGGGTGGGGGTGCACCATAGGACAGGGAGGGGAGAGCAACACTAAGACAGGAAAAGGAGTGGGAGATAAGAGACAATCAAGGGGGGTTGTAAGAGAAACACAAGGGAGGTGTAAGACATACAATGGGGAAAAATAGGAGGCAAGATACACTAAAGAGAGTAAGACAGCACACAGGTGAAGATGTTATTTTTTGGGGGCGGGGGCAGGGGGAATGCATCTTCGCCTAAGTACCCAAAAATCATTTGAAAGTGAGCTTAGGTTTATGATGGCCCTAGATAAGCTAGATTTAAAACGTTAAGTAAGGGGTACATTCAGTGGCGTACACACAATCCATGAGGCCCCAGTATGAAACCGCTCCGAGGGCCCCCACCACACCCCCCACCCCTCTCCCCGATCCGTGGGCCCCCCCGACACATACTTAGACACAAACACATACACACAGACAGACACCCCCTGACAGACACATACATACACACATACAAACAAACAAACACACAGACACATACATACACACACACACACACACATACAGAGACACATACACACACAGAGACACACACAGAAACTGAGACATACAGATACAGAGACACACATACAGAGACACAGACACACACAGATGCATTCAGAGACACAGACAGACACACATACAGAGACACAAAGATACATACAGAGACACAGACAGACACACACATACAGAGACACACACAAATACACAAAATGTTTCCTATTTCTACCTTTTGTAACTTTCCCTGGGGTCCAGTGGGGGTTCAGCATGATGGGAGTCAGAGTTTCCACTCTGACTCCTTCCTCATTCCTCCTGCGTGGGCTCTGTTAGCTGGGAGGAGTGAATGGGGAGTCACTTCCTCCCAGCGTGTGATGTAATCCTGGTGGCCTGATCGCACTGTTAAAGCGCCCAGCGCTGACCAGGCCCCCTGATAATCCATATCCATCGGGTGGCCCTGACAGCATGGGCCATCTGATGGACCCCTTAACATGTGGCCCCGGCAGTTGGGCCGGGGCCGCAAGACGTGGCAGCTTGTACCTGGACGCGGGGGTCTGCAGGGTGGCCGGGCCCGGTCGGACCCAGTCGTAGCTGCGACCCCTGCGACCGCTGTATGCTGCTGGGCACATTGTTAGATGGTGGTAAGATGGTTGTAAGACAGAGGGAAAGGTGTGTTAGAGAGGTTAGATACAGAGCAAAGTTATTTATTTTCCCCAGAAAAGAACAGGTGTTTGCCTTGATAAACCTCCCCCAAAGTGATCAAACATGAAAGCAACCCTCCATTTACTCTAACATTGTCCAACACATCGAGAGCAGGCTGGGGAGGAGCCATAGCTTGTTACCATGGCAACCATCATCTCTACTCCCAACAGATCCCAGACGAACACCTCAGAAAAGCCTATCACATTATAAATATTATACGCACAGAAAGATTACCTGAAAAAGTGTTTTTACATTTGGATTTCATTATTTGTAAATTCTAAAAAAAAAACAATACTATAAGTATGCTTCTTTAGTTGTCCTGCTTCGTCAGATGAAAAAATTACATTTAAAAATGTAGTGCAACAACCTCTGAAGATAGGGTTTTTTATATAATCAACATGGCAAAAAATGATTATGGGGTGCACTTTTTTTTATAACAGGAATTCAAATGTAAAATATAAAAACCAGGAAATGTATCACACCTTAGTATATACACCTCTCCATATTACTTAAAAGTTCACAAATAGAACATTTTTACCACTTCCAGTTATTCAGCAAGATATAATATATGTATATGTGCATAAAGAACGAGTATAAATAAAAATCAATATATATAAAATACAGAGTATCCTACAATCCTACCCATGCAGAGACAAGGGTCAGATTTAGAATAGAATTAGATTTTGTTGCCAACCTATTAAGTTATTTTTTTGCATGTGACATAGTGATGCATCTGAAGTAGCCATCAGGTAGATCCCAAGTTAGAGATCTACATCTACCAGGAGCAAGGCTGACATCAGAATGTTTCCACAGCTTAAGGCCAGGGCCTTCCCACCATTTTACCAATTGAAGAACAAAAAAAACTTTCCACAGACAGAATATAAGAAATATATATAATAAAATAAATTAAAACAGTAACCGCTGCCACATTATACACAACACATTCTAATATGTCATGAGCTGCGTACCTAACAAATGTATGGTGGCTAACTAAATAGTGAACTAGAGACCAATATGTAAAACGAGGTTGCACTAAAATAACAAGGCTATTACCACCATCTTGCAGGCACCTAGAGCTGTGGTAAGGGTTGTAGTGTGTGTTTATATGGGATGTAATGTGTGCGTTTATGGAATGTAGTGCATGTGTTTAGGGAATCCAGAGTATGTAGGGGTTTAGTATGTGTATAGAGGAGGAAGTGTGTGTGTGTGTGTGTCGATTGACATGTACATTTAAAAAACTAATATGGCAAAGACAGAAAACGTGTTTCACTTTTCAATCTAAAATAAAATCATGTATTATTTATTTACTTATAACATATGTTACCAGGAAGGATATGTTGAGATTTCTCTCTTTTTTTGTACACGTGTCCTCTAGAAGTTAAAATGCTGTTCAATATTATAATTTACCGTTAGCATCAAACAGGTGTATTCCTCAGATGATAGTAAGGATCTAGATACGCTCCATCATCAAATGATTGAACTTGTTCCCCATGCAGCTGGAATCCTGTTAAGGGTAAATGATGTCTCAGGAGACTCTAGTCATTAAAAAGAGGGCTTATTTTTACAGTAAGATACACGTCCATAAGTTGTTAATGTGTTTAGGAGGTGTGGGATTGATGTTTCTGGTTGCGAAAGAAAAAGCATTATGTCATCTGCGAAGAGGAAAATAACATCACAAAAACCCAAATTCTACCAATCAGTATCAAGACTTCACTAAAAGATAAACTACACAGCCTATATCCATTTGAGTGGTGTAAAAACTTTATTTCCTACTTAGGGGTTAAAATAGCGAAATCCAGACAGCACACGGTGAAGGAAACCACAAGGTAGTTCACAACAACATAACCAAACAATTAGACATTTGGGCAAAATTAGATACCTCTTGGATAGGAAGAATTAACTTGCTGAAAATTATGATCCTGCCCCATATCTTATATTTATTTTGAACACTACCTATCACCCTGCCCAATTCACTACTCAAAAAATCTCAGTCTACCATCAATGCCCACATCTAGAAGAAAAAACCTCCACTGGTCTCCTTTCATTCGATCTGGCTACCCTTTCACAAAGGAGGACTAAATGTCCCCAATATTAAAAACGACTATAGAGCAGCAATTTTAGCACAGTGTCTAGATATAATGACAAACAGAACTAAACCAATTTGGCTCCAATTTGAATCCGCATGCACTGGCCTAACCCATATCTCTGACTTTCTATGGACAACATCTAGGCCCAAAGGCACCATTGTGCTGCCATGTACAAAATTTCTACTACAGTCCTGGAAAAACTGGAGTTCCCTATTAATATCCCCCAAGGAACTGCTGTTTCTAGCGCCAATACCCACTATCTCAACTATTTCAGCAGATCTTCCCTTGCTTTCATGGTCTATAAAGGGCCTCACACATGTACACTCCCTTCTCGATAAAAACGGTATGATCCCCTTTCCAGTACTACAATCATTTTACTTACTACCAGAAAGAGACACTTTCATATATCTAAAATCAAACACATATTACAATCAAGAGGAATACAGCACATCAACCTTCTATCATTAAGTAAAGTAGGCCGTTTGTGCCATCAGATTAACAAAAACCTATACACAACCAAATTTCTATCAGCTTGCTATATGGCACAAAATGTTAAGGAAGAAGGAAGCAAACTTGCTTATATGCTCAAATGGGAAGAAGATCTAAACAGTCTTTCCCCTGGATGAGTGGGAAGCGGCTATAGTTCAAACTAAGCTCTCATCTAAGTGTGTCACCCACTGGGAAGCGTATTATAAAATTCTTATGAGATGGTACCTAGTGTCTAGCAGGCTTTGTGCGAAATATCCAACGGCAAACTCCATGTGTTGGAGATGCAATGAAGTAAGGGGGGACATAAAACACATATTCTGGGATTGCACACACTTGAAAAAATGTTGGTTCCAAATGCAAAAGATATTGCGCAAGGTAATAGGAAGCGAGCTGATACTCACACCAGAAAATTACTTACTACATATAATCCCCGGGCTGGGAACGATGCCATCCAAAGCTGCCGCTATGAATATATTATTAGCAGCAAAGATAAGCATCGCATTTCATTGGAAAAGTACGACTTGTCCCACAATACCAGAAGTACTCAGAAGGGTAGACCTTACATTCCACCACGAAAGGAATGGGCCAAAAAAGGAAACGTTAAAATTCCAGGATAACTGGAAAGGTTGGGAACTCTTTTACCAATAATACAATTAACACAACATGTTAATCTGTAAATTAATTGCAACTTACGTATTAATGTTGTGCACGGGAAGTCAGTAATCAGCTTTTGACTATAACATATTTCGTTCAGTGTACTATAACTATTTTATTATTTCACTTAATTTTACTTAATTTCATTCAATTTCATTTAACTCACTACAACTTACTGTACCTTTTTACTTTTTTTACTTTATCTATCCTCTTCCCCCCTCCCCCTACTATACTCAATTCCTGCTTTATCAACCTTATTTATTACCTCGCAGTTAAACTCCCTCCCACCGATCCCTAAGGTAAAAGCTCACAGTGATTTTAAACTGTAAGCGTAATTTTATTAGGATCATACCTGAGCAAGATACCGTAACCTGACATGTTATATATCTAACAAAACAGGAGCCCAATTGGAAGTCTCTTCTGTAACACCGTTTACTCAAATACCTAATTGTTATCAGAATGTTTTTTTTTGTTTTTTTTATAAATACTTTATTTTTATCGTGCTTTGAGTAGATAACAAGCAAGCTCGTGGTGCCCCAATAGCATTCCCCGAGCATATTTTTCAGACTTAACAATTGGAACAATGAACTTATCAGCACATTTTATAGTGTTAAAATAATGTCGCTCAGAACAGGATGTAAGCAAAAACATGTTACATTAGCATAGGTTTTGATCACAAGAGGTTTAATAACATGCCTAACTTAGGTAAATCAAGCGATATCTGCACTCGAGTGTCGGTGGTGTAAGCTTTGCCCTCCTCCACTGGGTGGGGTGGGGGGAGATGATTTGTGCATGGTTGACCTCTCGAGAGAGGCATAGCCCCTAACCAAGGGGGTAGCGGGGGGGGTGTGTGTGTGCGCTTCAATGATTGGTCATGTGTGGCTAGATGCAACCGGACTAGGGTCAGAGATGGCACAGCTTCGTGAGTGTTTGGGTGTAGTGAGCCTGGTGTCTCTATGCCCGGTGGGCCCAGGCGGAAAATTGTGTCTTCTAATGGGTGATTCTACCGCAAGGGACATAGACATACGGCATGAAGAAAGAAGAGGAAAAATAAAAGAAAAGGGTAATAACACAAGAACAAGCAGAACTTTACATCTCTACAACTTTGCAGCCTAGGTTTGGACCGGGCTGGAGATGTCCCTGCCAGTCAGGAATCAGGTGGGCAATCGGCTACAGTTCTTGGTACAAATGGTACCACCCTGGATGGGTCCCATCCGTGTGCACGATTTGAGTCCGTTGGTGCAACCGTTGCCTCTTGCATGTCTAGAGCTGCAAGGAATGCTGGGATATCAGTTCCCGTAGTTAGCCGTTGCGTGGACCCCTTGTACGAGACAAGGAGGGATCGTGGTGTTCCCCACCTGTAGGGCACTCCTGCTGCCCGCAGTCGGGTGGTGACAGGGTTCAGGGATTTTCGCCATTGTAGTGTGGCCTTGGATAAGTCCTGGTAGAAGGACAGTTGCGAGTCTTCAAAGGGCAGTGGAGTCTTGTTTCTTACCGCTGCCATTATTTGCCCCTTGTCTTGAGGTAGTGCGCAGCGGAGTATGACGTCGCCGGGCGTTTTGGCGGTGGTTAAGGTAGACGTTGGTATTCGATATAGCCCAGCGATGGTTATTTTTTTAGCGGTAGCAGGTGGCAGTACTGAAGCCAGCAGCCTTCTGACGTAGTGTGGCAGTTCCTCTTGGGGGACCGTAGCCGGGATGCCCCTTATTTTTACGTGGTTGCGGCGGTACCTGTCCTCCTGCGCTGCCACCTGTAGTGTAAAGGCCTGTTGGGCTGCTTGTAGTTGGAGTATAGATGCCTGCATGGTGGAGGTGTCTTGGCTTAGCTCCTTAATATTTGCTTCAGTTGCCTCCATTCTGCCTGTTAGTTGATGTAGGCATGATTTTAGGATAGGCAGGTCCGCAGTGAGGAGGTTTTGAATGTCCTGCAGCATAGTGTACAGGGTTTGGAGGTCCTGTTTGGTTGCAGGTTCAGAGTTACCTGCTGATGCTGTGGGCTGTTGCTGTGAGCTCTCTGTTGTGTTCTGCAGCTGAAGTGTTGCAGATGCCTCTGTGTGGGGAGCCTCTGGTGAGGTCGGGCCTTCCGCGGCCGCCATCTTGGCGGAGGTGTGCCGTTGGAGCATAGCTCCTATGTCCCTCTGTTCTGGAGCGTTACTGGGGGTACTCTTCTGATTTCTACGCCCCATTGCTGTGTTAGCAGGTGATGTAAGGGTCGGCCACCACTCTGCTGTGTTTCCCGCGGGGTCCCCGCCCCAGAGAAACTCGAGGTCGCGGTTGGCGGGTGTGTGGTAGGCCCGGTCCTGCGTCTTGCTTTTAGATGCTTCGGGGAGTACTGGAAGGGCATCTGGGGATTCGGTGTGGTGTCCCCAGGCTGTAGCTGATGCTTACACCGTCGGATGGCGGCTAGTCTCCAGGATATTGCCTAGATTGTGAGTGCGATCGACGGAGCTGGGAGAGATGGCGTCCGGTCCGGTTCAGCGCCAGGCTCCGCCCCGTGTGTTATCAGAATGTTTTATTATCATAAACCATGCTTAGCAGCACACACCCATGCATCTTGTAACAGAAGGTTTTCTAATGACTGTCAAGCTTAAAATATGAATGTAACTATAGTTGATCCTATGATACTTTGTTTTAAAGGTGACCAAAGTTGGTCCGGAAGATATACATATGTTTATGTAGTTTGTTACTTAATAATACTCATATGTTAATAATTTTGATGTAGATTCTATAACATACATATGTTTATACAAACTATTTTTCAAATGAGGATATTTCCTCAATGTTTATTACCTTTTACTGATTTCTTTTTTTTTTTTTTGAATCAATAAAAATTATATATTGGAAAAAAAAAAGAGGGCTTATTCACTAAACAGCTAATTTCCGTAAACTGAAAACTGAATTGTAAATATGATGTTAAGGATAATTGAATTTAAAAAAGCCTTTCTAATTCAGCTTTTTTTCCCAGTGGAGCTATACAAGCCTAAATTTCACAATTCCTTTTTTAATTTACTGTTTAGTGAATAAACCTATAAATGTTTGATTCTAAGAACTGACTGTGAAAATCCTCCGTTTCCCCCATCATCTGACACAGCAGGGTGCTAAGCTTGTGAAGCGGAACTATGACTATCTTCTGGTTGGCTTTATTTTCCTGTAACAGTTCCACTTAATTACTTGTAAGCTCCACAAGTTCTCTATAGAATTTGGCTTCAGTTCTCTTTGGTGTTGTTCCTTTTTGGCAGCAGAGAAAGGGAATCAGCAATAACACCGTAGCAGTCAATGGTAGAGGTTGAATACAGTGAGACTGACCGGACAGCAATGTCATCGGCTGTTCTATTTGAATTTCATCAGCTTCAGCAAACACGATAGTTTCCTCCCTCCTCTTCATCCTCCAAAATTAGACCAAACTATATTTGCACGAGAAAGGAAAGTAACACGGAAAGAAAACTAACACTAACAAGGTATATTTCTAATTTAAGGTCAAAATAGGCAATCTAGAAACATTCTCTAAATCTGCTGCGCGGTGTATTAAACTACCCTGGCCATGCTAAATAAGTTATGATACCTAACACACTACATGGTGACTCTGTCACTTTGCAGGTTTTGCAGTTACATTTTGTCCCTCTATTTCTCTTTGGTTTTATTTACTTATTTAATTTTTAATTCTCCTTAATTTTTTAGTTATACAGAAGAAATGCATTGTTGGCAAGTTTTGGCACTGGGCAGAATTTAAGCAAAGTTCCATTTCAGTTGTTAATCTGATTTACCCACAATCCATCAAATGCATCCCACAGAAGGGCAACTACAAACTTCATAAAAAGATTTGAACAAAATGGAGATGTCCAGGTAATGAGATCCAGAGCAAGGAAGATAATATGAATAAAGCACGTGGCAAAGAGGGGAGTATGCTCATTAAGATACCTGACGCATAAGGAAAGGAAAACTGAAAGGAAAAAAAAAAAGAGCCGCTTTAATTAGATAAAAAGGATCTACTTAACATTGCATTTGCAACTTCAGGAGAAACTTTTTTTTCCCTATTAACAGTTTATATGGTTCTATGATAATCAACCAGGTGCAGTTATGGTTGGGCTGATTTTGTGTGCGCATAGAACTGAATGAAAAAGTTAAATCCCCAAAAAATCATGTTGAAACCATTTTGCAGAGCCCCTTACTAGTCTAGAAATAGTTTGAAAGACGAAAAAAGTTATATTTTCACTTATAATAATTGCTCAGAAAGTGATTTTAATTTAAAATCTTCAAAACTGCACAAACCAAAGTGCACAGCACTGTGTAATCCAATTACATCTGTAAAAGATACAAATAGTGACCGCAAAGATTGAATTAAAAGTCAATAAATGCCCATCAAGCATTTCAGGAAGGTGCTGGATATACAGGATTGACATTAGATGAGGACATCCATCGTCAGGCAACCAAGAGTCAACCACCAGGAAATAACTCTAGTGGCTGTCTAATTGACAGCCACCAGAGGCAGTCTTAGTCCTGCAATGTAATTATGGAAGTTTCTCAAAAACTGCAATTACATTACAGGACTAAGTAGGCTATAGCTGGGTTATATTTATCGTCTCTTAGTAAATTTATGGAGCAGGGAGAGTGCTGTAGACTATATACTTAACACGTCTGGCCTCTGGATATAGGCGATGGACCAGAAGAGGCCCATACATGAAGCAGTATGAGACCTTTCAGTGTGAGTCTCCGATTTATCAATCTCTTGTATGGACGCTCTACTGCCCAAATAAAAAAAAAATACATAAATGAAAATCATTGTTTAGTAGATATAATCTCAATTAAAACATGCACGTGCATTTAGTACATCTAAAAACAGCTTGAAGAACTACAGATCTCTTATCTGCTGCCTTTACAAGCCTCCCCTTATTCCCCAGACTTTCTGCAGCTGTCCAATCACAGACTTCCTAATGCAGCTCATTGAGGAGTCTTTGCAAGGCCAGGTGTTCTGGGCAATAGCTGCCCTTTGAGTTTAGCTCCATTGAGCTAAACAATCCAGAAAGTAACAAGACCAGTTGTCAGTTTAACAGCCAGATATAGTTAATTTATAAAAGCCCCAATCTCTATTGAAAGCTATACTTTTTGTAAAATGAAAATAGAGAACACACTCATCACACATGAAGCATTTCAGCAGGCTGAAGTCCTTTACGGATCTGGAGTGTCCCTTTAACCTTATGATTGTGTATTCATCTTTTAAAGTTACTCTTTTCTGACCTCTTTGACTAAGAAGCAGGAGTTGCTTCAGACAAAAGATACCTGTAGTGGACCCTTCATAGCAATCTTGCCAATATATCATCCAATATTTTTGTGATGTTGGCTTTTAAGGTTTTAGAGGCACTCTGCCTTCACAGTAATAATTAAATCATCTGCCCTGTTTCATATATCAAGTCAGTCTTCTCCACAGAGTAAGGCATTACCAAGAAGTACTGATTACAAGTTGTCAACATGGTCACAACAGTTTTACTGAACAGTAAAAATAAATCCACCTGTCCTAGGGTTTTCCACCTAGCAGATAAGGTAAAGTATCACAGGGTAGAAAGAAATGTGCAAGGGAGGACTGGCATCTTTTGGCCTGGTGGCCAATGAATGGCCATTTTTGTGCATGACATTTTCAGATGTCAGTGTGGATGTTCCTGGTCATGTCGAGCATGGCATACAATATTTTATAACAATAAAATGGAAGCATGACATGATATATCCCTGCAACCTCCTTAAGTATGACCTGCACATCAAGACTGAACATTCACAGAGATCTGTACATTATTGACTTGGTTTCCCACCAACATCCAGACTGTTTTATAAATGTCATAAGCATTGTTCCATTGCAGACTGCTGTGGTTTGTAAACACCTTATAATCTGGCAGCCTGGTTAACCTCAGATCCTGCAGTTTCCTGGATAATATCACAGTGGCCAGTCCAGGCCCGGAGAATATCAAGATTATAGTCTACTAGTCCATACACAAAGCTACTCAGTGCTTGGCTAGCAAAGGCCCTGAGAAAATCCTGTTTGATGCCTCATCCTGCTGTACTGTCCCAACTGGCATCCCAATAAAACCCTGCTATTTCAAATAGCAACAGAATTTTGTGAATCTGCAGTCCATATCCCCCTTGCCAACCGTCCTGTGCTAGTAGCCCACAAGATAATTGCTCCCCCCTGCCTTGACAAGAAAGATAGAAACATAGACTGTTACGGCAGATAAGAACCCATCTAGTCTGCCCAATTTTCTAAATATTTTCATTAGTCCCTGGCCTTGTCTTATAGTTAGGATGGCCTTATGCCTATCCCGCGCATGCTTAAACTCCTTTACTGTGTTAACATCTACCACTTCAGCTGGAAGGCTATTCCATGCATCCACTACCCTCTCAGTAAAGTAATACTTCCTGATATTATTTTTAAAGCTTTGCCCCTCTAATTTAAGACTATGTCCTCTTGTTGTGATAGTTTTTCTTCTTTTAAATATAGTCTCCTCCTTTACTGTGCTGATTCCCTTTATGTATTTAAATGTTTCTATCAAATGCCCCCCCGTCTCATCTTTCCTCCAAGCTATACATGTTAAGATCCTTTAACCTTTACTTGTAAGTTTTATCCTGCGATCCATGAACCAGTTTAGTAGCCCTTCTCTGAACTCTCTCTAAGGTATCAATATCCTTCTGAAGATACGGTCTCTAGTACTGCGTACAATACTCCAAGTGAGGTCTCACAAGTGTTCTGTACAATGGCATGAGCACTTCCCTCTTTCTACTGCTAATACCTGTCCCTATACAACCAAGCATTCTGCTAGCATTTCCTGCTGCTCTATTACATTGTCTGCCTACCTTTAAGTCATCAGAAATAATCACTCCTAAATCCCTTTCCTCGGATGTAGAGGTTAGGACTGTCAGGATTACAGAATGATCCAGCACGTAGAACTGTGTAACACAGAGGACTGATAGGTAACGTATACCGGACCTTAGAATGGCCGGACTAACGTACCAAAGAATAGTCAGGAATAGCCGAGGTCAAGGGAAACAGAAAGACACAACGATAAGGAAAAGCCAGGAGTCAGGGATGCCAGAAAACAGGGAAGTCAAAAACAATGCCAAAGTCAAATAACCAGAATAACCAGAATCAATAACACGCTCTCGGACAACCACAAGGGAAACCACGACAGGGCACTGTGCAGGATGAGAACTGGGCCTAAATACCCCTCCTCTAGGTCTGATAGGCTGTAACCGGCCTTTGATATATATATATATATATATATATATATATATATTTAAATATGTAATTGATCTATTTTTTCCCTTTTTTCCTATGGGTGTCTGTGAGGTGCTGTGTGTGAAGGGTGCTGTGTGTGTGAAGGGTGTAGTATGTGTGTGTGTGAGAGAGGTGCAGTGAGGGGGCAGTGTGTGTGATGGATGCTGTATGTTTGTGAAGGGTGCTGTTTGTGTCTGATGGATGCTGTATGTGTGTGTGAGGAGTGCAGTGTGTGTGTGAGTGGTGTAGTGTGTGTGTTAGAGGTGATGTGTATTTGAAGGGTGGAGTGTGTATGATGGGTCAGTGTGTGGGAGAGGGGAAATGTGTGTGTGTGTGTGAGAGACATGGTGGAAGTGTGTGATGGGTGCAGTGTATGTGTGTGTGTGTGGGGAAGTACAATGTGAGTGGGGGTGCAGTGTGTGTCAGAGGTACAGTGTGTGTCAGGGAGTGGTGTGTGGGTGAGGGGGGGAGTGTGTGTGTATGTGTGATGGGTGTAGTTTGTATGAGGATGTCAGTCTGTGTGTGAGGGAGCAGTGTGTGTGAGAGGTGGAGGAGTGTGACGGGGCAGTCTGCGTGTGAGGGGAACAGTCTGTGTGTGTGTGAAGGGGCAGTGTGTGTGTGGGGGAAGTCTGTATGTGTGTGTGTGAGGGGTTGTGTGTGATTGTGTGAGGGGGGCAGTCTGTGTGTGAGGAGTACAGTGTGAGTGAGGGGGCAGTGTGTGTGATGAGGCACTGTGTGTGTGGGGGGGTGTAGTGTGTGCGTGTATGTGTAAAGGGTGCATAGGGTCTATGCTGTGTGTAGGTGGGTGAGATGTGAAAATCTATCGTAATGTCTCCCCCTTCCTTCTTACTTTTTACCAGGGAGGGAGAGATAATGTTGTAAGACGTGGTGGCATGTTCACTTAAGCATGCAGCTCCTCAGGCTGAAGGCTGACTCTCCTGTCCTCCTGCGAGCACAGCACTATATCGAAGCATTGCCATGGTAGCGCACGGCAACGCTCTGACTAGTCTGCTCGCGGGAAGAACACAGAGCCTTCCAGGACCTTCTCTCCCTCTGCTGGAACTAAGTGCCAGCGGACCGGTGAGGGAGATGTTTGATCACCTCACCAGCCTGAGAATGCTTACAGCAAAGCTGGCTCAGCATGGGCCGGCAGGGGAAATAAAAGGATCTCCCTTGCTGACCTTGGCCCACGGCCATCGAGGCCCATCGGGCGTTTTCTGCAGAACCCACCACCGCCCACCTAAAATCCCAAACTGCCCACTAGTGGGCGGTAGGGACCAGGTTGACTACCCCTGATCTAACTAATCCTTGTTTTACTTTCCTTTTCTCATTTATGTATCTAAAAAATGTTTTGTCCCCTTTTTTACTGACTGTGCTATTTTCTCTTCTGTGTGTGATTTGGAAGCTTTTATAACTTGCTTAGCCTCTTTCTGCCTAATCTTATAGATCATTCTGTCTTCCTCACTTTTTTTTAATAATTACCAAAAAATTATTGCTAACTTTTAGTTTTTTACTATTTTGCAGAGTACCACAGTGGTTTCTTGTTCTATCGAAATGCATTAGGTGGTACCACCACTGCTCATCTACCTGAATTTTTATTGTAAAGTGATTAAATATAGCCTATTTCTATTTTAACTTGCAAGATTTATGTCTTTCAATATGTGACTTACTGTGAGTCTAACACCAAGCTATTCTCTGCTGGTAGCTATAGAGCAGCTGTGATTCAAAATAGTAAGACAAACAACATGTCGCTAATAACTCTCGACCTTCTGGGTACCCAGCTATCCTTGGAAAGGGAGTCAGACAGTCTTCCAGTACAATATCTCTGCAAACAGTTTGCTTTTTAGTGTTGAGCTTTTTCTTTTACATTGTTTTATCTTTATTTTTATCAACTCTTTGCCATCTCAACTGATGACATATCAAGCATGGGTAAAAATATTAGAATGCCTGATCCCTAGTCAGTGTCATGCTCTCTTAGCTAATACACAGGAGTTCTGTATAGCCCAATGTCACTAGTAATGCTTCCAGTCAAGTGACCAAATTAGTAATGTGTAAAAATGAGATGTCTCTATCAACCAGAATTATATGTGACATGTAAAGTGTATTACTCTTGCTAACTATGCTGATATATCATGGTACAAGTTTATATTTTGTCTGTATCTTGCTATCATCCCAATAAAACAAAGAGTGACTAAATAGTAAGGCATAATTTGAATAAAAAAAATAAAAAATCAAAGACAAATACAAACTATTTTGCCATGTAAAAACATCAACTCAGTATGTTCGTAGCATATAGACAAGGGAGCCACTTAATTGTAAATCTTTCAGATACTGTTGAAACATTTTCTGAAATGAGGCCTGATCTGATAGCATGCTTCAGTTCTCATAGTATTTGCTGAGAATGTAATATTATCAAAATTAAAGATGAAAGGCAAAGTCTTGGTGTCTCGGCATTCATCCCATGGGCCATTCGGTCTCAGTAATTGACACGGAAATCATATTTCCTTCAGGAATCATATGGCTAAATAATGACATTACGATGCAGTAAAGCTGCAGTGATTGAAGTGAACTTATCAGCAAGGTCTGACAATGGTGAAAAGAGCTTAAGTGAAGTGTGCCTGCTTAATGCTCGTCAGACGGTGACCTTTTAATCTCTTTGCAGATACCTACCTTAGAACACTAGCCTTAGGGATCAGAGTGACAAATTAATCTGCAATCTTGATATGTAAAAGGTCACAGGTGATATGAATGTAAATCCTTTAATCTCTTGACACTTGTCTGAAAATCCAGAAGCTGGTGCGAAGGATTTTTATATTGTCCAATAGCACCCTAAAACATTATTTTCTGACTTTGGGATAATTTTTCCCCATAGAGAGTATTACTTATCTTAGAGGAATATAACAATATCGTAAAGTGAGATTTACGTTTTGCAATGTTGTAACGTTACGTATGCCTTCATTAATGTAAAATCCATCTGTGTTTATGAGCATTTTAGCAATGTCTATGGTTAAATTATTTGTTATAGCCCAGTGTTGTTTTTGTAAATGACAGTTACAATTATTTATATAGCACCAACTTATTCCCCAGCGCTGTACCATAGGTAAGATAAACAGTTAATTCTAACAAAACACATTTCACATACGGAACAGTAGGCGAAGAGCAGCTTGCCCAAACAACATCACAATCTAAAATCTACATTTCTGTCATGTTGGTCTGAGTTCAGATGATCTATGACTGTTAAATATGCAAATATCAGTCACATACATTCACCTGTGATGGCAAAGGTAGTGTGTACATTTAAATATATAATCTTGCACTAATCTCTCTCAATTTCATCTACTGGTTGAAATGAGAAAACCAAACTACTAATCAGTCACACAAGTACGGACCAAAATCTAATCAAAGTTCAGTGACTCTATTAGCTTATTATCGTTGGAAAGGAATATGGAAGATGAAAGAAAACAGTAATTTCAAGAAGTAAATGTCTGTATTTCTTTGTGTACCCGCTGTCCAATTTTCAAATATAAGCTTCAGTCGCAGGTCAGCTGTCCCTTTATTAATTATCTGTACTTTGCTAAACCTTTGATCGCTATCTATTGTTTCTTTTTTTTTTTTTACGTTTGCAGAAATAAAAAGATTGTTAAACAACAGAGCATAAAAATATGTAAGTGGTTGCAATGGTCAAAGAGTACAGATACAGTTCAACATTCTAAGTTTGGGTAAAGAGATTTGTCTTGTAAACTTTAGATGTAACAAGTTCAACAAATAAGGTACCCTTCGCATAACAGATGAGGAACAGGATTTGCAGGCTATATTTATGTTTAAGAAAATGTAGTGAAAAAAAATTGAAAACTGTGAATGCAGAGCCTTTGTGAACTGTGTTAATTGTAGAGAGAAACTCTAAAAACACTATAATTCCCAGACATTGCCTTAAAATATAAAACTTGCTGTCTAACTTTTACAAGTCCTCCCCTTTTTTCCTGACAAAGGCTTTCAGTGTGTACCTGGTAAATGACTAGTCAGAGGCTTCTCATTGAGAAGCCTCTGTTCTGGAGCAGCAAGTGTATGAATGCGCGTCTGACTGACAGCTAGGAAAGTGTTAGTGCCCCTAATTATAAAAGTGTCAATTTCTAGTGAAACTGGCACTTTTATAAACTGTCAAAAAAAAGACAGACTACAGACACATAAATACTTCAGTGGTAGTGTTGCTCTAAGGGGCCTGTTTCTCTTGCGGAGAGCTGTTAAATATCAAGGGTTCTTTTTCTCTTGTAGGAATACAATTGTGCTTTCTCCCTGATGTACAATTAATACAGTGGTAATAGTCTATATCTATAATACTCACATTGTTTAAGAAAGTTTGGAGAGCTAACGCAGTATACTGCTATTACTGAAGCCTTTTTCATAGCACTGTTAGAGATATGCATCAGGGGATATGGATAGTGATATAGAAGGATAATTGCATATTTTAGTGGATATATGAGATTGGTTGAGGTTTTGAAGATGATTGCTCTCAGGTTAATTGAATTTTTTATATCTCTAGATTTTACACAATTGGATTAGGTACATAAAGAACTAAATAACATTGCATGTGGATTCTGGTTTTGGTGTTTAGAGAATGAAAGATAACACCACATAACAGCTTTGACATTTATTCACTCAACAGTGACTAATAGTGCATTCAAAACAGATTGTAAACAAGGCTAAAGTAGACCAACTGGATTTGTGTAGCGCTAGCAAGTTGATGAAGATATTGTCTACCTCTTATGGAGTTATCCACTAAAGTTTGAATGGCCCTGGACTGAATGGTGCCAAATCCAGACATTGTTCACGTTATTGAATAACGTTCAGATTTTGCAATTCAAGCCCAAACGGGCCAGAAAATGGTCTAGATTCCAGGGGAACCAAACACTGCTGGATGGCTTAAGTTTAGATCAAATGCTTCAAATCCGAACTATTTGACTTGGCGAGAGGGTTAATTATGTGGTCAGTGCTTGCCAATCAGCACCACATTAAAAAAAAGGTTTAAAACCTCCCTATGCCCCATCTGCCATACAGCAACTGTGGCCATATCTACTAAATTTGTAGTGACCAGGAGGCACATAATCCCCCCCCCATGCTCCACCTGTGTCATACTTTAAATTAATTAATGGGGAGTGGCCAGATCACTGTCCACTCACCTACCCCCACCTGTGGGTGTAGGATGTGGTGGTCTACTCGTAAAGTGATCGGAGTGTCACCACCAAGGCTTTCCTTTCACTCCGAAATATCTCTCCCAGCGCATAGAATAGTGATAATAGCTCATGTAAACAGTGAAGAATAATTATTTTTATTGTCACCTTGTTACACTTATATACTCAGGGCCTCAACAAGAGGTTCCCAGTACAACAATGGGATTGCGACATTCCTGACCTGCCTTGGTGTCTGTACACCGGGTAACAAAAACTGTAAAAATACAGGGTACCTGTGTCCACATCCTGAAACGAGCCCGATTTAGATGGAAGTCAAGTTTTTAGCAGGCCACGCCTATCCTCCCATCCTACTCAGAATTACAGGCCGCTGGGTGGAAGTTCTCGGTCACTATAAACCACAGCGCTTTTTATGGGTACATGGAGCTCCCTCAAGTCCAGTACAGTTTTATTGAATGCTTTACCACCTCCTCTATCTCTCTTTCAAAAAGAGCCCTGAGAAATGGTCTTGGGATCAAGAGCGCTCATGAAAAGTTTTTAGCGAATCGAGGATAGTGCCTGATCTGAACCAGAGTTGCATGTCATGGCAGTTGCTCACAAGTAAGTAAAAAAATTATTAAGTAATAAAAGGATGTGAAAATAAATTGTTGGGTTAGCCTGTCATTAAAATTCAAACCCCACTTAAGGAGCAGAAAAATGAAACAATGAAGATACTGGTCACTTTAGGGTGCATGGAACCTGGCAGAATTACAGGAAACACTCCAATTATTTGATCTTCTGGGCGGATAGTCAGTTAAACAGGGGAGCCTTGTTGAGAGTTCAGTGGATAGATGATTGTGACGAGAGCAATCTCGCCACATTGCATTGGAGAAGCCTGGTTGCTCGCCTGCTGCCTTTGGACTATGGCCCCATGTTAAAAGACTTTATTTTCCCCTGCAAAGACAAGAAAGCCGGGTCATTTGGTGCTTGCCCTGTTTGATCAGTGATGCCCCAGATAGCTATGCCATGGAGCCCATTCGTATAATGAAAGACTATGGGAAAGTCTTTGACTCCATGGCAATTGAACTGTATGTGTGTGCTCTGAGCGCCATTCAGTAATAATGTGCGCTTAGACCTGAGCTATCTGGGGATATGTTGCATGTCTGTATTTTATGTCATAAATGTAACCTTGTGTATTTTATTGTATTTTACTGTCTTTTTGCTGCCATGTGTTCAATGGAGTTTTGCCTCTGTCTTTGGAGATAATTGGATTACTTCTAATTATCTCCAGGATAGAAGACTCTGTGGAACTGGTTTTGGGCAGAAAAGCCATGCTTCCTGTGGTCACAAAGGACTACGATCTATCTTTTGAACCACTGGACCAATTTGTATGATTTTGACGTATGTTTGTATTTGGAGTATGCTGATTCTGAAAATGTTTTATGTGAATGTGATGCATACTTTTCAAGTTATGAATAATGTGGAAAAATTTATTTCTCTGCTTGTTATAATTACATTACCCATTGTGTAAGGTAATTGAATCACATGCAGAGGGGAGGAATTTGTGTGGGAGTGTCTGAGTGTATTGTATGTGTTTATTGGTTGTGTTCCAAAACCCTGTGGGTGGTACTAATGTGTAAGAATGTGTACATAAGGACAATAAACCCACAGCTCTGTCTGTTCACTGCTTGACCCTCGACACGGAGCTTTGTCTCGTTCTTGGGGAGATTTATTGTATGCTGTTCCAGTTCGACTGCTAGGAGTGTAAACCTATTCGAATGGTTTTTCCTATTCGGCTGTTTACAGCATTCGTATGGTTTCCTGTTCGGCGGATTGGTGTTCTGCAGTAGCTGTGCCTGCGTCTCTGATTTTAACCCCTTGTGTGCAAAACGGTCCGTTACAATGATGATATACTTACCCTGCACTCTTGCACCACTTGTTGGATGAATGGGGTTCTCCTGGTCCTGACAGAATTGAATCACATTTGTTAGCCTCAAAAAACTGTACAATTGATAATTCTTTTTAAAAGTGCCTTTGTAGCCTTTCTTGGAGTTCCTGTTGCTCCTAAAAACTACTGTGAAGGGCGCTGGACATGGAGGCACAATTTGGAAGGGAAAAAGTAAATATAGCTCTTTTGAGGGAGGTGGTGGCTGGGGAGCCATGTACTAGTATAGATACATGGTAGTATAGATATAGTATAGATATTTAATAAAAGAAAACAGGGTGACATCTTAACGTGTTCGATGTGCCACAACCCTTGGCCAGTGGGTGGGGGCTATTAAATGTATACATGGGTGGCAGGTGAGGGATATAAAAATAGAAATAGGGGAATTTACCAGTGTCCTGCACCGCAGCCTTCCCCCATTAGCAGCAGGTGAGGGCTATAGAATAGTAAAATGTGGCTGCGTATCAATTTTATTTTGTTTTTAAATTTAGTTTTCACCAGGGCATCATTTTTATTCTTGGGTAAATTAAATGCCTTCTTGCCATCCTCTACAAATGGATTGGTCTGTGAATCCTGCCTTTGCTGTGCCCGCTGTGTAGAGGTGTTCTCCACCAGCCCCAACTATGTTCCACTACGCACTAAATCTTCTCCTCTTGTGTATCTACCATTTGAGATATAAATATGTGTGAATGAAAGCATAGCTAAGGAAAGAGATAATTTAAAACCAAAAAGATTATTAAAAATAAAAATGTAAAAGAAGTCAATTTTAAACTAGAATCTAACGATTTGCACACTCACCATGTATCATTTGCAGATTATGTATTTCAGAGTATCCAAGCAATTAATCTAGGGCTACTTATTAACTGTATGTTTTTTCAAGATAAACAAGTAATCATTCCCCAAAGCCACTTTTCATATTACTGGAAATATTAAAGAAGCTTTCTAACCGTTGGCTGCAGCAAAAAAGGTGATAGAAAGTCATACATTGATTTATTGCATATCCTGAGTTGCTATGGCATTTTACCTATAGATAGTAGGATTCTGACTCTGATTGGTTGTTTAGAATGAACTCTAAGATCCGCAGTGAATGTAATGGAGCATTGAGACAAAGGAATCAAGCATACACACAGCTAGACTGCAGGTGGAATTTCTTTTATTAGATGAAAATCTTATTTGCTCTCTTAAAATATGTATTAGGTTAAGTAGGATAACCAATTTAATTTATTTATCTTATACTTAAATTTCATGTAGGCTTTTTCCCTTGGTTGCTAATGAATAGAAAAAGAATCTTTTGAGGTGGGTAAATGACAACTTCAATGGTCCTTAACCAAAGGCTGCTGGAGAGATCAAAGCCTAAGCAGAAAGCCAGAGAATGACCATGGCATATTGGCTCTATACAGTAGTCTGCATTTCCAAGAGGTCTTGGGATGGGATCTACTACTCCATCAGCAATAGCACTGAGAGTAGTCAGACTTGTTATTCAGGGCACAAAACAAGCCTTCATAAAAACAAAATGTAGCCTATATCAAAATATATTTAAAAATATGATTCCGCTGGTAAAGTGGGAAGAGAGGAAAAAACTATTTTGTGACTTAGCACTTTGTCAAATCATGTTTTAGAAAAGCAACATTTTATTTATTGTTTATATATGGAGACTCACTTGCTTGATACTACCACTGTTATTTAGTAGCAGTGCTAGGTCGTTAGTAAAAATAAATAAATAAATAAAAAATAAATATATAGAAATATCACTATTATTTATCTAGTTTTGCCATTGATTTGCCAGCGACTGCTTTTCTGCAAACTTTATTATCTTTCACACAAGCCAGTTATAAGCACACTCTCAGAAGGGCTCCTGGGAACTTTAGTCACCACACAGTGTTTTTAGAGACTTCCTTACCTTAACCCATGCAAGGGACACCTACGATACTTGCGTTACTCATCACCCCAGCTAGATGTGTTGTATTAACTTTTATTAATTTCTATTTCATCTGTTTTATATTTTTTTTATTAAAAATGCAATTTCTCAACTCCAATTCTTCTAACTACTGTCCCATATTGCTACTCCCCTTCACTTCAAGCTTCTTAAGCAGCTTGTGTTTACTCATCTAAGTCACTTTCTCAATACTAACAACCTACCTGGCCCTCTGCAATCTGGCTTCTGCTCCCTCCACTCTAAAACTGAAACTACCATTACCAAAGTAAATAATTGACTGTATGCAGAACTGAATGCCAGACTCTGACTCGACACAGCAAAACATACTAAAAATGCACTTACTTTAGTACTGTACAACATTTCTTTTGGCAGCAACAACTCCGATACACTGTAGGCCATCAGGGGGTGCCTTGATTACCCTTAGAGAGCAAACTGACCTGACTGCCAAAAACATGGTAAACCAAGAAAAGCCCTGACTACCCCCGTGGCTTCAGCATAGGAAGTAAAAAAATTGAGTTAGCCTCTCATCAAAATTCCAACCCCACTTAATGAGCAGTAAAATGAGACAATGAAGATATTGGTCATTGCTAGGAACCTACTGGCTTGGCCTCATCAACTTCATTAGGTACCTTAAAAGGTCTGCAATGACAATCCAAGCTTCAGTGCTTAATTGCGTTGCTTTCGAGTATGGTTTAAAGTCCATAGCATCCACCCACGGCATGCACAGGATAAATTTATCTAGGTAGCTGTCTTCCACAATTTCAAAGATGTAAAGAAAGGATGAAAGAAAAAAGAATTAACTATAAAAAATAAAATTATGTTCTACAAGTATTCGAATGGAAAAACTGAAAAAAATAAATAAAAAACAAACATAAAATGTCATACCCTACTGGGTTAAAAACTATATTAGTCAATGCTATATTAATTAAGATGTACCCATTACAGGATTTTGTGCACGCAAAAATACACACTCTTAACATAATTACTTAATATAGCTGTGCAGATATAGCTTATATTTGCCAGCTGCTCATTTCTGTCTCATTATCCATCTTTCAAATAAACAGGCCATATTGACTTTGCTGCGGGAGGGATTAACGATTAACTGAGTGGCAAGCCGATATCACCCCTGTACTAGTCCCTGATTAGTCAGTTTGTTCTTGTGCTTGGCTAGGGCACTGAAACCCCAGGGGTGGAAATATTTTCCTGTCCTTCAATGCTGCTTATCTGTTACGTTATATTTCCAAACCATCAGGCAGCGAAACTGCAGACAGATCACTGCCAGCAATAACAGCACATAAAATGGCTTATTGATTTTAGATCACAGCTTTCATCATTCTTAGACATTCTGTTTTTCCGGCTTTGATTCTTTTCTCTCTAAAAATCTCTACTTTGTACATTAACCCTAAATTGCTAGAGGTACATCACTTGAAATCATCTTATAAGGATCAGCTATTGATTGGTGCTAAACATCAACGGTCAGTACCTAATTAATATAAGTTAGTTTAAACTGGAAATCATTTTACCTGTTCTTGTTTTTCCTATTTGCACATGCAACTCACCTCACTGTGAATCAAATATAAAAAAGAAAAGTCTATTACGTTGGAATATAAAAATGTGCATTACACTGGAATAGGAAAAGCTTAAATAATTAATCAACAGTTTGGAATAACTTCACTGCCTGTTGTATGCTTATCCAGTATAAAATGAATTGTGGTAAAGCAAAGCTGTACTGAAGGCTATACTCACTATAATGTTAGTGTGCATCAGGGCCGCCATCAGAAATTGTGGGGCCCCTAACACAGCTCAAGGTCTTGGCCCCCGGGTACCCACCTCCAAGCCCTGCCTCCAAATCCCGCCCACAGGAATACACAGACACACACACAGAAAGATACACACATACTAACAGACACAAATACTGAAACAGACATACACACATATATACACAGATACAGATACGCACACATACTGACATACACACACACACATACATACAGACTGACAGACATACATACAAACTGACATACATACACGTAAATACATACACATACATACTGATATACATATATACACACACAGATAGATATATACATACACAGATACATACAGACATACAGACATACTGACATATACACACACACAGACATACATGCATACTGACACATACTGATAGATATGTAGATACACACACACACACACAGACATACATACATACAGACATATATATATATATATATATACTGACATACACACACACATACAGATAGACACATACAGACATACTGACAGCGCAGACCGGGCCACTAAAGATTATAGGGTCCATCGGGTGGCCCTAAATGCTTGGGCCACCTGATGGGCCCCGGTGCAGATGCACCTGCGGCAGTTTTGCCGCTCCACGTGGGGCCCGGGCCGCCATTATAGTTGTCACCCCCTGATGGTGGCCATGGTGTGCATCTTAAAGAAACACTGTAAGAAGCATAGCCACGACATCATAATGTAGTGGTTATTTTCTGAGTAACGGTAGTGTTTACATTGCTGCCTAATGCCACTAATAGTCTTTGCAGGACCAAAATGTGGTGCCTTTATGCTCTTTGTGGAGACGCCAATCAGCGGCAGAACTATGATGCCACTGCACCGCAGGACCTGGTCATATGCGGCAGCCTTTTAACAGTGCTATACCTGTAATCTTGAAAATGCTGAGAGGAAGTGACAAAGACGCCCGGGGAGGAAGGCAGAGAGGAGGTGCGTGAGTAGGAGAACCTCTGACTCCCAACAGCTTCAGTCAGCCGACCGGACCCAAGGGAAGCCACCCTCCCGCCTGCACACAAAAGGTAGGAAACAGGTGGGTATTTTGAAATGTGTGCATTTTTGCATGCATGTCTGTATGTGTGTCTGTGTATTTATCTGTGTGTCTGGGTATCTGTCTGTGTATCTATCTGTTTATCTGTATATGTGTCTGTGTGTGTTTCTGTGTATCTATTTGTTTATCTGTATGTGTACCTGTGAGTCTGTCTGTGTGTCTATCTGTATGCTTGTATGTGTGTCAATGTGTACTCCTGTGTATCTGTGTGTGTCTGTTTATCTTTATGTCTGTACCTGCGAATCTGTATATGTGTCAGTGCTTATAACTACATGTGTGTCTGTGTATTGGATGTGTCAATGAGTAGGTGTTTTAGTGTTAGTGCGTGTGTGTCGCAGTGAATATGTATACGTGTATACATTTCAACATTCAAACTCCTACATGACACAAATACACCCCTGCATTCAAACATCAGCTCTACATACAGGCACACCCCTATGTTTAAAGGCAAAAACTACACACGTAAATTATTGCTTTCAAATGGCAACAGTACATAAACACACACCACACTACACACAAATACACCCCTACATTCACACACACATACTCCATACAGAAACATACAGACATTCAAAAATACAAATACCGCTTACTGCTAAATACAACCCTGCAAGGATGGTCAAATGGTAGATCCTTAGCTGACAAAGCATTGTAGCAGTTGAACGTCAGATGGGGATCAACGTTTTTTCATGCTTGTGATATAATAAAATTCTGCTCCAAGACCCTCTCTACTTTAGTTCCACCACAGCACCAAATGCTCCTCATAGAGATGCAAATCAGCATTTCTATGAGCGAATGCTGATTTATGCAGTGCTGCAGTAGCAGTGCATGCACATTACCCCCTCAAAGGTTCTCTATGGGGTTGTCTGAGTTTATCAGTAATGATTATTTTAGGCAGGGGAGGAGTGGTGGCCATGGCAAACCAGGTGTGCCAGGGAAATTAAAGTAAGCAAATCACTTTATTTTAAAATTGGGGGAGGGAGAGGGTGGTGGCTTAAAGGAATCCTAAAGTAAAGTGCCAGTAATGGAGCGACAGTTCCTACACTAGCATCAGCGAGGCAGTTACCATGGCAACCACAGAGTATACACTCTGGTTGCTATGTGTTGAGAGCAGAAGGACAACCAGTGAGGTCTCTTCTGCCCCCCCTTGTTAGTCAATTTTGACTTTTTATGCCTTTTAGACCTATTTTTAAATAAGGTTTTTCTCCCAATCTATACATTTGCTAGCACAATGTGTGGGTATACTTTAATACTTGTTAAAGTATAAGTTGCATCTGGCATGACAAATGCATTTTAATCACACACAGGAGGCTTCTGCAGGTTCTAGCAGGCAATTAACACAGCAGTAGATAAAAAAAAAAATCTAAATTAAATACACTGTGAAAATATGAAACCTAACAAATTTAAAGGAACAATCCAATGGATTTTTTAAAACGATTTAGTAGATATACCCCCAATGAAGTTAAAACATGCATACATTGTTTTATTGGTGTATATCTAAAAAGAGCTTGCAAAAGCTGCAGATCTCTTTTCTGCAGCCTTTGTAAGCTCTCCCTTCTAACCCTGCCCACACTTTTTGTGGCTGTCCAATCAAAGACTTCCCAATGCAGCTCAATGAGAAGTCTTTGCAAGGCATGCGTTCTGGGCAATTATTGCCTTTTGAGTTTAACTCCACTGATCTAACCAAACTGACTGAATAACCTTTAACCCTCTGGTCTACAAGTCAGAGAGAGAAATATTTTTTTGTGTGATTAAAATAAAAATACATGTCTGTACATTGACTGTGGTGGCAGTTCCCTTTAAACTTGTTCGTGTATAATTTATAATATTTATATATTTATAATGCATTTATCTGAATACATATGGAATAACATCTTTAATTTACTTTTAACCGCCAAATTGATTCTTCATCTACCACAAAGAATATACCTTTGGACAAAACAAGTCTGATTTAGGAGATGGTCTCATGTAAATTGGGGTATCCAATAAATATTTTAATTTTCATTCATATAGACGAAACAAACAGGACAAACTTTGTTTTTTTTTAATATACCTCTTCTCACACCTAAATTATAATTTGTTAATTATTCTGTGAATGAATGCATCACTTCAAACTCTTAACATTTGAGTAATCAAGTAATTAGTAGATATCCGAAAAATGCTGGAATTATTTAAAGAACTGAATTATGCTAGGCTGATATTTATTAATAGCATAGTTTTTTTATAACATGTAGCTTGTTTCGGGTACGGAAGTCTCATATTGCATACAAATTGGAAATGGGAAATATTATGGCAGGTGTCAAGAACTGAGGAAAGGAGACAAATTCCTCTCAGTACGTTGTTGACTTTTTAGATAGTATTAATGTTGATACAGTTTCGTACACTTAATTAATATACCTAGAACATAATAGTATAATTTGACAACATCAGGAAACAAATGAATAACACAATATCTGTATTTTCAGTCTGTTCAATATGGCGCAAATAACAATAAAAATTAGATACTTGCATCAAGTTCCAATTTAATAGTTACTATAAACTCTATTAAAGGGATTCTCCAGTGCCAGGAAAACAAACCCGTTTCCCTGGCACTAGAGAATCCTGGAGTGCCCCCTTCCCTCCCATCCCCCATCCCATGTCGCTGAAGGGGTTAAAACTTCTTCAGCTACTTACCTGAATCCAGTGCCAATGTCCCTCCCAGACTCCGCCCACGCTCCTCCCCCGCTGACGTCAGCCGGAGGGGGAGACCTAATGGGCATGCGCAGCAATGGCCGTGCGCGCATTAGCCCTCCCTATGGGGAAAATCTGACGCTGGAGGTCCGTGAGGCAGTTCCTGTAAGGCAGTTCCCGTGAGGACCTCCAGCGTCAGATAACAGACCAAAAGTCTGTTACGAATCCAGAAGCCCTCTAGTGGCTGTCTGTTATACAGCCACAGAGGGCATACTTAGAGCTGCAATGTAAACATTGCAGTTCTCTGGAACTACATTCTTTAACTTTGCAGCACTAGGTGCAAAAGGGTCACAGCACCCAGACCACTTCAATTAGCTGAAGTGGTCTGGGTGCCTACAATGTCCCTTTAACTAATCTGTAAGACAAAATTAAGCATACAGAACAGATGCAATGGCACCAACAGGCATATCAGCTCAGAAGCAGCAATCAACAAGTGTAAGGCTGATATAATTTATAAGGGCAAATTCTTGAAAACAAAGAGTGATTTTTCTTTCTTACATTGCCTTATGATTGGCAGGCTAAAACATAAATTAATATGCTCAGAGGTACAGCTAGATATCTACTTTTTTATCTAGAGAAACTCCAGCACCAACAATGTAGAATTATGCCATAAGATATGGTGTGTGTTACCCATTTTATTAAGAGTCTATTGGTTTGCACTTATATTGACTGCTGTGATAAAAACCATTCAATTATTGTATCCATTAGGATTCCATCAAATTAGTCCTTTAAAAAGTAGAGCATCATTTCAAAGAGCATGTTATAATACTAATACAATTTATAGCCACTGGGGTAGGGTTTGATGGGCAACTTTGAGTTAAGTGTCAGTTTTAAGTTTGGGAAATTTAGGGTGAGTGAAGGATTAGTAGAAGCTTTGCAGATTATGGTTACTGCTAGGGGACTTAAGGTAAAATGTGGATGTTATAGTCATGTTGAGAATTATCAGGGGGTATAAGCTCCTAAAAGTCTGTACCACTCTGGAGACTGTGGTTTGTATACCGTCTTAATTAGAATTGATGGAAATTGGTGTAACGTCATGTGGAGCTGTTGGGAATGAGTAAGTGCCTTCTGAATCTTATGGAAGGCATACTTTGAGCTTTATTTTTCATACAACATAGAGATTGTTTTTATTATTCTATAAAATTGTGTTAAAAATGGACAGAAATGTCTCCACCTTCATTTCCAACAACATTTCAATATACTAATGTATAATGTACCTGTATTATTAATGAGAAATACACCCGTTGAGTGCCTCTGGAGCTCAAAGGGTTGATCATATTGTGATTTTCTTTTCTCATATTTTTTACAGATCTTTAGGGAATAGAAGTCAAATAAAGTTTTTATTTTGATGAGTTAAAGGGAAAATATGATTACATCTGTCTACCTCCTCTACCATCAATCAGTTCCAATCAATCTAATAGCTTTTGTTGTTAATGCTGGAAGGGCAGATGCATTTGAGGGGAACTGTCACTTCTCTGTTATTTACAGAATTGAATAAAACAATTAAAATCACTTATAACTTGAGTTAACCTTTTTTTCATGTGATGCTTAGTTTTCTTTTAAATTTATATCAGATCTAGAAAATTATATCAGGATCCAATTCAGTCTGGGCACAGTTAGGGCACATGCTGCAAATGAGGAGGAAGAATACAAACTTTATTTCTCCTCTTCTCTGTGTGCTTTCTCTATAGTGACTGGCAGGAGCTAAGGACAGAGCTATAACAATGCTCGACAGTGAGTTAAAGGACCACTTTAGTGCCAGGAAAACCTACTCGTTTTCCTGGCACTATAGGGTCTCTAGGTCCCCCCCACCCTCAGGGCCCCCTTCCCGCCAGGCTCTAGGGGGTGAAAGGGGTTAAATCTTACCTGTTTTCCCCCGCCAGGCTACCTTGATGCGGGGAACTCTCCTCCTCCTTTTCGCCTTCATAGGCTGAATGCGCATGTATGGCAAGAGCCGCACGCGCATTCAGCCAGTCCATAGGAAAGCATTCTCAATGCTTTCCTATGGACGCTGGCGTCTTCTCACTGTGAAATTCACAGTGAGAAGCGTGGAAGCACCTCTAGCGGCTGTCAATGAGACAGCCACTAGTTGCTGGATTAACCCATAGGTAAACATAGCAGTTTCTGTGAAACTGCTATGTTTACAGCAGAAAGGTTTAATCCTAGATGGACCTGGCACCCAGACAATTTCATTAAGCTGAAGTTGTCTGGGTGCCTATAGTGGTCCTTTAAGATGGAAGAGCAGGACAGAGAGATGTGGATTTCTACGTTTAAATGTATTCTCAACACCTCACAAACGCATATTTGTTTAAATATAGGGGTAAGCAAAAATAATATAAAAAATACTGGGGATCCTATCTCGCAATTTGGGAGGTATCTATGCCACTATACTGAGACTATGAACATGTTGCTGCCAATGCTGAGGTGTCTTCTGACACATATTTTACTGAATGTACAAATGTTATCTAATGTACCTTGTTATTACCTGACTTTATTGATCTGCTGTAACTTCTTACCTTAACAAACAAAAATGGAAAAATCGACATAAATAAAGAATATAATTAAAAAAAAAAAAAAAATTGGAGAGTGACAATTCCTCTTTGGTCTAACTTCTTTTCTTACATACAACATATCCTGTACGAGAGCCCAGCTTTAATGGTAGATTGTGCATCTTATAGCAAAGCACAGCACCGGAGATTGAACAGTTACATTTAAACAGTGCCAAAAATAGTTCAATGCAATGTAATTTAAAAAAAAATATATATATATTTTTCTAATTCTTTTTTGCATACTATAATGCTAACTCTATATGTTGCACATGTATCTAATATGGCATTTACAAATAAATGTGTAAATGTGGCTATTTGAAGCAAGGGATCATATGAAGTGTGTAAGAATGGGCAATTATGACAATTTGGTTTAAAACTTGCTGTGTGGGATAGCTAAGACTTTCCAATTAAATTAAAATGACAAATTACAATGACAAATTACAATGTTTTGACAATCTTTTTTCCAGTCAGTTTTCTAATGTTTTGGCTTAAAAGAGTGGTATGACAATAAGGATCATAAGACATGAGAAAATGCAATATCAATTCACAGTAGTTAATGAAATATGACTTATAAATCTGTGGACAAACTAAAACTTCCATCTTGCCAAAACTGTGGGTTAAAAGTCCACTAGCTGCACACCTATTATCAATAGTATCTGTAAATACAGAAAAGCAAGTGGGAGAAACAAGTAAAATGACCAAATTATATATATATATTATATTTATATATTTTATTTATTTAATCATTCATTTTCCCACCCTTTACAGTAATATTGGTTTGACAAAAAAAAAGGTTTAGAGATCAAAAGGTATCAATTATAGGTCTTCCCTCCTTGCAATATGACCTACTTTATATGGTTTTTTTGAAAAAAAAGTCTTCATGCAATAGCTGTAATACATATTACAAATAACAAAACAATGGAAACTATGCATATGCATTTAATTACGGGGAAAAAAATTCTTGTAAAAAACGTACATTTTAGTAAAGCAGAATTTGTAATTCAAAAATAAAAAAATAAAAAAAATTGAATTGAGTTCAATTCATGGCATATAGTTCTTTTTTTAGAACTGCATGGTATTTTCTTTATTGTATTTGGTTCATGAGAGAAATTATAGAAATAAAATTGGAAACTGTTCTCCCTACAAACCCATGTAACGGAACTGCTTGGGCATTGTGTATCATTGCTACACCCTCCAAGTACAAATGTGATGATAAATTAGCCGCACAATGGAACTGTGGCTTGGTGTAGGTCACAGAAAGATTTGATTTATATTTTTAAGGGAATTCCATTTTCAGAGTTATTGCTCGCCTTGAGACACATTGTCCCGTGTTCCTGACCTCCTCCTTTCTATCAAAATGAACTGGTTAATATTGGTGAGTAAATATAAATAATATGTGGGATTAATAAAGGCACTGGGTTGATTGTATTTCATCCTACTGGCATATGTATTGTATGACTACCAGTCAAATCTCACGTAGACTCGTTCTACAGAATTACCACATCTGGGATCAAAGGAACTGCTAACACAGTAATTACCTCTGTAAGCGAAGTTTGTTTTGTTTCATGATTTATTGATAGTGCTAGGGACAGATGCTGACTCACAATCATCTGCTGGAGAAAAATAATATATGATGATAGATCCTGAGAGTTTGTTCTTACATGCTGAAGTCAAAATAGCTCATGTCAGCAGTACAGTATTAAAGATGCAATGAACATTTTCACATTGTCCTCCACTTACCAGAAAATTAAAACTGTAATATATCTCTATATGTATCTACATTATTTCCCTGGGAATAAAAGCTCAAGAATTATTATTACTTATGGTGCTATTTCTTTAGATGACCACTATAGTGCCAGGAAAACATACTCGTTTTCCTGGCACTATAGTGCCCTGAGGGTGCCCCCTCCCGCCGGGCTCTAGGGGGTGGAAGGGGTTAAACTTACCTCTTTCTCCAGCGCCTGGTGGGGGACTCTCCTCCTCCTCCTCTCCTCCTCCTCGGCTGAATGTGCATGCGCGACAGGAGCCGCGCGCGCATTCAGCCAGTCCATAGGACAATGCTTTCCTATGGACGCTGGCGTCTTCTCACTGTGAAATTCACAGTGAGAAGCGCGGAAGCGCCTCTAGCGGCTGTCAATGAGACAACCACTAGAGGCTGGATTAACCCTATTATAAACATAGCAATTTCTCTGTAACTGCTATGTTTATAGAAAAAAAGGATTAAACCTAGCTGGACCTGGCACCCAGACCACTTCATTAAGCTGAAGTGGTCTGGGTGCCTATAGTGGTCCTTTAAGTGGGAACAAAATTATTCTCCTTTGCATCAGCTCTCTGGATGTCGATTACTTAGTTTGAAATAGCTAGAATTGTATGAAGCACACAAATTCAAAAATGTTTTACAATTAACTATTTGGTTATTCCTTTTTCTTTCTACTTGGCAAGATAACCTCTATATTTATCAATAGGCAATTAAGATATGATATAAAGTTTTGTACTGTGGAATCCATAGAATTTGGCCAGACTCTTTCACTGTTGATGAACTCATTGTCTTGCTGCGATATGTAGGGATGGTGGAAACATTTACAAATTTACAAAATTCTTAGATATCTCTGGTGCATATATTTAGATATTAAGCAAGTCTATGACTATGTATATAGAATTTGTTTTATAGATAATAAATATACAAAAAAAATTACAAAACAAAAAAGTACAAAATGGAACAAATATTACTGTACTTCAGTTAAAAAAAACAACAAAACTATAAATGAAAGCAACTAACAACTAAAAACCAAATCTAAATGATATTTTAGCATAAATAAATATTACTGCCATCAATAAAATGAAAATTTATACATTCTTCCATTCGTGGAGGGGTTTATGTAGACACAAATTCACATCCACAAAAAAACCCTTTAATTTCTATTTGGTTTAATTGCTTTTGAATGTTACATTTTTATTTGAAAAAATTCTTCAGGTCATATGTGAAAACTTGATTACTAAAGACATGGAAAAAAGACCTAATAAATATTATGCTAATTTAACTGAAATGTGAATACAATAAAATACAATTCAATTATATTATACAAACCATTGTCTTGAAATCTGTTTATAAACAGGATTATACAAAAGACGCAAGGTCACACATTTAGACTGGAAGAAAGGAGATTTAGTCTAAGGCAAATGAAAGGATTTTATACAGTAAGCACAATAAGAATGGGAAGTTCTTTGCCTGAAGAGGTTATTTTTTTTTATCAGAGTCTTTAGAGATGTTTAAATAGCAATTACATAAATACTTGCAAAAATGTAATATAAAAAGATAGAATTTTTAATTTGTGTGGTAAAATCTTCTTGATCAACGGAGATATCTGACTGTCATTCTGGGCTCAAAAAGGATTTTTTCCCTAATTTGTTGCAAAATTGGATGAGCTTCAGACTGGAGGTTTTGCCTTCTTTTCGATCAACAGCAAAAATAAATGTGAAAAGGCTGAACTTGATGGACGCATGTCTCTTTTCAGCGACGTAACAATGTAATCATTTAACCAACAGAAAATATTCATGGCATCAATCTTGTCTAGAGAGAACAGTTTAACACAGAAACTACTAAACAAATTAACTACACCCACAGGGTATTCAAAATTAATTATTTTATTACCCTTTATAAAAACAAATATTGTGACAATAACAAAAAAAGCTGTATATATTATCAAAAATGTAACAATTTCAACATCCATTTTCCCCCCTGGAAATCCAAGCGTAGAGTGAATATTTAAATGTTGATTACTAGAGCCCAATGCTCTACTAATTGGCATGCAGCAAAGTTGCTTAAAAAATGCAGTTTACTTTTTGGCATAACTTTGATATGACACCAGTTTCTAAAAGGTCCTGACAGGAGTGTAAGCACTCCCTAGGAAACAATAGAAAGCACAAAATAATTTGCACAATGCCTGCTCTCCCTTGGGGAACTGAAAGGGAAACTAAACCTATTAAATTAGTGTGCTGGGGTCTGTGAGACCGTTTCATAAAATAATCATTATTTTATCAATAGATTTTAAATAAAATATATTTTAAAGTACATGACAGGATCCTTCAGCCATATACATTCACCTAGTGTCAGGCAGTGTTTGAAAACAGACAGGTAGTGTCTGTGGGCTTCCTTGCTTGTGTACACAGAGATAATCAAGGAGCACTACAGTCCTGACAATCAGTCCTGCTACTTCATGGTTGTTTTGCTCAAAGAAGCTGAAGTCAAGATCCAAAGCACTTACCATACAAAAACTTCTCATTGAGCTGCATTAGGAAGTTTGTGATTGGACAGCCACATGAAGTCTGGGTGGGGTTAGAAGGGGAGGTCTTGCAAAGGCTGCAGACAAGAGATTTGCAGCTTTTGCAAGCTGTTTTTAGATATAACTCTAATGAAAAAATGCACTAATAAATGCATGCATATTTTCTTTTGGGGTAACTCTACTAAACAGTGATGCAGTTTTGTATTTGAGCAGTCTTTTGTTCCTTTCATCCATTTAGGCACTTTTGTTTCTCTCTTTACTATTGTTAATTAAAATAGTTATGCTATTTTTCTGCCCAATAGCCTCTACTTTTTTAATGCAAAATGTTCTTTTCCTTTATGAGTTCTAGCTTCCTTCTAGGCATGATAGGAATTCTCATTCATCCATTACCATCAGTAACGACTCATTTTGAAAATGTTCATAATCAGCATGTCAACATATTTTCACTTGTGCCTCCTAAAATTTAAAAATTTTCTCTCTTTCCTTTTTGCTTTAGTACTTCAAGGGATAATACACAATATGACAGATTGTTGTGTTTGTTTACATGTTACTGTATTGTCATAATTAATTCTGTAAATGTTTCTGCACATCTGTACCACTAGATGTGAAATGACTCGAAAATGTAGAGGGAGATGGTTTTTAAAGACTTAATATGCAAAGACCATCACGATCATATACATCTATTATTAGGTAAAAAGGATTTAGTGTTTTTAAAGTATGTTATTGTAAGAATTGCTTTTATAATGTCTGATCGGATAAAATCATGTAATCAATACCATTCTGAGTTAACCCTCCATTTTGATTTTTACTGCTCATTATTGCTTAAAAATATTATGCATATAAAATTAAATATTAACAGATGTTTTTTTTTTTTTTTTATAAAATATAAATACTTTAAGGAATAAGGAACTTACCAAAAGGCAACTCTTAATGAAGTGGTCTGGGTGCCAGGTCCCTCTAGGATTAACCCTTTCTGCTGTAAACATAGCAGTTTCACTGAAACTGCTATGTTTACAAATGGGTTAATCAAGCCTCTAGTGGCTGTCTCATTGACAGACGTAAGATGCGCTTCCGCGCTTCTCACTGTGATTTTCACAGTGAGAAGACGCTGCCGTCCATAGGAAAGCATTGAGAATGCTTTCCTATGGACTGGCTGAATGCGCGTGTGCATTCAGCCGATGACAGCAGAAGAAGGAGGAGATTCCCCAGCACCGAGGGAGCCAGGCGCTGGAAAAAAGTAAGGGATTAACCCCTTCCTCCCTCTAGAGCCCGGCGGGAGGGGGACCCTGAGGGTTGGGGCACCCTCAGGGTACTATAGTGCTGATTTTTGCTAGGTCCTAATTTATGCAATGAACTATAAACAGATAATGTCTTGAGACTCTAAATTGTCATTAATGGTAAATTTTCAGGCAGGACAAAAGTGGTAAGTGGTGTCCATCAGGGTTCTGTTTTAGGACCGCTTCTTTTTAACATATTTATAAATGATCTTGAAATGGGCATTGAAAGCCATATTTCGGTGTTTGCAGATGACACAAAACTCTGTAAAGTAATAAAATGTGAGCAGGATATTGCTTTGCTGCAGAGGGATTTGGATAGATTGGGGGATTAGGCATTAAAATGGCCGATGAAATTTAACATAGAGAAATGCAAAGTTATGCACTTCGGGGTCAAGAATGCACAAGCAACTTACACCCTAAATGGTAGTGAATTAGGGATAACCACACACGAGAAGGATTCGGGAATTGTTACAGACAACAAATTAGGCAGCAATATGCAATGTCAATCTGCAGTTGCTAAGGCCAGTAAGATTTTGTCATGTATAAATAGGGGCATAAATTCTTGGGATGAAAATATATTTGTGCCTCTTTATAAATTGCTGGTAAGACCACACCTTGAATATGCTGTCCAATTTTGGGCACCTGTTTTAAAGAAGGATATCATGGCACTAGAAAAAGTGCAGAGACGAGCTACAAAATTGACAAAAGGAATGGAGCATTTTAGTTACAAAGAAAGGTTAAAAAATTGAAATCTCTTTAGTTTGGAAAAACGATGCCTCAGAGGGGATATGATAATATTACACAAATATATTTGGGGCCAGTACAAACCATTATCTGGAAATCTATTCATAAACAGGGCTAGACATAGGACACGAGGTCACACATTTAGGCTGGAAGAAAGGAGATTTCATCTAAGGCAAAGAAAAGGTTTTTATTACAGTAAGAGTAATACGGATATGGAATTCTCTGCCTGAAGAGGTGGTTTTATCAGAGTCCATATGGATGTTTAAACTGAAATTGGATAAACACTTGCAAAAACATAACATACAGGGATATAATGTCTAATTAGTGGGGTAATAGCTGCTTGATCCAAGGAGACATCTGACTGCTATTTTGGGGTCAAGAAGGAATTTTTCCCTAGTTTGTTGCAAAATTGGAAGCGCTACAGACTAGGTTTTTTGCCTTCTTTTGGATCAACAGCAAAAACATTTGTGAGGAAGGCTGAATTTGATGGAAAAGTCTATTTTCAGCTATGTAACTATATAAGTAACCTTTGACAGCTGTTCAAGTTAATTGCTGATTCTGTGTTATATCATGATAAGATACCTATATAATCTCATGATTTATATTATTAAACTGAGAGTTCATTTTAAACCTCACATTGGTGTTGTGCCTAGGTCAATTCTCTGGGCCTGTAGATGTGGTGGGCTAACTGGAATTCCTAAAGTACGTGCTGCAGCCAAAGTATAGGCCCGGGGAAAGAAAATAGCCCTAGCACTGTCATATAATTTTCATGTAATAATATATATGCTTTTATTAATTGTGTCATTGTTGTTCGTCTGTATTCTCTGTCAGTGGCGGAGCTAATGTAGAAAGGGCAAGGTGCAAGAAATCTAGTACAAGAGTGAGAAAAGGGTAAAAAAGATAATACTTAGTCTCTCCAATACTAAGAGACCTGACACCTAGTGATGTACAAATAATTATAGTTAATGGTGATACATAAAGGAACAAAACATGCAGCAAAGTATTTATGGTGTAAGTGTGTAAGTGTACACAATGTAACAAAAAATATAATATCACTAGATTGCTGCAGAGTATCATCCTCATCAATAATAGGGGTTTCCCCACTTAGTTACAATTCCTTTCTTATAGACAGCTAAAAAAATTGGTGCAGCCATCATTCATTACAATCTTACAATCTACACATCCTCATTCAGTTTTAAGTCTCAATTTGATACAATCTCACAGAATAAAGTCCATAAGGAGAGACTCCCATATAGACAGGATCAAATAAAAAGACTGGAAAGAGAGGAGATATTAGATAGGGATCATAATCACTAAAGTCTAACTAGACAACACCTTATCCATTACATCCCCCTTTATAAATTCTTCTGTCCATTCTGTCCATGCTTATGGGATACCCCCAAGGGATCACTAAAGGTGTTGTCAAATACTGTACATAAATTGTGAAATGGATATGCTCTCTCTATCCCTGTCTTAAAATGGCTGTAGAAATGATACCACTAACATATACCAAATCAAAGCGTGTTCCACATAGTGATCATGTTGCTAAAATAATAAGACACACATTGTCTGCCTGACGTGCGTTTCCGTGCTCTTCTGGGGCCATCATGGACAGTCTGACCAGTCTGTGGCTATACAGCTCCATATTCAGCAAAATATGATGCACTGTCTGTTCTGACACATTTTCTATCATGTCCAGCATTCAAGTTTTTTTTTTTTAGCAATTTGAGCTACAATAACTCTTCTGTGTGATCGGACCACATGCATCAATGAGGCTTGGATGCCTATAGCCCTGATCCCAGTTCACCGGTTGTCCTTCCTTGCTCCACTATTGTTATGTACTAACCTCTGCATACTGGGAACACCCCACAAGACATGCCATTTTGGAGATGTTCCGGCCCACTGTCAAGCCATCGCTATTTGGCCCTTGTCAAAGACACTCAGATCTTTTTGCTTGCCCATTTTTCCTGCTTCTAGCACATAAAATTTAAGAACTGACTGCCTACTTGATGCTTCATATATTCCACCCCTTGACAGGTGCCATTGTAACTATATGATGTTACAATGCTATTCACTTATTCAATGTGATTCACTTCATCTGTCACTGTCAGTGGTTTTAATGTTATAGCTAATCAATGTATAATTACTTAAGTAGCACCCAGATGTTTACAACCTAAAGGGGCAATAGGCATTGAGACAAGGGGTAGAAGTGGAGAAAATCCAGTGGGTTCACAGGTTAGCTGTGACCACAACAGTTGGTTAACTAGTTAGAAAACAATCAGTAGTGATTTCACACATACGGTGAATTATGGTCTATTGTACCGATAGGCAACCTTTGGCACTCCAAGAGTTGAGGATTACAGGAGTGCTGAGGTGTGAAGGGGAAAATATTTTTGGGTAGAGTTGATAAACAACATAGCCATTTATATTAGAAAGGAAGGTTTAAAAAGGTATTAATAAGTATCAGAGAAAACAATATATACATTATATGGTCTATATAATTTAGACATGTGTATACATGTTTTTGGTAATATGTTCTATATCATAATAGGTGGCATCTGATTAGTTCATGGCATGACATTAGAGAACCTTCAATCAAGAAAATCTCATAAAAAATAATATTAGTATTTGGTACACCTCAGGGATTTTTAGATTCATAACATATGCAAGAAAAATATAGCTGATGATCCTCTTGAACATTTGCTTGCTTTGAACATTCATTTGCATGTGCGAATACTCTGATGACATTTGATCACGCAAATGAATGTCACTTTGCAAACTTTCACCCACCTCTAACAGAAATATACTATTTTCAGGAATTTCTAATGATGTATGCTAATATTTCTTACTTCTTTTACTGAGTAATTTGAAATATGCTCTGAAAGATATCAGTTTACATATATTTAAAAGTATAAGCTTGCACAGAGGAAGCTTTCTCATATTTTTTTTAGGTCTATTTGCAAAATTAGACAAACTATGCTAGAGTTTGAAACAGGAGAGGGCTTGCAACTTTTGGTGGGGGCAAGGACAAACAAAAAGTATTTTTTACATGAAACTTATGTATAACATTTTCCATGAAATAACCTAGTGCATGGTTTAGCAACCTTCGGCACTCCAGTTGTAGTGGACAACATCTCCCATAATGCTCTTACAGCAGTATTGCTGGTAAATTATCAAGGAAGATGTCTCCTATCCTTGATTTTAGTTAGTCAATCCAAGTCTGGAGAGCACTGAGATAAAGGGTCACCAGCTCAAGCACAAACGCAACATATCATTCCGGTTAGCTACAGAACTGTGCCAATGAACATCTCAAAACATCTCCAGTTACTTTTAATCAGCAAATACACTGAACAAAATTATAAATGCAAAAAGTTTGTTTTTACCCCCATTTTTTAAGAGCTAAACTCAAAGATCTAAGACTTTTTCAATGTACACAATCTGTCTAAATCTGTGTTAGTGAGCACTTCTCCTTTGCCAAGATAATCCATCCACCTTACAGGTGTGGTATATCAAGATTCTGATTAGACAACAAGATAATTGCACAGGTGTGCCTTTGGCTGGCCACAATAAAGGGACACTCTAAATGTGCAGTTTTACTTTATTGCAGAGGTCCAGGGGGGTGAGGGGGGTTCAAAAACCAGTCAGTATCTGGTGTGACCACCATTTGCCTCACGCAGTGCAACACATCTCCTTTGCATAGAGTTGATCAGGTTGTTGATTGTGGCCTGTGGAATGTTGGTCCACTCCTCTTCAATGGCTGTGAAAAGTTGCTGGAGATTGGCAGGACCTGGAACACGCTGTCATATACGCCGATCCAAAGCATCCCAAACATGCTCAATGGGTGTCTTGTCCAGTGAGTTTGCTGGCCATGCAAGAACTGGGATGTTTTCAGCTTGGGTGCAGATCCTTGCAACATGGGGCCATGCATTATCAAGCTGCAACAGGAAGTGATGGTCGTGGATGAATGGCACAACAATGGACCTCAGGATCTCATCACGGTATCTCTGTGCATTCAAAATGCCATCAATAAAATGCACCTGTGTTCGTTGTCCACCACCACCCTGGACCACTCGATCCACAACGTTGACATCAGCAAACCGCTTACCCTCAAGACGCCATGCATGCTGTCTGCCATCTGCCCTGTACAGTGAAAACCGGGATTCATGATGAAGAGAACACCTCTCCAAAGTGCCAGATGCCAAATGTGAGCATTTGCCCACTCAAGTCGGTTACAATGACGAAGTGCTGTCAGGTCGAGAATCTGATGAGGATGACGAGCATGCAGATGAGCTTCCCCGAGACGGTTTCTGACAGTTTGTGCAGAAATTCTTTTGTTATGCAAACCAATTGTTGCAGCAGCTGTCCGGGTGTCTGGTCTCAGACGATCTTGGAGGTGAAGATGCTGGATGTGGTGGTCCTGGGCTGGTGTGGTTACACGTGGTCTGCGTTTGTGAGGCCAGTTGGATGTACTGCCAAATTCTCTGAAACGCCTTAGGAGATGGCTTTTGGTAGAGAAATTAACATTCAGTTCATAGGCAACAGCTCTGGTGGACATTCCTGCAGTCAGCATGCCAGGTGCACGCTCCCTCAAAACTTGCTATATCTGTGGCATTGTGCTGTGTTATAAAACTGCACATTTTAGATTAGCCTTTTATGGTGGCCAGCCTAAGGCACACCTGTGCGATAATCATGCTGTCTGATCAGCATCTTGATATGCCACACCTGTGAGGTGAATAGATTATCTCGGCAAAGGAGAAGTGCTCACTAACACAGATTTAGACAGATTTGAGAAAAAAAATTGAGAGAAATAGGCCTCTTGTGTACATAGAAAAAGTCTTAGATCTTTGAGTTCAGCTCATGAAAACTGGGGGCAAAAACAAAAGTGTTGCGTTTATAATTTTGTTCAGTGTATATGGTTCTGTGAGTCTGCAGCCCCAAACCCCTCTATGCAAATGTACTGAAGGGCAATTGCACCTTCATTCCCCTTCTCATCCCTACCCAGGTCAGATATTAAGCTGTGGCATTGACAGGGGTTTGGCATCATAGAAAAATGTATATGCATATATAATATCTAGCTTATCTGATCTCTGTCTCAGTAGAACTGCATATACATTTGAATGTGTTTTAAATTTCAATATTATGTGTTAGAAATATTGTATTTTGTGCATTTTTTTAACATCCTCTAGGTATGTTAAATAGGTACAATAATGAGATAGATAGAAAACATCAGTAATTTCAGACTTTCTGTGCTCTGTCTATAGCATAAAAAAATTCAGCTCATGGTGAAAGGTTTCAAAATAAAAGATACTGATGCAAAAAACAGCTATTTGATTTTATGACCTTGAGGAAAATAAATTAAATATGTTCATGTGCTCAGGCATTTTTAAGAAAACATAATCCTGTTTCTAAGAACACACAAGATATTAAAGCTACAGTTAATACACTACAATACTAAATATACACTACACAACCCAAAATTATGCAGACACCTGATTGTTAAATATTGTATTTCAGAGTCAGAGATGATTTTGCTCTAACAGTTTCCACCCTTCTGAGAATGTCTTCCACTGAGATATTAAAACATTGCTTACTCACATCAGTTAACTACCCCCCAATGTCCACTAATCTCAATTACATACAACCCGGATCTCACGGAAGGCATCTGCCTGGCTTCCAGTCTTTGGACTGGCCCTATATACATTAATGGTGTGCTACTGACCGCCTGAAACCCATAGCTGGTTTATAATCAGAAAGCAACCCGATGGGAAAACAATTGTTCCCTTACTACCAAATTAAAACTTACTACCTGACTACACAGGGTAGGGCTCTCTTTCACAGGACTCTCGCACAGTTTGAATTGATCTGCTCCTCCAGGGAGCACATCTCTAACAGGATCTCGACATTATGTGATACGAGCAGGAGGAGACAGAAGGGTCGCTAGGTTCACAGCACAATGGAAGACTGTGATGACTCTCACGGATCAGGACTGGGAGAAGATATTTACCTTGATGTGGTGTTGCACATCGCCTCCCCATGGGGGATTGTACCATGGAGTCTGCTAAAAACCATAGGCTTGTGGGGAGTGCAAGGGCTGAGTGTTTTATTTTTCCTTTCTTTTCCTCTCTCCTTCTCCCTACCACTCTTTTCGCTACCTCTTAATGCCTTATCACCTTTTTTCTTTGCTCCTTACCCCACTCTTGCTTCATGCTTGTTTGAGCATATGACCTACGATGCACTGAACTTAGTTCACGGTGGGATGATTTTGCCTGATCAGCAAAGTCACTTTCCATTGGGGAAACAAACATCGCTCTGTGATTCCTTTGTGTGACAGATTTGTAAATTTTCTCACATCTCGCAATATGTTATATTGTGCTGTTGATCCTGTCTCATTTCTAGTACTCTGTAAAGTAAATTTCTCTGACAAAATTGTTTATAAAAAAGATTGCCAAAAAATAATAATCATGCATTGCTGTTAAAATTTGCTTCTTCCATCCAAGTACATTAATGAGGATAGGCAGAGATATTTATTATGTTGACTTTGCTTTTAGATCCGTTTAAACCAAAGATGTTAGATGGGATAGAGGTCATGTTGCTGTGTTGGCCTGGGGAGTTTGAAGAACTCTTGAAAACATATTTCATTGTTGACTTTACATGGCAGTTGAGTCCATTGTTATACTAAAGCAGGATAGGGCCTTCATCACATAATGTTTGTCACATTCTTAGATGGACAGAATTGTCTAAAACAGTAGACCCCCAACCAAGTCAACAGGGCACACCAGTAGTCCAGAATTTAGCCATTTCCAAATATGTTCCTCTGCAGATACTGACAAACCAGACCAATGGTGAGAGTTCAGGACTGGGATAGAAACCACTGGTTTAGAATATCATGTATTTGTTGAATGTCCCTTTTCTGAAACTAAGGTGATCTCACATAAATCATGAATGATAGCCCTAGATGGTATTCTATTGCACAAGATGGCCATTCTTTCTTCATCTGCCAAATGCAAAGCTGTCCATTGGCAGTGTTTTTTCTCTGAACTTACATGAACATTCTTTATTTTGAATGATTATTCTTAATATTGAATTTCAGATATAGTAATTATTATTCTTTGCAATATTCAATAAACTGAGAATTGTGAAAACTTGACAAGGCAATTGCAGATATTGTGCATACTGCAAGAATTGTGGATATTTGACTAAACATTGTAGACCAAAAGAGCCATTTTGTAAAATTGTGTGAGTCAGAAAATTGCTTGTTTTACTGAATATATCCATAGCTGGGGTGTTGCTAGCTGACTGTGTTGTAGAAGAGAAATGAACTTTTGTTCAGTAGATTCTACAGTGTGTTATCTACTTTTACTCTGTTTGCTCCCTGGATTTGGCAGGTCCTCCTTGGTTGGTGGCACTGGCTTCCAGTTACTAAAGGGGCGACAAGACGTATAGATAGAGAATATTGTGATTAACAATTCATAAATACCTATGTATCATTTAAACATCAGATTCATAGGACATGTTTCCAATGCTACAATTACGTTTTCCACATAGCTGAGACAGATTTGAGTTTTAATAAGATAGCAGAACCCCGTAAAATTTAATGTCTAGCATGGAAATTTATGTAGTATGGAAACAGCTGCTACTTGCCAATGGAAAATAACACTTAGCTCCAAACATTTTGTAGAAAAGACAACAACACATTTTATGTATTGTTTAAATAAATGTAAACAATAAAGCACATGTCCCCATCAATAAAAAGAAAACAAAAGGTGTTATGCAATAGTTAAAAAAATCTATAGTTACAAAAATATATTTTGTGAACTCTATGTCAATTATATGAATGATTCATATAACAACCTAGAAAGTTAAGGCAACAACTTAGACATGTAGGACCATCACAGAGATGTTACTTTATCCACTGCCGCTATATCATACTTTAGCCCTGCTACGGTCAATCCCTCATGAAATGTGCACTTTTATAGCCTTTTATAGCATCTAGTTGTGGTTGCTATGGTGATAACACATTTTTTAGCACTTTACATTCGAGTCTCTAAAAGGTGAATGCTAACAAGGGGACAGTATCTGTAGATAGGAGACTAGTAATAGGCCATAAAACAAAGCCTTGGAAGCTGAAAAAAACAGGTGGTATAACAACATGCTAATAATAAGATGAGGTTATACCTGATATATTAAAGGACCACTCTAGGCACCCAGACCACATCAGCTTAATGAAGTGGTCTGGGTGCCTGGTCCCTCTAGGATTAACCCTTTTTTTTAATAAACATAGCAGTTTCAGAGACCGGCTGAATGCGCGCAGCTCTTGCTGCGCGTGCGCATTCAGCCGAATGGGAGGAGAGGAGGAGGATCGGAGGAGGAGAGCTCCCTGCCCAGCGCGGGAAAAAGGTAAGTTTTAATCCCTTCCTCCCCCCAGAGCCAGGTGGGAGGGGGTCCCTGAGGGTGAGGGCACCCTCAGGGCACTATAGTGCCAGGAAAACGAGTATGTTTTCCTGGCACTATAGTGGTCCTTTAATGACAGCTTTGCAAACAAGCCCATAGATTGTAAAACATAACTCACTTATCTAGGGAATGCATTTACCACTTCAGAGAGAATTGTTAATACCACCCAGTCAACACTTAGAGAGGAAAATGTGTTGACTGGTGTGGTGTTAACAATTCTTGTCTGAAATTGTTAATACAATGTGGAAAACATTAATATCTAGAAATGAACGAACTGGTGAATGATATATCATTTTGTTTTCAGAGTGGTCTCCAGCAGAGCCTCCATTAAAAACAATAAAAGCATCTCCTTGTTAAACTGATTGACCCTAGGTCAAATGGGAAATTTCCCGAATTTGTCTCAGTGTTCAAGGAGGAAGATTGTGAAATGGTACGTACAATAACATTGTGAAACAAGTGGAAAATTGTATTTTGCAGGTAGAGCAAGAACAACATGGAAGTGTAGGTATAAAACTAGAAACTGAACGGTTTTAGCCTTCAACGTAAACTGTTTTATCTCATGTCATGGACTCATCATTCCCTTTCCGTATGGCATCTGTGGTGTTGAATGTGGTGGTCATTATAATGTTAATTCCACATGACCAAACACTGCAGCCGAACCAGCATTGATATACGATCAAATTGTCTTGAGACATGAAATCATGCTACAGAATGATGTGCAAAATTGTCGAAATGTGAAAATAAGGATGTAATTGTCTCCTATGCCTGTTTAGTTGTGATTGTAAATGAATACAGTTGCAGTATTTCTCTATGACTGGCTTGTACTCAGTGAACTGGGAATTGTAGTGGCCTGACAAGAGAATTGAAAATTTTAGGCAAGAATAGCTACGTTTGAAAAATAGTTGACTTTGAGTATTATTTTCGTTTTGGCTGTTTAATTGTAAATGTACAATTCCCTAGTCAATTTTTCACAAAATCAGTTAAGTAAATGAGGGTATCTGTAGCTTGGTGTATTGATGTCATAGTGTGTTGTACAAGAGACAGGTAATATAAGGGGAATTTTGTTTTAAAAGTTAATTGTGGCGAAACCGACCGCGCCACGTGTCCTTGGAGGGGGCTGCTTGCCCGCCTCTTGTCTTTGGACTATGGACCAGACTTTATGTGAATGTTTTAACCCAGATAGCTATGCCATGGAGCCCATTCGTGTAGTTAAAGACTTCGGCTCCATGGCAATTGAACTGTGTGAATAGGATCTGAGCGCTATTCAGTAGTTTTGTGCGCTCAGATCCCAGCTATCTGGGGATATGTGAAATGTCTGTGTCTTATGGGTAAAAGGTGCCTTTATGTATTTTAAAGTGTTTTGTGTCTTTTTGCAACCATGTGCTTAATGGAGTCTTGTGTCTATCCTGGGAGATAATTAAATTACTCTCCAGGATAGAAGACTCTGAAACTGGTTTGGGCCAGAAAGCCATGCTTCATTTAGTCACAAAGGACTTTCCCTTAACTTTTGAACCCCTGGTCTGATTTGTGCCATTTTTTAATATGTTGTTCCCCTGAATGGATTGATTATGAAAATGTATGTTTTATGTTTGTGACATGTATATTTTTAGAAGTTATAAATATTGTGTAAAAACTGTATTCCTCTGCCGGTGATAATGAGATTACCCATTGTGTTCAGTAATCATATCACATGCAGAGGGGAGGATTTTGTGTGGGAGTGTCTGGGTGTATTGTGCGGATTGATTGGTTGTTTTGTAACGCCCTGTGGGCTGTACTATGTTTGTGGATTGGGAATAAAAGAGACTGTATGTGACAGTACAGGGAGTTCCTGTTTTAACCCTCAAAGTGAAGTGTCGTCTCATTATTGGGGAAGGATTTATTGTATGCTGTTCCAGTTTGACTGCTAGGAGAGTAAACCTATTCGTATGGTTCCTATTCAACTGTCTACAGCATTCATATGCTTGAGAGGATTCATATGCTTCTCCGGTTCGGTGGTTGTGGTGTCTGCTGCAGTGCTTGGAGTCCTCAGGAAGTGCTAGGAGCATCCTTCAACGGAGGTACCCAGTCGGGGTGCCAGGCGATCCGTTACATTAATATTAACATAAAGTTGTCACAATCTAAGATGTTAGCATAATAACATCTCTCTGATACGCCATTGCCCAATTTGTAGAACATTGCATAGCCAACAATCTATCCAGTCTCATTTTGTGTATGCTCACAATCTGAGAGCATATCCATTCAATTACTTTTTCCAATAATAGGGAAAGAGCGGCGTAAGTAGCAATGCCTCTCATATGAGGCCATCTGCACAAACTCCACCACTATATGAAAGGATCCCTGGATCAGCAAATACCTATAACTTTAAATCATGAGGAGGGACAGTGATTTTATATATATATATATACATATATATATATATATACTACAGGATATGGCAGAAAATGTGATAAACCGTGCCCAATAAAAATAGAAATATAAACAAACAGTGTACACTGCACTTTTGTGTTTAAATAGATATATACATTTACATACACTTGAATGGAATCAACAGGTAGAGGTCTTCCTGAATATAATGTATATCCAAGGTTGGGTACAATCTCCTAAAATGGCAGTATTCTATTATTTGCCAAAAATTCATAAAAGTCTCGAATCTCCACCAGGTAGGCCTATTATTAGCGGGATTGGTTCCCTTACCACCAATATGTCTCAATACATAGATTTCTTTTTACAGAAATATATAATACAAGCTAAATCATACACTAAACATTCTACTCAGATAATTAGAGAAATTGAAAGCTTTGATTGCAAGAAACAATATTTATGGGTGACGGTTGACATCACCTCGTTTTATACTGTTATCGATCGTAAAAAGGGTATGAAAGCCATTCATGAGATTTTAAATAGAGTTGAGCGAACCCAAACTGAAAAGTTCGGGTTCGTACCGAACATTATGTTTTTTGGACCCCGGACCAGAAAACGGACATATCACTGTATGTTCGGGTTGGAGTTCGGAGTTCGGCAATTTAATGACGCATTTTGAAAGGCTGTAGGGCAGCCAATCAACAAGCGTTTGACTCGTGTGCCCTTAGAAGTCATCACAGCCATGCCTACTAATGGAATGGCTGTGATTGGCCAGAGCAGCAAGTGACCCAGCCTCTATAGAAGCTGGTCACTTAGTATTAGTAAATTATGCCCCTGATCGCTATACCGCGTGTCTATTAAACAGAGAGCAGCCTGTGTAAAAAAAAAAATTCCCCTTCCTGAGCCCCCACCCGCAACGCGTGAGTGGGGGGAACCAACCCGCCGCTCAGGGATTATGGATTATTTTTTTTGCGCTGATTTTTTATTTCCTTTTTTTAAGTGCGTTGGTTATTATGGATTTTTGGCCTTTTTTGGGGCTGAAAAAATAAGATTTTAGAAGAAAGAAGACATCAAATGGTAAGTTTATTTATTTTTTTTACAGGTATTTAGCTTATGGCCCCCCTTCATTATTTTTAGGATGAGGTGTTAGGTAGGCTTTTTTTTTTTTTGGGGGGTGTTGGGGAGGTTAAATTTTTATTTAGTGGTGGGGGTCAGGGGGGAGGACAATAGGTCCCCCCTTATTCTAACTTAGGGCCCCCACCCACTGCCCAGGGGTGGGGGCTGGGGGGGAGGACAATAGGTCCCCCCCTTATTCTAAATTTTGGGCCCCCATCCGCCACTCAGGGTGAGGGCCGGGGGACAGTAGGTACCCCCTGGGCCCCACTCCTGCGCCGCGGGTGGGGGCCCTACATAACAAAGAGGGGGGGACAGTAGGTCCACCCCCTCATTGTTATGTAGGGCCCCCACCCGCCGCATAGGGGTGGGGGCCGGGGGGAGGACAATAGGTCCCCCCCTTATTTTACTTATGGGCCCCCACCTGTCGTTCAGGGGTGGGGGCCAATAGGCTTTTTTGGGGGGGTTTACAGTGAGCAGCTACTGACTGCTCACTGTTTACTAGACACACCCCTACTCGCGGTATAGCGAGTAGGGGCTGAATTTAGTAATACTAAGTAATGTTTACTTAATATTAGTAAATGTGGCTGAAAGACCGGGGGAATTAGGGAGTTATCTACTAAGCTGCAGCTTATTTTATGTTATTTTATGTTATTTTAAGTGATTTCCGTATGCACATTTGTTTGCAGGGCACTTGTCCTACTCTTACCCCCATTTTACTTTCTTTTGCAGCCCTCTAGCCCTTTCCAGGACTTTTTAGAACCATTTTTGTGCCCAGAACTTCAGGTCCCCATTGACTTCAATGGGGTTCTGGTTCGGGGTCAAGTTCGATCCCGACCCTGGACTTTTTTTCGAAGTTCGGCCGAACCCGCCGGACCCGAACATCCAGGTGTCCGCTCAACTCTATTGGCGCTATATAAATAATAACATAATAATAATATTAATAAGAACATTTGGGAAAACAACCCAATCTTTGTGAACCTGGTGCTATGGAAAAGATATATCGACAATGTTTTAATTATCTGGGAGGGAGAAAGTGTTTTAGATGAATTTTTGGAATATATTAATTTTAACACCTATGGTCTCAAGTTTACTGTAGAAATCCAAGAAACTAAGATTAACTTTTGTAGATCTAACACTTTTTATAAAAGAAAGGAAAGTTCATAGCAAGACATATTTTAAACCCACGATGGGTATGGTTTTATAGAATTCTCTAGTTGCCATCACCAAAATTGGTTATGAAATATTCCTAAGGGGCAACATATGAGAATTTTCAGAAATTGCACAGGTGAGGAGGATTTTAAAGAACAAATACAGATTTTAAATAAGAAATTTAATAATAAAGCACATTTAATAGAGAAATCTATTAGAAAAAAATGGCCTATTTAATGCAGGATAAATATTTATATAATATTTTACCTCACAAACCAAAAGTGATTTATAAAAAAAAAAACTATCTGAAAAGTATCTTAGCCCCAGGTATTTTACCTGAGAAAGATAAATCTAAAGAAAATCCAAACTTTCTAGCAGAAAAACTAAAAGGATCTTTTAGATATGGGAGGTGTAGTACTTGTATGTTTCAAGCCAACAAAACCACGGAATTTCAAAGCTTTGTTACAAAAGAGGTTTTCAAAATCAAACATTTTATTAATTGTCAAAGCAAGTTTGTGGTTTATTTATTACAATGTAAGTGTGGTGTCCAATATGTAGGGCGCACCATTAGCAAATTACATATAAGGTTTTTAGAACATTTTAATGGTATTAATAAAAATAATTTAAAACATAGCATCCCCAGATCCTGCACTGCTTTCAAGGATTTTAGCTTCCACAATTTTATATGTATTGGGATAGATATTATCCCCCCCCCCATTGGAGAGGTGATGATACAGAAAAAAATGTTGGCCATGAGGGAAACAGAATGGATATACAGGTTGAAATCGTCTGTACCCTCAGGTCTGAATACAGATTTAGATATATTGGCTTTTTTTTTTTTAGAATAATGTCTATTGTATGTTTTTTAATTAATATTTATTATTTCTTCCTTCCAATCCCTTCTTTTTTTTATATAGGATTTCCATAGTGTATATATATTTTTAAATACTTTCAAAAAATGTCTAAATTGTACATTATGAATTATAAATATTTGAACCATTAGGAATTATAAATATCCGAATCATTACCATATTTTAAACCTCTGTTGGATTATCTGTTGTGATTAATTTTTATCAAAATTTTATTTTTTATTTCTTATTGTCAAATTTGTTTAATTTTTATTAATTTTAAGAAATAGTTCTCTTTTATACCCATATGATATTATCTGTGAAGATATACATTACATGATAATTAACAATATTCTTCTGAAGTACAAAATCTCCATAGAAATATTATTACTGTCTGATCTATTTATATAATCTTATGTCATGTAGAATGCCTCTACTGGTTTATAATTATTGTATGTTATTGGAATATTTGGGTTTAATATATATGAATAGACCATTTTACACAAACTTTTCAGTTATATATATTTGATCCATTCTATTTTTTACTGTTTTTATCTAAATTTTTTGATAATATATATTTCCTTTTTTGATATAAACACATGAAGTCCTATTCATATATTTATTATGAAGTTATCATTTTTGTTAGCGATATAAATATAGGCACTTATGTAAACCCAAACCAAAGACTCTGAACTGCGTGAAGTCCGCAAATACAGACATGTGGATGTGCAAAGTAGCAATAAAGTTAGGTTGCGTTCCAGGGTGGATTGCTTCACATGCACGAAGCAGCCGCTCGTGCGTCATGACATATGATGTTATGTTTAGCGTGGTTCGCGCATGCGCGGTCACCCGATGAGACGTGAGTACCGGTGGATTTAAAAGGACGAAGACGAGAAAAGAAGATAGAAGCTCCAGAGGAAGTTGGATTATCGACGAAACGCGTTAAGCCCTGTTAAGAAGAACCCTGAGATTTGGTATAAGCAGTCTTCAAAGCATATATAAAAGATGTGTGCACCTTACATGCTGTGCTGTCAGAGGAAAGTTGGTGTCAGTGGCTTTTCAAGCAGTCATTTATAGCACCTTATACTACCCTTTACTTGATTTTTATCTGCCATAAGGGTTCAAAACCTACCCAGTCTTTGTATTGCTGATTGCACATTGCAGTTTGTGTCAATATCCAATCTATATTTTTTAACTACCATTTTCAATAAATTGTATATCATTTACTAACTGATTTTTTGTTTTTTTGTTTCCTCTCTGCTTTGAGATATTCCATACAAAGCCCTTTCATACTGACTGATTGACACTGAGGCTGAGTGATCACCCTAAGAGTCAGTCACAGCAATGACATGTTTAGCTGTCCTCCATTTGTTTAAATATACATAGGGATTTAGGAGAGAGCGCAGGTAACTTTTTTCTTTGGTTTTTACTGTATGTATATAGGCTGATGTGTACTGTGGTCGTTGCTGCCGCCCAGGAGTGATGGGAGTGAGCGCAGGACTTATCTTTTTGTATTTGTAATCAATATCATTATCGATATCATGCAATTGACTCCTAGAGTGATCAATCAGCTTGGGTACTGATCTAATAAACAGTTGGTAGGTCTAGTGTTAAGAGTAGGGTTAGTTGGGGTTAAAGTAAGCTATGGTTAGGGCTTTCCATGGTTAGGATATATTTAAGGCTAGTATTGATAGCTAGGGCTAGCATTAGCAAATCTTTAGGTTACCTAGGGTCAGGGTTATATAGTGTTAGGGTTAGATATGGTTAGATAGTGTAAGTGTTCGATAGGTTTAGTCTTAGATATATACCTATTAATCCTCAGTTTAAAACTTTTTAACTTGCATTACTCACCCCACCTGGCAACCGCATTGATAGAAACTATCTGAAAATCAGTTTGACCTTTAAAAAAGCCAACTCATTCATATTTCTCTTAACATAAATGGTTTACATCTTATCTTCCATCAATCCAAGCCCATGTGGAATTGTGTTGGTCAAATTTTATAGATGATAATATTATTCAACCATTGTTTGGCAGAAAACAGAGCACATACATAATTTAATAGTGGTTATGGTGGCTCAGTGCATGCATACAATGATTTTTCCTGTTACAATATGTTAAAAAAAAAAACGATGAACAATTTAGACAATTTTATGCCAGTTTCACTTTTATTTATGTAAAGTATATTATATAAAGCATTTTAGAAATCAAAATGAGGATTGCAATCCTTTTTGCTTTAATATATTCTATAGCAAACTAAAACATTTTGGAAAGTTTAAGAACGTTAAAATTGGATCTGGTGGCTAGTCGCATTTATTTTAATCTGGGAACTGATTTGTGTGATATGGATCTTGGGCACCATCTGATTTTCTAGACAGCTTTTTGACTTATTTCCACCTCTCTTTTCAGGGATCGTTTAACCGGAACTTAAAAACTGTATTATACATCAACTTCAGGTACTGTGCCATCTCTTTGCAGTATGTAAGTCTGAATCTGAATTGCAATATAGTAAAAACCCTGACATAATATGAAAATAATTAAATAAAAGATCTGGAAGAATTATCTGGGTATTCTGCTCATATTGCCATGAATGCACATTATATATTTTGAAAAAATGGTATCATTCCATATAAGGCTATTATTATTAGACTTGCGGATTCAATTTCAAATGAACAGTGATTCATTAGAATTTTGTCCAATCGGCAGGTCGTGTGAATTACGCAACTCTGAATCAGCACATGGCCATGTCACAAATGAAACAAAAAATACATTTATTCCTGATTTGGCATTGTATCCGTGGAGCCAAATAAAGAGATAATTGCCACTGGAAAATGTGCCAGTATATTTTGCAATACACTGATTGGCCAATTTTCTCACCCTTTTGGTTTCCTGAAATGACTGTATGGATGAAATTTGTCTGAGCCAAAACATCACATGGATGAATTTCTGATCACAAGTCTAGCAAATGGTCTTCCTTCAATTCTTTATTACCTTTGTTCTTGATATGTCCCATGACATACTTGAAAACGAGAGAAATCTCAATGTATCTTTCCTGGTAAAATATTTTATAAATAAATAAATATGAAAACTTTCAATTCACTGCATGGTATTCCCTTTAAACCCTTAAAGGCATAAAAACAGGAAATGGAAACAAGTTTATATTGACAGAAATAGAAACAGGTATATAGAATGATACTATTCATAGATAGAACATAAAAAATACACATGAACTAAAACAAAGTCTAACATGATGGATTTAAATAATAATGGTATCTATATGTCTTACAGCAAAATCTTTACAATGTGTCTATAATATCTGTATATTACAACGTAATCATACTCCGAATACTTAAAATATCTAATTCAAGTAGTCTGAGTGCAGTGGTCCTACTAAACCTGTAGTGTAAAACATTGCATTTTTTTAGACACAGCAATGTGGGGTTAAACCCACGTCTAGTGTCTGTCTTCCTGACCGCCACTAGCGGCGCTTCCGCAGCAGGGTGTCTCGGCACTAGAGTAAAGTTAAGCAAAAACATTTTTTTAGGTTTTTCATAAAAATCCTAGGGGAAGGGCCTAAATCAAACCTGCAATTAGGGCAATATTGTACTAGGAATACAGGTTTGTTCGTTTAGCCCCTCACAATACTATTGGCAGTATTGGCTAACATTTTACCGCAGTATTGGCTAATATTTTTTGCAAACAAATTAATTGCTAATGGTTGCAATTAGAAATAAGTGCATGAAAACAACACTGTATCCTCTCTGTGTTTCTTGTATACAGTATCCTATAAATTGAACCTGTATGCTACATTCAGTTTGTCAGAATTTTTAATGGTGTGATAAAGAGGAAAGATTCTTTTTCAAAGCCAGTCATCTATAAAATGCAATTAGTCTGACTAAGATTTCTCTAAATGTAAGTGTTCCAAACATTAACACTTATGCTGCGAATGGTGTCATTTTTTAATTAGAGAAAATGGCTGAAATATTAAAGATTCTGAAATGTATTACATAAGTAAATATACCAGTCCAAATAAGATTATACAAAGTAAGGGGTTGATTGCAATCTCTTGACAATTACTGACATGTTTAGACTGCCATTGAGCTATTAACTATATTGAGGAAAGCGATCACAATCCTTCCAAAGAAAATTTATCGATGCACCAAAAAGTATTATTTTATTATCATAAAATCCCAGGGAAAAACTTTTATTTTTCAAAATGTTTGGACATGAGCAGAACTAACAAATAATATCTAAATTTTACTAATGGTTCTTCATTAATCAATGAAAGCAATTACATGATAAATAAGGACTGTTATAAAATAGTTACTAAATAAAAAATACAACAAAAGTCCATGACACATGCATAGTCGCCTTTCCGGCATATGTGTGATAAACCCAAACTCCCACAAATACTCGGACACCTTTATTTAGAAAATTATTACAGCTTTATTAATAAATAAATAAAGTTTAAATATTTTAGGGTCATTGTCACATATTAACATAACATATCCCCCCCTACTCCTTTAACAATACTACGCCAGACAATGACCCTCAACACATAGAAACATAGAATGTGACGGCAGATAAGAACCATTCAGCCCATCTAGTCTGCCCGATTTTCTAAATACTTTCATTAGTCCCTAGACTTATCTTATAGTTAGGATAGCCTTATGCCTATCCCACGCATGCTTAAACTCCTTTACTGTGTTAACCTCTACCACTTCAGCTGGAAGGCTATTCCATGCATCCACTACCCTCTCAGTAAAGTAATACTTCCTGATATTATTTTTAAACCTTTGTCCCTCTAATTTAAGACTATGTCCTCTTGTTGTGGTAGTTTTTCTTCTTTTAAATATAGTCTCCTCCTTTACTGTGTTGATTCCCTTTATATATTTAAATGTTTCTATCATATCCCCCCTGTCTCGTCTTTCCTCCAAGCTATACATGTTAAGATCCTTTAACCTTTCCTGGTAAGTTTTATCCCGCAATCCATGAACCAGTTTAGTAGCCCTTCTCTGAACCCTCTCTAAGGTATCAATATCCTTCTGAAGATACGGTCTCCAGTACTGTGTACAATACTCCAAGTGAGGTCTCACCAGTGTTCTGTACAATGGCATGAGCACTTCCCTCTTTCTACTGCTAATACCTCTCCCTATACAACCAAGCATTCTGCTAGCATTTCCTGCTGCTCTATTACATTGTCTGCCTACCTTTAAGTCATCAGAAATAATCACCCCTAAATCCCTTTCCTCATATGTTGAGGTTAGGACTCTATCAAATATTCTGTACTCTGCCCTTGGGTTTTTACGTCCAAGATGCATTATCTTGCACTTATCCACATTAAATGTCAGTTGCCACAATTCTGACCATTTTTCTAGTTTACCTAAATCATTTGTCATTTGGCTTATCCCTCCTGGAACATCAACCCTGTTACATATCTTAGTATCATCAGCAAAAAGACATACCTTACCATCAAGACCTTCTGCAATATCACTAATAAAAATATTAAAGAGGTACCCCACTGGTGACAAGTCCAAGCTTCGAATATATTCCATTAACTACAACCCTCTGTTGCCTGTCACTCAGCCACTGCCTTACCCATTCAACAATATTGGAATCCAAACTTAAAGATTGCAGTTTATTGATAAGCCTTCTATGAGCCTTCTATCATTTTGTCTTCCTCACTCTTTTTTTTTATAATTCCTAAATGCTAACTTTTTGTTTTTAACTATTTTGGACACATCTGTGGAGTACCACAGTGGTTTTTTGATTTTTTTGCTCTTACTGACAAGCCTAATGCAATTTTCTGTTGCCTTCAATAGTGCAACTTTTAAATAATCCCATTTCTCTTTCATTCCATTTAAATTGCTCCAGTCTGATAATGACTCCTCTACCCATATTCTAATTTTAGAAAAGTCTGTTTTCCTAAAGTCTAAAACTTTTGTTTTTGTGTGGTGTGACTCAGTAACTGTTCTCATATTAAACCACACTGACTGACGATCACTGGATCCTAAACTTTCACCTACAGTAATATCTGATACCAAATCTCCATTTGTTAACACTAAATCTAGTATGGCCTCTTTACGAGTTGGCTCCTCAACAACTTGTTTTAGAGACAATCCCAGTAGGGAGTTTAGAATATGTGTGCTCCTGGCACAAGTAGCTAATTTTGTTTTCCAATTTACATCAGGAAGATTAAAGTCACCCATGATGATAACTTCCCCCTTCATTGTCATTTTAGCTATTTCCTCACTAGTAGATTATCTAACTCTTCAATTTGTCCTGGGGGCCTATAAATCACACCTACACGAGTTACTGTGTAATTACCAAATTCTAACGTAACCCAAACGGACTCTATGCTTGCCTCACTAACTTTTATTAGGCTAGATTTTATGCTATCCTTCACATACAAGGCAACCCCCCCCCCCTTTATTGCCTTCCATATCTTTCCTATATAAAGAGTACCCTGGTATTGCTATGTCCCAGTCATTTTTCTCATTACACCATGTCTCAGTAACAGCGACTAAATCTACACTATCAGTTGCCATTATTGCCACAAGTTCATGGATCTTATTCCCTAAACTGCAAGCATTTGTAGACATGACTCTAAGCTTATCATTTTTTAACACACTTGCTACAGGCACCTTCTGTCCTTGTTTTGGGGGACAATTGGATTGATGTTTTATCACCCTTTTGCCCCCCCTCCTAGTTTAAATACATCCTAGCAAAACCTCTGAACTGCTCACTGAGAACATTTGTTCCCTTTTGAGAAAGATGCAAACCATCTTTTTTGTACAGCTAATCTCCATTCCAAACAGAGCTACCATGAGAAATAAAGCCAAATCCTTGCTCCCGACACCATTCACCAAGCCATAAACTAAAGTCCATAATACGCATCCACATGTCGTTCTGAGTGTTACGCACAGGCAGAACTTCAGAGAATGACAGTGTGGAAGCAACATGCCGTATATCATTGGCAAAAACACTAAAAACTTCCTTAACCTCTGAAACCTCATTGCAAGCCAAGTCATTTGTCCCTAGATGGACATGTACATCCAATTCCCCTTCCTGCTTTGCTTGCTTAACAATATTACAGATACGTCTCCTGTCTCTGTGAGCAGTAGTTCCGGGAAGACACCTTACAAGACCACCATTGTCCATCTCCACACCTCTTATAATAGAATCCCCCAACAACAACTTCTTTCTATTAAGCCTCACCATAGTCTCCAAGCCAGTCTCCATAACACCACTAGCCTCAGTGCATCTCTCCACAACACCACTAGCCTCAGTTCATCTCTCCACAACACCACTAGCCTCAGTGCTTCTCTCCACAACACCATTACACTCTGAAAGTGCAGAAAATGAATTATGAAGAGCAACAGACTGTGCAAAATGCCTTTTATCCACAACTCTAAGTCTACCAGATCCTACAGTAATCCATCTGCCATTCCTAGTATGTCTCTGCGGCAGTGGCTTTGCAGCAGTTCCAGTCTGAGTTTGTTCACCAGATAATTTACAAATCTCAGACTTCAAAAATACAATCTCCTGCCGCAAGATAGAGAACTGTCTACAGATTAGACAACAACCAAACCTCCAAAAAGTGGAACGTGAAACAAATGCAGAGCAACTATTACACTGAACTAAGTCTGCCATTGCAATGAGGAGAATAATTTAAATCAAACAAATCTTAACTTTTTATTTATCCTACTGAATACCTCAGATTACCTCCAGTTTATCTCCAGAATTAATTAATTAAAATAAACTTAAGCATAAATAAAACGCCAACTCCGTCCTGCTGACGGAGACGCCCCTGCCGCCAATAACCTAGAAAGAAACCATAACAAAGTGTTGAACCAAACCAAACCTGGCCGTGTTGCTGCACTTCAACTCTGTCCTCGTGGTGTGGCTGTCGTGGGACTCCAGCCAGCCCTGCTTCAGCCCTACCAGGCTCCACAGTTGGGCTCCTGCCCCTCTGACCACCTAGCTGCTCGCTGGGCTCAACCCTGTGGCAGCATGGTCCACCTAGCAGGCTGATCTCCCAGGGACACAGAGGAAGGCCCGGCCAGGTGCATGGCATCCCCCAGACCTCCTCAAAATCACTTCATCCCTCTTTCCTGCACAGCATTCCAGAGTCCTGCCATCAGCACGTCCAGTCTTCTAACAGCAAGATTTACCTGAAAGACAAAAGTGACACTACACAGACCTGCCACAAAACAAGTAAGTGTGGATTAATTAAGATGGCCACTGATCTAAAATGGCCACTATATATACTCTTTTAACACAAACCCCTCCTCCAGTTATGCTAGCCAGTCCCCTACATTACACTCCTATGCTTGTCTCCTAGCAATGTCAAGGCCCATTCCCCTTAGCTGCGCTGCTCCGTGGGCTACATTATATCTAAAATGCACAATAAAAAAAATACTTAAAAAAATACACACACGAATATCCATTTTGAAACAGGTTATATATCAACTATTATCATCATAAATCAACATTTATAGTGGTCAAACTAGCAGTATTGAATCCATTATAGATCCATTCTGGTTTCTTGTAATGTTGCATCAGCAATATCTTTGGAGTTATTAGGGATCTGGTCAACCTATGAACAGGTAAAGTATGTGGTTGAATTTGACTAAAATATGATTTGGAGCGATTAATATTCAAATTTGGCTTCATATTAATGGCACTGCAGGTATTAGATTCATATGACATTTATGCTTACACAAATGTGATGTGAAAAAAAATCTATGTTATCCATGAAATACCAAATAGTCTTAAACCTAATACAGCATGCATTAAGCAATAAGCAAAGGACAACACATATAAATAGTTTGCTTGGAAAAATTATTATTACCGTTGAAGCTTTATTTCAGTAAATAAAATAGTTAACATAATTGAACCATTATTCATCATGTACAAAAGAGAGCAGATAGATATTTCCACAATTAAAAGCTTTGTGCAATGAAAAAGGTTATGATATAACAGAAATATGGGAACATTATTTAACAAGATCATGCAAGCAACACTGTGCTTGCCCAACATACAAATATGTGCAAATCTATTGTGGGATACAAAAGTAAGCAGACTTGAAAATCTCATATAAAGCATTTTAACCAATAGACATTCACCGTTTAAAAAATGTATACACACACCATAAGCAGTTGTGGGTGCTATGATCATGTTATGACACTTGGGATGTGCTATAGATGAGATGCAGCATTTAATAACCCAATGCCATGAACATCCTAAAACTGATAATTTCAAAAGAGGGTTTCTTCATATCCCATATGTATAATTACTGCTATGGTGGGACTTACCAAGCAACACTCATATATATCTCATATTATTATGATCTATACTGTCCCACAAGAGTAGGAGAGGGAGGCATACAGCCAAAAGACATACCAATTAATGATCATATCAATTAAACCTGTAACATTTGCATGCAATGTATACAAAGGGACACTAAGCACAAAACAAGTTTAGCTCACTGAAGCAGTGTTGTATGGCGCATGCACCTGCAGCCTCGCTAGTCAATGTGCTGCCTCTTAGGAATTAAATCACATTTGTTTCTGTTTGTGGAGGCCTAGCAACAACTTACCTGACCATGACTCACAGAGGCTGTGCTTACTTGCTTATCTCCTACTCTGTTATTTGAACTTTTATCCCACACAGGAGACTGTTTTGGGCTGCAGCATGCAATCAACAGTGCAGGAGGTAAGATATTCTACATTAAACATAATACAGGAAGCTAAACAATGTACACTCTTTTTAAGGAAGTGTGTAGGGAGACTGGGTGAGACACAGCCAGAGGAGGTGTGGCCAGGGCTCCATAAATTAAGTGATTTAATCCCTAAAGGACAGAGACTTGAGCAATGAGATTGCAGGGGTATGATCTATACACAAAGACTGCTTCACTAAGCCTCAAGTTGTTTTGGTGCTTAGACCGTCCCTTTACAATTTGAAATCTTAAATCTTAAATAACACAATTATTAATGCCATGTTTTTGTTTTGTTTTTTACAAACGTTTAACTAAAAAGTCATGTTTGCAAACAACAGAGATTGCATGTGTTTGGATGTTACAGCCCCATAGGTAGTTGAACTGAGGAAAATGTGGTTGTTTGGTAGCCTTGCCTATAAACTCAGGGTTTTTATAGATTTTATCAAACACATTTTGAATGCAAAAAATTCAACTACAAATCGCACTGGTCATAGAGAGATGTCAGTTTGTGTAGTGCAGGAATGACCTTGTGGAACATTCAGTTGGTGTATAATCTGCACTATTAATGATGCTTGATAGCACTGTGGTTGTTAGGAGGCCACAAAGCAACGCTCAATGGAAACATGTGCCCATAAGAAAAGTGAGTATTTAGATCCATGACAAGATTAATCACTGTTGGATTGTGATCAAATACTGAAAACCTAAATCCTGTACAATATTTTTCACTGCAATATTTTTGTTATTAAAAAAAGCATTGCTTTCCAATTGGGAATCTGTAGATGTTAGATACCATTATGCAAAGCACGTGGACGGCCCACATTGTTTCACAGAGTAAAACTCCATTAGTGAGCAGGAAGCACTTCTAGTGGCTGTCTGGAAGGTGGATTTAACTCTACAATGCGCCCAGACCCCAATGAGAGAAGGTGGTCTGGGGTGCCTATAGTGTCCCTTTAAATAATGATGTATAGTGTTAAAGCAGCAATTTTGCACAGCATTCAATATATCACCACAGCATTAACTAGTCCAAAACCTGCTCAATTTGCTTTTGCCATGGAAAATAGTTCTAATATAGTAACATAGAAACATAGAATATGACGGCAGATAAGAACCATTTGGCCCATTTAGTCTGCCCAATTTTCTAAATACTTTCATTAGTCCCTGGCCTTATCTTATAGTTAGGATAGCCTTATGCCTATCCCACGCATGCTTAAACTCCTTTACTGTGTTAACCTCTACCACTTCAGCTGGAAGGCTATTCCATGCATCCACTACCCTCTCAGTAAAGTAATACTTCCTGATATTATTTTTAAACCTTTTGTCCCTCTAATTTAAGACTATGTCCTCTTGTTGGTAGTTTTTCTTCTTTTAAATATAGTCTCCTCCTTTACTGTGTTGATTCTCTTTATGTTCCCTTTTTGTATTTAAATGTTTCTATCATATCCCCCCTGTCTCGTCTTTCCTCCAAGCTATATATGTTAAGTTCCTTTAACCTTTCCTTGTAAGTTTTATCCTGGAAAGGTTAAAGGAACTTAACATGTATAGTACTTCCCGATTTAAACTCACAATTTTTTAGTGTGCATGCACAGACATACACATAACAATATATAGATATATGAACATAGCGTATATTATAGAGAATATTTTTAATTATTTTATTACTTATTCTTCTATGTATAAACACTGTAAATGTTCACAAAACATCCTTTAAGGTAAAAAAATAAATAAGTAAAATTAAAAAAATCAATGACTTATTCAGTCCTAATGTGCTTGAAGAAATGTAGTGCTAATTTTTACCTGAATTTCTTAATGTACTGCTCAGTCCTAAGAGAATTTAAGCAAATCTGGTGGCAGTGTTTGCAAGTGGAAATAATTTGAAAAAGGTCGCTGCTCTCTTTAATTTAACACTGCATTAAAACTCTATTTTTATTTTTTTTATTTGATGGTAGGAATTGAGTGTAGCTATGCGTGACATCTATGAAATACATGCAAAAAGATGAGATACCCACAACACCGATTAAAAGGCATATAAACTCATAGAAGATCGATGTGAATATAATAGGTGAAATACCTCATTGCATATTAAAATGCAGCCTAATTAACACTGGTTAAATTTGCAAACTTGACAATAAAATTAAACGTTCTTTTTTTGCTAAATGGTTCTGCTAAGAAATCAATCATAAAATAATAAACCAAAATATAATTTTGCGTTCTTCAGAATAAAATAAATAAATCTAGACTAGTATATACTGTGTGTACAGGGAGTGCAGAATTATTAGGCAAATGAGTATTTTGACCACATCATCCTCTTTATGCATGTTGTCTTACTCCAAGCTGTATAGGCTCGAAAGCCTACTACCAATTAAGCATATTAGGTGATGTGCATCTCTGTAATGAGAAGGGGTGTGGTCTAATGACATCAACACCCTATATCAGGTGTGCATAATTATTAGGCAACTTCCTTTCCTTTGGCAAAATGGGTCAAAAGAAGGACTTGACAGGCTCAGAAAAGTCAAAAATAGTGAGATATCTTGCAGAGGGATGCAGCACTCTTAAAATTGCAAAGCTTCTGAAGCGTGATCATCGAACAATCAAGCGTTTCATTCAAAATAGTCAACAGGGTCGCAAGAAGCGTGTGGAAAAACCAAGGCGCAAAATAACTGCCCATGAACTGAGAAAAGTCAAGCGTGCAGCTGCCACGATGCCACTTGCCACCAGTTTGGCCATATTTCAGAGCTGCAACATCACTGGAGTGCCCAAAAGCACAAGGTGTGCAATACTCAGAGACATGGCCAAGGTAAGAAAGGCTGAAAGACGACCACCACTGAACAAGACACACAAGCTGAAACGTCAAGACTGGGCCAAGAAATATCTCAAGACTGATTTTTCTAAGGTTTTATGGACTGATGAAATGAGAGTGAGTCTTGATGGGCCAGATGGATGGGCCCGTGGCTGGATTGGTAAAGGGCAGAGAGCTCCAGTCCGACTCAGACGCCAGCAAGGTGGAGGTGGAGTACTGGTTTGGGCTGGTATCATCAAAGATGAGCTTGTGGGGCCTTTTCGGGTTGAGGATGGAGTCAAGCTCAACTCCCAGTCCTACTGCCAGTTCCTGGAAGACACCTTCTTCAAGCAGTGGTACAGGAAGAAGTCTGCATCCTTCAAGAAAAACATGATTTTCATGCAGGACAATGCTCCATCACACGCGTCCAAGTACTCCACAGCGTGGCTGGCAAGAAAGGGTATAAAAGAAGAAAATCTAATGACATGGCCTCCTTGTTCACCTGATCTGAACCCCATTGAGAACCTGTGGTCCATCATCAAATGTGAGATTTACAAGGAGGGAAAACAGTACACCTCTCTGAACAGTGTCTGGGAGGCTGTGGTTGCTGCTGCACGCAATGTTGATGGTGAACAGATCAAAACACTGACAGAATCCATGGATGGCAGGCTTTTGAGTGTCCTTGCAAAGAAAGGTGGCTATATTGGTCACTGATTTGTTTTTGTTTTGTTTTTGAATGTCAGAAATGTATATTTGTGAATGTTGAGATGTTATATTGGTTTCACTGGTAATAATAAATAATTGAAATGGGTATATATTTGTTTTTTGTTAAGTTGCCTAATAATTATGCACAGTAATAGTCACCTGCACACACAGTTATCCCCCTAACATAGCTATAACTAAAAACAAACTAAAAACTACTTCCAAAAATATTCAGATTTGATATTAATGAGTTTTTGGGGTTCATTGAGAACATGGTTGTTGTTCAATAATAAAATTAATCCTCAAAAATACAACTTGCCTAATAATTCTGCACTCCCTGTATGTGTACACATAAACATTGTCCAGAATAATGTGCACTATTAATACTAAGACCTAGAAGTATCATTGTACACGATTCTGCCGTTAACAACTTTGGTCTTAAGTGCAAGATTTCTGAATGTATATATACATGCAAATGTCCGGGATCTTCACCCGTTATCTCTGAATCTTTCAGACATGGATGCTTAAACTCCAGTCACTTGAATAGAGTACGTGTAGAGTGAAGTGCACTCAATGGATTTTCATGAATACATGTACTTCTGATATATTAACTTTGAACAGGCATCTTAATCGGAATAATAAAAATGTTTCCGTCCTTTACCAGGGCTTTCTGTTTTCAGTAAAAACAAAAAAAGCAGGCGATTGTGAGAGAGGATGACTGTGAAATTGATGCATGAAAGGAAAGCTTAAAAAAACGGTGCTAAAAATGGTGGAATGAAAGCAAAAGTAAGATCCAGCTGACAATCTATGTATCCATCCATATATAGTATACGTTTGAGTAAACTAAGCTTCATCAAAACTCTACTATAGTGCATGATCACCAATAGTGTATAACATATGTATAACTAATAGATCCATATGTGTGATAGATAAAAGAAGAATATCTTTCCATTTGATTGTAATGTTTCATTATTAATGTTTGTCCTATGCTCCTAATTGTTTGCTTTAATGTCCTCTATTCTTCAATTTTAAAGCTAAGTTTCACTTTTCTGGGTTCTTATGTGACTATACCACGTTGCACTGTAAAGATAATTGTTTTAGTGAAAAGTTTTCATGTCCAGGTCTATATATTGTTTATATTGCTACATATAATGTAACGGCAATCAGATCATGTTATTTTATGATAGATATAGCTTTTATATGGCAATAATATGTACCTGCATTGAATGCATGACACGGAATATCGTATTTTGTGGCTTCTTGACGCCCAATAAAGTTGTCTGCAATATATTAGCAATGGTAGCCAGTTCTTCTACTGATTTAATCGTAAATAAACCATATTAAAATAATATATATGGTTGAATCCCATCACCCTTCTCTCCAAACGACCATTAAATATATTTTAATTTTAGGATATATGTACCCTAAAGATATAATGTTGTATCTTGCAGCTCTAATCATACACATACTCTCTACAATGATTATCTGATAAGGTGGAATATTTCTTCAGCACTCGCTCAGTATATATCTTATCTATTATTATTATTTTTTTCATTATTATTTTTTACTTAAGTAGGAGTGGGCATACATAGGAAGAAAAAATCAGGACATTAGAGAAGAATATTACTAAACAACACAAAAGCTATAGAACATAAAAGTTCCAATCTACACAGTCAAACAATACCACATGCACATTCACACCTACTGAGCCTTTTTTATGAGAATAATAAAACACAAAACCAAGGTGGAAAAAGAAAGCCAGAATACCAAAAAAATAAAAATAAAGAGAAAAGTAGAAGGACTTGAAGCAATGAAAAAGATGATAGGAGGGAAAAGTAAAAATGGGCTACGAGGTAGAGGGAGACAAATCAATTCAGGGATTTAAGAAATTAGGTAGGGCATAGAGGACAGGGCAAATATTTTTGAAACCAGGGTGCTGCACTCACCTGAACATGCATAAATGGGGGTGCTGCTGGGGGCCAATTTATACAGTACACAAGATCCATTACACTCACTTATCCACTAAACAGCAACTTCAATGCTGACAGATTTTAATCATTTTTTTTTTTTTTTTTAGAAACACCTATTTTAGGCAAAAATAATGGGGGATTAACCCACTCATAAGAGCAGACATTAGGCTGTTGGAGTAGGACCTGCCAAAGATGGAGTACATTGACGTTGTGGCAGGCTTATGCAATGTATGATCATATAATGCAACTAAAACCCCATTATTTTGCCTAGTTTTTAAAGAACTAATAAAATCTGTCATCATTGAAGTTGCTGTTTAGTGGATAAGTGAGTGCACAGGATCTTGTGTATTGTGGCAAATATTTTCACTACATCACTACATTATTAGAAGCAATGCATAGCCAATAAACTATAAGCAATATTTCCATGGAGATAAACTGAAGTATAATTACTAAGCAATACATTTACATCTGTGTAAGCGGAGAGCCAAAGTGTAAGATCAGTCTGTAGTACTTTTGTCACAATATAAAAAAATGCAACAAATGTACTTTAAGCATTGATATCTTCTTCATGCAGTAAGGAATGTGTTTATGTGTATGGATGATAGGAGACATACAAACACATATGTCAATTATTAATATATTTTTTTAAATGTTCGAATTCTTAAAGAAAATGTTGCATTCATTTCCAGATACAAAGAAAACAATTTTTCAAGCTGTTAAATTGTTAGGAAAATAAAATCAGATAGGTTGTTCATTGACTGCCTACAGCCACGACAGAGAATACAAATGTGCTCAATAAAAGCTTGCCTGTGCTATCCTGTAAAGAATGGTACGTTTTTTATTTATGAGAAAGGATGCAGAAACTTTATTAAGAGCATGCAAAAACATCAAGAAAAGGTCTCTCTTTAAAAACTTTACTTACATCTACCACCTTAGGCAAATTCCCCTTGCATAATAATTCTCAACACGTTTTACTTTATTACCAGTTTTTACCCCCGTATCTCATAATTTAGGACTTGTAATTGAGTGACTGACCTTGGTCTTATATTATGCGTGCTATGTTATGGTGGATAAATTATTTAATTTTTTTTTTAAATATATCTTTATTCAAGATGGTCAAAGTGCACAAAAAGGATACATGCATTCTGAAATGCATGATTAGAATGCATTAAAAGAAAATCATAGCAGTGGATCCATAAAACATAATACTGCTAGGTAAGACATCAGTGAGTAAGAATGATAGAAATAGGGAGGTATTAAATATGATATAACCGGATATAGATCAATCATAACATTCAAACTGAAGTAGACCAAGAGTAAAATACTTAAGTGTCATTCTCCATGAAGAGTTAGTGTGTGTCAACAAATGTTACAAGAGAATAGGCACAGTATATAATTTTATGGAATAGGGGTACGGACCCTAAGAGTTTCAAGGTAATACTATTTGGTGTACTGAAAAGCAATTCTGAGTTTATCTCTGATGCGTGCCAGTAGGTAGGTAACCATTAGTGGCCATTTTGGGGGAAAAAATTATAAGAAATATTTTAAGAGGGTTATATAATGAAGGCTATGTATATCTAGATAACAGAACTTTATGTTATTTAAAATGCACTTTTGATGGCCATCAATGTAGAGTTTACTAATGCATTTGGTACAAAGAGCTGCAACAGACTAGCGTTCCTAATATAATATAAACACAAGCACAACCTAGGTGTTGGTGTGAGGTGATAATATGGTTGTACAAAACATATTAAGTTTCCTTGTGACTCCGCTATGTGTGATGGAATTCACATAAAAGGGAAATAAAGACACCCTATGGTGAAATATTGCAGTTTGTTGCCAGCAAGAGTAAATCTATAGGCTTTCATTTATAAGGAGCTTAACACCAGCAGTGCAGTTGTGGCGTGAAGAAGTTAAACTATGATGTCTAGTATAATCTCTTTTCTTATCTTGTTTTGCCCAGCGGTTTTTCTTTTCAAAATGGACTAAAAAGAAGACATTCTAAATAAAAATGTGCACAGATGTTAAAAAGGTGTTAAAAATCCTGTAAAAGGAAGCTTTCAGAAATATAAATGTCTATAGTTTGCTTTTAGCCATTAACATAATACAATGTAGGTAAACAGAAGAAAAATCTAAATAAATATTTGGGGTGACCATCATTTGCCTTCAAAACAACATCAGTTCTTCTAGGTCCACTTACACAAAGTCAGAGATTTTGTAGGCATATATTCAGGTACATGATTAAACAATTATACATAATAGGTGCTAATGATTATCAATTTAATATGTAGGTTGAAACACAATCCTTGGGTTGAAAGGGAAATGTAGGAGGAATAAAGCTAGGTGAGGTACAGCCACATTCTGCTTATAAGGTTAGGTTGCTGAAAACAGTTTAATATCAAAAGTCATATATCATGGCAAGACTGAGCACAGCAACAAGACACAAGCTAGTTATACAGCATCAAATTCTCTCCCAGGCAAACATTTTAAGGGATAAAGATGCAACGGTCAGCCAAGGAAACTTCTCCAAGATGTTTGGAACAACCCACATGCTGAGTTTCATACAACACCATGTGCATGTGCACCTAGATGAGTTGATGCTCTTTTGAAGGCAAGGTTTTGAAGGCAAAAAAACATATTAATTTGATTTAGATTTGTTTTTAAAACATTCTCTCTTTGCAGCATTTTAAAGACCTAAAGTCTTCAAGTCTCCAGCAGCCCATCAAGATTCCATCCAGTGTTCACCAGTTCTTTATGTAGTGGCTTGTTCTATGGTTTTCACCTGGGAAATATCCCATAGACTATTGTCACCACAAGTGAAAGTCACTGGGATGCAGGACAACTTTGATCAAGGGGAATGGATATTTCCTGCAAAAGGTCTCCTCTCCAACTTTTCAGAGCTGCTTGCTGTTTTCAAAGCCCTCAAGCATTTTTAGCATAATCTATTATACACGTGGGTGAACGTTTGAGTGGACAATGCCATCATTGTGGCATATATCAACCATCAAGTGGGAACTCAGAGTCACAGAATGATGTCCCTAATGAAGCCCCTGATGTCCTGGGCACAAAAGCATTGTCTAGGGATAGTAGCCACGGACTTCAGAATTCACTGGCAGATATTCACAGCCAAGCAAAAATAGACACAGGAGAATATATATACAAATACAATATACAGGAAAAACAATAGCAAAATCTTGTATGGCACCAAAAATTCAGAAAGTGGATATATTGCACTCACAAAAGTAACATTGATAGTAGGCACATAAATACTTTCTTCCAAGTTAATACATACAGGGAAAAAAGATAGACGTCTATATATATATTTGTTCAGAATATATAGAGGAATCTTCTTACACTCTACAGTACTTTTTAAAGGTTTTGTATTTACATTTTATATTGTACGTCCACTATTAGTGTGCACGCCAGGTTACAGTGTGGTTTGTTTTGGTAAACCAGGAGTGCGGCAGACAGCCATTCACATGAAGTCTTCCAAAATGGGCATCCCTCAAGTAGTTTTAATAGCGACTTGCAAGAGCAAGAAATTAAACAAATTAATCTCCAGAAGTTTCGATCCTCAGCCTGTAGGAACAAAGTCTTTCAACCTGGCATTTCCGCCCACTCCTTTTCTGTTTCCCGCCCTAAGAAGGTTACAACAGGAGCAGGTATCATCTTTCTAATAGTCCCATATTGGCCACACAGACCATGGTTTCCCCTTCCTGTGAGCCAATGCAAGTAACTTCTCTTTGATCTCCCAAAAATGCCATCCCTTCTCCACCAAGAACCAGTCCTTCATACAGACCTACTTTTCCTCAACTTGAAGGCATTGGGATTGAAAGGAAGAGGCTGAATGATAAAAAAAAAGTCCTCTGCAGTAATTGATAGTCTTCAACAGATCAGGAAGTTACTCTGGACTTTCTTCAGTCTGGTCTATGCAAAGGTTTGAGTTACAATACATTGAGGGTCTGTGCTTCAGCTCTTTCGACATTACTAATAATAAATGGGCCTCCAGTATGGACACAACCAGATATCTTACTGCAGTCTTTAAAATTAATCCTCTTGTTAAATCCATTTGCCCTTGGTACTGAAAGTATCTTCTTATGAACCTTTTGACTCTTTTTCTCCACATTTTCTCACCATCAAAACAGATTGCTAGTGACATTGGCATCTAGTAGGAATTGCAGGCATTATATTCTAAGGAAACCAAAAAAACTTAAAATGAATACAAGATGTGTTATAGAAATCACCAAAGTGAATATATCATGGAAATATACAACCTGAATAGAAATATAATCGGCAAATAAGTAATTCAATAATTATCTGTAAAAACAAAATAAATATAGTGCAGTATAATCAGCACAGAGGGGGATATTGGGGTAGTAGAGAACTCACTAAATGGATGGAAATTCAGGAATGTCTCCCTCTCAGATAGGCAGGGCCAGACTGGCCCACCGGGATACTGGTAAATTTCCCGGTGGGCCGCAGCAAGCTGGGCTGACAGCCCTAATGATCATTATGATAAATCCTCCCCTCGGACTATGCCAGCTTGTCAGTCCGAGGGAAGTAAGGAGGGAGGAGCTGGGGGCTGTGTGGCTGCCAGAGGCCACAGGGAAAACCCACCATTCTGACCCCCCCTACTTCACAGACAGTTCCCCTACCTCACAGACAGCCCCCCTACCCAGATCACAGCCCTCCTACTCACTATACAGCCCCCCATACTCACTATACAGCCCCCTAACTCACTATACAGCCCCCCTATCCACCTCACAGTCCCCCTGCCCACCATACAGTCCCCCTACCCACTCACAGCCCCCTACCCCCTCACAGCCCCTACTGACATCACAGCCCCCTACCCACTATGCAGTCCCTCTACCCACTATACAGCCCCCTACCCACCCACTCACAGCCCCCTACCCCCTCACAGCCCCCTACTGACATCGCAGAGCCCCATACCCACATCACAGCCCAGCTAATCACATCACAGCCCCTACTCACATCACAGCCCCTCTACCCACTATACAGCCCCATACCAACTATACAGCCCCCCTACACAGCCCCCTACCCCCTCACAGCCCCCTACTGACATCACAGCCCCCTACCCACATCACAGCCCCCTGCTCACATAACAGCCCCCTACCACATCACAGCCCTCCTACCCACTATACAGCCCCACCCACTATCCAGCCCCTCTACCCACCTCACAGTCCCCTTACCCACTCACAGCTCCCTACCCACTTACAGGCCCCCTACCCACTAGCAGTCCCCTACCCACCTTACAGAACTCCTACCCACCAAACAGCCCCCTACCCACCTCAGTCCCCTTACCCACCTTAGTCCCCCTACCCACTATATAGCCCCCTACCCAACATAGAGCCCCCCTACCCACTATACAGTCCCCTACCAACTATACATCCCCCTACCCTTTAAACATCCCCCTACCCACATCACAGCCCCCCTACCCACCCACTATACAGCCCCCCTACCCACCCACTATACAGCCCCCTACCCACACATACAGCCCCCCTACTCACCATGCAGAACTCCTAATCACAATACAGCCCCCCTACCCACATCACAGTCCCCCTACCCACTACACAGCCCCCCTACCCACCTCACAGTCCCCCTATCCATTAAACAGTCCCCCTACCCACCATGCGGCCCCCTACCCACCATACGGCCCCCATACCCACTCACAGTCCCCCTACCCACCATACAGAACCCCTACCCATCATACAGCCCCCTACCCACGTCACTGTCCCCATCCACCCTTACAACCCCCCTACTTACTCACAGCCCTCCTGCCCACCATATTATATATATATATATATAAAACAATAATATGTAAGGCATATATGTATGCATGTCTTGCCACCCAGATTATTGAGTAAGATATACACACATATTATATATATATTTATTATGTGTTTATATATTACTCAATCATTTAGGGTGGCAACACATAGCCGTACGTATTACATGTGACAATACATGGTGCAGTGACTTATGGGGCTTGCAAAAGTAAACAGGTATAGTGCAGATGGTATAAAATTACAAATTTATTTATACAATAATGCACTTACAAGACATCAAATGAAACAGCAGCATATTTCCACATAAATTGTGGTATCCAGAATTCAGCAATCTGCCCAAAATTCTAGAGATAAAGATAAAAACATTAAATAGATATAAACATAAAATACATAAAATAAAATGAAATAAAGTGCAATGAAACAGTTCTACATGTTTAGTCCTGTTGGACTTCTTCAGGGATGTGTAGCTAGAGTTCGAGGTGCTCCCTGTACCTTGATGATCTCGATCGGCAGGTGGGATAGTGTGTGTGTCATGTTGGAATGCACACCGGACTTCTGGGTAGTCTTTCAGGTTGGTGTGTTATGTCCATATCTCCCTTCCGGTCTGTAGCAACTGAATAGGACCTTGGGCTGTGGCAACTAAAGTGTCTCCAGAACTAGTATGCAGAACAAATACATGGCCTTTGGTTAATCATTTAATAGACACTATCAGTAGGATGTCAGAGCATGCCAATTGAATAATTTTGGCAAAAGTGTTCTCTCTGCATTTGTACATTTTTTAATTTGTTTGCAGTTGATTTGTCCCTTTGGTTGTGTTAACATTATTGCATTTGATAATTTGTAGTCTGTGTGTTTCCTCCCATGATTATTGCTTGCGAATTACCCATTGTCCTTCTGCCCTGGATATGGCCAGGAAAACAGAAAATGTATTCTTATTTACCTTAATTTTCTTTTTCTGCTCATAGGCCATGGCAGCACAAATACCCCACAAGGATTATTGCTTGGAACATTATGAGGGTGGGAAGGGATATTTGTACATTTTCTATTAATTAATATCCTGTCTAATTATGGATAGAGAGGAGCTACCCATTGTTGTGCTGTCATGTCCTATGACCAGGAAAAGAAAAGAGACACTCCTGCATAACAGAGCTCCACAGCAATAATATTGCACTCACACTCACACTGTTAAAATAAAAGAGACCCTCTTTGCCTGTTGAAATGTCAGTCAGAGTGTCAGTTTCGGCTGTGTCAACACACAAACCTTTCCACAACTTGCGTCACAAATCTTCAATGAGGTGGAGATTATCAATGGCCAATCAAGATCAATAAATGATAATTAATTTATATACAATAGGTTATAAAGATACATTTTACAATATAAGATACATGTTAATCACAAATATAGAAGTTGAGAATACAAGGAGTTTAATTTTAGACACAACAGTCAGACATCCAAATTCAGACTGCAGGACTGCAGAGGGACAATGATCCTGAAACAGGATTTATAATCAAATAGGATTGCTCAGAGAAGCAAACTTTTATTTAAGCATCATATGTGCAGATGGAATCCAGGAGGACACATAAAAACAGTTAAACTGTCAAGAGAGATAGTTCAGAATAGGAACAGCAATATGATCAACACTAGGGAAATATTACAAATGATGGACCACAAGATATTCTACATCCTCCATATTTTTCAAATAATCACATTCTATTATTGATTGAGCTTATTACAGGGAATGAGAAATATCTAAGCACATAGTGCAAGAACATTATGAGCCTCCCAGACTCTGTTATAAAGCATGCCTTGGGAAATATGAAACCCATAATCTAGTGAGCCTGTCCTCAGACACCCTCGATGGCTGGCCATTATACACTGGTTAAAAGGGACGGTGAAGGAAATCCAAACTAGAAATAAATCTATTTTGTTTCACATTTTCAAAAATTATTGAATAGACATGGATGCCAATTTATTGCATTTAATAAATAAGTATAATAAAGAAGAAAGCTTAAAGAGACACTGACTGTGTATGTGTACATATATCACATTGTGGTCTAGTTAAAAAAAAAAGTTTAAAGTCTATTAATTTCAACCTTGAAACCCAATATTTTATGCTGTTGACCCAAAAGAAGGCAACTAGCCCCCCCTACCAAAACAAAAAAATATATATATTGTAGCCATTTCTAATTATGCCACAAAAAGGGGAAATCCTTCTTTACTCCATGATGGAAATCAGATTTCTCCTTGACTAAATAACATGTTTGCATATCAATTATATCCTTGAATATACAGTTTTTGCAAAAAAAGCATCCAAGTCTTTTTCTTAAAAATATCTATAGAATCTGATAACACAACCTTCTGACAACAAGATAACACATTAAATATTTTACAATCATCTGGAGAACAGTATATAATTGGCCAAAACACACTAAATGTGAATTCTAGTAATTACAAGGTGTACAAAACATAGTATCCATCCTTCCAAAAATGTCATCCAAAAATCATGTGGATAATAATTTTACCCTCTGATGGAGGCATATTTAAATCTATACTTTATCAGCATTATAGTGGCAACCAATGTATTAATAAAAAGATATACTGTACTTTCCCAAAGATCACTTCTTTCTTCACCAAAATCTTGATATGGCTGAGTGAGAAGCACATGCGGTTCCCTCACACACAAGTGACATACAAGGAATATCTCCTATGTGTTTTTGGAATGTTGCCATGCCAGCTGTGAATGGAGCTGCAATGGTGAGGATATATGAAGTCTTTATCTCTATGACACTTATATTGTTAAAAGTAAAATAACTTTTTAGCTACATATATGTTTGTTGTTTTGCTAGTGGAAGGTGCAGGTTGAATTTTATTTTCAAGAAACTGATACCTTGTCATTTTTGGCAGGATAACTACACTTTAGGGGCTCGTGATGAGAAAGCAGAAGTTGGAAAACATAACAAAAACAAGTAATTTCAAGATGAATTGATCCATGAAACATCTACTAACAAATATGGTAATAATGGCAAGATAACCAACAAAATGGGAGAGACAACAGTATACGATGAATTTAAAAAAAAACTATTAATATATTAGTGTACCAAAAAACAAATAGGCCTGCAAATGTGAATTCAATGACAGCCTTGCTTGCTAGTGACATTTAGGATGTGTTATTCTGCTGTCACTGTCAAACAGACAAAATACCCCTCCCTGTCTCATTCTAGAAATTACCTTATATCTTAAGACAGCAAGGTGAGTTGTTAGCATAGGATTCACTAAGAGGTTTACCTTGACGTGGCAAGGTTTACCTTGACGTGAGCATACATTTAAATGCCCATTGGTTTTTGGGAGTTTGGGGTCACGCCCAACTAACTTTTTTCTTTGGTTTTTATTGTATGTATTGGGGCTGATGTGAACTGTAGTCATTGCTGCCGCCCAGGAATAGTGGGAGTTTGAGCACAGGGCTTAATTTTTTATCTTCAAGAAATTAATCAGTGCATGTTATTATTATTATTATGATATTTATATAGCGCCGTCAAATTCCGCAGCGCTTTACAATGGGTGGACGAACAGACATGTAGTTGTAACCAGACAAGTTGGACACACAGGAACAGAGGGGTTGAGGGCCCTGCTCAATGAGCTTACATGCTAGAGGGAGTGGGGTAAAATGACACAAAAAGGTAAGGATAGTAATAGACTAGTGACAGTTGCAGAAGGTGTTTAAACAGGTGTGTTCTAATGGTTTGTTTTTTATGTGTTTTTAAGTAGCTGCTCTAACACCTCCACGTGTTCACACTTTTTTTATACCCACCATATAGTTGAGATTACTCTTTTGAGAGCAGGAATAAAACCTCAAAGACAAAATACAAAAAAACTATAATAGTGCAGACAAACTTAAAATCAGGGGAAACTTGCTAAATTATTAAAATGCAACTCACAAAGGAAGAGTCAGAAGTATGGCTCAATGTTTTAGCCTTGGAGTCCTTTTGTAGGGGGGGACCTCTTTCCCTTCCTTGGGAAAGAATATGTGCTTGCTTGTATGATGATAATTTGATATGTAATAAAAATAAATGCACGAATAGTGTAATATGTAAAAAAGAGATATAAAATATTTATTGAAAATATCTCACACACATTTGAAAGAGCCTTTTTCTATTTGATGGACCAGCATCTCTTTGGGGGCAATGGAACCTATTGGAATACCCAGAGAAATCCTTTCTATGGTATATATTTCTAGCTTTCATTTGAACCATATAAGTTAAAAGCCAGTTTGCAAAAGTAACATTAATATAGCAGCAGGGGTGTACCTAGAGCATTTGGCACCCGGGGCGGGTCCTATTTTTGGCACACACCCTTGCCCCCCCCTCAACTTTAAATATAAAAACAACTAAAAAAAATGTAATGTATTTAGCACTAAGCAGTGTTTGTGTTTTTGAATGTATGCATGTTTTTGTATGGAGTATATGTGAGTGAATGTAGCGGTGTGTTTGTATGTAGTGTTGGCGTTTGAATGCAAGTGTGCATTTGTGTGTTGTGTGGTATTTGAATGCAGTGGTATGGTTATATATAATGGTGGGGTTTGTATGTAGTGTTGACGTTGAAATGCAAGAGTGTATTTGTGTGTAGTGTTGGCGAGATTTTTATATGTCTGCACATATACACATACACGGACATACACACACAAACACAGTCACACACAGATACACATTGACACACATGCAGACATTGTGGTGACTCTAGGAACAATATATATGGGGAGGCACATAAGATACCACAGTCAAAACAGGAGGGGGAGGTGGAGCAGTAAAACTTCTCACTAGGGGATGGGGTAATATGCTGCCATTGGCTGTCTGATGCCAGCATGCTGTGTTCTGCATGCTGGCATCTGATTACACATTTGCATATAATTCACATTAGCCACCCAGATTTCTTGTTATGGGCTGGCTGACACCTCTTAATATCAATCTTTGTTTAGCAGATAACTCCTTTATTTGCTATCCTTTGTGGGATTGCCATATTTAAGGACACCAAATAAGGTTCTATCTGCTAAACAGCACCCTCATTTGGTATCTTTAAATATGGAAATCTCACATACGGGCACCAATTCAGGGAATGATCTACTAAACAGCTAAAGGATAAAAAAAAAGCCCTTTTCTTATTTTCAGTTGTTTAGTAGATAAATCCCTTATTTGTTATCTTTATGTGGGATTGCAATATTTGAGGACAGGAAATAAGGAAGCTATCTACTAAACACATACGCAGAGATACACACAATCACACACATAATCACAGCTACACACAAGCACAATCACTGACCCACACACAAACATTACATACATACACACATTTAATAATTAAGAGGTCCACCCAGCCACCCTACCTTGCTCTAGAAGGGCTGGAATGGATCCTCAGTCCCTGGTGGTCAGTGGTTGCTGCTGGGATCTCTCGAAAGCACGCCCTGTAATGACGCCGAGGCTGCGATGACATCATATCCTGGCTGCCGGCTCACTGCAGGGCGAAGACTGTCAGACACAGTCAGATGCACACAGTCCCACATACAGTCACTCACACACAGTTACAGGCAGACAGTCAAATACGCAGGTAATCACACAGGCAGACAGTCACACACACAATCACAGACAATCACACATACACACAACACAATCACAGTCAGTCACACACACAATCACAGGCAGACAGTCACACACACACACACAATCACAGGCAGATAGTCACACACAGTGACACACACACACAGAGTAACACAGACAATCATAGGCAGTCAGTCACACACACACAGTGACACACACACACAGACAGTGACACACACAATCACAGGCAGACAGTCATACATACACATAACACAATCACAGACAGTCACACACACACACACACACACACAATCAGTCAGAGAGTCACACACACAGAGTCACACAGACAATCACAGGCAGACAATCACACAGACAATCACAGGCAATCACAGACAGACAATCACAGGCAATCACACAGACAATCACAGGCAGACAATCACACAGACAATCACACAGACAATCACAGGCAGACAATCACAGGCAGACAGTCCCACAGACAATCACAGGCAGACAATCACACAGACAATCACAGGTAGACAATCACAGACAGTCACACACACACACACAAGCAATCACACACACAGTCAAAGACAGTCACAATCACAGTTACACACACACAGCACACACTCTCTCACTTACAGTAAGCTTGGGCTGGAGGAGGAGTGGATTCAGTCCCTCCTGTGATGTAGTTGGGGAAGCAGGGACTCCTTCCTGCTTCCCCTCTGTGTGCAGCAGTATGAGGCTGCATATAGCTCCGCCCCCACATCCGGCTTGGCTCCGCCCCCACGTCTGGTTTGGCTCCGCCCCCACGTCCAGCTTGGCTCCACCCCCAAATCTCTGTGCAGGTCTCCAGCTTGTTCCCTGCCCCTGCGTGTGAGCTGTGTCGGCTGCCCGGTGCCTTTGCTGCTATGGCAACCAGTGCAGCCACACAGCTCACTGACTCTCAAGCCTGGCCAGCCCTGGTGGAACCCCCCTACCTGATGGCACCCAGGGCGGACCGCCCCCCCTTAGTACGCCACTGTATAGCAGAAAATAAGTAAATAAATAAACACTATTTGAAAGGTATATATAAATATAAAAGGGCATATCTTCTTCTAAAAAATGTGTTTCACCAATAGGGCTTCCTCAGTCTGTTCCTTAAGTTTGTGTGTTTATATATGCCAAAATAGTGGATTTAAAAAGAATTCTTGAATTTGCTAATTTTGACAGTCCTAATTTGTCCCATATTTTGTTATTCCCTTGTAATAGCTCCACAATTACGGAGTTAATGAACCCTATTGTCTACTGAAATATATAATTTGATTTCTGAGACTACTATATGCATTACATTCACGATTCTAATAAGACCAACTAGACAATTATATTGGTTAACTTAAAGAGACACATCCAGCAACAATGCAAATTATATGTAGTTCTAGCTTTCTGGCCTAAATAATTAAATAGAAACAAAAGTTAATTTGCCTTGCTGTATAACTTGATAAATTTAATGTTCTGATGCTTACAACACGGTATATATGCATGTTTACTGCATTGCAATTTTAGCAATTTCCTACAAAATAATAAACCAGAGATTTATTTAACACAAAGCAACACTATATCTCTTCTGAGTTACTCGACACAAGCTGTCAATGGGTTATATATGAAAAAGTCTGTGTGTGTGTTTAAAACTGAATTGTTCCACAGAGATATAATTTTAGAAGCAGGTACATGTTCTATCTGAACATCATAAGCACTGGAGAGCATCAAGAGGGTGAGTAGCACATTATGTGCAATATGTCATGTATCTCTTGTACTGAAAGGTTTGAACAGAGAGTGCGTTCTGTTATTATGTCATAAATAAAGTTGACATCTAAATGGGACACTTTATGGCACTTTGATTAATAGCACTTTGAAATTCTGGCGAAAGAGGTGTACAAATTCGGAAGTCACATTTTGTTAATTTTGTAAAAAATTGTAGTGAATGGCTCTTCATCTGAGATTTATAAAATTACACATCTGAATGCTCAATGGATAAGCAAGCTCTGCTGATCTTATCAAAAGAACTGGGTTTTCTGAGGCCTATAACATGTGTTGTGGGCCCACTTTGACAGCTATGTAATGCTGCCTGTCTGGCCTTCTTACTTACAGTTAGAGCTGCAATTATACACGTTTATAAAACATTCAATTTTGAATGTTCTGGAACTTTGAATTTTGTACAAAAAAAAACTGAGGAGGAAGGGAATGGAATCACCACTATCATAATATACCCTTAATAATTCTATACATACTGCTTAATCTATTAATTATGTCTTGTGCTGATATTTTTAAACAGTATATAATGACAAGAATAGAAAAATAAGAAAACATTATTGGGATTGATCCCTATGGTAGACAACAGTCTATTTTAGCACATCCTATGAGTTGTCAGAATTAATATACTCAATATGAATAGGGGGATATTATGTATTCCCCTCCTTCTCAATTTCCTTTTTGTTTAATTCTTGGTTGATTATTAGAGGGATACTATAGGCAATTTAGCAGTGAGGCTGCAAGGGCATGCTGTATTCACCAGAACCGCTTCATTAAAAAGTTGTTCTGGTGCATATAGTGGGTATAAATGTGGGTGTATTTGTGGGTTATGGCCAGAATTGGGGAGAAATATGGTAGATTTTAAGTTCTATTAGTACACACTACTACATATACTTTTACACACACAAGCGTAATAAGCTTACGGTTACCTACATACACTGCTACATACACACTACATACAAACACTGACACACATATATAGAAATACATACACAGAGAGATGCACTCATATTTATACAAACTGTAAGACATGTGCACACACACTTACTCACACTTTTTTAATATCTCATTTTTATTAGAGTTTTTTTATTTTTTTGCATTGATGATAACAATAAACACATGTAATACAACAACCAAGAGCAGAGCATTACTATAGACATCTCATTAATAATACACAATACAAGGTATGTTTTGAGCACATTGTTGTGTCATCTTTCAAGTGACAATTTAGACTGAATGCATTTCACATGAGACATCTACACAATTTGATTAGGCTTTGTATGCCCTGTAGAGTTTGCCACCGGACATCAAAGAAATGCATCATGGTATAGGTGGCAAACCTAGCCACTTCAGTGTGCATAAGACTGTATTTGTGTGTTAATTTTGCATTGGGAAGACTGTGGCGTTCGTATGCTAGTCTCACAAACAATATTTTATTATTCTGTTCGTGAAATGAATGAACAGCCAAACGGGAGACCATACAAAGGGGGTTGTGTGTCCCCAATTAACGAACTAGCAACAGTTTAACAACAAAACGTCAATGGCTATATGGGTGGCCGCCGTTCGTATAACCAAACACGTGGCGGTGGCCATCTTTGTTTACGAAGGTTCAGCGGTGTTTGGTCGTCGAGTGCCTGGAACTGAAATCGGCTACTCGACCACACGAACACCGCTGGACTTCCATGTCATTCGTATATTTACCCACGTCCAAACAGAGCGGTGTTCGACAGATTGTAACCTCACGAACAAGCATGTTTCAACAGCTCACATTTAACTGTAATATCTCAATGTGGTTCGTATGCATCCTTCATTCGACTGACTTTGCTATTCTAGTGAATGGATCTGAGTGGCATTTCGCCAGATGGTGCGCTCAGATCCCAGCCATTCAATGAAGGGTCATTCGGACAATTCTGAGTAAAATTGTGTAAGTTATATAATTTTATGTCAAATGGTGTATTTTGCTGTACGGAGAGATAATATAATTAACAGTACACTCGTGTGCAATTATCTCTCCAGTACAGCAGTGTATGATGGGAAATAGCATTGCAGGGTAAGTTTTCCACAGAGTCCACCAGAGGGAAATGCCAGTATGGAAACCCTTTTCATGGGGACTTGTATAAATATGGTGACATTGGAATAAAAGCTCAGTTGACTCGTCTAGTTCTTGGGAAAAAGGGAATTGTATTTACGCTACCTGCATTTTGTATGCTGAATCCTGACTACCAGCAGAGATACCGTGGATAATACTACTACTCCGCTACAGTATACAAATGGATGAAGTATCAACAGAGAATAAAGAAGAACATAAAATAACAAAGATTATCAATGAATAAACAATTAGTGAGTAATAAGGACTGCCAAAAAGAAAGAGTGAATATCAGTTGGATCGTAGTAGTGGTGTAGTGGTATTTTTACCTCAAGTTGTGGCTATGTGCTGTTGCGCAGGGTTTGGAGTAGGACTTAAGGTTGCGCTCTTGGCGATATGTGTGCCAGTAGGATGGATTATATAGTGGTTGGGTTCGCATTTATTCAACAATCTCATAGCCTGTAATTAGCCATTTCTGTCCCTCTTATTCTAAAGGCCATGTTTTCTAGATTGCTTGAGGCCGCCAGTCTGTCTGTGACTTCTAGTAAGGTAGGGGAGGAGGTCCCCTTCCAGTGACATGCAATGCTAAACTTAGCGGCCATTAGGAGGTGAATAAGCACTAACTTAAAATGAGTCTAAGTTTGGGATGATGTGGAGCAGGTAACATGCTCGTTGAAAGGGTATAGCGGTCTGAGTAGTGTTTTAAATATTTTCCTCCACCTTTGACTAGTATGTTGATAGTTTGGGACATTCCCAAAATATGTAAATTGAACATATAGGTGATTAATTACTATAGGTTTTAGCTAGCTTAAGATCTTGCAGTAAGCCTCCCAATGATAAAGACAACTTGAAGCTAATTTTTTTATTTTTTTATTTAATTATAGTGTATTATTTTTTCAACATATCATTGTATATAAAAAAGGAACAAGGGAAGATAGGGAAGGAAAAAATAAAAATAAAAAAGGAAAAGAGGGTAAAACAAAAAGGGAAAAACAGCAGTATAATATATGAGAGATTAATTAAATCACCAAAGAAAGCTAAGGTACTACTAAGTGCTTTGCAAAAGCACATATCTCAAAATGATAGGAAGAGAACTAGACCACACCAGTCTAGTACCAGGTCAGTCACAAGTAATCATCAATTTGTTAATTTAGTCAGAGTTCACAGTTATCATACTTCTATTCACATTTAATGATCTTTCTGTATATATAGATTTCCAATTTATACCAACTATACAGTCTCTATCTCCAACACAAATCCTTATTATATTTACCTTAATTGGCAATCTTATACTAGTCGATTTTTAAATAATCTTTCCAGTATTCTAACCACACATCCCATATTTTTTTATTTTTATTTTATTTTGTATTTTGCTGTGCATGAAATACATACAGACAGACCAGTGGTACTCCAACGGCATTCCACAGGTTTAGGGCTTTTCAGTACAGTTGGAGTAATAGATTATATATGCACAATTTTATGGTATTATGAACACAAGTTAGCATTTATGATAGTTCTAGTCTGGTCTAACTTGCAGGTATACAGACTAGGTGAATCGTGCGTGTTATGGCTAGAAGACAAGCTAGGGGAGATGCTAGGAGTTAAACAATCTGATCTAAACAATCTGATCTACAGCCAGGCTATGCTACCGCTTGGATTTGAAGATGAGGGTTAGCGTAGGTGCTTTGTCCGACAGGCTTGTGAAAGTTCTACAATGAGGAACTTGCTTCCGCTGAAATAAATATAGCTCGCAATGCCCACTTTGATACATCACTGTGGTCTGGAGCTGTGTATGTATGGCGTTCTACTCCCTAGATTAGATTAAACAGTCCTGGTATCGCTGTGTATCAGGTATATAACTATTGAAATACAAAGCGTACGGTGAAAATATAAATGAATAAATACTGGTGCTGCTGTCACCTTAGTGGGCCACAATAACCACTAAAATACCACAAGTGACAAATAAATACAGTTGGTGAGAGCACACAGAACTCAAAAAATATATATTACCCCCAGTAGAGTTACTCTCTGAAAGAAATACAGAAAAATAACATAGGGTAATAACGTAATGAACAATAAAATAATGTATGGATAATATGCACTCACATACGAAGAGCCAATTACAAGCTGGCTCACACTGAACGCCTGGAAATAGAGTACTCCTCAGGACTGGGGCAAACTTCCACTGGGCTCCTCCCAAAGAAACAGGAACGCAGGTTCAAGTTCAAGCTTAACTCATGTTGATGGGGGAAATATGGTATTTTAAAGCCTGTATTCTCTATGGAAATCCATGTTTTATTTTCACTCTGTTCTGATCATAGAAGTATCTTGCTTCCTTGAGCTTCTGGCAAAGATATCTTTGCCAGAAGCTCAAGGAAGCAAGATACTTCTATGATCAGAACAGAGTGAAAATAAAACATGGATTTCCATAGAGAATACAGGCTTTAAAATACCATATTTCCCCCATCAACATGAGTTAAGCTTGAACTTGAACCTGCGTTCCTGTTTCTTTGGGAGGAGCCCAGTGGAAGTTTGCCCCAGTCCTGAGGAGTACTCTATTTCCAGGCGTTCAGTGTGAGCCAGCTTGTAATTGGCTCTTCGTATGTGAGTGCATATTATCCATACATTATTTTATTGTTCATTACGTTATTACCCTATGTTATTTTTCTGTATTTCTTTCAGAGAGTAACTCTACTGGGGGTAATATATATTTTTTGAGTTCTGTGTGCTCTCACCAACTGTAGGTATATAACTATTGCTCATAGACCTGGTGCTGGGAGTTCGGGAGACATGATAAGGATTGTCACTGTCAGCCGATGCCCTTTTTTGGGAAGTAGCAGGAGTCATCTGAGGATTTGTAGGTTGCCGAAGCTGCGGAGATGGCGGTGAGGGTGTCCCCCCCAGGCTTGTGCGTAGGCCCGCATCTCATTGCCACAAACTCTGCGGCTTCTGGTGCCCAAGTTTTCTCCCTGTGTGTGAGTGACGGAGGGCCTGGTGATTTTCTGCCGCTTGCGGCGTCTGAGCCTCCGTGGGTGTGGGTGATGCTTCACAGTGTTCCCCCTGCCAGCCTTTAGCACGGGTGGGTTCTGGAGTTTAGAGATAGGTGGGCTGTCTAGAGTTGTGCCCGAGGGTGTACCCCTCGACCTCCGCTGCCGCTGGCCCCACTCACCCATATTTTATGATATTTTTGGTTACAACCCCTGGACATTCAGTGTAGCTCCTCTATTTCTCTAGTATTTTCTACTCTCCCCACCCAGTGTTCTTGTCATGTTCTGTTCCATTCTGCAGATATTTCTGACCTTGGCTTCTGATATCCAGTACTCCTTTTACAATTCTTGTTTAGTTTTTCTTGCTTTTTCTGGTTTTCTATTCTATGTCTGGTTTTATTTATGCTGGGTTTTCTGGGTTCATTCTTTGATCCCGTTCCTGGAATTCCAGTTCTCCTGGATTCCTTTAAATGTTTGTTTTTTTGTTGCCACACCTGTTCCTTTGCCATTCATCCTTTTTGTTTCAGAGTGTTCTTGCTAGAAGTGGTCTCATTTCCTCTGCTCCTTTCCTTGCAGTACCGTGTGTGTTTTATTGTTGTACTTTTAGTCATACATATCTAGGCAGTTAGAACCCACCGTGATTGGAGCCTACAGCCATCTTTCACGGGTGGCGGTTTGAAATGGAAAATCAGGGCCTGAGCACCAGGGTTTGTGCGGCCATATACCAGGGCTCTGATGCAGCTTTAGCGGATGCCAGGAGCTGATATTAAGCAAGTTTGTATCCAGAACTAGAAACAAGACAAGACTAGAACAGGCATCAAACAAGAAAAAAAGACAAGACTAGAAAAACCCAGAACCGGAGTAGGACAGACAGTAGAACCCAGAATATGTACACAATACATAAGGGAAACAAGAACAGGACATGGCAGGACAGGACTGTACATGAACTGGGAATACAAGACAAAATAAAACAAGACAAGGTATACAAGGCAAAACAAGAGGAGAAATAACCAAGTACTATATATGTAATAAACATTGGAGATTTAGACATTCATAAATGGTACTTGGTTATTTCCCCTCTTGGGTTCTTCTTCTTCTCCTCTGTGTTCTTCTAGTCTTGTCTTGTTATCTTGTTTAGTGCCTATTCTAGTCTTGCCTTGTTTCTAGTACTGGATACTTATCTGTTTAATATCAGCTCCTGACATCCGCAAAGCTGCATCAGGGTTCTGGTATGTGGCCGCACAAAATTTGGTGCTCAACACCATGGGGCATGTGGTTACCCTGCACCAGACCCTGATTGTCCATTTCCACACTGAGGCTCCTATCATCTTCATCAGGCACACAGAGTCCCGGTCTTTAGACCGCCACCTGTGACAGTTCCACTGTTAGAATTTGTGTCTGCCTCCAGTATCTTGGTATCAAGGCATTTGCTTCACCTAGTAATATCAATAGCAATTGTTGCTTATGTAAATATTTTTAGGTCTTAATACTCTATGAATCCTATCCATTTTAATACAATTGTATGTGGGCTTCTGCAGAATTTTATTGAACAATAGCTGTACCCTTTGTTCCAATTTGTTTTTATTTTATTTTCTTCAGGGTCTTAGAGAACCCCCTAATCCTTAAATTATTTTGTTGCTCTCTGTTATCAGTGTCTTCTAGTCTCTTCTGGAAGTTCAGAAGCATTTCTGTTTGCTTTTGCATCTCTACCTGCTTAGTTGACCAATGGGTAGTCATTGTTTCTCCCTCTTCTTCTAGAGTTTGCACTCTTGCTCCTATGTGTTGTAAATCATTGTTCAAAGTTAGTAGTTTATCACTGAAGCTATACTTCAATTTTTCCAGCATGCTAATTTTGTTGACCTCACACATTGTAGCCAATCGGACAGTATTACCTCTATACCCAGCTCCTTTTCCCATTGTGCCATATAAGGTAGCTTCTCAGGTGCGTTTGTTATGAAAGGCATTATAGCAAAGTGAGAGTGTCTTGATGAGGGTGTGATTGTTTGTACAACAGAGGCCTAGTGGTGTTAGTCAAGTTAGCGTCTCTGGTTTGACTTTATGTGTTTTCATGATATGTTTAATTCGGAGGTATGTGAATATTTCTCCAGCTGGAAGGGTTCCTTCTGCAGGGTAGGAGACGGTTTGATCTGCATTGCAGAGCAAGTCCACTCTCAGTGGGCCATCTTTTGACCAATTATGTAGCCCTATACCTTGTGATAGTGTCAGGTTCCTATCCTGACAACCAAGAATTTTGTTTATTTTATTTCTGTTTCTTTAAAAAATGTTCCAGTTTTTTCCACTAGTGGCCTCCCTAGCCACTAGTCTTAACAAACTTTCTCTCACCTGCCTATCATATCAGTTCAACCTGCTATAAGAGGCCACACCCTGCTAGACAATTTGGTTTGACATTGATTGTAGTTGCGTTCTGATCCTGGCTTCTTCTGCAAAAGCCTGTTATATCTTGGAATTATTTCATTCAACCTGCTACTTTCCAAACCTGCTTACTACTCATATGCTTTGCGAAAACCTGCTTACTATCCATACATTTGGAGCTAACCTTATCTGCGAATGCTACCTCTATTCTACATTACTGGACTTGGATGTAGTATTGTTACTGCATTTATGGAAAACTATTTAACCAAAGTGGAGATTACAAACATCCTTGATAATTAAAATTATCCTAAAGGACTCTAATTCATCTTTACAAATCCTGCTATAAAACCTGCAAACCAAAAGAGGCTTATCAACTGAATGCTGTTTATCTTCTGGTACATTGTAATTGCAACTTGTAAAATAAATGTTAATCTTCTCTCCTTAAATTGAGTTATTCAAGAAGATACTTCTATACCAAGAGTTCTATGGCTGGAAGATTTCCTGCAATTACCCTAATATTGAGGGAGACATGCCTGAATTTACTACTTTCTAGTGAGTTTTCTACCACCACACCCCCTGCATGTGCTTATTGTATTTAACTATATTTGTGTTTTATTCCACCAGATATACTGTGCTTATGGTAGATTTTACTGACTACTGTACAGGCTGTACTATTTATCACTTTTGGTGATTCCACACACTTTTTTCTTTTCCCTTTTTTTTTTTTTTTATCTGTAACCTATAATTTTTAGTTATGTGTTATTTTTATTTCCTGTAACATCTATTTTATGTTATCCTGTTACTAGAAATCTTGCCTGGGGCATATTGCCTTTGATTTTGGTTAATCTCCTGCTATCTTACCAATAACTTCCTTTTTATAGGTTCTCATTCTTACTACTACCTATACATCTCATAGGTTCTGCTTCTATCTACTTCCTGTTAATCCCATCTAGGGCTTATTGCCTAAAACTATATTTATTAGTACACAAAATACTTGCTGTGACGGACCTCCTGGCACTCTGACCGAGTGCCTCTGCCAATCGATTCTCCTAGTGCTCACCAAGGAATTCCAGCACTCCACCAGAAAACATAAGCACTGCAAACCCCACTTCCACGATGCAGCTGCACTGGGGTCTCTCCATCCTTCACCCACCCTGGACCCAAGACCAGGATCCAGCTTCCAGTGGGCAGACATCTCCTACTCCCAGAGAGCACAGCAGGAACAGCTCTTATAAGAGCTAGTGATTTATAATTCCTGGGGAGTACAGTGATATAGCAATCCCCAGGATAGATACAGCCGTTTCCCCAACACATGAGATGAGACTCTGTTAGGGGAAGGAGGAACAGAATTCTAGTGGAGGCACACTGGCCTTTTATGCAAGTTTCCCAACAAGGGTGAAGCCTAGGTGGACCTTGTTGGGCACAGGGACACAAAGTGAATAAACCAATAAAAACAGTCATACAGTGAGACACTCCCATACACAAACAATAGAATCCATCCTCTGTGCTTGGGTAATAATTGAATCAGGAACTGTACTAATCTAACACAATTATCTCCAAGCGCAGAAAAACATACAATTTTATGAAACCACAAAAAGTACCTTTTAAAAACACATAAAACCCCATAAAAGTTACATCCCCTGATAGCCCTGATCTGGGTGCACAACATATCCAAAAATCACCCAGATCAGTTCAGGAATTCCTGGAAGTCATAGTTTTGATCGGCTGTGCACATGGTCCTATGCCCAAAACAGTTCCAGGGAAATCACTGCTAATGGTCGGTCAAGTTCGGTAGTCTTTTACAGGTTTCCCTGCAGGGCCCATAGTTTGTGGTCAGGAGGCTGGCAAGCAGGCACCTCCAAGTACAAGTGGCGAGGTTACTTTCACCACACTTACCTGTAATTTTCATTTATTAATTCTTCTCATTCCCTCTGTGTCTTTATTTTTACTTCCTAATAGTCCTGCCATTATTATTTTCAAGACAAATCATCAATATTATAAAAAAATAAAGACCCGGATGTTAACCCTAGTTTTAGTCTCATATCTGACCTTATCAGAAGCATGACAGGGTGTTCAGGGCACTGAGCGGAGCCATGGACAGGAGGCTGTCGATCCCCATAAGGGGTCTTGCCCACCTCTGTCAACCAGTCGGCAGAAATTTTGTCCTCGGTAGGCAGTTGGATTCCCTTATATTGGGTATAGAGAAGGACCACAGCATTCCTCTGACTTTGCGAGAGTGGACACATGCAGCGGGAGCCACACTGTAGGCATGTTATTTTTTATTCTTGTTAATCCTTGAGCTACCACTGTGGCTTTGTAATAGGTGGCTATGTTTGGGATTCCCAAACCACCTCTGTGATATGGCAACCAAGCTAATTTCTGTTGAATTCTGAGGGGGGAAGGGTTCTCTTCCAAATGTGGGTGTTAAGCATAGCTTGGAATTTACGTATCAGGCTATTCTGTAGGGCAGTTGGAATCATGCGGAAAAGGTAGAGAATGTAAGGATTAGCCATAATATTAATAGTGTGTATCCTCCCTAGCCATGATATGTCCAATTCTTTCCAGGCATCCAATTGAGTGTGAAGTTTATTCAAGAGGGCTGTATGATTTTCCTTCATTAAGGAGGGCAGTGACCTAGTGAGTTTAATCCCCAGGTAGTTCAAGGAAGTCTTACGCCAGTCAAGAGGGTGGCGCTCACGAACCACCTCGGATGGGAGGTCCACTGATTAAGGCCTGTGTTTTTAGGTTTTTTTGCATTGTTTTTGTAGTATGATTATAGAACTATATTGAGGAGCTGAAGAAGGTTTGGGATCGATCTATCTGTATGTGTGATAAACATAAGAATGTCACCCCGAATAGTGCTATTTTGTGTTCGCCTATTGGGGTGGTTAAGCATGAAATATTATTCTGAGATTTAATGTGTTTGACTAACTGGTCTAAACATAAGATGAAAACAAGTGGTGAAAGGGGGCAACCCTGGCAGGTAGCATTTGAGATGTGAAATGTGTTGGTAAACAACAATTATATTTAAAAGCCCAAGTACTTTTTTTTTTTTTTTAATTGGTTTGAAAACATGAGGACAGACTGAGAGGATATGTTTGTCCAGAACCTGGAAGTCATCCTTGAGCATCTTCTCAGTTGCAGTTCTGATGCTGTTTATCAGTCAGCCTGGGCCCAGCTGTCAGAAGGGAGCCCCATGTGTCAATTGATACCTGGGGTGAGCAGAGATTTAACCCTGCTCACACCTCATTACAGCAATTGACATTTAAATGTCTATTTAAACCACTAGAGCAGCTCACACTGTTTGATTCCTGGGTCTCCTGGTGTGAGCAAGGATTTAACACTACTCAGTTTGCACTTACGTCCATGGGTTTTTAAATCTCCATTTAAAGGGCTATATAGAGCGATCACTTTGAGCACTGTATACAGCGCATCTAGTCTGGGGCCACTAAAAATGGAATAGATCACAGAGGAGAGTACCATGTATTGATTCATACCTGGCACTTGCTGGTGTGAGCTTTGATTTAAACCTGATCACCCCAAAATATTAGGATGTATCATGCCATCCTAAATATTATTGATTACAAAACAAACTGCCAGGCTGGTTTCTGCATCATATGACTGCTGACCACTCGCTATTCCAACCCTCTCCTTGCAAATAAACAGACCAAACCAACTTTTCTTTTCGGTAGGGAAATGGCAACCGCTTTATTTAACCTCAAATTCCCAGCAACTTCAAAACATACTGTCAGCTACTGGCTAACCAACCAGTGGACAGCTTCATGCCACAAATTTTCCAAAGGTTTTCCACAACCTGTATTCTGTTTTCAACCAAGACCAGGCTGCAATTTCCCAAGCCCACTTAGGGCGGACATTCCAATTCTTATGCACGCCAACCTTTCATTGATGGATAGTGCTGCACCGCCCTGGAGCCAGCGCCAACTCCACTACTGACTGCAAGCCCATATAAAAATGCCCCGATTGATATGGTTCAATTGACTACTAACCAGGTTCAAGTTATCCCACTCCAGCTCCCCAATCTTATGAATAAACTTAGAATTGGTTAAATTAAACTACTAACATACTCTCCACCGCCTATTGTCCCCCCCCTTATTCGAATTTAGGGCCCCCACCTGCTCATGGGTGGGGGCCAGTTGGGGGCCAGAGGAGGACAAGAGGTTCCCCCCCCTTATTTTACTTTAGGGCCCCCACCCACCGTTTTTTTCAATAGGCTGCTCATTGTTTAATAGACATGCCCCTACTCACAGTATAGCGAGTAGGGGCATAATTTACTAATACTAAGTAATCTTTACTTAGTATTAGTAAATTTGCCCTAAAGACCAATTCAGGTCTTTCAGCCTTTTAGTAGATAACTCCCTAATTCCCACGGTATTAGAGAGCTATCTACTTATTCATTCCTGTCATTACATTGACTGGCCAAGTAGCTTACATTTTATATGAATGTGTGTTACTTGATTGTTGCAAGTGTTGCAAATGCTTACAGCTAAAACTTGGCTATGTTTGTATACTTTTTATTTAAACTTGTATACTGTGTAACATTCTTCTTCTTCCACTGGGTAAGTATTTTAGTGCTTAGGCAATACATTTTACTTCCTTTTGCAGCCCTCTAGCCCTTTCCATTACTTTTTAAGAGCCATTTTAGTGCCCAAAAGTTCGGGTCCCCTTTGACTTCAATGGGGTTTGGGTTCGGGGTCAAGTTCGAGTCCCGAACTCTAACTTTTTGCCGAAGTTGGGCTGAACCCGACCATCCAGGTGTCCGCTCAACTCTAATCCTAACCAATGTCTATCTTGGACAGGAGAATCCAGAGATCCATCTAACACTCACCTAACTCTACATCCAACAAGGATTGCGAATTGGAAGCCTTAGACAAGGAAACCACTTCTGCAATTCACAAAGCAGCACAAAAGCACATAATAAAAGCCACCTGGGAAAGGAACGTCTTATAAGGAGATGGACAGACCAAACCCAACACACCACACAGCCCATGTAGCATGTTAAACTACATGGGGCATCTCTGGTTGGCTGACGGAAGGCAACACCAACCCTTTAGAACTCATTGAACTAAGAAACCTTCAGAAAAATCTTCCCAACCCATCAAATGACATTGAAAAGACATAGCGTCCAAAGCCCGCTCAGCAGACACCACCATAAAATGCTCCTGCATGCAAGACAAAATGGCCAGAGTAACCAAAAAACTACCCTCCTCTGACAACCACTTCCAGAAACCCACCACTCCATGATATGAGGATTCTCGAATTTAGGATGCATAAAAAGCACGGTCACTGTAGTCCACATGGAGCAACCTCCCTGAAGTGCTCCCACTGAAAGCAAGAGAGAAAATCAGCAATAACATTCATTACCCTTGGAACATGCACAGCCTTAAACAGAATGTTAAATTCCAGACATCACAACACCAATTGCTGCAACGGCGCCAACACTGGGGGGTGTGACGGACCGCTGGCACTCCGACAGAGTACCTCCACCAATCGATGCTCCTAGCACTTGCCGAGGACTCTGAGCACTCCAACCGACACGATCAGCACTGCGGACCCCACTTCCAGTGATGCAGTTGCGCTAGGGTCTCGCCGTCTCTCACCCACCCTGGATTCACTAGCAGGATCCAGCTCCCAGTGAGTGAACCTCTCCTAAATCCAGAGAGCGTAGCAGGAACAAATCAAGCTCTTACAAGAGCTTACTCTGGGGAGTAAGTGATTATAGCAATCCCCAGAGTGTAGGTATCCCTTCCCCCAAGCATGAGCCAAGGCTTCTAGAAAGGTGCAAGTAAGTCTGGTTTATTGAGGGCTACCTGCCCGGTATTTATGCAAGTGTCCACTAGGTGGACACTCCCCTAGGGGACCTGATGGAACAATGGGACACATATTGGATATTAGCCAAACACTCCCACAGTGACATCACAATCCCTCCTCTCTATCCTGGAGATAATTGGGAAGTAATCAAATTATCTCCCAGGACAGAGGCAAGACTCCATTAACCACATGGTTGCAAAAAGACATAAAATTACACAATGTTACAATTACTACATAAAACATATACATGCAACATATCCCCAGATAGCTTAGATCTGAGCGCACATTATTACTGAATGGCGCTCAGATCACATACATACAGTTCAATCGCCATGGAGCCAAAGTCTTTTCCATAGTCTTTTGTTACACGAATAGACTCCATGGCATAGCTATCTGGGGTAGCACTACTCACATACTGAAAGTCAGAAATATGCAGAAATACACAAACCTTTCTGCAGGGGAAAATACAGCTATCAGCACAGGGGGCTAGCCAGTAGTCCCCTCCAGGCACAAGTGGCGAAGGGCACTTAGTCACATGGGGGATCTGGATTCACCCATGAAAACTCTTGCATTGTCCATGTGAAAGATCACCGGTCTCTTCTGCAAAAGGGACCCACATAACTCCACAGCCTCTACTACGGGGTATAGCTCCAGAAAAGTGAGGTTCCTAACAAGATCTGATTACTTCCATGCCTCCGGCCATCGTTCCATGAACCAGAGACCATGGAAATAGGTTCCAAAACCCACTGACCCTGAAGTGTCCATAAACCAAGCTCTGGATTGGGCACTTCCACCTGGTGCCAGCAGGTACGCCCATTATAGGCCAATAAGAAGGAACTCCTGATAACGTTATCTGCCTAGTGATCTGAATAAAATGAAACGGTTGCTTAATACCGACTGTAGCCAAGGATATCTGCTGACAGAATACACAACCCTTGGGCATTACCCAACACACAGGCCGGAGGTGACCCAGCAGTTATTGCAAATGATGCAGCTTTTCAGCACCCCTTACCATGTTTAACAAAAGCTGCAGCATCTTCAGTTTTTTCACAGGAAGACAAAAGACCATATTATCGTATAAATCTCTATACCGAGGTAGGAGAGCTCCAAAATAGGGCCCTCTGTCTTCCTTCACAATTAGAATGCCTAAATCCACACTGACAGACCCAACAGCCCCACAAAAAAGAAATCATTCAAATACAGCAACATGGAAGAAAGTCCTGACACCCAAGAAACCACCCATTCTTTTAACTAAACAGTTAAAAATTTAGCAAGCTATGGAAAAATCTATTGGGAGGCATATAACAAAGAAAAAATAAAGGGTCCACTTCTGGCTGGGGTTTGATGTCCCAGGAATAGCCTCACTCTTCCCTGGACTGGCCCACTGGGGTCCACCACCAGATCTGGATCCATTAATGCATTAATTAGGACTCCTTGGATCCACTATTAGCCATTGGAAATTAAGGAGCTAACTATTTAGCAACTGAAAGAATTGGTTTAACTTTTTGTGTTTTTGTCTTATTTTGTACTAGGACAACCATTGTCAGGCTTCCTTAATAGTGTCCGGGTGTTGGTCCAAGTACGGTTTTCTATATAGTATCCTTTCGGTTACATGTATAGCCCAGTGGCAGCAGTCATGTTGTCCCCCCTTTCCAGGGGACGGGGGGGAGGTCTCCTGTGGCGAACAGAACCGCGCTATGGGCTCCTGGAGGAGACTGCTTGCCAACCTTCTGCCTCAGGACAATGGGCCCAATGCACTTTAAAAGGCTCCGTTTATGTACTTTTTGTACTCCAGAAAGAGAGACCGACCGTTAGCCCTGATTCACTGGAACTGTTTTGGGCATAGGACCATGTGCACGGAAATCCTGAACTGATCTGGGTGATTTTGTTAGCCCCGATCTAGGGGACCATCAGGGGATGTGATTTTTGTGGGGTTTCCATGTGTTTTGAGTTCCTGACTCAATTATCTCTCAGGCATAGGGGAGGGATTATACTGTTTTGTGTGGGAGTGTCCTCGACCTGAGAGCCAATGTAATTATGTGTATGTTTTACTGTAGTCTCCTCTCAGGTCCAGAGGGGAATGCCCCTGGAATATGTATTTGGAAACCCCTTGCATGGGGAGTTGCATATAAGGCTGCATGTGGCTCCCATTAAACCAGTTCCTCTTCACCCTCAGCACAGAGCCTTGTCTCATGTGTGGCGGGAACAGTTATATTCACTTTGGGGATTGCTATACTCCTTATACTCCCTTGGATTATAATCACTAGCTCTTGTAAGAGCTATCCACCGGAAGCTGGATCCTCGTGGGTGGAGGACAGAGAGACTCCAACCAAGCTGCAATGCTGGCTGCAGGTTTTATGGTGGAGTGCTTGGAGTATTCAGTGAGCACTAGGAAGCATCGATTGGTGGAGGCACCCAGTCAGGGTGCCAGGCGGTCCACTACACCTCCCTAAACACAGCAGGCACAGAAATGGACATGGTCACACTGTTGGCTTGACAGTTAGCCAATTTATTTCTCTGATGTGAATCTGAGCTTGCCCATTCAAATGAGCAAACACTCTCCTATCCAGGATACATGTTTGCCAAAGTTGGCAAGTGTGACAGAAATGTTAGAAACATAGAATATTTCTATGTTTAAAACAGACTCTACAGCTGTCATCACAAAACAATTTTAAAATAATAATCTTTTCCTCAAACATTAAATCAAAACATTTAAATCTTACTCCCACCTTCTCTTACTTTCTATGCTTCTGCTCCTGGCAGCTGGCGATGTCTCTCCAAACCCTGGTCCCGCCTCTACCTACCTACCTACCTTGTGTCCAACCCAGAAACCTCTCCAATCTTGTATCCATATTATGTAATGCTCCATTTATGTCTTCCTTCCATTCTGCCCTTTGGAATGTACACTGTGTGTAACATAACTAAATCTACTTCTATCCATGACTGATCCATACTTTAACTGAAACTTGTCTCTCTCCTTCTGACACGGCTACCCTTGCCTCATTATCTTATGGTGGTCTACAGTTTACACACAACCCAAGACAGTCTGACAGTAAAGGTGGTGGTTTAGGGTTTCTCCTTTCTCCCCACAGCTCCTTCAAACCTCTACTCACCCTTCCCTCTCTTTCTCCTCCTTTGAAATTCGCTTATTCAAACCAATATCTGTAAACATTGCCAATATTTATCAGCCCCTAGGTTCTCCTCGTCTCTTCCTTGACCATTTTTCTGCCTGGTTTCCTTACTTCTTCTCAAGCAATATCACGTCCCTAATTCTAGGCGATTTCAACATTCCTATTAACCCACTGTGAAGAAATCCCTCTTTATGTTCGGTATTTCTCCTCTCTTCATTCGGTAGATTTAACTACCGAACAAGACCACCCCCCTGGCTCTTTAACTTCAAAGCATGCCTCAATTGAACCCTCTACCTGTGCGGCCGTTGTTCGTATTGCCGAACGCCACGTGGCTGAGAAAACAGTGGCCATCTCTTTTTGCGCGAACAAAGGCAGCGGGACTTGGTCGTCGAGTGTCTGGAACTAAAATCGGACACTCAACTTCCCGAACACCAGTCCCAACATACAAACTCTGGATCTTTATTTCCCGAACAGCTAAGATTGCTGCTAAAAGCCAAGGGAAACCGTCCGTGGAACTATTCGGTTTTTGCTACTTTACGAAATGGACCGGCAAAACTACCCAAACTCGTGGAACTGTTGGGCAGCAACCTCGCGGTTAGCCGGTAACAAAAGACTTCCATACTTTTTGAGAACCCCTCAACCGATCTGGGTGAAATTTGAATATGTTGGTCACCCAGATCGGGGCTATTAGGGGACATATTATTTGTGGGGATACCATATGCATAAAGGGGTATTCTAAATATTGGGTAAAACTGTAATTTTTTTTTCCTGCCTGGAGATAATCAAGTTATTACTTTATCAGACTTGATTCTTTCCAGGACTAGGGGAGGGAATTGTATGTTTGTGCTGGGAGTGTTTCCTTGTAACTGATTGGATGTACCTTGTCCCTCACTGTGGGATGTCCCCTTGCACGGGGACTTGCATAAAAGCCATTGTGTGATAATTAAAAGCCAGTTCTGTTGCACCCTTCTTCTAGACTCCGGCTGATGTTTGGGTATTCGTATGCTTTATTAAGGGAATCATCTTGTAAAGCTATTGCATTCATATGGATTTTGTTTATTTCATCTGCCAAACGGAGAGTTCTAATCAGTGATGCTCTGGCCGTTCGGAAGGAAACTACCAAATGAGGTTTGGATATACTAGGTTTCCTTACACCCACCCTTGTCCTCAATAGCCTAAATACTTTTCAATCCCTTCCTCCTTTGGGCTATCGCAATGGACTAATTCTCCCACACATGTAGCTATCGCAATGGACTAATTCTCCCACACATGTAGATCTTATTTTTTCAAATGCATGCTCAGTCTTCAATCTCTGTAATACTCCATTTCCTCTATCACTTGTTCACTTGTTCTTGAGTGCCCCCACTCCCAATATCCTCAACCTAACCCCCCACAACTCAGGAGGAATCTGAAATCTCCATTCCAAACTCTCATCCATCCCTACCTTCTCCTGTCCCTCTCTGGCTATCTCCTCCATATAATGCTACCCTCACCTCTGCCCTAGATGCTGCAGCCCCACTCTAAGCACGCTCCTCAAGGTGGGCGCACATCCAACCGTGGCACACTAAGTCAACTCACTACCTGCAGAGATGCTCCTGTTCATCTGAACGCTGCTGGAGGAAGTCTTGCACCTTGTCAGACTTTCTACACTATACATTTTGTCTTGAACTCATACAGTGCAGCCCTCACCCTTGTTAAACAGTCCTACTTTTCTTTTCTCATTACTTCATGCTCTTGCAATGCTAGGCATCTCTTTAATACTTCTTCACCCTGCTATGGCCACCCCACAAACTAATCATTCAGCTGATAGCTTTGCATGTTACTTTACTGCCAAGATTAGACAATTAAGGAATTGATTCTCCCCCCTTCTCACCTCTCTATCTCAACCTCACTTGGACCATAGCACCCCTACCCTCCAAGACTTTCCTCCAGCTACTGAACAGGAAGTGGTTGCCCTTCTCCTCTCCTCTTGTCCCACCACCTGTCCGCTTGATCCAGTACCTTCCCACATCATCAGAGATCTCATCCCTTGTCTTGTACCATCCTTAACACACATCCTAAACTGGTGCTTCTTTTGATCCTGGCCTCATCTTTGCACCTCATGTCCAGTCTGTTGCTAAAACCTGTTGATTCCAACTTAAAAACATTGCCCGCATAGACCCCTTTCTTAAGCAAGATGCTTCCAAGGAGCTTATTCACGCTCTAGTAATCTCACATTTATTACTGTAATTCTCTCCTAATTGGTCTCCCCAGAATCCTGGCAGAATGCTGCTGCCAGGCTGATCTTTCTCTCCTGTTGCTCCTCTCACACCTCAACCCTCTGTAGATCCTTACACTGGCTTTCTGTCCCCCTACAAAATACTAACCCTTACCTATAAAGCTCTAACCAACTGTAGCCCCTCTTTTACATTTCTATACTGATTCATAGGTATGCCCCCTGTTTATCTCTCCGCTCTACTGGTGACCTTCTCCTGTCGGTTGCTCGCACCCTTACTGCAAATTCAAGCCTGCAAGACTTCTCACGGGCAGCTCCTTTCCTTTGGAACCCTGTCAGCCTCTCCTCTAGTCTTCAATTCTTAAAGAAGTCTCTCAAAACCCATCTTTTCAGGAATGCTTATGGCCTCAAAGAGTAACTTCTATCTCTCAAACCTTTCTTTTGCTCTCACCTCCAGTTCTTCTACTTTCCCACCATGTCTATTTGCTGTCTCCCTCAATACCCTTCCCATTGTGTTTTTATACCCCACCTCCTTTAGACTGTAAGCTTGTTTGAGCAGGGTCCTCAACTATATGTTTGCTCAATAAAGTACATATAAAAAACAAAAAACGAGAACCTTTGATCAGACAGTATTTGAAAATGTAGCAGTGGGTTTAAAGGACGACTGCACTCCCATAAACCACTTCAAGTTCCTGAAGTGCTTATGGGTGAGGAGTATACTATAACAATGATAGTTAATAAAAGTGCTGATTTCTATGCGAAATTGGCACTTTTATAAATCAATTATGGAACATCCCTCTGGCTGTTCATCAAACAGGGATATTTCTTCCTCCTTCCATTATTTGAGCACACTTGCCTCCCCCCTTACATATCTCAAATCAGAATGCTGTAAGTATGCAAGTAGGAAGACCTCTTCTGGAATAAAAAGGGGAGGACTTGCTAAGGCTGCAGTTCATAACTTTTAAGATATACCACCAATGATTACATGCATATAAAAAAGCATGCTTGTATTCATTGGGGTATATCTACTAAACATTGCTAGTTTTTTGCTTATTTGGCAGTGGAGAGTTTCTTTATCACAATATGGCCATATGGTGGAACTAAATCCACATATTTGTTTGCTAAGCTAGGTAATTTAATGTAGTCTTGTAAAATGTAAACCTGTATTTTGTGTTTTCGATGTTCCTTATTCAGTGTTTGCTAACAAGTCTCTATAGTCTTATAGTTTTCCCCAGGGGTCAAGTCCTGCGGAAAAAGTGTGGGAACTCACCAAAGATCCATCCCCCCCCTCCAAAAAAACAACTCGTATGCATATATAAACGCGTGCACACACACACTGACAGGTGCGCACACACACATACTCAGACACTCACAGATGCACACACATACTCAGACACTCACACAGCGGTGTATTTTAATTTTGTGCTGCTCCAGGCATGACTAAACCTGGGCATCCCCCTAATCTAAATTTACCGACCCTTCCTGTCAAGGGTGCACCTCTTCCTGATTAAGAACTCACCCCTTCCTCTTTAGACAACACCTTTTCCTGCTCCTTTTAAAGGAATACTATAGTGCCAGGAAAATAAAGCTGTGAGTGTCTGTCAATTTGTCATGAAGCAGTGAAGACCACAGATACTAACTTTCAGTTTTCAAAGCATGACAGTACATTGTAGTGGTTGTAGTCAAAACAGTCTGTGGGCGGAGGGGCGCATGCAACCAAAGCTCTGTGACAAACAGCCACATTGGACCCTCTTTTGCAGCCCAAATCTCCCACAAAAGGTACCAAACTGTACCACCAACAATGGTGAAGGAGATGGGTAGAAAAACAAAAAAACAAGCCAAACAGAGTGGAAATATCGGAGACCTCTGGAGGCTGGCCCGCAGCACTGTTGGCGCCAACATGGCCGACTACGCAGAAGACTGCTCAGACATTTCAGATGACTTCACTAGCGGGGCAGAAACACATCATCTACCCGCCATGCCGGCCCTTCTCCTGACTCACCCACAAGCAGATACATCCCCGGTGACCACAGGTGTAATGAAAGAGCTCCTAACAGGGCTTCAGCTTACCATACAGGCTGACATGGCCCGGATCCGAACAGACCTGCAATGCCTGACAGGCCATCTGTGCGCTGTGGAGGAAAACTCCCTCCAAAACAAGCAGGACACTACCCGGCTGCAACAAGCTCTACACGAGTTGCAACAACAAAATTGCAAAACGGAACAGCGTTTTGTAGAACTGGAAGACAAAGGAAGGGGCCTGAACCTCAAGATCAGGGGAATCTGAGAGGAGATACAGGAGTCAGAGGTACCACATGATATTGGCCCTCCTGCACCCTAGACAGGCCAAACAAGCGGTCCTTGGGGGATGACCTTATTGGGTAACCTTACGAGCATAGGAGCGCAGCATTAGAATGCCCATGCTGGCACATAACACACTCTCCCCCACGACCAGACAGCCAACTTATTTCTGGAGGTGACTTTTGCCTTAAATTCCTACAACACCAGCGACCCGACCAGAGATATGGCCACACGCCTAGGCATACTGGGCTCGTTAAGCGCTAGCACCCACTACCCAAAAAAAATTCCCTCCTCTCATGGCCCTAGACCCAACTATGATGGATACCATGCCAATGGTTCCCTGCCATGTATTTTTGATATATTGCAAATGTCTATCTCCTGTAAAAATATATATATATATATATCGCTAAATGATCTGAGTCAAAAATAAAGTAATAAAAAAAAAGTCTGTGGGCACTACTCATCTGGTTTTTGCATCGCTAAAATCTTCGTCTTCCTCAGGTGCATCATGTGCTATTGGAGGCACTTACTGTATGTACAATTTTATTTTGTTACAATAAACATTATATTTTAAATCAGCTGGTGCTCTCCATCAATTTCCATGAAAAAGACCTGGTATTCCTAAAACGGGACCTACATTGTCTGATTATGCTTTACTACCTGAGCCAGTTTGCTAACAGGCTCATTAAACACCTAAAGAATACATTGATTAATCTGGGATAATACTATACTACTCTATGAGAGTGTTGTTTGTGTTTGTCATTCCAGGAAGAAGCAATATTATTGTATTCATTTTTAGGTACATCTACACTCACTTTTATACACATTGAGTGGTGTGAACCCTGGGAGCTAGATTATTATTAATTGCTCTTATATACTTGGCGCTGAGCACTTTTTATTGTATAATTAAATACAAAAGAACCTACAAAAGCATTCAAATTAGCACAAAGTACAACACAAAAATTAATTTTATCATGCTTCACTTTTCTGGTTACAGTATTGTATTCAGAATGCTTTTATTTATTATACAATGATTGTAATGCAACTATACATTTCAGAGATATCCATACTCCTTTATTTTCTCCAAATGGTAGATGCTAAAGTTACTGTGATATATTGATATATAGTCAAACTCTGCCCAGCACACAGGAATATGTTTAATCCAATATTTGTCATTCTTGGTTCATTACACCCACCTGTGTCTTAGCTCACTGCTCGACCAATTTTATAATCAATATGAGAACCCTTGCAAAGGGTAATTGGTCGACTGGCACTACTTGCCAAACCTGAGTTATAATAATGACTCCCAATAGGAAAAGAAATCCTTCCTTAAAATCCTGGATGAAATTAAAGAAAATTAAGTCACCTGTGGGGATGGAATGAAAGCCAAAAAGAATCAGAGCTGTAAACAGAGTTTGCAATAGAGAGTGTCAAACTACATTGATCATCTTTTCATGTGTCCCTGTGAGTATCAACATGCATCTCATCTCTGTGTAAAGAAGTGCTAGGCAACATCTAGCTCTGTGACGGATGCTTTAAATGCAACTATTGAGAACGTTCTTCAGTGTTTGTTGATGTACATTAACTGAGAGTTATGGTGTTTGCTCTTTAATGTTCTCTTACAACCCTTTTAATTTTTGACTGACTTTAAATGCTACAAAATGTCACCACCCTCCTGTCTTTTTAGATGAAAATGCATGAAAAAGGAACTGTTGAACCTCCCTCTTGAAATTTATTAGACCCCCAAGACGTTCAATTAATACAGTGCTACTAAACAGAATCTGTTTAATTTGTTTTTAGCAGCATTTCAAAGTATCACAATCTGTTAGAGAAAAAAACGTTTTAAATGATTTATCTACAGAAGTCACTAAAATCTGTGGGAATTTTTGTAGATACAGTTGTGCTCAAAAGTTTGCGTTCCCTGGCAGAAATTGACATTTTGGCATTGATTTTTAAAATATGACTGATCATGCAAAATAAACGCCCATAGTGATCATATGAAGCCATTTATTATCACAGAGTTGTTAGGCTCCTTTTTAAATCACAATGAGCATAGAAATCACCCAACTGGCCCTGATAAGTTTACATACCCTTAAATGTTTGGCCTTGTTACAGACACTCAAGGTGACACATACACAGGTTAAAATGGCAATTAAAGGTTAATTTCCAACACCTGTGGCTTTTTAAATTGCAATTAGTGTATGTGGATAAATAGGCAATGAGTTTGTTAGCTCTCATGTGTATACACTGGGCAGACTAGATACTGAGCCATTGGGAGCAGAAAAAAACTGTCAAAAGATCTGCATAACAAGGTAATGGAACTTTATAAAGATGGAAAAGGATATAAAAAGATATCCAAAATCTTGACAATGCCAGCCAGTAATAATCAATCATTTATTCAGAAGTGGAAAATTTGGGGTTCTCTTGATACCAGGCCAAGGTCAGGTAGACTAAGAAAGATTTCAGCCACAACTGCCATTATAATTGTTCAGGATACAAAGAAAAACCCACAGGTAACCTCTGGAAAAAGACGGTGTGGTTGTTTCAAGTAGCACAATATGAAGATACTTGAATAAAAATGAGCTGCATGTTTAAGTTGCCAGAAAGAAGATTTTAGTGTGCCAAATGCCACAAAAAGCCCGGTTACAATATGCCCAACAACACCTTGACACATCTCACAGCTTCTGGCACACTGTAATTTGAACTGACGAGACCAAAATAGAACTTTATGGTCACAACCATAAATGCTATGCTTGGAGAGGGGTCAACAAGTAACATTAGGCTGGGAAACATCATTAACCTATCTAGAGGTGAATGGTTACCTGGAAATGTTATACTTAGACCAGAATTAAATAACATGGTATGATTCCTCTTTTACTCACAATTGTCATTTTGTAAATTCATTTAGCTCACAGTTGAACCTCCCTCTTTTTTACACAAACTATGAAAAACTGTGCATACAGAAGGAACATGTATATAATCCCCTTTGAAAATATATAAAATCTTGACGGCCATAGAGTGCTCTGAAGTATCATATTTCTGCAGACTATGGGAGCTACATCTAAATTTTACCCTGAATTTGGACCACTGGGGAAAATGTTTTAAACTTATAAAAAAATATTCTGAGTCTGTTAGATATATGGAATTTTTTTTTATAAATTACTATCATGATGGTACAGATATTCAGATATTGTCAGTCATTAAATAAAAGTTGTTGGAGATGTGGAAAAGATGAGGGAAACCTGTTATACATGTTTGGGGAATGTAACAAGATTATTCCGTTTTGGAAGGGTATACAACCCATCATCCGGAAAATGGGCAATACGAAAACAACCCTGACACCGGAATCTTTATTTTTTTTTTTTAAAACACAGAGCTATCGATAGACATCTTTAAAGAATCCCTGACAATTAGGCTACTTAATGTTGCAAAAGAAACTCACTAGTAAGTGGAGGCAAAAAGTGAGAGAATGTATTAGACAGACAAATAATCTTAGGGAGGTTGAGGAACTGATTTATCAGGACCCTGTTGTTGTGATTTTGAACAAAGAGAGATGAGCACAATGGGATCAATTTATAGACTATACTGCAGAGGTTGAGATGGAAATGAAAGATTATTTTTGAATTTAAATATAAGCATGAGCAGGGATAGTTATTAGATTTCGGGATATTATCTTCTCTTTCTTTCCTTTTTTTTTTTCCTCCTTTCTTTCTGAAGTTATTGTGTGATTGTAAATAAAAATGGCGTAGGAGTAAAATATCTTGGCTTTAGAAATGTATTGCAGATGAGAATTTAATCACAAAATGATTCTGTGTTTTGACTGTTTCGGAAGGAGAGGTGTGTGTGTGTGTGTGTGTGTGTGTATGTATATATGTATGTGTATATATGTGTGTGTGTGTGTGTGTGTGTATATGTGTGTATATATATATATATATATATATATTTATATTTTTTCTCATTTTTTCCTCTCTCCTCTTGGTTTCCAACTGATCTCCTCTCCCTCCCGCTTTCCTCCACTATGCTCTTTATGAGGGACAGAATAGGATAAATTAGGGTTAGAGTGGGGTTAGGGTGGAGATGTGTAGGGGTCAGAGTAGGGAGAGAGTGAGTTTTATTTTTAGTTAGTAGAAAGGAGAGGAGAGGGATAAGCTAGGGAGACTGTAAGGGATAAATAGATAATAAGGCTCTCATCTTCTGTGCCCTACTCTCTCCTTTTTCTTCCCCTTTTTTTAAATTTAATTTATTTTCCTTTTCATCCCCTTCTGACCTGTGATATAAAATGTTTTCACCATTTTCTGTTCTCTATTCATTTGTCAGAAATGTGATTGATGGGCTTAATTTAGTTGAATACGTGGATTTATATTTGACTTGTAAAGAGTTGCGTTCTCTGTATTTGAAGCTGCCAAGTGAAATAACGATATTAAATTTAAAAAAGAAAAATTGTAATTGGCTAACTCAAAACAAGGTACTGCAGCAACTAAAGAAAGTTCATATAAACAAAGCTCCAGGGCCTGACAGCATTCATCCACGAGTACTTAAGGAACAAAGTGTGGAAATAAGTAAACCTATGTTTTTAATCTTTCAAGATTCTTTTCTTTCAGGAACTGTTCTGAAGGAAGGCAGATGTGGTTCCTATATTCAAAAATTTTTACAAATCCTTGCCTGGAAATTATAGACATGTGAGCTTAACTTCTGTGGCTCGGAAAGTATTTAAAAGGTTATTAAGGGATAATATTCAAGAATTCCTTGAGAAGAACGTGGTTATCAGCAAAAATCTACATGGTTTTATGAAGCACAGGTCATGTCAAACTAACATGATTGCATTCTACGAAGGAGTAAGTAGAAGTATAGAGCAGGATGCTTCAGTGCATGTGATCTATCTGGATTTTGCCAAGGCATTTGATACAGTTCCACACAATAGATTAGTATTCACACTCAAAGAAATTGGTCTAGATGAAAATTCTTGTTCTTGGGTAGAACATTGACTTTAAAAAAGGGTACAGAGAGTTGTCATTAATGGTACATTTTCAAGCTGGAAAGAGGTGGCAAGTAGTGTCCCTCAGGGTTCTGTTCTGGGACCCCTTCTATTTAACATGTATATAAATGATCTTGAAAAAAGCATTGAAAGTAATGTTTCAGTGTTTGCAGATGACACAAAACTCTGTAAAGTAATACAATGTGAGCAAGATATTACTTTGCTGCAGAGAGATTTAGATAGACTGGGGGACTGGGCACTCAAATGGCAGATTAAATTTAATTTTAACTTATCCACTTAGGCGTAAAATACAAAAGCAACTTATATCCTTAATGGAAGTGAATTACGGATAACAACAAATGAGAAGGACTTGGAAATTGTTGTAGACAACAAACTATGCAACAATGTGCAATGCCAATCAGCAGTGGCTAAGGCCAGTAAAGTATTGTCATGTATGGAAAAAGGGCATTAATTCTCAGGATGAGAATATAATTTTGCCTCTTTATAAATCACTGGTAATACTACATCTTGAACATGCTGTGCAATTTTGGGTACCTGTTCTAAAGAAGGCTATTATGGCACTGGAAAGAGTCCAGAGGAAGGCTACAAAATTAATAAACGGAATGGAACATTTTAGCTATGAAGAAAGGTTAGCAAATTTAAACCTCTTTAGTTTAGAGAAATTTTGCTTCAGAGGGGATATGACAACATTATACAAATGTATCCAGGGCCAATACAAACCATTGTGTGGCAATCTATTCACAAACAGGACTTTGCATATGATACAAAGTCATGCATTTGGACTGGAAGAAAGAAGATTTAGTCTCAGGAAAAGAAAAGGTGTTTTTTTTTTTGTTTTTTTTTTACCATAAGAACAATACGGATGTGGAATTCTCTGCCTGAAGAAGTGGTTTCATCAGAGTCCATACAGATGTTTAAACCGCAACTAGATGCATACTGCAAAAACAGAATATTCAATTATATTTTTTCAGCTGTAGGGTAATAACTGCTTGATCCAAGGATAAATCTGACTGCCGTTCCGGGGTCAAGAGGGAATTATTTTTCTATTTTGTTGCAATATTGGAGGCACTTCAAACTGGATTCTTTTGCCTTCTTTTGGATCAACAGCAAAAAACAAATGTGAGGAAGGCTGTACTTGATGGACATATGTCTCTTTTCAGCCTATGTAACTCTGTAACTATATTTATATTATATATTAAATATGTAATATAAAAACTTTTTTTCACTGCTCCTCTTTTTCTCTCTCTATTTGGTCACTTCTTACTTGATCTGTGAATAAAATCATTATTAAGTGAAAGCCCAGCCAACAGTTTTTTTTCCATCAAACCTCTCTTTTTTTTTTTTTTAGAGCCAAGAGCAGTATCAAGAGTCACATATTAAAATAAATGAACATGGTAGTCTACTGTACAAATTTGTTTTGTTTTTGTAATTCGACTACATTTTGGCTCGGAGTTTGGGAATTTGTATGAGCACCTGATTGACCCAAGTCTGGACGAATTGCAGTTCATAACTTGATAAAGTCCCGTGGGAGGGACGAAACGCGTAGACAGGTTGAGTTCTGGACCTGCTGTTATTTGATTGCTGTTTTGGAGTGAAAGCAGGAAGTACCTATCTACTTGGCGGTCTTTCCTTCGTTTGGCTCTGTTTGCTGTATCTTACCTTTGAAGCTATACCTAACGGTGTCGGGTTACATTTTTGATCTTCACCGCGGTCTTTTTCGAAGATCCCGACCGCGGTGCATCAGCTTACGACTTCCATGGACATCTAGTGTGCCGCATTTCTCCTTACTACATTTTTAGACTCTCTGCTCTCCCTTTTTTTTACCTCGGTGGGGGCCCACACCGAGGACAGGTACTGTGTCTATATATTTTTTACATCAGTGTATATTCACTATTATACTTGTGTTAGGGTTTGGGGTGGGGCAACACTCAGACACTTTGTTATTATATAATTTGCATTGAGTCTGGGTGTTACCACTCAATTTCCTCACTTATTAGAGAGCTGTGTGGTTACATTTGTTTCAGGATAGCGATATTGTTTTTAATTGGTTACATAATAGGTCCAGATCACCTTTTGTATTTTGATAATTATGTTTTAACTGTTTCTGATGATTAAACAGTGGTTTATCTATTTATGATTATAATTATTTTTATTTTCTGATTGGGTAAGTGTCCACACTTTTACAATTTGTGAGCTCCCACTCAATATTAGTCGCTGGTGACTGTGTGGAACTACCCTTTCTTTCCTTTTCTTTATATATTACACCATTACTGTATATTTTTATAACTAAACAAATTGCCAAATCTAGTACATACTGTATTCCACATATGGTGCATACAAACAATACATATATATATATATATATATATATATATATATATATATATATATATATATATATATATAGTGTGCACTCACTCATCCACTAAACAGCAACTTTTAGGCTCACAGATTATTAGTGTATTTTTTTTTTTTTTTTTAAACCACTAATCTAGGCAAAAATAATGGGGGTTTAGTTAAAGTATATGATCATACATTGCATAAGGCTGCTACAACGTCAATGTACTCCATTTTTTGCAGGTCCTACTCACAATACATCTCCTCTTATGAGATTAAACCACTTACCTAGATTAGGTGTTTAAAAAAACAAACAAAAAAAACCCAACTAATATCTGTGCATTTTGAAGTTGATGTTTAGTGGATGAGTGCATGCGCTGGATCTTGTATGTTGTATGAATTGGCCACAGCACCCCATTTATGCATGTTCAGATGTGTTTAGCTCCCTGTCTATATGTATGTTGTATGTCTGTTTTTAGACCTAAGAGACTGGTCATCCCTAATCAATTTTTTATTGGCTAAAAGGCTGCAAAATCTATGAACATCAAAATACATTATTTTTAATTTAGGCAAATCATACTAATGAATGTGCAGACAGGTGTCTCTTCTGTGAACACAAGATCAAACTAACCATGAAAAATAGAATCTATTTTACAGTAGAATGTGAGAGCAAAAAAAGTGTTCACTGACAATATAAACATGAGACTGTAAGAGTGTAAGAGCTTTAAGCACTCTGTCAGTGTTCAGACTTTCAGTAGATTACTTATTGGAGTTATTGTAACTGAGCATGTGCCAAAACCTGAACATCTGAAAATTCTTAGTTTCCAGGCCATTATTGAACCTAATCATGATCATTACTTTAACAAAAACTCTATAATACATTCTTTACCTCAACTGGAAAATACTAAGCTCTGAAGATCCGTCAGCACCCTACCACTTTAAGAGAGCGTGTAAATGTTCATCTGTTAATTTCCTATTTGATGGAGTATGAATGAGGTTGGCAAATCTAACTCAGTTAGCTTTGCCCTTTTCCGTATTGTGTCCTTTTTGGCAAACCCCAATCTATAGTGTGCCTGTAACTTGGCCTGACAGCCAACAGTAGTCGGAAACAAAGCAAAACAAGGACTGACATCAAAAGAACTCTAAAATATTTTCTTGACATTGGTTTGAGAAACTGGTAAGAGGTTTATTACAATGTGAGCAAAAAATTATATAAATATCAAAATAGAGTTGGGAAAAAAAATATCCTGCTGGTTTAACTGAAAACGGTATCCTGTATGGTCCTCAGGATTCCAGTGCTTTCAATTAAGCGGTTTTAATTTCGTCATTGTACTGTTATTTCTATATTTTGTTTCTAGAATGTATTCACATGCCACCGGCAAGTGAAAACCCACAAATATTTCCACCAAATTGTTTAGTTCTATCATTAACAATATTTTTGCATCTGACATTGGATATTGTGTAGCTGCACACTAGATGTTCACGGTTGTTCACTACATTGCAGATTGTTGGCACTTGACCATGAGATTTAAAACTGTAGGGCAAAATAGACAAATAGGATTTTTATTCCAGATCACTTTTGTTGGCCACATTGATCTAAAATTTGACATTCCTTGATCGTGATGGACATGCAAACACATTTATCCCCTCTTTATAGAAGAGAGAGTCAAGTTAGTTATATAGTTTAATGTATGTACTGTTGCTGGTGAATTTGTGGATTAATTTAAAGCAAATGCTAAAAATACTGTAAGGATAAGATTATATTATGTGAAATATCAAAAACAAAGTGTATGCAGGCAGTATTGTGCTCTAAGTCAGCAATAAGTAACAGGTTAGAGCAGGAGAACCCTCTACCAGCAGTTTACTTGCTCTCTGTCACAGTGAGTTGCCCAAGTTACAGGGAGTCTAAGATGTTCCAAAGCTAGTATGTCTGCACCATTAGAGCGAATTATCCTCCTAGGGGAAGTGCCCTCAAACATAGTCAATTACAGTTCAAAGGGGGCAGGAAAAAGGTGGAGATGGAGTGAGGGGTAAAAGCAGACTATAACAGCTCCATAACAAAATAATATCTAACTTATCGGATACTGGTGCTGTCATATGAACACTTATAGGTAAAGCCGAACCTGCAAGACAGGTTTACTTTAATGTTTTAATGTTTACATTAATGTTTCTGTCTCGATTTGTTTACATTTTTTTTTTTTTTGTGGATTAAAATAAATCTGTTGTTTTTGTTTAATACTCATTGTTTCTTTTGTTTTCTGTGGCGAATTATTGTGTTTTCTTATTTATTCCTTGGATGAGGCAGGAGGGAAATAGGAAGCTTCAAGTGTATTAATGGATTTAAAGACTGCTAAATTTACAAATATCATGTTTATTTTACCAACACACATTGCAAAAATGTTTTATAAGGCAGGAACAATGTTTAAAGTTTCTTAATGTTTTATATTAAACCAAAACAAATACGGGAGCTCACCACAAGTTAATGCTTGAAAAAAATTGAGCAAGGGATCAATATGCTATTATTTATTTACTGCAATAAGTACATACATCAAAGTGATTCTGTTACCTTCTGGGGTCTGGGCAAATTTTTAAAAGACCCTGGTTGGTGACTTTGCCGCTTAGTGTGCAGCTATGATGAGTTATACTTACTTGATGCTATCTGTGTATTGCAGAGAGAGGCAAGGTAAGTTGATCCATGAAAGGTATCCTAAACATTGGCTTACGTTTCATGTAGAGGGTAAACCAGGGGATTAAGCTAGTTTGCTGCCGATGTTAATCTGGCCACAGGAGTGGATTTATTGTACAGTTTTTGAGAATGGTGTGGGAATCCTTCAACAAGTCTGAACAACAAAAATGACCAGTGGTCTAAATCAAAGGGCCTCTGAAAGACAATCCCTAATACGTATCCACTCCAAGTCCAACAGAATAGTTTTTTGCCTTTTTAAATTATTGATCATCACATAGTTGATCAGCTGAAGGGCATAAGGAATGTATCAAGTCAATGCAAAGGCCTTTGCACTCTTAATTCTCTGCTACCACTCTGCTGCTTTTCATACTGTTGACCATGTTCTTCTTCTTTAAAAACTCCACAACCTTGGGCTCCATGACACTGTACTTTCCAGGTTTTCATTCTATCTTTCTGAAAGTTCATATAGTGCCTTCCTCACCTCTTTTACCTCATCACTACTGCCTGTCTTAGTTGGTGTTTGCTAGGTCTCTGTTTTTGGTTCACTTTTATTCTACATTACACTGCCTCTCTCAGAAACCCCATTAACTATTTAGCTTTAAATATCATCTACACTGATCTGCCACAAAATTAAAACCACTTGCCTAATATTTTGTAGGTTCCCCTTGTACTGCCAAGCCCAAAGACCTCTGAACCTGTCCTGTGGTATCTGGCACCAAGACATTAACTCCTGCAAGGTGGGCCTCCATCGATCATATTTGTTTTTCCAGTTCATATCACAGATGCTCAATCTGATTGAGACATGAGGAATGTGGAGGCTAAGCCTTTGTCATGTTCCTCAAACCATTTTTGAATAATTTTTGCAGTGTGGCAAGGTGCAGTATTCTGCTGAAAGAGGCCACTGCCATCAGGGAATACCATTGCCATAAGGGGCTGTATGTGGTCTGTAATATTCTTTAGGTAGGTGGTAGATGTCAAAGAAACATCCTCATGATTGCCAAGACCCAAGTTTTCCCAGCAGAACATTGCCCAAGGCATATCACTGCCTCAGCTGGCCTGCCTTCTTCTCATTTCCCCAGATAAAAACAATGCACATGCACCCAGGCATTTATCAGATCTGAAAGAAAAATGTGAATCATCAGACCAGGAAACCCTCTCCCATTGTTTCCTGGTCCAGTTCTGACACTCAAATCCCCATTAAATGCAGTTTCAGCGATGGACAGGGGTCATCATAGGGACTCTGCCTGGTCTGTGCCTATGCAACCCCATAAACTGCGATCGTGTGTTCTGACACATTTCTATAATGGCCAGCATTAAGTTTTTCAGCAATCTGAGCTACAGTAGCTCTTCTGACTAAACAGGCTAGCCTTCACCCCTTATGTGCGTTAATGACCCCGACGCCAGTTCACCAGGTGTCCTTCCTTGCACAACAACTGACATGGAGACACTCTGACCCAGTAATCTATCCATCACAATTTGGCCCCTGTCAAAGTCACTCAGATCTTTTTTGCTTGCCCATTTTGCCTACTTTGAACACATGAAAACCAATAACTGCCTGTTCACTTGCTGACTAATATATCCCACCTCTTGACAGGTGCTATTGTAACAATATAATCAATGTAATTCACTTCACCTGTCAGTGTTTGTATTGTTATGGCTGATCAATATATAAGTTGGTGATATTCAGATTTACCTTACATGTCCTGATCTCTCTTCTGACCCCCATGAAGCATCACGAACTGCCTCCTCTTCCACCACTAACTAGATGTCTTCCTTTTATCTAAAATTAATCTGTCTAAAACGGAACTCCTCTTCTTCCATTTCTCAAATAGTCCTCCTCCATCTATCTCCCAGCACATCAATGAGATTCATATTAGCCCATATCAAGTTTGTTTTTCTAACTCAATGAGTGTAGCCACCAGGCTCATCTTTCTGATTGACTACTACTCACACCTCACATTGCACCCCTTTGCTAAACATTAAATTGGCTTCCTGTACTCTTCTGAATCCAATTCATACTACTAACATTTATCTACAAAGCCCTCAATAACTCCACTCCTTACTATACTTTTTCTTTACTCAACAAATATACCCCTTCTCCTTCCCTTAGCACTACCCACAATGCACTACCCACAATGCCAACTCTCACCTGCTGGAGTTTTCAAGGACTTCTTTGTTCTTATGGCATTCCCACTTCAAGAAGTAAACATACACCTGGCTGGCTCCCGTTCCCTTTTTACCCCCCTACAATAAGCATTTCCCTGAAAGCCCCCATAAAATACTTTTACCTACCTTTTCTGTACTTCACTTGCTGTCCTCTGCGTTTCCTACTGTTATGCTTTCTATGGATTTGGAGTGGAACTCAACTGCAGAAATAAAGTTATTTAGATTAGGTTTTTTAGATTAATAATTAGGAAAGAAAGATTAGCTCTTCAATAAGGTTTTATTTAGAAGTGATTATTGGAACAATTCCTGTTTTTTGAAGAATACAATATGAATATAATTTGATGAGATGAATTCAATGAGAAGGGTTTATATAGTCTTAAGGAACACAATATGTAGAAAGAGTAGAGTTCCTGTAGCTTTATGTGAACAATATGATAGTTTGAGAAGAGTTCCTGTAGCTTTAAGGAATACAATATAGATATGGTTAGATGAGAAGAGTTCCTGTAGCTTTAAGGAATACAATATAAAGATAGTTTGATGAGGAGAGTTCCTATTGCTTTAAGGAATACAATATGAAGACAATTCGATGAAGTGAGTTCCTATTGCTTTAACCCCTTAAGGACCAAACTTCAGAAATAAAAGGGAATCATGACATGTCACACATTTCATGTGTCCTTAAAGGGTTAAGGAATGAAGGTAGTTTGATGAGATGAGTTCCTGAAGCTTTAAGGAATACAAGATGAAGATAGTAGATGAGATGAGTTCCTGTAACTTTAAGGAATAAAGACAGTTTGACAAATTAAGTTCCTGCAGCTTAAGAAATGAATATAGTTTGATGAAGCTTTTAAGGAATACAATATTAAGATAGTAGATGAGATGAGTTCATGTATGGAATATAATGATAGCTTTCCGATAAATAGAACTCTGGAGGCACGAAGAGAAATAGAGGTGTCAGTAGTAAGGAATTAATCCAATTTATAACTTGCTGTTACTTGAGGCTTTACAAAGCTGGAAGGTTCCAAAGGAAATCTGAAGTCAAAGCATAGAGAAAGGAGGTCAGCGGTATAAACAGGAGATTGCTTGTAGCCAGTCTGAAGATAGGAAGCTTCAAAATAACCAAGCCCTTTGAATCTGGCGCGGTTCCTCTAAGTAGCGTGAGGAAGCCACGTCAGAGAATGGTGTCCATGAACCCTTGGTGTCGGATATCGGAGAAGCCGATAGTTAAGTTCTGACACCTACGTACTGAGAGGAAGTGCTCTGATGTCACTTCCTCCCAGTCCTACAGAGGAGTGCTCTCAAGTAAAAGGGCAGTGCTCTCCCACTAGACCTTGAAGGGACCCTTGACTTGAGTGGTCCCCTTACTATAGTAATGCCTGATTGTTGCCCTGTATATGAGTTGATTTCAGTATTGGGGTTGTTCACCAAATGTAGAGAATTGAGAAAATATTTGCTATATTTTCCAGCTCAGGTACTTTGGCTTTAATTTTGAAACTTCCCAATCTTTCCCCCAATTTCAAGTAAAATAAATAATGATATATGATACATTATGAAAAGTAATTTTAACCTTTAAGGGTTCATTTTAAAAGCCTCACTTTCCAATTGGCTAAAATAAATATAACATAAAATTAAATATACAATTATGTTATAATCTGTTTTCAGATTTTAAGGTCATATGATGTCTTGATTTAGGATAGAAAGATAGACACAAAGACGGACAATACCAGTTATACTTATTTCCAGTGTACAAAGAGATTAAATAAAACTGACCGGTATGGAAGCTTTTTATACCTCTGTTGGGGTTGTCTGTAATTTCATAATTCCTTAGTGCTCCCATTACAAATAAAAACAGTCACTGAATGTATTTGATGGGAATGTTAAAACATTCGACATATTCAGGAACAAAATATGTTTTGTTACTTTAGGTTTTTTTTGCACAAATTTGCTTTTGAAGCAGAAGTCACCAAGGATTTGAAATGCCTGTAAGCAAATCTTTTCTATTTACTACAAATAAAGCAGTTTCATCATGCATCAGATCAGGTCAGCGGGGCACTGTGTAAGCTTGCAACATTTATAGCTTCTGAATATTATTTTAGAAAAGTGCATATTTTGAGTCTAATAGCCTTAGACTAAGAGGTTTGTAAACTTTACTAACTAATTTTTTTTTTTAATTTCAACATTAAAAAGCAGTGCATCATTATAGAGATAATTATAATAATGCTGCTTTGAAAAGAACATAGCGTTATTAAAGAGACACTGTGAGCACCAAAACCAAATGATCTTATAGCTTCTTGTAAATACACTTTGCATTCAATGCTTAATTGAATTATACAATTGGGGGAGAGGGGCGTGCACCCCAGAGCCCCAAGGCTTCTTTAAGAAGCATTGCATTTGACAAAAGTCAAATTGATGATTTCACTGGAGTAACTGGTTCTGTTAGTTTCATGGTGATTTTTAACTTTCTACAAAACAATGAGGAGACAAAAATTTAAACACTAACACACTAACATTAAAAATAAATATATTAGCCCCTTAATGACCAGACCACTTTTCAATATTCTCACCGTTTTGGACCAGGGCTGTTTTTACATTTCTGCATTGTTTGTGTTTAGCTGTAATTTCCCTCTTACTCATTTACTGCACCCACACAGATCATATACTGTTTTTCCTGCCATTAAATGGTCTTTCTATAGATACCGTTATTTTCATCATATCATATAATCATATCATATACTTTCTAACTTTGACCCCCAAAATCTGTTGCGCATCTAGAACCGCTAAAAAACACATATGATAAATAGTTTCTACATGTTGTCCTGAGTTTAGAAATACCCAATGTTAACATGTTCTTGGCTGTTTTTTGCAAGTTATAGGGCTATAAGTATAAGTAGCACTTTGATATTTCCAAACCATTTTATTTTTCAAAATGTACCAAAGTTACATTGTAACACTATTTATCAGGAATCCCTGAATTCCTAATGTAGCTGGACCCTCTCCAACTCTTAATGTTACATTGCCAGGTGATAGAATAGACCCTTTTCTACTAGACACTGGAGCAGTCCGATCTGTGGTGCAGGAAAGATATGTGTTTCCTTATGAAAAATCTGAAGATGTATTGTCATGTTTGAGGGTAGACATCCCCTCACCCATGAAATGAAGTTGAAACTTCATGATTCCACCTCCCTTGTAACTAGACTGCCCCTGGTAATCTGCTGGGCAGTGATGTTTTGTCTGCAATTAATGCCAACATTCAGTTTAGTTCGTCTGTGTAACGGACCGTTTTGCACAAAAGGGGAAAAAAAACGTTTAGGCGATCGGCCCCCTTTCCAGTGATGCAGGCACAGCTACTGCAGAACACCAAGCTTCCGAACTGGATACAAAATAGCACTCCAACTCCTGAACTGGAACCTCCCAAATAGCTGCTAGCAGACGAACAGGAAAAGCAGACAATCAGCTTACACTCCTGGCAATCAGTCTCTAACAGCATACAGTGAATCCCCCCAAGAACGAGACAAGGCTCCGTGTTGAGGGTCAAGCAGTGGTCTGAGGTGCTGGCACACCCAGCCTGGTTTTTATTACAGTCTTTTCAAATACAGGACCACCCACAGGGAGGTATAAAACAACCAATCACATATCAGTTACATCCCACATATTCCCTCCCCTTATCCTGAGAGGAAACTCAATTACACATACAGTTAAAACATACTTTCTACCCAACTTTCATAACTCTAAAACCATACATCACATTCACATAAAATTACATATTCACAATCAATCCATTCAGGGGAACAACATATTAAAAAATGGCATGAATCAGACCAGGGGTTCAAAAGTTAGTAAAAGTATCTTTTGGCCCTGGCTGGCACATGGCTATCTGGCTCCGGTTTTACAGAGCCCTCTATCCTGGAGACAATGGGGGAAAGTAATCCAATTATCCAGGGATAGAGGCAGACTCCATTGAGCACATGGTTGCAAAAAGCATTAAAACACTTTAAAATACATAAAGTCACCTTTTACACATAACACACATACATTTCACATATCCCCAGATAGCTGGGATCTGAGCGCACAAAACTACCGAATAGCGCTCAGATCCTATTCACACAGTTCAATTGCCATGGAGCCGAAGTCTTTAACTACACGAATGGGCTCCATGGCATAGCTATCTGGGTTTACACATTTACATAAAGTCTGGTCCATAGTCCAAAGGCAGCAGGCGGGCAGCCAGGCTTCTCCAATGCAATGTGGCGAGATTGGTCTCGTCACATCTCTCCCCTTTTCCAAACAGACTAACAGGGTATCTGACCTCCTGCCGGTCAGTGCCCTTGTTAGTCCAGCAGCCCACCCACAAAACAGAAACAGCAGTACAGCCCACCCACAATAACTGGTTACTACACCTGGGTAGAGGAGAAACTTGTCCATGTGCCTCACCACGGCTGTGTGGGGGACTGGTAGGCTGCTTTGGTGGGTTGCTGAGTGGGCAGAAACCAGCGGTACTCTGCCCTGATGCCAGCACTACCACGGGAGTAGTCTGGTTGAAGCCTGGTTGCTGGAGGCCGACTGTCTCCCCTTTAAATACACTGCTCTGCTGCTGGAGACTGACTGTCTCCCCTTTAGTTAAACAGCCCTGTCGTGGGGGGGCAGGACCGATGGTCCCTACCCCCTGTGCTGGGAGTGTAGAGACCACGGTCCCATTTGCACAGGTGTGGGGCTTACAGTCTCCCCCTTGTACACTAAGCTGTGGATGGGGAGAGGGGGTAACAGGCTCCTCTCCCGATAGAACACTGCCGCTGGGGAAAGGAGACTGGGCTCTCTATTCCCTGCACATTGATAATCTGCCGCTGGGGAGTGGGGGTAGCAAGTTCCTCTCCCATACATACTTCCAGCCTCCGTGGAGGGAGACCGACTGTCTCTCCTCCCAACACAGAGTCCTGCTGCTGGAGAAAGGAGACTGGGCTCTCTATTCCCTGCTGGATACTCTGCCGCTGGGGACTGGAGACTGGGTTCCCAATTCCCAACAAATAACACTGCCGCTGGGGAATGGAGACTGGGCTCCCAATTCCCGGCACATCACACTGCCGCTGGGGAATGGAGACTGGGTTCCCAATTCCCAAAAAATCACGCTGCCGCTGGGGAGGGAGGACACTGCTCTCCTCTCCCTGGACTTCACACTGCCTTCCAGGCATATCACTTGGCTGCTGGGGGCAGGAACAACTACCTCTGCCCCCTGTAACTCAGCCTGTCGCTGGGGAGGGAGGACACTGCTCTCCTCTCCCTGCACTTCACACTGCCTTCCCGGCATATCACTCTGCTGCTGGGGGGCAGGAACAACTACCTCTGCCCCCTGTAACTCAGCCTGCCGCTGGGGAGGGAGGACGTTGCCCTCCTCTCCCTGCACTTTACACTGCCGCTGGGGAATGGAGACTGGGCTCCCAATTCCCGGCATATTACACTGCCGCTGGGGAATGGAGACTGGGCTCCCAATTCCCGGCATTTCACACTGCCGCTGGGGAATGGAGACTGGACTCCCAATTCCCGGCATATCACACTGCTGCTGGGGAAAGGAGACACGGCTCTCTATTCCCTGCAAATCAATCTGCCACTGGGGATCTGGGCTGACCGCCCAGCATCCCTGTAGGGCCGGTGGAGAGACTTCGGTCCCATCTCCACCTGCCACCTGGGGTTCCTCCCAGTAAATCTCAACAATATCATCCCAGCTGAAGGGGTCTGAGACTGGATCTGTCACTCTGCTGTCCTGCGGAGCCTTCCCAATGGAGTGGAAGAGATCTCGGTAGTCCTGCTCCAGTTCCCACTCCAGGGTTGCTAGGTGAGGCAGGTCTTGCTCTACCTCATGGGGGTCATCCCAGTCATGCCTAGCCTCCCTCTCATAGAAAATTTCCTGAAGTTTGTTCTGCACAGGGCTCCCGAAGTCAGGCTCTGCAAAGGACTCCCATAACAAGCCAGGACCATCAAACTCCTCTCCCTATGGCTTGTCATGCTCAGCTGTCCAGGGTATATACTGTGCCATATACCACCAGAGCGCCTGGTAGGCATCCTCCAGCCATAGCTCCTGCCATACCCGGTGCTCTAGTTCCTTCACCCATTCCTCCAGGGGCTGCTCTCCCAGGAAGGACATCCGTAGGGCCACTTGCTTCTGCAACCGCTGCTCTTCACTGGGGAGACTCTCACCCCGCTGGTATTGTACATTATCCAGGGCCTGGTACCAGATTTTCCTTAATGCATCCCGGCCATCCAGGTCCTCCTCCTCGTATAACACTGCTGGTTCCATTCTGTTGCTTTTAGGGTCGCTGTACTGGGACATGCGTTGCCCCCACTTGTAAATCCAAAGAAATGGTGTCTCCTGTAGCTGTCCTTCTGGCTGTAGGAATGATCCCGCCGCTTGCCACCAATTGTAACGGACCATTTTGCACAAAAGGGGGAAAAAAACGTTTAGGCGATCAGCCCCCTTTCCAGTGATGCAGGCACAGCTACTGCAGAACACCAAGCTCCCGAACTGGATACAAAATAGCACTCCAACTCCCGAACTGGAACCACCAACTACTAAGGCCAAACTACAAGCATGCATTCCAAAATGTTACTTTTCTAGGACACTGTATTTCTCATGGTACAAACTATTTCACAAAAGACAGGAACAATACTGTTGATCAAATTAACCCTCCACACAGCCTAGCCCACTTACGTACATTTCTGGGTCTAATCTCCTATTGTCACCTTTGGCTTCGCTCTGCTGCAATCTACATACAGCCATTGTATGATTGCCTTACCCATGAACCCTTTTTTTTAATAGTGAAGCAGAGAAATTTTTTTACACTCTTCAATTGCTTGTCACCTCAGCCCCCGCGATGGGTTTCCCAGATTACAGAAGACCCTTTACCCTGTTTTGCACCAAGCAGCTGGTTATGCAACAGCTGTCCTTACTCAGGACCATGGTGGGAAACAGAGACCCATTGCCTATTATTCCACCAGGCTAGACCCTGTTGCCAGAGGTGCTCCTTCCTGTGTCAGAGCTGTAGCTGCTGTTACTGCCTTACTGGACAAAGCCACCGATTTTGTCTTAGACAATTCTGTTACCATTAACACCCTGCATGACATTAACAGCATTCTATTACAAGTTCAGCCAAAACACATACATACTGCTAGGCATCTCAGAAGGCAGTGTGCTCTCCTCATGCCCCCAAATGTTACCCTGAAGAAATGTATGGTGTTAAATCCATCTACATTGCTTCCCATGGATTTAAAAGAGGGGAGTAGTGGTAATTCTCATCTTTTTGTATATTCCCTGCTACCAGACAAGTTAGCTGAAGCTCAGGTCCATGATTGTGCCACATTAATGGCACAAGAGACAGCAGTTTTTTTCACATGTAATTGAGTCTCCATTGTCTAATCCAGACTTTGAGTTTTTTGTAGATGGCTCCAGATATGCTGATGAGAAGGGCAATTTCCTCACTGGATATGCTCTAGTCTCTGCACACAAGGTAATTGTAAAATGTAATTTTGGAATCGGTGTTAATGTTGATTCTTCTTAATTTCTTCTTATCTTCAGTTGATTGATATATATACGTCTTTTGTATATATAGTTTTGGGCCAAATGCTCGCCACAATAATATATGTCTATATTATTGAAAAGTAGTAATACGTAATCTGACTTACGGTTTCTTCAGGTTTATTCTTAGTTACAGATACATAATAAAACATAATAAATGATGTTACAGGATTATGGACATTCAACAGCAGATGGTAATTGCTGGACTTCTGATGGGAGAGTTACATCGTTGTACAGAGCCAAGAGCCAAGCCAAGGTTATTGGGGAGGGAGGGGGAAGATTATAGGGGGAGAAAATTATAGGGGGGAGAAGATTACAGGAGGAGGAAGGGAAGATTATAGAGGGGGGAGAAGATTACAGGGAGGAAGGAGGAGAAGGCTACAGGAGGGGGGAGGAAGGTTGTGGGGAGGGGGAGAAGATCACAGGAGGGGGAGAAGATTACAGGGAGGGAGCCAGAGCGGAGAAGCCTTTTACAGGAGGAGGGGAGGGAGAAGGTTACAGGGGGAGAAGATCAGAGTGAGGGGAGGAGAAGGTTACAGGAGGGGAGAGGAGAATAAGCCACGGGGTGGCGGGAAGGACAGGGAGGAAAGGGGAGGAGAAGATTACAGGAGGAGGGGAGTGGGAGAAGGTCATGGGGAGGGGGGAGAAGATTACAGGAGAGGGGAGTGGGAGAAGCCACAGGGAGTGGAGGGGGAGGGAGAAAGGTTACAGGGGGAGAAGGATTACAGGAGGGAGGGGGGAGGAGAAGGCTACAGGAGGGGGGAGAGTGGAGAAGGCTACAGGGTGAAGATTACAGGAGGGAGGGGGGAGTGAGAAGGTTACAGGAGGGGGAGAAGATTTTACAGGAGGAAGGGGAGGAGAAGGTTACAGGAGGGGGAGAAGATTACAAGGAGGGAGGGGGGAGTGGAGAAGGTTACAGGGAGGGGGGAAGATTACAGGGAGGGGGGATAAGATTACAGGGAGGGAGTGGAGAAGATTGGAGGGAGGCGGGAGAAGAAGAAGATTACAGGGAGGGAGGGGGGAGATGATTACAGGGAGGGGGGAGAAGAAGAGAAGATTACAAGGGAGGAGAAGAAGAGATTACAGGGACGGGGGAGAAGAAGAGGAGAACACGGGGAGGGGGAATAAGAGGAGAACATGGGGGGTGGGAGATGAGAACGTAGGGGAGGGAGAGACCACTAAAGGAGGGAGGGGGCGGTGGAGAGACCACTAGGGGAGGGGTGTGAGGAGAGACCGCTAAAGGAGGGGGGTGGAGGATAGACCACTAGGGGAGGGTGGGGGGAGAGGAGAGACCACTAATGGAAAGTCGGGGAGAAAAGGAGACCACTAAGGGAGGTGGGGGGGAGAGGAGAGACCACTAACGGGCAGGGGAGATCTCTTAGGAATGGAAGGGAGAGCTCTATAGGACAGGGGGCAGGACAGGGAGCTCTTTCACACCACTGCTTCCCTTACACAAAAACACACTGCTTCCACTACACACAAACACACTGCATCACCTTCACACTGGTATCCCTATACACTACATTCCATAAGCACACACATTAGATCCTCTACAGTAACACATAACACATCCCCTACACAATCTACTCCCTGTGAGCAGACTCATGGGTGGAACATGTAGGTGGACTTATGGGTGGGCTTTATGGGCATACTCACTGTCAGGCCCTGGGGCCCAGATCTTGAGCTATGTAAGAGGCCCCAAAAAATTGAGCTGCTTCCCGTTCTCCCAGAACATTGAATTTTGTGACCACAGTTACAAACAGCCTCCAGAGATCCTGTTCTACACCAGACCAGTGGAGCCAGACTGCAGCCAGAGCCCATCACCATCCTCATCTGATTGTAAGTAGGCAATCTAGTATATTATTAGTGACACTAATCTCTAATTTACTTCACATTAAATGGACACTATAGTCCCCAGAACCACTGCAGCTTAATAACATAAGTGTTTGATTCTATTCCACATCCAGACTTCAGCTCTACCACTTCTAAACTACAACCTAGAGATTGGATGTGATAAAAAGACATGTGAGAAAAGGGCTTGAGCCAAGATTTGATAGTCCCTTCCAGGTGTTGCTTACCACAGCCACCTCAGTGAAACTAGAAGGAAAAGCCATGTGGATACACACCAGTCACAGTAAACAAGTCACTCTGACTGATCCACCGACATGAAGCTGTTCTTTTCCTTTAGCATTGTATGCTCTGTTCAGATATGCTACTCTGACTTGAGACCAGAAAATGATAATGCATGTCAGGGAAATATATGGATGCAGATATCAAAGGCTTTTAATTTAACCTCCTTTTGCCTTAACCCTCTCCTCAGTACTGAAAACGCCATACAATCTTGTCTTATAGCTGCCCTACCCCCATCTCACTTTTGAGGAAGTACCTACTGTGACGAAGTGCCCTTCACCACTTGGTCCTGTAGAAGCTTGCTTGTCAGCCTCCTCCCGGTGACTATGGCCCTGGGGTGTATGGCCCTGTAAGATTGCTATTTGGGCCTATGGTCCAATACCATTTTTGTGGTATTGGACTGTGTATGGCCCTTTAAGAACTGTATTGGGGCTTATGGACTTTTAAGCACATTTTTGGGACATGAGGAAAATTGGGACAATGCCCCTTTTAGACTGTGTCCCCAGATGTGTTTGGGACACTGCCCCTTTAAGCCTGTGTCCCCAGTGTCCCCAGACTTGGTTAAAGTACCTTATTCATGGCTTAAATGGGGCTTACTGAACCAAGTACCACACAGGCGGACCACCCAGAAGTGGAAGTGTGCAGTCAATTTACCTACCAGGCTGGGATCCTGCTGCAGGTAAATTGCCAAACGCTGGGGGGCCGCCGTTCGTGCAAACCAACACGTGGTGGCGAACATCTTTGTTCATTCGAACGAGGTCAGCGGTATGTGTAGCCAAATTCATGGAACTGAAATCGGCTACACATTTCAACGAACACCGCTAACCCTTACCTTCTCCTACACTCCGTTTTCAGCTAAAGAGACTAAGTCACGTTCGGCAGTTTGAATGTACTGCTTTACTGAGCTAAATGCACGAACGGCCCTGTTCGTGCATTCGAATGGGACTTAGTAATTTTTCTGTGTAAAATAGACCGACTGCACAGCCCAAATCTATGGAACTGTTTTGGGCAGGAAAATGTGTCGGTCATAAAGGACTTCCAGCTAACTTTTTAAGTACTGAACGGATTTGGCTGAATTTTGGTTATGTTTATATTTACAGTATGCTGGTTCTGTTTTGTGAAGATTGGATGTATATAAGTTACGGTGTATGTGTAAAAAGTATATTTTTCCTGCCTCTGATAATTACATTAACCCATTGTGTGCAGTAATTATATCACAGAGGGGAGGATTTTGTGGAAGTCAATGGGTGTGGTTTTACTGTATGTTATGTGCTTCATTGGTTATTTTACAAAACCCTGTGGGCGGTACTGTATCTGTAAAACCTGCATAAAAGAAGGCCCTTTGGTGCCAAGTAAAACCAATCTTCTTGACCCTCAACACATAGTCTTGTCTCGTGATTGGAGGGGACAGCTATATTCACACTGGGGATTGCTATGCTCTGCATACAGGGAGTGCAGAATTATTAGGCAAATGAGTATTTTGACCACATCATCCTCTTTATGCATGTTGTCTTACTCCAAGCTGTATAGGCTCGAAAGCCTACTACCAATTAAGCATATTAGGTGATGTGCATCTCTGTAATGAGAAGGGGTGTGGTCTAATGACATCAACACCCTATATCAGGTGTGCATAATTATTAGGCAACTTCCTTTCCTTTGGCAAAATGGGTCAAAAGAAGGACTTGACAGGCTCATAAAAGTCAAAAATAGTGAGATATCTTGCAGAGGGATGCAGCACTCTTAAAATTGCAAAGCTTCTGAAGCGTGATCATCGAACAATCAAGCGTTTCATTCAAAATAGTCAACAGGGTCGCAAGAAGCGTGTGGAAAAACCAAGGCGCAAAATAACTGCCCATGAACTGAGAAAAGTCAAGCGTGCAGCTGCCACGATGCCACTTGCCACCAGTTTGGCCATATTTCAGAGCTGCAACATCACTGGAGTGCCCAAAAGCACAAGGTGTGCAATACTCAGAGACATGGCCAAGGTAAGAAAGGCTGAAAGACGACCACCACTGAACAAGACACACAAGCTGAAACGTCAAGACTGGGCCAAGAAATATCTCAAGACTGATTTTTCTAAGGTTTTATGGACTGATGAAATGAGAGTGAGTCTTGATGGGCCAGATGGATGGGCCCGTGGCTGGATTGGTAAAGGGCAGAGAGCTCCAGTCCGACTCAGACGCCAGCAAGGTGGAGGTGGAGTACTGGTTTGGGCTGGTATCATCAAAGATGAGCTTGTGGGGCCTTTTCGGGTTGAGGATGGAGTCAAGCTCAACTCCCAGTCCTACTGCCGGTTCCTGGAAGACACCTTCTTCAAGCAGTGGTACAGGAAGAAGTCTGCATCCTTCAAGAAAAACATGATTTTCATGCAGGACAATGCTCCATCACACGCGTCCAAGTACTCCACAGCGTGGCTGGCAAGAAAGGGTATAAAGAAGAAAATCTAATGACATGGCCTCCTTGTTCACCTGATCTGAACCCCATTGAGAACCTGTGGTCCATCATCAAATGTGAGATTTACAAGGAGGGAAAACAGTACACCTCTCTGAACAGTGTCTGGGAGGCTGTGGTTGCTGCTGCACGCAATGTTGATGGTGAACAGATCAAAACACTGACAGAATCCATGGATGGCAGGCTTTTGAGTGTCCTTGCAAAGAAAGGTGGCTATATTGGTCACTGATTTGTTTTTGTTTTGTTTTTGAATGTCAGAAATGTATATTTGTGAATGTTGAGATGTTATATTAGTTTCACTGGTAATAATAAATAATTGAAATGGGTATATATTTGTTTTTTGTTAAGTTGCCTAATAATTATGCACAGTAATAGTCACCTGCACACACAGATATCCCCTAACATAGCTATAACTAAAAACAAACTAAAAAACTACTTCCAAAAATATTCAGCTTTGATATTAATGAGTTTTTTGGGTTCATTGAGAACATGGTTGTTGTTCAATAATAAAATTAATCCTCAAAAATACAACTTGCCTAATAATTCTGCACTCCCTGTACTCCCCTGAGCATTAATCACTTAGCTCTTTTAAGAGCTTGTTCCTGATACGCTCTCCTGGAGGAGAGGGCTTCACCACATGGTCCTGGAGGACAGAAGCTGATCCAGGGTGGAAGGAAGGCGGTGAGTCTGCGGTGGTTGTGGTGTCCGGTGCTTGTGGTCCTCGGCGCAAGCTAGGAAGCGTCCATCAATGGAAGGTACTCGGCTGGAGTACGGGGAGTTCCGTTACACCTACATACCCATAGACCCCATAAATCTCTAGTAATACATTCTTATGCTTTCAATCCACTGGTAGGCAAGCCCCCCTAGCCCTGAAGACAATTAATGTGACAGCCGCTGAACTATGTTGGTCTTTCACATGTAATTGTTCAATTGACCCTAATACTAAATCCCTGTTTTGCCCCACATGGTGGAAAATACCACGAATTGTAGAGCCCTGAGCGCCACTATGAGGATACACTTTAGAGTTGCTCCGGGTATTACAGGATATTCTATCTAACTAAAAACTGCTAGCGATTCTCCTATGAGCGATTGCACTATAGCAGATCGTAGATAGTTACAACACAGAGACAAAGCACCTTCTACTTGATGTAAAAGTGAACTTCAATGAACTGCTTTATTGTATCATCATTTCTTATGTGCTATTGTAGACATATAAAATATAATGAGTATGAGTTACCTCCACCATGTCTATATCTCTAAAGGATGGACTTTCTCCTGTGGAAATGTTACTTATGCTTATGTCCCATGTAAAATTACAGGAGGTCCCTGTGCAATCGCACATCTAACCCTGACATGTTTTTCAAATCTGACCTGATCTATGAAACCACCCAGCTACAGAGAGAGAAGAGAGATGTCAAAACACCCTTACTTCAGATTGTAACCCTGAAATCAATCTCTTATCTAAATCTGAATACTCTGCCTTTGCATATTAGGAGTCCCAGGCTTAGCACTGTATAATACCCGAGTAACTAATACCCTAGCCTGTTCCCTCGCCAAAGGTTTAAATGTGACATCCCAGGCCCTAGAGGAACTTCTAATGGATTCCCAGGTTAATAAGAAAACTATCCTTGAAAATAGGGCAGCTATTGACTATTTGTTAATGAAACATGATTTTGTCACGGGTGGCGGTCCGGAACCCCTGAGTGCCTGATGAGAAGTTGGGAGTCTCAGCGTGGTAATGGATTACAGGGCCCGGTGCAGGGTAACCGCACGCCCCCTGGTGTTGAGCACCAACATTTGTGCTCCACAAACCAAGACGCTGTAGCAGCTTAGTGGAAGCCAGAGCAGATGAATGCTGAGATGTATCCAGTACTAGAAACAAGGCAAGGCTAGGATAGTCACCAAACATGAAAACAAGACATGAGAACTAATAGAACCTAGAACCAGAGTAGGACAGAAAGCAGAACCCAGAACATGTACACAAGACATGAGGAAAACAAGAACTGTTTTCAAGAAGTTCTGCTGCACAGAGGGATAATCCCATTAACAGAATATTCCAGTGGGAGTATCCCTCTCGTCCACCAGTGAATGATGGGAGAAATGTATGTGTTGGTCAGTTCCCCATGTAGTACCCTACTGTACCACCCCTGGAATGTCAGTAGGGAAACCCCTTGCATGGGGAATCCCATAAATACGGTGACCTGTGAATAAAACCTCAGTTGACTCCCTATATGTCGTCTAGTTCTTGGGAAGGAAGGATTATTACAACGCTACCAGGATTATTGTATGCTGTGTTTATTCCCCTGGATTATTTTATGCTGTTCCTGTTACCCAGCGGAGATATTGTGGATTATACTACCTCTCCGCTACATGGTTGAACAGACTAATTGCTTCCTTGAGGCTTCTGGGGGAAAGGTCTTCTCTTCAACCAACAAGAAGTCATCTAGATAATGTATGACTGTGGGGCATCTGGTTATGTTTAGTAATAGCCAGCAAAGAATTTCAGTGAATATAGCTTTTGGGGGCTACTTTTTGACCCAAAAGTTAAGCAGGAGAAGAAATCGTAATTGTCTGCCCATTTATTGCCATGTAAGTGCCAAAGTGTAGGGTGGATTGGTAGCAGTTTGAAAGCATTGATGATATCAGTCTTACTTAACCAAGCTCCCACCCCTGCTTGAGTGATAGCTGTAATGGCATGATCGATGGTGGTGTGTTGTAGGGAAAACTCCTTGGAGGGTATGAGGGAGTTGAGACCTGGGGTAGCAGAGGTGTGTGGTGCCAATAAGTCTATGATTAGTCTTTGTTTGAGTGAAGATTTCCCTGTGACAATCCCAATGGGGTTCGTACGCCATGCTGTAAATGGTGGTGATTTGAAAGGCCTCTGCAAGTTCTTGGGCTATGAGTGTGTCTACAGCCATTGAGTTCTGCTGTGCTGACTGCAAGTTAGGGCATTCTAAATTCCCTGAAGGCATGTGTACGATACCTGTATGGAAACCCTCTGAAAATCCAGAGATTAGGAAATCTACTAATTGTCTGGAAGGGTGATGAGTCAGTAGTGCTGAAAAAGCATTAATGTTTACAGACGTTAAGTACGGTTTTGGGTACATTTTATTGGGACACATGCTTTTTGCATGTGCCCTGAAACATTTCGAACATATATGCAACAGTCTGCATGCACTGTAACTACACGTGCCCACATTAAAGTTGTTGACAATCTGTGATTTGCTGAAAAAAATTATGGGACAACCCTATTTGTCTCTGGTAGTTCTCTCCGTTCTACCAGAGGTGCTAGTGCTTGGAGCATGAGAGTGATCGTCCGCTGTGTTTGGCCAAAAATTGGTCGTGTGTTAGTGGAAGAGCAGGATGCACAAGCTGGTATCTTAAGACCTGCAAAGTGTCTGCAGAATATCTCTGTATCCAGCTTGTTCCAGTTGATTTTGTTACTGAATTGGGAGAGAGCACCAGACACTTTGGCTGAAAATAACCTATGGTAGTCATAAAATGCTGTACCACCATATTTGTTTCCTAGGTCTACCAGCTTGTGCATATACAAGTCAAATTCTTCCCTTCTTTTAGGGTACACTGCACAAATCACATCTCTATAAATACCAAATGCCAAAACAAACTCAGGGATGGCCAGTTTCCTGTTTAACCTAGAGTCCCTGGATCTGGCCACCACAGATACATACTCTTTTCAACAATATCCTGGGAGGCAATTAGTAGAGATGCTAAGTTGACATCTTTACCTTCCAGGATATCTTTCTTAATGTGCACTGGAATCATATGTGCAGAGTTAACGTCCTGAGTGTCAGAAGAATTGATTGAACCAGCTGAGTTTAGGTTGATGCTGGTTGTACTATAGCGGGAGGCCCAGCCTTTGTGAGGGCTGTGGTGACCAACTCGAGATTTTCCAGTCTGTCATTCACTTTGCTCAAGGAATTCATAAATAATGCTAGCATAGGATGTATGTCACCTGAATTGGTGTTGCTGGTGCCTTCCCCCGCCTCTATGTTATCCGTTGACGTGCGGAGCAGCTAAATTGTTCTGCTGTGGCTGGATACGGGATTTGTCGCCTCCATCCACAAACAGACATCCGCACATCCACAAACAGACATCCATAAACAGACATCCACACACAGACATCCACACATCCACAAACCCACAAACAGACATCCACACATCCACAAACCGACATCCACAAACCGACATCCACACATCCACAAACAGACATCCACACATCCACAAACCCACAAACAGACATCCACACATCCACAAACAGACATCCACACATCCACAAACAGTCATCCTCAAACAGACATCCACACATCCACAAACAGACATCCACAAACAGACATCCACAAACAGACATCCACACAGACATCCACACACAGACATCCACACACAGACATCCACAAACACACATCCACAAACACACATACACATATAAACAGACATCCACAGACACACACACATACACTCCACACAGACATGACATCCACAAACAGACATCCACACACATCCACAAACAGACATCCACAAACAGACATCCACAAACAGACATCCACACATCCACAAACAGACATCCACACATCCACAAACAGACATCCACACATCCACAGACATCCAGAACCCACAAACAGACATCCACACATCCACAAACAGACATCCACACATCCACACACAGACATCCACACATCCACAAACAGACATCCACACATCCACAAACAGACATCCACACCATACATCCACACTAACAGACATCCACACATCCACACAAATAGACATCCACACATCCACACAAACAGACATCCACACATCCACAGACATCCACAAACCCACAAACAGACATCCACACATCCACAGACATCCACACATCCACAAACAGACATCCACACATCCACAGACATCCACACATCCACAAACAGACATCCACACATACACAAACAGATATCCACATCCACACATCCACAGACATCCACACATCCACAAACCCACAAACAGACATCCACACATCCACAAACCCACAAACAGACATCCACACATCCACAAACAGACATCCACAAACCCACAAACAGACATCCACACATCCACAGACATCCACAAACAGACATCCACACATCCACATACATCCACAAACACACATCCACAAACACACATCCACAGACATCCACACATCCACAAACAGACATCCACACATACACAAACAGACATCCACAAACAGACATCCACACACATCCACAAACAGACATCCACACATCCACAAACAGACATCCAGACATCCACAAACAGACATCCACACAAACAGACATCCACACATACACAGACATCCACACATCCACAAACAGACATCCACAAATAGACATCCACAAACAGACATCCACACATCCACAAACAGACATCCACACATCCACAAACAGACATCCACACATACATCCACACATCCACAAACAGACATCCACACATCATCCACACATCCACAAACAGACATCCACACATCCACAAACAGACATCCACACATCCACAAACAGACATCCACATCCACACATCCACAAACAGACATACATATATACAAATTAATAATAATATAAAAAAATTAACATATCCCACCCACCCAGCATCCCTACCTTTCCCTGGGGTCCAGTGGGGCTGCAGTGAGGACGGCTCTCTCCCTGTCACACGCGGAGAGGGAGCTGTGTGCTCTCTGCTCCCTCTCGCCGCGCGGGATGTCTGCTGATGCTGGGAGCCGGAATATGACGTCATCAACCCGGCTCCCAGCATCAGCAGACATCCCGCGCGGCGAGAGGGAGCAGAGAGCACACAGCTCCCTCTCCGCGTGTGACAGGAAGAGAGCCGTTCACCGGGGGGCAATCCATCAGGTTGCCCCCCCCATGACAGGGGAAACAAGGGGGGGCATTTGGGGGCGGCATTTTTTGCCGCCCCCTGAGTGCCTGCAGGGGGAACGGCGTTCCTGCTGTGAAAAAAGTGCAGGAACGCCGTTCCCACGCGTTCCTGCAGGACTCGAGCCCTGATTCCATCCTTCAGACTTGGACTATACATGCTACTCTAGAACATTCAACTCATACTCAAGAATCGATCTTATCTTGGGAAATGCTGTATCTTGTTAAAAGAGTAGCGATAACGGATATAGCATGGTCAGACCATAGCCCAATAATGCTGGAATATAAAGTTAACTTCGGCAGATACCGATAAGAATGGCGCCTAAAAGACTTCTTACTACACAAAAAAAACAATGTTGAAGAAATTAAGAACATAAATATTTTCTTTGTAGAAAATAAAAACAAAGGTACATCTGATATCTGATATAAAACAGGCCATTTGATAAAAATGGCGGCTACGGCAAAAAAAAAAAAAAAATAGGATTACTGCCTCTTTCTAAATTGTATATAACATTAAGCGAATATAAGAGGCTAAACAAAACAACTCCCTCCACACAAATAACAAGGAAGATTGAGGAAATAGAAAAACACCCAGCTAATGAATAAAGCAACCAAGCAGTTAGAAGCACTACAATCCAGATGGTACTCAAAAGGGTAACAAGCCAGAAACACTAATGTCCAATAAACTAAAAAGAAAGAGAAACAAAAAAAGAGTAATCACTAAAATAAAAGATAAAGAAACATACTTAACGTCCACAGAAAAAAATAGGCAAAGCATTTCAAACTTGTTATCAAAATTTAGATAACCTACCAAAAGAAACATTTGGCAAGGAGGAAGAGATTGAGGAATTCGTAAAAAGTGTATCCATTACAAAAATCCCACCCGACTAACTAAAGCAGATAAATGAACCCATGCCAGAAATTGAGGTTAGCAAGTCCATAGATAAGCTTAAAATAAAAAATGGCCCAAGGCCCAGATGGTTTTTCAAATACATTTTATAAAATAACAAAAGATCAATTAAAAGGGGAACTCACTAATATTTTTAACTATATAATGGTAACAGGAAACTATCCTGGAGAGCTGTTGAGAGCGAACATTGTTCCTATTCCAAAAGCAGACAAAAATACAGAACTGATTGGCAACTATAGACCCATATCAATAATTAACACAGATATTAAAATACTATCCTCTATTCTTGCTGATCGAATAAAAACAGTCAAACCCCAACTAATCAATAATGACCAAGTAGGATTAATACCAGGGAGGTCTCCAATAAACTAAGAAAAATAATAAACATATTGGAGGAAACAGAGAACAATGGAACCCTATTAATGCTACTGTCAATAGACGCAGATAAAGCATTTGACAGAGTTGGATGGGACTTTATGTTTGCCACCTTAAACCAATTTGGATTTGCGATGTCCGCTCTCTACAGCTCTCCATCGGCTAAAGAAATGGGCTCAGGATTCACATCACAAAACTTTAATATCAAAAAGGGGACTAGACAAGGGTGTCCTCTTTCCCCTCTCTTGTATTTAATGGTGTTGGAACCTCTTACGATTCTAATAAGACAAAGTAAAAACCTGAACACCAAACTAATTAAATTTCTTGTACAAAACCTAGGGCTTTCAGAAAACAAGGACAAGCTAAAACACTTAGGCATAACACTAACCTCAGAACTAAAAGATTTGGTAGAAACAATTTTTTTACCCTTAATAATTCAAACTAACAAAAATATCAAGGATAGGAAAGGTGTGGGATTTTCCTGGTCGGGTAGGATCAATATCCTAAAAGAATATATTTTTACCAAAATGGTTGTACCTATGGAGAATGATCCCACTTAACTTCCCAGAAAAAACTGGTTATTCCTGCTACATTCATTTTCGAAATTTGTATGGGGCTAGATCAAGGCATAAGAGCGGTCTGGGATATCCAGAAATTTTACAATGTTACCAAGCTAGTAGACTTTTCCACATAATGCTAATACAAAACATCGCAGCAACACAAGAAACATGGTATAATATGGAAAAAGCCAAATCCAAGGTAGGAAATTTAACATCACTATTTTGGGTCCTAGACAGGAACAAAAAATCCATCCAAGAGACACGAACTAAATCTCAGATTCTCAAAGAATTAACGAGTTTGTGGGACAAATTCTCAAACAATATAGGCCTAAGAAACAGTATAATAGATGAACTCCCTTTCTCTAGCTTTACAGATATGCTAGATAACACAAAAATAGACACCTGGATATGTGGAAGGATAAGAGAATTCAAAAATATACTGGTAGAACATTAAATTAAAACCTTCAATCAAATAAGGATGAATTCAATATTCCCTCCAAGAAAATCTTCAACTTCCTGTGAATTAAGAGCTTTTTAGTAAAACACCTTTTCCAAGACGAGGGGGAGAAAATTATAATGAAAAAAAAAGAAAGCCCCTATAGAAGGGGGATTTTGATGTGTCCTGAGGATGTCTCACAGGGCATAACGCTTAAAAAAGTTAAAGAACAAATATTAGTGTGAACCAGGGACAGAAGGTTCCAGGAGCACTTAGAAGAGCCCTCAGAGTACTAGATGAATATGAATTTAAAAACACATTTTATTATAATTCATAAGATACAAAAGGAAAAAATTTAAAATTAAACAAAATACCTAATCACTCCACATCTAGATCCCTGAGGAGAGCTAACAGACTCAACAGACCTAATGAGGTTATGTAATTAGTGGGTTGCAAGGACAAGCTGAATGACAAACATAAGAGGGTGAGTAGTAATCAGAAAAAAAAGCTTGATAGATATTGATCCTATCTGTAATAAGTATATACTGGTAAATTTATGTAGTAGTTCCCAGAGTGTGGATACTTTGTTCTCTTAAATAGAGACTTAATGAGAGATTGCTACAATATCACCAAATGTCTGTCTATAAAGAACCAAAATGAAAAAGTACCATTAAGACTGCAAACAGTTTGCACTAGGTCCTACAGACACTATTCAGCCTAATGTTAAGCAGTGAAATCTCTGCCTCGTTAACTGCCAACCCACTAATTACATTAGGTCCCATTAGGTCTGTTGAGCCTCTTAGCTCTCCTCAGGGATCTAGATGTGGAGTGATTAGGTATTTTATTTAATTGTTTCCTTTTGTATCTTATGAATTATAATAAAATGTTTTTAAATTCATATTCATCTAATACTCTGAGGGCTCTTCTAAGTGCTCCTGGGACCTCCTGTCCCTGGTTCACACTAATATTTGGAGAAATTTATAATCCTCAAACATCTATTTGAATTAAAGAACTATAAAAATCTCATGGGAAAATGCACTAAAGTTATATACAAATGGAGACACGACAAACCAATAGAACTTATTAATAAATGGGAAAAAGAGCTACAAGTACAAATAGAAGAAGAATGGATAAGTTCTCTAAAATTAAATAAACACGTACATTGTCGAAATCTTACAAAAACCCAATTCAAACTCTCAAAGAGATGGTACCGAACACCGAAATTTCAAAAAAAATAAAAAAAAAAAAATTTCCAGAATCTTCAGACAGATGTTGAAAATGCAATACTAACGAAGGTAACTTAATCCACAGCTGGTGGCATTGCATACTCATAAATAACTTTTGGAAAGAAGGAACTAATTTAATATATTAATTAACGGAAATAAAATTAGTTTTCAAGCCTGAAGTGATTTTATTAAACCTGCACTAGCCAAAAATGACAAAAAAAAATATTGATAATGATCCTACATATAATTACAACAGCTAAACTTATGTTAGCATGAAACTGGAAAACTGCGACAGTACCAGGCACTCAAGAATTAATATCCCTAGTCAGATGGTAAGCAAGAATGGAAAAAGGCATCCTGGTGAATTTAGGAAACAGATACACCCAAATAGAAGACTGGGATGCATGGATACGTAAACTGGAAACTATAACCTAACAAATACCAATATGGTTACTTTACCCCATCTCGGATGTATGAAATAATTAAATTAACCCCTTAAAGGACCACTCTAGGCACCCAGACCACTTCAGCTTAATGAGGTGGTCTGGGTGCCTGGTCCAGCTAGGGTTAACCCATTTTTTCATAAACATAGCAGTTTCAGAGAAACTGCTATGTTTATGAATGGGCTAAGCCTTCCCCTATTTCCTCTAGTGGCTGTCTCATTGACAGCCACTAGAGGCGCTTGCGTGCTTCTCACTGTGATTTTCACAGTGAGAGCACGCTAGCGTCCATAGGAAAGCATTGTAAATGCTTTCCTATGCGACGGGCTGAATGCGCGCGCAGCTCTTGCCGCGCGTGCGCATTCAGCCGGCGGGGCGGATCGGAGGCGGAGAGGAGGAGGTGAGCTCTCCGCCCAGCGCTGGAAAAAGGTAAGTTTTTACCCCTTTCCCCCTTCCAGAGCAGGGCGGGAGGGGGTCCCTGAGGGTGGGGGCACCCTCAGGGCACTATAGTGCCAGGAAAACGAGTATGTTTTCCTGGCACTATAGTGGTCCTTTAAGGACCGAGAATGGTTCAGGACCGTCATCAGCATTTTCCCATTGCCGACCGATGACGGTCCTGAACCGTCCTAACGGTCCTAGTTACTTACCTGATCGCCGTTGCTCCCCTGGCTGCGATCAGCGTTGCTCCCGTTGTGGGGAGACTGCCTGCAGCCCAGACAGTCTTCCCACACTGGATTAGGACCCTTTTGGCCATGTGATCACTTAACACAGCGATCACATGGTCACAATAGGTGTCCATGTGTCTGCCTGCAGAGGGACTGTCTGTGCTGACAGGCAGTCTCCCTGCTAGTGTAAAATAAAAAAAAAATAAAGTTAATAGTAATAAAAAATAAAAAAAATTATATATGTGTATATAAATATGATATATAGACATATATTATATATAAATAATATATGTCTATATATCATATATATATAATGTCATACTAAGTGTATTTTTATATTAATATGTACTTATATTAATATAAAAATACACTTATAATTAAATTACACACACATATATATATAAAATATATAATAACTATATATAATGTATATATATATTATTATAAAATATAAATAAGTAATTTAAATTAAATAAAAATTTTTTTAAATAATTATAAAAATTGAAAAAAATTATATATCTATATGAAATTTTATTCTATTTTAAAATTAATATATATATATATTTATATCAAAATACACTTAGAATGAATTTGTATATATATATATCTATGTATATATAAATAAAAATACGAAATATACATATGTCCATATACAAAATTACATAAATAATAATATAAATATACACATAGATTTCAAATATATAAATATGCATATATATTTAAATTCTACGTGCGTATTTATGTAATATTTTTACATAATTAAGTAATTTTATTGATTGCAATTTGAGGGACCTGCCTGCCAACCCAGGCCAAAAGTCCAGAGAATTTAATTTGCTAGCACTCTATTTTACCCTGTAACGTTCTACGACACCCTAAAACCTGTACATGGGGGGTACTGTTTTACTCAGGAGACTTAGCTGAACACAAATATTAGTGATTCAAAACAGTAAAACATATCACAGCGATGATATTGTCAGTGAAAGTGACTTTTTTTTGCATTTTTCACACACAAACAGCACTTTTACTGATGATATAATTGTTGTGATATGTTTTCCAGTTTTTAAACACTAATATTTGTGTTCAGCGATGTCTCCCGAGTAAAACAGTACTCCCCATGTACAGGTTTTGTAGTATTTTGAAAGTTACAGGGTCAAATATATGGGTCAAATATTTTTACATTGAAAATGGCCGGGTTGGTTACGTTGCCTTTGAGAGCGTATGGTAGCCCAGGAATGAGAATTACCCCCATGATGGCATACCATTTGCAAAAGAAGACAACCCAAGGTATTGCAAATGGGGTATGTCCAGTCTTTTTTAGTAACCACTTAGTCACAAACACTGGCCAAAATTAGCATTCAATTTAGTTTTTTACTTTTTTCACACACAAATATGAACGCTAACTTTGGCCAGTGTTTGCGACTAAGTGGCTACTAAAAAAGTCTGGACTTACCCTATATTGAATACCCTGGGTTGTCTACTTTAAAAAAATTATGTACATGTGGGGTGTTATTCAGAGATTTATGACAGATAATAGTGTTACAATGTCACTATTGATAAATTTTAAAATGTATGTTTTGAAACCGCAATATCCTACTTGTACCTATAGCCCTATAACATGCAAAAAAAAGCAAAAAAGCACGTAAACACTAGGTATTTTTAAACTCAGGACAAAAGTTTGAATCTATTTAGCAGTTTTTTTCATTCGCTTTTGTAGATGAGTAAAAGATTTTTCAAGTAAAAGTAAAAAAACATGTATTTTTTTCAATTTTTCATCATATTTTTTTATTTTTTTTAAATTAAAATACATGAGATTATATAAATAATGCTATGTAAAGAAAGCCCCTTTTGTCCTGAAAAAAACAATATATAATTTGTATGGGAACAGTAAATGAGAGAGCGGAAAATTACAGCCAAACAAAAACACCACAAAAGTGTAAAAATATGCCTGGTCACAAATGTACAACATCGCAAAAACAGTCCAGTCCTTAAGGGGTTAAGTATAGTCAAGGCTCAGATGAAAGAGCCGAGGACCAGAAACAAGGTGGGAGGAAAAGAAAAGATACAAGATTGCAACTCCGTTTGCGCAGACAAAAAACTAGAATAGTAAAATAAATAAAATATACTGAGCTTAAGAGGATCTCTCTCTCTTCCCAAGGAAAGGTATTAAGTAAATGTAAGTAAAGTGAATATATATCTAATCTTGGGGGGGTGCGTGGGGAGGTGGTCACAGGGAGCACATTCAAGATTGCAAGAGATATTTATGATGACTAAAAGTACCCAGTGGCGTCGCTAGGGGGGAAGCAAGAGCCATGGCCCCCCCCTACATCATGCTGTGCCCCCCCTTGGGCCCCCCAAATGCCAGCAACTTGCTGGCCATGGGCTTCCCTCGGACTGTAACAGCCTGTTACAACCCGAGGGAATGCAGTGCTGAGGTGCTGGGGGCTGTCTGTGGCTGGAGGGAGCACGGATTGGCTCCCCGGCATAGGCCCTGCCCCCAAATGAAGTCCCGCCTCCTGCAGATAGGCCCTGCCCCCGCCGTAATGCAGCAGCCCATGCTGCTGCAGCAGATGGCTGCCTGACCCCAGCAACATCCTCCAGTGACAGGTAGACTGGGGGGGGGGTGTTCACACACTCTATACACACACACACACACACACATTGCCCCCCCATACACACTGTCCCCCCATAGGCACACACTGCCCCCCATACAGTCCCCCCATACACACACATTGCCCCCATGCACTATACTCCATAGACACACACACCACCCCATACACACACATTGCCCCCATACCTTCCTTACACACACACACTGCCCACCATACACACACACATTTGCCCCACACACTGCCCCCCATACACACACATTGCCCCACACATTGCCCCCCATACACACACTCTGTCCCCCCCATACACATACACTCTACACACATACACTATCACCATACACACACACACACACACACTGTATGGACTCAGCAGTCTGTGTGTGTGTGTGTGTAGGGACTCAGCAGTGTGTGTGTGTGTGTACGGACTCAGCAGAGTCTGTGTGTGTGTACGGACTCAGCAGAGTCTGTGTGTGTGTACGGACTCAGCAGAGTCTGTGTGTGTGTACGGACTCAGCAGAGTATGTGTGTGTGTTTACGGACTCAGCAGTGTCTGTGTGTGTGTACGAACTCAGCAGAGTCTGTGTGTGTGTACGGACTCAACAGAGTCTGTGTGTGTGTACGGACTCAGCAGAGTCTGTGTGTGTGTACGGACTCAGTAGTCTGTGTGTGTACGGACTCAACAGAGTCTGTGTGTGTGTATGGACTCAGCAGTCTGTGTGTGTGTGTGTGTGTGTGTGTATGGACTCGACGAGACTGTGTGTGTGTGGACACCAGAGCGGTCTGTGTGTGCATGGACTCAACGGTCTGTGTGTGTGTGTGTGTGTGTATGAACTCAGCAGTCTGTCTGTGTATGGAGTTATCAGTCTGTGTGTGTATATGGACTCAGCAGTCCATGTGTGTGTCTGTGTGTGTGCATGGACTCAACGGTCTGTGTGTGTGTGTGTGTGTATGGACTCAGCAGTCTGTGTGTGTGTGTGTGTATGGACTCATCAGTCTGTGTGTGTTTGTGTGTGTATGGACTCAGCAGTCTGTGTGTGTTTGTGTGTGTATGGACTCAGCAGTCTGTGTGTGTTTGTGTGCGTACGGACTCAGCAGTCTGCGTACGGACTCAGCAGTCTGCGTACGGCTCAGCAGTTCTGCGTACGGACTCAGCAGTCTGCGTACGGACTCAGCAGTCTGCGTACGGAGCTCAGCAGTCTGCTACGGGCTCAGCAGTCTGCGTACGGACTCAGCAGTCTGCGTACGGACTCAGCAGTCTGCGTTTGTGTACGGACTCAGCAGTCTGCGTTTGTGTACGGACTCAGCAGTCTGCGTTTGTGTACGGACTCAGCAGTCTGCGTTTGTGTACGGACTCAGCAGTCTGCGTTTGTGTACGGACTCAGCAGTCTGCGTTTGTGTACGGACTCAGCAGTCTGCGTTTGTGTACGGACTCAGCAGTCTGCGTTTGTGTGTGTGGACTCAGCAGTCTGCGTTTGTGTGTGTGGACTCAGCAGTCTGCATGTATGTGTATGGACTCAGCAGTCTGCGTGTATGTGTATGGACTCAGCAGTCTGTGTGTATGTGTATGGACTCAGCAGTCTGTGTGTATGTGTATGGACTCAGCAGTCTGTGTGTATGTGTATGGACTCAGCAGTCTGTGTGTATGTGTATGGACTCAGCAGTATGTGTGTGTTTGTGTATGGACTCAGCAGTATGTGTGTGTTTGTGTATGGACTCAGCAGAGTGGGTGTGTGTATGTGGACTTGGCAGTCTGTGTGTCTGTGTGTGTGTGTGTATGGACTCAGCAGTCTGTGTGTTTGTGTGTATGGACTCAGCAGAGTGTGTGTGTGTATGGACGTATGGACTCAGCAGTCTGTTTGTGTATGGACTCAGCAGTCTGCGCGTGTGTGTGTGTGTGGACTCGGCAGTCTGTGTGTGTGTGTATGGACTCAGCAGTCTGCGTGTGTGTGTGTACGGACTCAGCAGTCTGTGTTTGTGTATGGACTCAGCAGTCTGTGTGTGTGTGTGTGTGTGTGTATGGACTCAGCAATCTGTGTGTGTGTGTGTGTGTGTGTGTGTATGGACTCAGCAATCTGTGTGTGTGTGTGTGTGTGTGTGTTTATGGACTCAGCAGTGTGTGTGTCTGTGTATGGACTCAGTCTGTGTGTCTGTGTGTGTGTGTGTGTATGGACTCCGCAGTCTATCAATAATTAAAATTCCTGTGAGTTGTTGTGTAGGAAGGGCCCCAGTGCATTGCCCAGGGGCCCTTAACTCTGTTAAAATGGTACTGCTTGTGTGTGTCAGTGAGCTTCTATTTAGTGAGCATGTGTGTGTCAGTGAGCTTGTCTTTAGTGAGCTTGTGTGTGTCCCTGAACTTCTTTGTAGTGAGCCTTCTGTTTATACAAGTGAGTGTCTGTAGTAAGCTTGTGTGTGAGTCAGAGAGTTTTGTCTGTCAGCAAGCCTATTTACGCATGTCAGTGAGCTTGTGTGCTTACTGTACTATATATATATAAAAAAACGTATGCCATTCCTACAAGTCAAAATATTATAATAAACTTGTAGGAATGACATACGTTTTTTTTCCAGGGCTGCTTTGGATTCCCAGGGATTCCCAGTTTGGCTCTGCCAGCGAGTGCACTTTACCGCTGAATAATCTGTGTGAGCTGCCGCACACTTTAGCCCTGTTACACGCGTCTGGGAGCTGCTGTTGACAGGTACTAGTAGTCTAGAGATTGGGGTATATGCTCAGCTATCTGTATAATACAGATCTGTGTGTATAAAATATCCCGGGATAGTCTGTGCCCCCCTGAAAAATGAATCCTAGAGACGCCACTGATAACAAGTGACAATATTTCTGAAAATGTAAACCTGGAAGAAAGGTCTGGGGATTGAAGAGATCTTCTACTGGCAATTCAAGTACTTGCAATACCCAGTATCCATACTACATGGAGAATATTAGCCTAAGAAAACATTTTATTCCAGGAATAATAATGTTCCCATTGAGAAAGTCACAACAAGGGAATTTGTGGGAAATTGTGAACCTTAACCCCCTAAGAACCAAATGC